>OY755242.1:33704760-34352326 GCA_963576725.1 Azorinus chamasolen | reverse complement strand
CTATCAAAACAGATGACCTTACTTCTTTACCTTCATCTAGAACTTTGCAGCAAGCATTACAAAGAAATGTTTAACTGGTTAATGATTTAGTCACCTGGAATAAAGCCAGACTGGAAAGAAGAAAGGTATTTAATGTCCCGTTCATAATTGAATACGTGTTCAAAAACAGCATTTCTAGTACTTTATCTAAGTTGCTGAGAAGAGATGAAGGACCGATAGTTGCTTATCAAGGATGGGTCGCCTTTTTAAAATATTTCGTTCACATAGGCATCCTTCCAACTCTGAGGCAACACACCTTCGCATAGGAATTTATTGTAAATATCACAGAAATACTTACATAATCCATTAGATAATTCATGAAGAATAATGTTATTAATTGCATCAGGATGGTCATTAATCGCATCAGGATCTGAAGCTTTCACCAGAGGAAGACTAGCAAGAACAGATTTTACTTCATATGCTGCTAAATTTATATTCGACATTATATTATTAGTATCCATCAAGTCAGGAGGTTTAGCATTACCTACGTTAGATATTGTTTGTTTGTAAAATAAGAATGTAAAGCGTTAGTTTTGTCATTGCTCTCGACAGTTACACTGTTACCATGTATAAGAGGAAGAATAGAATTTTTATCTGTAGAGGTTATGAATAATTTGAGTTTTCCACCAGTCTCTCGGAGAGAGTGAATCATCACGGAGTTTGTTAGATAAACTGTCAAAGTATAACTTTTTGGATTCTCGAATTCAGCTTACAACTTCATTAAGAAGTGATTTGAAACGAATCCAACTATCATAAGTGTTCGTGGACTTGGCTTTTTTATATGCTCGCTGTTTGCTAATTTTGTTTTTGATGTTTGAATTCAGCCAAGATGGCTCATAAGGTTTTATTTTTACAGTGTTATTGGGGATGCATTTTTCCGTTAATTGTAATATTCTTGGAATAGACATTAATATTGTCGTCTTTGAGGTTAGTCCAGTCTTTTTTACTCTGAGAAGGTCATAATCTCCTTGTTCATATTTCCATATTTTTCTAGTATAGGATTTGAATTTGGGCTTTGTGTATCGCAAAAGTCCATTAATAGGACAGTGGAAGTGATAAATTTGATTGAGGAAAGGATCACCTATGCCATTTGATAGTATATTGGTGTGTTTTTCACAAGGATGACATCAATGAGAGAAGATGAGTGTTCGGTTAAGTGAGTTGTTTCATTTATGACGTGTGTAAAACCGAATAGTTGGCATAAAATTTTAGTTTTTCTTGCGTTTTGGGGATTTAGCATATTAAAATTGAAATCGCCGGCTATTATTATATCCTCTATACCTCTATCAACTGATAAGTGGAAGGAATCTTCAATCATATAGTTAAAATCTGAAGTTAGAGGTCGACAGAATACACCTTAAACTATATGACTGATAAAAAGGTATATCCAAATACATTCCAAACAATTCAATATCCACACGGCGAGTATACTTAATTTTATCTTTCAAAAACAATATAACACCGCCATGTTATTAAAGGGACGATCCTTTCGTTCAGGAGGATGATACGAGGGAATATGCAAGTCTACCGTCGGGACAGCAAACAGTTTAGTAAACATGGAAAAGCGAATCGACAGTTGTAAGACGGCATGATGGCGACAGTCCTATGCATAGACATTACTAGAGACAATAAGAATAAGACTATTGTCAGTATACAGACATGCCAGTCATCATATCTCCGGGTCGGGATACAACAAGTACCATCGCCACATAGGAGATTAGAACGATAATCCATCCAAATATGTGGATTAAAGTAAAACCCGCTAATGCGACCACCCAAAAGAGGTATTATTCTGGGTGCTAGATGCAGGTGATAGCTTAATGCTCGACAAAAGTAATACAGAAAGCAGGAGCTTTCTGCATTACTTTTGCCCTGTATTAAGCAACCACCTGCTTATGAAGACATCCGTGTTTATTCAATAAGTGGTCGCATTAGAGGGGTTCTACTGTATTTGCAACCTCATTGGACAAACATGCACATCAGCACGTTATTGTATAAACCAGCAAATATGCTGACCTCCGCAACAGACAGTAAATTCAAGACGATATCAGAAAACGAAGTTCTTATCTCTTTCGCTGGCTGTGTTGCATCTTTTATTACATATGCAAACAGTTTACCTAATCAACTGAATAGCTTATGCAAACAGTTTGGATCCAGCCGAGATGCCGAATAACTCAAAGTTTCATCTGATTTCAACCTATTTGGTAGTGGGTAATGTTTTAAGGAAAATGGGTAGAAATGAAACAAACGAGAATTGTGGCAGACGACACATTTAGGCGGCGACGATATTTGGCAGCGAAAATGCAAGAGTCGTTGTATTTACAAACAATACTATCTTCCTCCTATTGTGTGTCTTTGTGCGTCTCTTGTTGTTTTTATAGTTATGTACATTTGCTGTTTCCTTGTGTTGCTGTTCGGGCGACTGTTTGTTCTGTATGTGGTGTTTCCTGCATGACTCATTTTTGTACTTTTGTGATGAGCTCATTCGTAAACCATTTCTATGCTGAAAACATGTCCTGTAAAATACTTAGTCCATTGAACTGTTTTACTGACTTCCATCTCCCGCCTTGTTCGGGCTATGAGAAGCTGCTGAGTCAAACGGTATGGATCCTGAGTAACTCTGCGTTTTGCCTGGATCTATACTGTAGGCAGTCGCGCTGAAACCTGAGCGATATATTTAGCTACACTAAATAAAGTATGTGTGAGCACATAGTAATATTATATAGCACATAGTAATGAAAACGTAGTAAATTCAAGCAGGCAAAGCCACAAACAAGACGCAACTATCACCAAAACATCGATAGATAGTATGTCACACACACATACACACACAGACAAAAAAAATACACACACAAACATACGCACATACACGAGATGAACACAAAAAACATGAACAGCACACAAGTACTAGAGATAAACATTCCACACAAAAAGCACAAGTACAACGACACAAGACAAACAAAAGTAAGGTACCGCCTTGGCACGGTCAGTAGCAAAATCACCACTGGGGTAAGAATATATAGCAAATAGTAAAAGTACAAATATGAGTCATGCAGGAAACACCACATACAGAACAAACAGCTGCCCGAACAGCAAGACAAGAAACAACAGCAAATGTATATAATTAGCAAAACGACAAAGAAACGCACAAACACGAAACAACTAAACAGTAGAGAGCAGATGGAAATACTTGGAACGGTCAGTGACAAAAGTCACTGGGGGTTTTCGGGCACCAACCTCACACTTATTCCAAAGCCACCCTAAACGACAAACAGTGTAAATAAACGGATCCCCTCTCCTACTAATCTACAACAACCGCGATGTCAAATACAGTGTGGTAAAGTGCATGTAAAACGAAAACATTTAAGTGAAATAAAATATAGTCACCTATCGCTAGTGTACTCAATGATTGAGCTGCAAACAGAGTAACTATAGAAAAGTAATAAAGGGTACGACAAAAACTAAATAGTACAGGTATCCGACGTCCTCCTTCCGTTTCCGGATTTAATAGGTCGCTTTCATAGAGTACTAAATCTTTCTTGTCGGCGTACATGCAAAGATGGCCGCGTGATTGCCAACTGTAAAAGGATTGACAACCAGACTTGCAGTATGTTGTAGTACTATAGGATCATTTCCCTTTTTAATGAACAAGTTTCATGAACAAAGTGAGAAAATGGGTATGTCCAATAATCTTATAACATTCAGGATGAGAAATACCGTGTCGCAGGAGCGCCTCGAGATTACATTTGTACTTGCCAATTAGTGAAAGATTTCGATAATATACTTTAGAGAAAGTTTTTCTTAGTTTATGGTATCTATATCCTTACTTAAGCAGCTTTTCAGTTAAAATGAAACCAGATGAAAAAGCTCTAGCAAAGCGAATAAGTTGAGATATATAAATTATGAAGGGAGGTGATAAACCCCGTAAGATGGGGAACATATAACACATAGTAAGATTATATATTAACTGAACAGGTAAACAAACATGTTTTCAACCATTGAAAGCATCAACTATGTAGTATTGTCCTGTTTTATTAACCTGTCAAATTATACGCTTGCTGAACACGCCATATATAACTTCGGTTGATATCGATCGTTTCCGCTAATAAAAGCTTTCTTACTTGGCTCATTCGAGTACTTGTACATTTATTGTGAATTTCGTGAAAAGCGTTTGAAACATAGGTTTACCCAAGCTAAATATATCCTTTCAGTGACGTAGGAATATTCACATTTGACAGGTCAATAAAACAGGACAATACATTATTATATATATCTTGTTAACCCTTTCCGCCATTAATATTCATGTAAGAATTATTTGCAATAATTAAAAGGAAAAACAAGAGTTTTGGGAAACGAATGAAGAATCCTATCTGTATTATACCATAAGCTAACAGAGCAGACCATGATCAGATGGCTCCTGTAAATGCTGTCTGCTCTGGGTCTATTGTATTTGCAAAGGCGTAGAAATGTGTATATTTTGGGATAACGGGTTAAAGTGAATAATCGCTACGATTTGGCATCACCTTTGTTCTGGAATACATGCACATACATATACGGTCTTACATATCCGCATCAGAATAAATGTGATACGAGTTTCAGATGAGTTCCTAATAAGACGGCTGTTGACAGGCAATTTTAATCCTGAATCACACTACTGACAAATAAACCCTCAAATCGTTTACATGATACTACTGCTTTTTTGTTTTGCAGGCAGATCAGATCCAGATAAAATAACACTTTAAGGACTTAAAATGTGATATGTGTGTATCTTATTCTGCATTGCCATTTCGGAGTTGAACTTAATCAACTTTAATCAAGTTGTACATTCATATTTAGCAATTTGTAAAGTAAAGGGTTTCAATTCATATGCAAGTTATGTGGTTACACATAAGCGATGACATGCAGTCTGCATTGGGGGGGGGGTCTTGGCACGAAAACAACAAATTTCCATGGAGTGTGTATTAGAGAAAGTGTGGGCCCGAAAGAGACGTCCAGGCGAGGACTTCTCATCAGAAGCTAAACAACTCATATATACAATGTATATATATAAATTCTTTGCACACTTAGTCATTATTCGTCTGCAATAAGTGACGTCTGCTTCGATTATTATTATGTTAAACTTTTTCTAATTTAGTTGCAAACTATGATCAGTATGTCCAAAGTTTGGATCCCGATGAAACACCGCATTATGCAGCGTTTCAGTTGGGTCCAAACTGTTTGCGTGAATAAGCACGGCTTCACGATTAGCGTGCAAAGATTTGCATAAACAAAATGCATGGGTTTCGTTTGAAATATGATGAGGAGCCATAGCGTTAGGAAACTTATTGCTTAAAGATAGCTAACACTATTCAACAATTATAATGTATAATATATTCAAGGCTGATACAAGCCTTACTTTCTATATTCCAATTTAATCAAACCACGCGTAACAAGCATGCGTTTGAAACAGTTTTGATCATGAAGAAACGACCACGCACTGACCGCCTCACTATTAATACATGTTCTTATAATTGACAAATCTGTAATTGAGAGTTGGTCTGTTTAATGCGGCGCTCACCTATTATGGCATTTGCATTCAGAGTTTTGCAAACAGCAAATACCCAAAATCTGAGAACTACCAGAGGAGTCCTCTGATCAGTGCACTGCTTATTCTTCAAAAGTCACTAGCAAGGTTTAGATATCTAGTAATGTTGGACTCTATAATGAGATAATATTCTCTGTTGTTGATACTTGCAGAGCCGTATATCCTCGTGGTTCTTAATACTCAGGGAGCCAGTGGGGTCTACCGTGCCCCCCCCTTTCCCCTTAACTTTTTTCATGGGTACCAAAATGTTCAGAAAAGTCTACTGAATCAGAATCGCGAATGTACCCAAGTTTAAATTCTTTTAGGCTATGCGTATTTTAACCGTTTCATAACCCCTCCCAGTTTTCGAAATGATGACCCATACCTGCAAATTTGCCAATATCATAGCCTATAAAACTGTTACCAAATTGATGATAAGACATTGTACTTTTATTTCCAGCTTGTTTTGTTTTAAAGTACCTTATTTGCATACTTGTGTATATTAATGAGAACATTAAATATAGTGAAAAAAGTATAGTAAACCTTTCTTTTTTATCCTACAAATATCAGAGACAACTTAAAATGCAATTTAACATGATGACCGAATCCTAAGAAAACAAAATATCCAATTTGAGGACCAAAACATTAACTTTAAGTAATGTTTTTACCGTCTCCATTACAGTTCCCAAGTTTTCGTAATGATGGCCCATACCTGCAGAATCGCCCATATCACAGTTAGTAGGGGACAAAAAGTCATTCTTTGTCCTAACCCTATAAATTGTTTACCAAATTGAAGATAAGACATTGTGCTTTTATTTCTAGCTATTCCTTGAAATTGCCTTATTTGCATACTCATGAATATTAATGAGAACATTAAAAATAGTAAAACCAATATAGAAATAGTATAAATAAGGTAAACTATTAATTTTGTATCCTACAAATATCAGAAAACAACTTCAAATGCATTTTAACATGCTGACAAAATCCTCAGAAAATATCTAATTTGGTGACTAAAACATTGGCAATATGTAACGTTTAAATGTTTCCATAGTAATCATTCATGTCACTCTGTTCACACATATTTTATTAGTCGACCCCTACCTGCAAAAATCTTCCAATCACAGAAAGTTTGTGTACCAACTGTATAAAACTGGTACCGAATTAAAGCTAAGATATTGTACTTTTGTTTAAAAGGCTATACTTAGGAATTACTTTATTTGCATACTTATGAATATTAATGAGAATAATAAATAAAAAGTAAATTAAATACAAAAATATCGTACACCTTTCAATTTTTATCCAACCAATATCAGAAAACAACTTCAAATGTAGTTTAAATTTTTGACAAAATCCTCAGAAAGCAAAGTATCTAAATTGATAACCAAACAATTAACTGTAAGTAATAGTGTTACTGTTTCCATGGTAACGGATATGCAAGGTTATAGACCTTGATTTTGTGACAAAGCGGAAAGTAAGCACGTTTGGGTTATTAGAAGTGTAACCGTGTGTTCTTATAAAGAAACATACCCGCTCAGACCCGGGATCGAACCCGGGTCGCCAGGTTCGCAGTCATGCACTCTACCACGTCGCCATAAAAGCGCGCTTGTACAGCAAGGCCGTACTAGTGATGATAAACCTACACAGTGTGACATACTCCTCCAGCAAGTTGAAATTCGTGCCGAATTTCTGTGGGTATGAGAACGACTGGGGAATCGAACTCGGAGCTCATACAGTCACAGCCCCACGTTGGGCGCCAAATGTAACCGGGTGTTCTTATAAAGAAACATACCCGCACAGAACCGGGATCGTACCCGGGTCGCCAGGTTCGCAGTCATGCACTCTACCACGTCGCCATAAAAGCGCGCCTGTACAGCAAGGCCGTACAAGTGGTGATAAATCTACACACTGTGACAGAAGAAACAGCGATATTTTACAGGGTACCAGGTGACAACTTATGTAACCAGTGCACTAAATCCAGTCACGAAGTTTTAAAACTATTTATAGTATAGTAAAAAGGTGTTAATATAAATATTTTAAAAATATTTGTTTTAGTTATTTCAAATTTCTATCCGCTGATAAGTGTAAATATTTTGCTTGAATTAGAAACAACTTTCGTTTTACTCTGTTCGGTCCCAAGTACATATATTCGTGAATGCATAATACAAGAAGACACACAATATCTACATTTTCAAAGGTGGCATCTCAAATTAAGAATTTAATCCTTTCAGATAGGGTTGATTTAATTTTCGTACTTTACGAGGAGATTACTAGAGGTTCGTGAATTACCATGGGTTCGATACAGTCGAAAAACACAAATGGATATGACAGCTTCGAAACATCTACCTCAGACTCAGATCAGGCGCCTTGTCAACGACGATCAAGTAGATTGTCATTATTTACACTATAATATGCTATAGTTGTAAATCTTACAGTATAGTTCGATTTCGAACGCTGAGCCATGACTGCACCTTTCTATTTATAGAAGTTGCAACCATTCTAACTTACGGGTAAGTGGACAATGATTGTCACAAGAAGCTCGTAGTGACCATGCAGTGTTAGTATGTATATGCTTATTACAGGTCTGTATAACCACAGGTAATCCCAGAACAAATACCTGGTTTGTGACGCGTTTTACCTCTACGAGTGGACTCGTCCTAAAGGTCACGGCCCTAGGGTCAAAATCGAACTATAGCGACTTATATAGAAGTGTAAACTTTTATTTAATACTTTATTATTTTTTCACTATCGTGCAAAACGAGATAGCTGCCTCCTTACTTACTCTTTATACAATTAGTTCGTTCAAGTATCAAGCGAAGGTTTGCTTTGCAGGGTACTCAAAATAAAAAGGCATCGCTTCTATATTACGAACCTATGTGGTACTACTAGTCCGGCAGAGAAACTGGATTTTTGGGTCTAACCTTGCATTGTGGTCTATGTTTTTTTTTACATTGCATATATTGATAGTGGGAAGAGTTCTTTTGTCACTGACCTTTCCAAGGCGGTACTTCCATCTTCCCCCTATTGTATGTTTGTTTTGTCTTTGTGCGTCTCTTGATGTTTTTATAGTTATGTACATTTGCTGTTTCCTTGTGTTGCTGTTCGGGCGACTGTTTGTTCTGTATGTGGTGTTTCCTGCATGACTCATTTTTGTACTTTTCTGAAGATAATACGGCCGAGTGCCACACTGATACCCTGGGGCAATATGAGTTCTAGAGCATTTCCCCATCCACCCATTTTACCATTGTGAGAAATTGAAATTTGGCATGCTTCTAATGTCGTTAGTTTGTGTCTCACATAAAGGCTTTGTATGTTCAAGAACAACAGTTAAATGATATTTGCACATGTGGACGGGTGAACATGTTAATTTCTATTTAGTGTATGCTTTACCCCCCCCCCCCCACACACACACACACACACACATATATATACACACCACCACCACCGCATGCATAGATAATGTGCTCATCCCAAATACCAAACTCTCAATTCGTCTTGCAGAACTAGATTGCTGGACCTAACCTTTCATTGTGGTCTATAGTTTTTTCCTTTGTATATATTGATAGTGTGAAAAGTTCTGAAGATAAAAGGACCGGGTGCCACTCTGATACCCTGGGGCACTTTGAGATATTGAGCATTTCCTCACCCACCCAATTTAGCATTGCGAGAAATCGAAATTTGGCATATTTGTAATGCTATTAGTTTCTGTCTCATATAAAGGCTTTATTTGTTCAAAAACAACAGTTAAATGATAGTTACACATATGGAAATTAATTATAATGTATGCTTTAAAATTACCCCACGAACAGACCTAGATAATGTGCTTATCCCAAATACCAAACTCCCAATTTGTACTAGATTTCTGGGCCTTATCTTACATTGTAGTAAATATGTTTTCTTTTCATAATTCTATTGATAGAGAGAAAAGTTCTGAAGACGACTGAACTGGATGCCACTCTGATACCCTTGGGCATTTTTAGTTATTGAGCATTTTTGCCCCACCCACCCATTTTTCCATTACAAGAAATTGAAATTTGCCATATTTGTAATGTCATTAGTTAGTGTCTCATATAAAGGCTTCGTATATCCAATAACTACAGTTAAATGATAGTTGCCGGTGCTGGGGGGACTCAGTAGTGTTGTACATTTGATTACTACTCATGAATAGACTCGATAAAACAGGGCAAAAATGGGCAATTTTCTCTTTTCGCATTGCTTTTGTTTGCTTTCGAAGGATCTCAAATTTTCAGAATATTATTGCATGTGCAAGAACAACACTAAAATTATAGTTGCACATATATACTAATGGGAATCCTTATTTCAATTAATCATTTTTACTCCAACCCATTACTTATCATACAGACGCCTAGATAATATGCTCATCCCAATACCAAACTCCCTATTTATGAAGCACACACATTAAGTGTGACCATTCATGAATATAATTTATGTGAGACTATTTCAACCAGTAGTCACAACATTGACCTCAGTTGAGAAGTAAATGAAATATGTTTCATATATGGTTGTTTATTCAGTGTTACATACATGTATAAAATTATAAGAAGCTGTGGGCTACAAAATACATTGTAACAACAGTAGAAGAAACATGCAACATTCCAGTGATGTTCAGTTTGTTACTGTGCATACTCTTATATTTGTGATGTACAACGGATCATCTAAACTCTGATGTCAGATAGTGGTTCAGGCGGTGCAAGCGGAGTGTTCAGAGAAATTCAAAAATGTCTGGTTAAAGGTTTCCTCAGAAGGTAAGATCAATGCGATTGGTTGTAGAAGAAAGTTGAAGATCGTTAACATGAACCAGGAGAGGTCATTGTGAACTTTCTGTATCAAGCGGTGTCACAAAGCAAGACCCAAAATATTGGGTAGAAATCTTCCAAACAGCCACGTATAATAATTATGATGCTGCATATCAGAGAAGAGGGAGAAAGTGACTGGTCTCTTCACTTGGCAGCATAGAGTAAAATGCAACCTTATTTCTTTTGATGCTGGACAGGTTAATTTTGCCAGATACAATGTATGCAACCTTAATACCATGTATTCTTTTCCTCAAGTTGAGGTTGATAGATTCTTGAACGGTGAAAACGTTATAATATCAATAGCGAGATCTATGGAATGACATATCGAGTGACATTGTCAATGAAAACACTTTCATGAGGCATGTTTATGCTCCTGGTAGCAGAATTGGCATTACCTTTAAACCAGATACATTCGAAGTATGGCTTTCAGTCTTCATGCATGCAGTCAGGTGGAAGCACGATTAGATCACATGGTCAGTCTTGATCATGGAGCCAGTGGTGAAACACAAAAAAGAGAGAACACCTTACATAGAAAGTGATGCAAGGGACATATCAGTTATTCAAAATACATGTAAACTGAAGGCTTATAGCGACGCTTTAGATACGAAGAATGATCAAGACAATATTGTGAATATTGTAAGTGGGTGTGTGGAAGTAGCTGCTGCTGATGTAAATGTGTACAACAGTGTTACAACAGGCAGCAGATGGCTGAGTTTGAAAACAAACTTACCTTGCCACTAGCCGATGTCATATATTAAGCAACAACATTTATGACGTTATGTCTATGTGCTATGAACAAACCATCTACTGCCGGTTCATGTATGAGACATGCCTCCAAAACGTGGGAGAAGATAACCATCCTTATCTCAAACAAAGCTAGCCATTTCCTGAAAATTTCAAAAGAGCTCACTTTCAAGCTAACGTGCGACAGTCTCTGAAAGATAATAACCAGCCGGATCTTGAACAAACAGGGTTTGGATGGAGGAAATATTCTGAAATTGCAAATATGAATTGCACACTATTCTGTAACTTTACAACCAGGGGTGTAATTTAACATGCAGATAGTTAGTGTACATGATGAAATTTAGTTTAAAGTTAATATTCAGGATTTAATCTGAGAAGTCAGATGTATTAGAAACAAATATATTGGCCAAAGTCATGTCATTGTTATACAAAACATAACCATCAGTCATGTCTCCATGAATGTATCTGACTAGGTCTACATTGTATGATATAGTGCATCATACATACGAGTTTAAATCAGTAAACTGTCCATAGGACACAGATTCCCTTTGGCGATATTGTCTCTAAATCGAGTACTTTTCACTATATTATATATAGTAACGATAATTGCAAAGTCCCATAACTCTGGTAAAAATGTTCAAAGCAAAAGTTTCCTTCATATGTGAAAGTTTGAAGTAAATCCTTCCATGTGGTGTATACGGAGTTGGAAACCGAGCTTTGTGGAATACAGGTCCCTATATACGGACATACATAGAAACATACGTACATATGGATGAACAGACAGACAAAAGCAAGGCTCCCACTTCCTACATGTTCATAATAGCCTTATTGCGGAAAAATTGAATGTATTGAACATCTCTGCTGAATACAGTAAATCAACCATAAGACAATGTAGCGTAGTATCTTTTTTTCTTTATTTCGGATTTTTATGCTATTTTGGCAGCCATTTGGCGGCCATATTGCCAACTATATTCTTTATTATAATTTTTCGACAATTTAAAAGCCAAACAGTTAACAATTTCTTCATCATATTTATCATAAAAAGAGCTACATGTATATATGTGTTGTACACTAAACATTATCTGTCTGATAAAAATGTAATTGATTGTATTCTCGCCTTATTGGCCTCCATCTTGAATATCACAAAATAACCAAGGGTAACAAAGCGGCATATGGTCTAGTTTTTATCAATATTATACCCCCCCCCCCCATTTAGCAATAATAATAGCTGCGCCTCGGGGTAAATATACCAATTCTCGGGCTGACAATATCCTCTATCATCCCGACAGCTATGTGTTAATTATTTTATTATACCGAAAAACTTTAGAAGTACAATATTAGTTAATTTTAAAATTAAAAGAAATAATCAATGAAGATAATATTCCAAAAAGGGAATTAAGATATAGAAATACTGAAATAGCTCTTATCTAATATTTCGACCACTACGAGTCTTTATCAAAGATAATCATGTCAAAATACACGTCACATTTTTGGTACATGTATGCATTCAGCCATAAAATCAAAGAGAATAATGTTGATCCGGCATCACGCAGCATTGGGTTGTTATTCCAAAAGTGATGACGTCATCAAATGACGTCATGAGCACAACGCCGTCATGTATGTATTAGCATGCATGCATTCTCCCGACTGCAGTATATGCCATAAAATGCGATAGAATTATGTAGGTTGGTAAGACGAGGGAGAAATTCGGGAGAGAATGAAAGAATATTTGAGTGATGTAAGACATGGGAGAGAGAGAGAATCCAATAAACAGACATTTCGGAGTTCGTAGTGATAGCAGTGATGATGTTAGATCTGTAGTTTTGAAACGGATATATTCACCTGGAAGCTCATTCTGAGGGTGATATATCCTGATATATTCCCCTGGAAGCTCATCCTGAGAGTGATATATCATAAGATCACATTTTAGGTCTATGGGAGTTTTGCATTGAAGGATATATTGAGGTATAATAACACAAAATAACCAAGGGTAACAAAGCGGCATATGGTCTAGTTTTAATCAATATTACCCCCTCCCCCCCATTTAGCAATAATTAGGCAGGAATAAACATATAGACCATTGTGCAAGGTCAGATATATTCTCTAACACTAAACATTATTCATCAGACAAAAAGTGCAATTGGTGCATGTTTACGCTATATTGGCCGCCATTTTGAATATCACAAAATGCCCAAGGGTAACAAACAGGCACTTGGTTATGTGTCAGTCCAGATAACCCCCTAAGCAATAATTTGGCAGGAGAAAACCTACAGACCATTATTCAAGATCTAACTTATTCTCTGGCTAAACTAAACATTATCCATCAGATAAAAAGTGCAATTTAAGCATGTTTAAGCTGTATTGGCCGCCATCTTGAATATCACAAAATACCCAAGGATAACAAAGTGACACCGGTCTAGTATTAGTCCATATGACCCTCTTAACAATAATCCGGCAAGAAAAAAACTATAGACCACTATGCAAGGTCCACCTTATTCTCTGCTGGACTATACCGATGAGCATTGTAAAACGCCTTCATGATGAAGGCCTAAAAAAGAGTTTTTTGTTTCATTGCTACTCTAATTTGATCCGTCTGAATAAAATATTGTATTGTCAATTAAACTTACCACACAATTTACTACCCATATGGATGGATGTGCATGAATGACGTGTATGGCTAAATGAATATCTTTAACAAGGGCATGTGTGTCAAGTACGTGTACATATGTACCAGGGAGATCCAGGTATTGAGGAATGGGTATACGTACATGTATATGAATTTAAACTAAAGACCGTAATAAGGAGATAGAGATGTGTGTATAGACATAATGAGAACTTTTTTGCGAAAACCAATGGAATGAATACTGTATGTAGAATGTTCGATTTATACGAAAACAGAACAAATCCTTATTTAACATTATCTGGTATCCTCAAATTCCAGGTGGACATTTATTGTGAAGTCTTCAAAATTAGCTACTCCTTCAACGTTAACTTTTCAGAGTGCAATTGCCAATCAGTGTTTAATTATAAAGTCCACTAAGTATGAAATCATTCTAGATGATATACAGTGCAGACCTTGATCAGCAAAATCTTCTAGGAGTCAGCTTATCTGGGTTTTCATGTTTTGAAAATGCCAGCGCATGCCTTTTCCGTCATTTAAAGGATTAAACACTATCAAAGAAACCTCATGTCAGGATAAGACATGATAAGCATATATGTAATGTTATACATATGTATTATAGTAAAGGTACATGTATGAGTCATGCAGGAAACACAACATACAAAACACACAGTCGCCCGAAAAGAACCAAGACAAAATAACAGCAAATGTACATGCATATCAAAAGACATAAAGAGACACACAAAAACATAACAAGCAAATGATAGTGGGAAGATGGAAGCACCGCCTTTGAACGGTCAGTGGCAATTGTCACTGGGGGTTTAAACTGGTCATCAGGCGCCTAACCCCACACTTATTCCATCTCCACCTAAAGGACAAACGGTGTAAGATTAATAAGATATAATTGTGTCCATTATCAGACGAGCATATATGTGCCTCTGATCTGGTCCCAACTATTTACACGATTCCCGCTACTGCCACAAGTTCAGCCAAACAGTCAAGACGTTTACAAAATAAAAATCAGCAACTATGAAATGTGTTGACAGTGTTAGCCCTCAATCCAGAGACTTTGGTAATTCCACTTATCTGGATCCATTCAAAGTACGTGGCTGCATGTGCATGTTACACATATTTGAAAAGAAATTCGAATCAAAGCCAGTCCCAGCAAGACACAGCTATAGACAACAAACGGTTATAGCTCCGCCCTGGATCTGGGTCCGCACATGATATTCTATATCTGTTACGATCGTGTGCTATAGAAACAGAACAATATAACTGAGCCTGGTCAGCGAGTTCCCAAATGTCACCAGATCTTAATCAAATCTATTCGACCGTCGCAAGCATATGACTAATCAAATAATACATAAAATTTGTTATATCAAAATTCCAAATCAAAAAAGCTGAACCTGAACAGAGGATTCCCAAGTGTCGTCTGATATGGAACCATTTCATTTGTTTTATCCAGGTATACAGTGCTCCCTCTCTACAACGACACCCTTTGGGATACGAAGATGGTATGTGTTGTTCAGAGGGAGTTGTTATAGGGAGGGAAAATCAAACATAATTAGCTTGTTTGCAGATCCCCAGATCAGGTGTATTTCGAGAACTAAAACCGTTATGCCTCAATCAAACCCTATGTTGTGACCAATCTTTAGAATAGTCACAAAGTGACGATTCTAAAGAGTGGTCACAACATAGGGTTTGATGGAGGCATAAAGAAAATACGATGGAAAAAAGTTGTTTCTGGAGCCTTGTTGTTTCGGAAACAGTGACATGCGTTGTTGTAAGGAGGGAAACGTTATTGAGAGGGCCGTTGTAGGGAGGGAGCACTGTACTTTAAATGACTGAATAAACCAACAAATTGCTTTACAGAAAATAGTAACGGCGTTGGCTTCGAGCCCTGGTCATCCGAGTCAGTAACATCCGGTAACGGGTTCAACAACTAGGTTAGTGACTTTTAAATTGTTCAAGTTCATTAGATCCCAAATGCACATAGACACCAGCAATATGATGCGGATCTGTCCATTCACAGATTTCACTATAACCATTCCCGCGTTTCAAATATTCATTGAATTGTGGTTTGTGTTCTTCTCTCTTAGCAAGACTAATCGCATGTGATTTTACAGTTTGTCATGCTAGCTTGTCACATATTTCATCCCCTGTTTTCAAATCTCAGAATCCACATGTCGTATCAAAGGCTGTGATAATGGTGTATATCCTAGTTAAATTGTGACACTTATTATGTAGTTTTAATCACATTAATCTAAGCTTAGAGGTTTCAAACACTCCCTTGGGTATCCTAGTTATCACCGCTTCCTCCTTGCCAACTTTCTATAGTTTTAATTTAGGTTTAGGTTTTGGTGTCGTGTTGTTTAGTAACACCTCATCAGAAAATTTCTTTGGAAGAAACAATACGTCAAAATTAAATGTGCTTTCATTGTACATGTCAAATTTCCATGTTTTGAAATATCGAACCTGATGAGGCTCGAAACCGTACGAATGCATAAAATCTCGAATTTGTTGTCCCGATTCCTTTTTACGATGGTGGTCATATTCCATTATCAGTCCAGTAACGTTAACATTTTTGAAAAAGTTTCTCCCGCCATTCAGCGCTTTCCATTCTGATCCTTCAATGTCCATCTTTATGAAAACTGATTTACCCGAAAACATGGGCGCTAAATCATCCATTGTAAATGCCCTAATCCCTGCGCCAGCTTCACCTTCGCCTACCTTGTTCGAACCAATATTGTTTGCGTGGCGAATCATTGTAACATTTTCACGTATATCTGATACAGCATTCCAGAGTAGTGTAACGTTTCCTTGCCAGTTATTGATAAATAAAGATTTAGATATCAAGCGTAAATTCATCTCGTTAATATCGACACCTACGGCAGGGTAACCCAACGAGGCAGCCCACACAGTGAAGGATCCAACATTGCATCCGAGATCCAAGAAAATACTATTTGGAAAGGATCCGAGAAAATATTCCATCGTTTTTATAAATTGTCTCTCCCACTGGTGAGCCAACCGTATTTTCATTGACACAATATCAGTAGTACTATTGTAAACACACAGCAGAGATTTTTTTCTTGTTTTTACAAACCCAGCATTATGTAGAGTACATACATAGTTCGCTTCACGTGGTACATCAGCGCATCCTGGTTTGTACATGTCGTAATAGTTGAATAATTTGTCAGGTGTTATACAAGACATTGTGTCCGGAAGAGGAAACATGAAATCTTTAATGTCATCCCTGGCAACGTATACATAAACGAGACTGGCAGATGTAATAGCCAATACAATTACAAAAAGAAATACCTTCTGTGCCTTCATGTCTATCAAACTAAGGATATCCTCCTTCCAGGTGCAGCGGTGAAATCAACTGTAAATTAGAAGAAACGCAATTACATATGACATGCATTTAGCTATTATGTGCAAGAAATAACCCTTTCCCTGTTTTATATTCATGTAAGAAATAATGACGTCATGAGTATTAATACGATTATTTTTATGATGGCAGATGAACACATGCCATTTTGCCTCAGACAGAAGCTGTAGATTCAAATCTATATTACACCATAAGCAAACAGAGCAGACCCTGATCAGACGGTTCCTATGGAAGCCGTCTGATGTGGGTCTACTCTGTTTGTAGATGCGTCAAAATGCGCTTACATAACGGAACGGGTTAAACTAGAAAAACGTCTACGCTTCATGTTTTCGAGAAATATACAAAATTACTAAAGGTGCTTCTGTCGTTTTAAGGTCAATACAATATATGTTTTCTAAAGGCATATTTCTGTATAACTGAACATTTTTAGTGGGTCGATAAACCAAATGCTCACCCAACATTAAGTGTGGCTTGTATATAGCCTCGAACTAGCGACAAGGAGTTTGGCCACCGACCGTTTTAAGCGTAATATCTACGTGTTAAGTGGATATTAAAGAAGGTATGCAAGGTCTGGTTCACAATGTGTCAGTATAATATGACTTTGGTACAATTCCAATATGTATCAATACTTTACACTGGACAAGGGTTAGTGCCCGGGATGGAAAAACAGGCCTTCTTAGCTCAGCGGTAAAGCATTCCCATTCAGAATGTCATGAGTTCGAATCGCAAAGGGGATTTACACATGTCGGTGCTATATTATATATGTAATACCCTAGTTAATAAGTGCATTTCTGTAAGGAACCTTTTTGTTAGTATCAATTTATTCCAGCAATTAACTGTCTTATATCAGATAAATAATTAATCATATGAATGTTGAGAGTTCGTTTCTCGAACTTATTTTTGGTAGTCGCCTTCTTCGTTTTTGTATTTGTACTTCCTACACCCCTGAACGACATGGTAATTTTGCCACTGACTATTCCAAGGCGGTACGGTACTCTCTTTGTCACCCTTACTTTTATGTTTGTTTGGTGTCTTTGTACCTGTGCGTTTGTTGTTGTTTTGAATTCAATCGTGTGGGGGTGGGGTGGGGGTGGTGTGTTGTGTGGTGTGGTGGTGTTGTTTGTGTGCGTGCGTGCGTGTGTGTATGTGTATTTTCTATTAATGTTTTGGTGGTGGTTTCGTCTTGTGTTTTGCTTTTCCTGTTTGACTTTACTAGTTTTTGGTTGTATTGTTTTTAACATGTCTGCCAGTCCGTTTGTAGGTTATATTAGTCCCTCTTTAGACGAAATATTGTCCAATAGTTCATCTTCGACTTTCACAACTACATATCTCATAATGTTGATCACGGTGAACAAATGAACCTTGCATTTGATGTCAGTATCGATCAATATTCAAGGTCAAAGGTAAAACCAATCGGCTTCAGATCAAAATGTCATCAAACCTTTTACCAAGAATATTCATATTTGCTCTACAGATTCTGCGAAATGAGCAGTTGCTTCTTAATTATTTTGAGATCATAAGGGAAAAAGATCAAGAACACATTTCAAGTACAGATTTGAACTTTACCAAAATGTGTTTCAATCAATAACTGATCAAGACTTTCACCTAGAATCCACATTTGTGACGAGTCTTGTGATGGTTAGTAGATGAATTCATATTATAGATGTTGTAGTCAGTATAATCAAGGTCAAGCATACGACTAGGATTATAACAATAACTATTAGATTAGTAATGGATGCCTACTACTTGGAAGTTATACTTGCCTCATGAAGTTGCAACAGTTGAAAATTCTGCCAAGGTCAAACTTCAAGGTCTCAGTTCAAGTTTCAAAACCTTAACCACTGACCATATCTGAGAGGAATAGAGATTATGCTTGGCACGCATATTCTTTTTGATGGTCGCTTAAGACATGGTGTACTGTAGTTTAGTATGGAATATGTCCTCTGTATATAATACTTTTCCAGCTGTGAAAAATGAATGTCTGCACCAACGTGCAGCCTGGCGAGACACCGTCACGATTAGTGAAAGACGTGCTTAGAATTAGAATCAGACAATGCATGTTGAAACGACAATAACTTAGATTGCAACGAGCTAGACTATGTGTTGCATTATAAATGAAGCAGACGACATCTTGCATGATTATATTGTTGTGCTGGCAGTAAAGTCTGTCCACGTGTATTTTCTTTATCTCTCCATTTCCGAAATTCATAAACCGGATATGTACCTCAAATAGGTCTTATAAAACTTTTAGTTAAGTCTGAGTTCGTTCTCAAATGATTGATTGGTCAGATTTGAGCCTTTGGCTCAAATCTGACCAATCAAAAGCTTGAGAACTCAAATCTGACCATGCGATGCTGATTTAAATAGCGTCTCCCCTGGACCCAACCTGTTTGTGAACGGTTACACAAATTTGTACGCAACATACTTGCATTACATTCCCATTATATACCGCCAGTTTTACCCCCATTCTCTCATACTGGTGCTTTTTGACGACTCTGTAAAAGTCCCTTTTTGAGACCATTATGATAAATAATAAAAATGGACAATTGAATGGTTTCATAATTGTTTCAAATAACAACATTTTAACATTTTCCTTTTTTCTAGTAAATTCTCATCTTCTGTTGATTTATTAAAAAGGTGGGGTCTAAAAATAGACTATGTGGGAACTGTTAATCCTGTCCCGAGGTTAAACAGCTTTTGCTCGAGTCTTGGATCATTCTCAAGCATCTAACTGGTTGGATTTCGAGCTTGCTCAGAATTTGACCACTGAGATAATTGAGATCTCAGATTCAGAAGTTTTGTAACCTTGGTCACCTCTTTCAATACTGAATTTGCAGAGTTGAAAAGGGACTTTATAACCCCATCAGTGCATGTAGCTGAATTAGAGTGAGTATGAAAGGTCAGAGGATATTTGTTTGTTATAGTTACGGAAATGACGTTAACATTAAATTGACGTCAGTGTTAATATACAGAGTTGCGCGTCACAATTTTACGTAACCAAAAAAAACAACAACGCCCAAGCAAACAAAAAGTTTAATTAAAAGATTTAGTGAATATTTTTTAAAACATCTAATGCAGTGGATCAAAAAAATGATTAAAGACGATCTATTTTGAATGGCAGCCATTGTGTTGCAGTATGTCAATAAGGGGTCACCTACAGTAGTTGCTACTGACCCTCTATAGAATATAGAGGGTCACCACATGACTGCTCTTATCCAATGAAAAGGCCAGAAACGAGTAGATGAAATAAAATAGTTTAGTGTTGTTGTTTTCATTAGAAGGAAAGCAAGAAAAAGAATAACTCCAAAAATATTAATGCTAGAGTTATGGCCCTTGTGCATGACACTAGCCCTCATCATGCTTCTTCAATGTTTGAAGTTATAATGAATTTGGCATAACTTTGTAGGAGATATGGCCCGGACACGAAGCGTGACAGACGGACTGACAAGAAAATATGAAAAAGGGGAATAACTCCAAAAAATATTGATGCTAGAGTTATGGCCCTTGTGCATGACACTACTCCTGATCATGCTTCTTCAATGTGTGAAATTATAACGAATTTGGTCTAACTTTGTAGGAGATATTGCCCGGACACGAAGCGTGACAGACGGACTGTCAAGAAAATATGAACAAGGGGAAGAACTCCAAAAATATCGATGCTAGAGTTATGACCCTTGTGTATGACACTACCCCTCATCATGATTGTTTCATATGTGAAGTTTCAAATCAATTGAACCAGTAGATAAAGAGTTATTGTCCGGACAAAAAAATATGTAAAAGGGGAATAACTCCAAAAATATTGATGCTAGAGTTATGGCCCTTGTGTATGACACTAGCCCTCGTCATGTTTCTTCAATGTTTGAAGTTATAATGAATTTGGCATAACTTTGTAGGAGATATGGCCCGGACACGAAGCGTGACAGACGGACTGACAAGAAAATATGAAAAAGGGGAATAACTCCAAAAATATTGATGCTAGAGTTATGGCCCTTGTGTATGACACTAGCCCTCATCATGTTTCTTCAATGTTTGAAGTTATAATGAATTTGGCATAACTTTGTAGGAGATATGGCCCGGACACGAAGCGTGACAGACGGACGGACAGACGGACGGACGGACAGACGGACAGACGGACGGACGGACGGAATCGAGCAAACCTATAGTCCCCCAACCGGTAACCGGTTGGGGACTAATAACCGGAGTTTTCCGTGGAAAACCCGGTAAAAAGCCAAATTTCAAAGGAATAAAGCACATATATAGAAATAGAAATTGAGACAAAACGTGAAGTCCCTGATCAGACGCCGCCTTCAAAGCGCGGCGTCTGATCTAGGACTGCACTATTTATCGTAGTGCATCTATGCGACTATGGCGGTGAGAGGGTTAATACGTGTTAACCCTTTTCCTCTTCTATGTTTATTCCAAATTGCAATACCTACTGAACATATAAAAGGTAGCCATTTTAGAAACTACAGAAACATATATATATTCCATAATTAAACAGAGCAGACCCAGAGCAAACGGCTCCTACAGGAGCCGTCTGATCTGGGTTTACTATGTTTGAAAATGCGTTTAAAATCGTTTATATGAAGGAAAGGATGAAGTACGCAATAAAATTTGAAAATACCTATTACTTGATGTATTTATTTCCACTATGCCTTTTCAAAATCAATGATGTGTGTGGTTATATTGCATGGAAAGTCAGGTTTCACATCCATAATAAGGTATCAACTTTTACTATTTATTAACCCCTTCGCTTGCTGAATTTTAAAATACATGTCTCCTTCTTTACCCATGCCCTGTTGTATAATTACATATATCTTCACTGTATACAAGTATTTCGCTGTGTAATCACTGCTGTGGAGTGCACTGTTTGCACAACCAACTTGTAAATAGTGCAGACCCAGATGAGACAGCTCCTGCAGGAGCTGTCTCATCCGGGTCTGCACTATTTACAGGTAGGTATATTGACGCGAATAGCAAGCGAAGGGTTAAGATACATAACATATTACAGAGGTCAGATACGATGCGTAAGTCAAAAGTTTCAAGAATAACATCTTATTTTTCCACAAAACCCTTTGATGTGACCACTCTTTAGAATCGTCCCGAAGAGACGACTCTAAGGAGGGGTCACATCATAGGGTTTGGTGGAGAAAGGACGAAATTAGATTTGAGTACCAACTTTATTATATCTATTGTTCTGAATCATTACTATGATTTTGAATGATAGTCAAATAGTGAAGAGCCTAGTCTTGCTCGGCCATCAGTATTTGCAATATAATATTAAGATTTTAATGTATGGCTTAGCCGTGATCGTTGACCATACTGGCACGACTGGTACAGTAAAACCCCGCTAATGCGACCACCTAAAAGAGGTATAATTATGGGTGCTAGATGCAGGTTGTAGCTTAATGCAGGACAAATGTAATACAGAAAGATCCTATAGACTGAGACCATTCTAAAGTATCTGATTGCAATAACCAAGCTCAGAATATGACCTATCAGATACTTGAGAATGATCTCAGATTGAGAATTTTTATAACCTGTCTAGATGTTTTGGAAAGACCTGCTGCGTTGTCTGATCTGGCTATGTATATAACCATGGAACTCCTCGTGGTCAGGTCTGTTTATACACGTGATCAAGTTTTGTATTGAAAAATACCTATAAAACCTAAAAGACCTATGTACAGACAGACCAACTTATTTTGAACAAAACATGGCGTACTCTAATGTAAACAATGCGAAGCGACTATTTTAAAATGACTAGTAAGCCGCAACTCTTCAGCATAGATTTCTTGTTACAATGGATATGTATCTGGGCTTGCACGCGGTTGGCTTCGAGTTCGATTCTGACCAGTGACGAATATTTTTTTTATTAAAATACTGACCATACCAAACAACAATATAATATATAATAACAAAATATTAACATATAATTGAAAAAGAATAAAAAAATAAAAAGATAATTACAAATAGTAAATCAGTTTAAAAAAAAAAGAAAACCGTGCATAGCTTGGAATTCGAACCCACGACCCCCTATTTCCAAGACCAGGTACATATCCATTAGAGCAAATGCCAGTATATAATATGTGGCGACTTACTAAATTATATTACCTGGCCCTGTATATGTGTGCTGTTATGTAAACAATAAAATAACAACAAGTCTCAAGTCTTTTTTGTAGCTTGGTTTACCTGTATCCGGTATGTAAGTCGGTCATTGATCATCTGTGTTTTATGGACCATGTGGGCATGACTGACCATGTACTCGGTCGATATCCTACAAGTACAGTCTCCATCGCCGAAATTTTCCAATACAGTAAAACCCCTCTAATGCGACCACTTAATAAACATGTTTGTCGTTATAGTCAGGCGGTTTCTTAATGCAGGACAAAAGTAACACCGACAGTTCCTAGAGGAGCTTTCTGCATTACTTTTGTCCTGCATTAAGCTACCACCTGCCTCTAGCACACAGAATTATACCTCTTATAGGTGGTCGTATTAGCGGGGATTTACTGTACATTCAAATTATGTCGTACCAATAATAACATGAGGCATACGGAAAGATGAACATATGGACGGAAGGGTGGACAGAAAGAAAGACAATGCCGTGTCTGCCAGTTTTGAAGACAACTTTCCAACTTGGGTCTGATCTGCATAGAAATTATAGTTTCACAGGCTCTTGGCAGTGTGCGTGAAGTGTTATCAGGGCGAGATTTTGACATTCCTTAACTTGATGGAGATAGAATTAATATGTTAAGCTACACAGGGGTTTGCTTAAGAGAGAATGCTTATTAAATAAATGGACTTTGTTCTTAAGATTAATGTATGTCACCCTCCAAATTAATATACGTGGTCGATAGGCAGTGTGGTGACAAACCGTAAAGCTGGTGGTTATCGTCAGTTTTACAATTACTCATTATCACTTTTTTAAATGTGTTCTGGTTGGTTAACATAGCTACAGCTACACAAAAGACAACTACAGAATTCCAGATAAGATGTGTAAATTTAAACATTTTCAAGAATAACTCCTTTTTTCTCCACCAAAACCTATACTGTGACAACTCTTTAGAATCGTCTCGAAGAGCATAGGGTTTGGTGGAGAAATGCAACAAGTACACACACTCTGATTACTTGCTAATAGTTACATTACTGACCGACTGTCAAACAGCGTGGATCCTGATGAGTAACTCGTCGTCTCACTGGACCCAAGCTGTTTGCAAATGACAGTTATGTAACAATATTAACCCTTTCAACGCTGAAATATTAGAGTGGAATAGCGACTGATCTGGATCTACACTGTTTGAAGATGACAGTGCAAGTGTATCCTGCATTCAAAATTGATAAGCTGTTGGCTTTATTAAAATAAATAGTTTAGTGCTGGATACCGTTAGAAACTGAGCCAGATGACAATTAAGAAACAAATTTTACGAAATCGGTTAAATAATATTAAGTATTATGTTGCATATTTTTAAGAAATATTAACATACCTGATTTATCTTCCTATAGATTTTCCTAGTCGGTCTGCTGCTACGTATTATGAATCTATGATCATTAACTGTGCATATGATTTGTTATGATATTCCTACATATGTGTACGTATGTTAAGTCTCTCACTTGGGTGTGGCCCGTAATCACCCGTACTCACCATACCATAACCATCAAACTACGCCCAAATACATGACCAGTTCAACCGTTTAACACTGAAGCTGCCACGAAGGCTATATTTGTCTACAAAGTGTGTCGTCTGCTTCAATGTTTACGTTTGAATTGCTGCCCTTTGTTTCAAAAGCATTATAACAATATCAAACAGTTCTCATAATGATGAGACGGTCACGCTGATACACTCTATATGTCATCAGGATATAAACTGTTGCCAAGGATGATGACAGATTCGTCGATTGCAGCGAAATGAGATCAGTGTAAATTTGTTTGAAGGGTAAAATATATTAATCAGTCATTCAAGATCTTGTAACGAATTTATTACATTATACTATATACTCGCACGTGTCTAACTGGCTTCGTGGGATAACATACGAGTATATACAGGTCCGTTTTCCGCACAGCATTGCTTGCGATTGGGATAATGCTGTCCTGCAAGATACATCATAAACAAAACCTATATAAATCGTCATATTTATGTACAGTAAAACCTACCAATGAGACCACCCAAAATAAGTCTGATTTTGATATGTTAAAGGTGGTAGCACAGTGCATGACGAAAGTAATGCAGAAAACTCATCTAGGAGCTTTCTGCGTTACTTTTGTCCTAGATTAAGTAACTGCTTGCTCGTCCATACACACACAATCACACGCACACCACCACCACCACACCAAATCACACACGCACGCACGCACGCACGCACGAACACGCACACACATACACCACATACACACCTGTAATTATTCACTAAGCGTTCGCTGAACGCAGATTCTACTGATTGACATTGTTGATATTCAAGTGAAACTAAACGACAGCAGTTTAACCCTTCGCTTGCTGAATTTTAAAATACATTTCTCCTTCTTTACCCATGCCCTGTTGTA
Organism: Azorinus chamasolen; assembly: GCA_963576725.1. Taxonomy (NCBI): domain Eukaryota; kingdom Metazoa; phylum Mollusca; class Bivalvia; order Cardiida; family Solecurtidae; genus Azorinus; species Azorinus chamasolen. Next base: position 34,326,620 of record OY755242.1, on the reverse strand, counting down.
TAATTACATATATCGTCACTGTGTACACGTATTTCGCTGTGCAATCACTGTTGTGGAGTGTACTGATTGCACAATCAATTTGTAAATAGTGCAGACCCTGATGAGACAGCTCCTGCAGGAGCTGTCTCATCTGGGTCTTCACTATTTAAAGGTAGGTATATTGACGTGAATAGCAAGCGAAGGGTTAATCCTCATCATAATATGTTGTGACCTGACTCGTATTTGCAAACATATTGGATCCGGATGAGAACTGTTTTATGCAGGAAACATCATATACAAAACACACAGCCACCAGAACATACTCGTCGTCTCATCAGGGTCTACCCTGTTTGACAATCGGTCTACAGTTTTTGAAACGCTTTATAGGAACCAGAAGTAAGTAAAAAGTGCAACAAATTAGAGTTTGGGATGACATCGTGTTTATTATAATCAGCAAGATAAGGGGTTAAAAGCCACGGTACTATACCATTAGATTAAAGATTGAAGTGATGTTTGAACTACCTACATTTCATTTCTTAAGCTTCACGCCAATACGCAAAATTTATTCCTAACCACCGGTGTACTCAATGTTTGTTTACAAAATACAACCTTGGATAATTATGTTGATGGAAGTTGTCAGCTGATTCGTATATACTGTTTAAATGGTACCCGAATGCAATGACACTATTTTTGCTAAATGTAGAACACGGGGTGTCACTAGTTTACTTGAGATGCGTTCTGGTCATGGACAGCGTGCAGACCTTAACCCTCACAATGCGGGAAACGAGTCACTTATGTCATTTGCCAACAGTGTATACCAGATAAGCGGGCTCCTACAAGAGGGTCTAGACTGTTTGTCAAATTACACGTTTGTTTAGAAAAATCCTTAAATATTCACCATATGCCTAACTTGTTTGAATTTTGGAATAGTCCATTTGAACATTCAGCGTTGTCAGGGTAGAGTTAACCATTAACCATCTATCAAAATGAAGTCTGCTTAACCCTTTCGCTGCCAAAGTCTGTCGTCTGCTAACTTTGTCGTCTGCTACAATTTTTTATTTTTTTGATATTTTTCATTTTTGTTTCAAAAACATAGTAACAAACAGTTTGGATCCTGGTGAGACGCCGAGTTACTCGGCGTCTCATCTGGATCCAAACTGTTTGCATAGGTAATCACAGATCCGGCATTGGCAGCGAAAGGGTTAAACTCTGATATGTCACAATGTTCACTTACTCGGCGTCTCATCTGGGTCCAAGCTATTTGTAGCTGTCGGCCTGGTCGCGCTTATTGATCGCCGATCGCCGCATGAGCGGCGATCACTAATGGAATGCTCAAAAGTATTTACCCATGTAGGAGGGGTAGCGACAAGTTTTACAAATTGGCTCATGAGAGCGTGGCAGAGAATAGTTTCTATCTGCATTATTGATGTAGTGAAATATGTGATGTAAAAACCTTCATACGATGTTTAAAAAGAAATTTATCAAACAAATGTACAATAATAACAATAATTATGACACTTTTTTCGTCGAAGTATCGACATTAAATGCCAAAAACAGTTTTGTAAACATAAATGAAGCCGGGTCAAAGTCGCAGAATTGAAGCCGGGTCAAAACTGTAGTCGTGCACCTGTTTGCGGTGCTCTCGTTCTAAATTATGCCCTTCAGAGATTTTGACATAAGACGGGAAAACGTGCTCGAATTTGAAAAATAAGATCATTTGAATCGACAGTCGATATGTTAATTCAAACAGACATGGTTATTATTCTACCGGAGGCTCTACATGGTCAAAATCGAATTCCGTCGTCTCGGTTTCTATTTTTAGATAGGACTAACGTCACTCGTTAATGGAACTGAACAGGCTATATTTACATGTAGGTCTATGACCATCACCGCCCTTGTTAGAGTTTATTGATTAAGCTATCATGAGAGTGATAAATGTTGTAATGAAGTTTTATTGTTTTATTTATTTTTATTTAAAAAAGTCGTTTTATTTTTTTTATTTAAAAAAGTCGTCAATATAGTAGCATGATAACTTTATATACATCTTCAATTTCCCTTGTAGTATGTCTGGCCTGATAGCGTAGTGGTTACCACGGTCGCCTATCGTGCAGTCAGCCCTGGTTCGATTCTCACCGCTGACGAAAAAGAAATTTCTCTCTTTTTCCTTTCTATTTTTTTTATCCATATTAAGTGTTTTTTCTTTCAACTTATACGTTATTTTTGGATGCAATCTTGGTCAAGTTCAAATATGGATCATGTCGGGTTCGGAACTAGGTCACTACGTCATTACACTCTAGAGGCTACATATTTCGTTAAGTTTTTAATGAAATGTTGTATTTCAATTGTCTTAACAAAACAGTTCCTTATTAAAAACCTTCCTTGTACACAAATTTCCCGGCGATCCAATGCCTTGCATCAGTATTCGTCTTGTATTAGTAGGTATATGGTTATGGAATAGTAATACTACATGGTATTAAAATCAGAAACTGACAATCATAAGGAATCGTTAAATGCAAATAAACGCCGTACATTTATGCGTAAAGAGTAAACAGTGTTTCTGTGTATCCCATGTCATGCGTAACTGGGAGAAATAATGTTATACCCTGTGCGTCTGTGTATCTCATTCAAATTAACCCTTTCCTTCATATAAACGTGTTTTCACGCATCTGCAAATATAGGAGCTATCTGATCAGGGTCTGCTCTGTTTGCTTATGTGATTTGATAGGCAGGGTTCTTTACTTTCTATAAGATGGGTATAATGTTCCCCCTTCCATATTTTATTATAACTATGTTGTCCATGAATATTCAGTAGGTATAAAACTAAGCATAGAATAGAGAAATGGTTAAAACTACCTGGTTTGCCTGGTTACCATTTTATAAATAATACGGGTCGAGCGGTTTAAAGTATGAGTCTAATTGAATCCAAGGTGCTTGTTAAAGCGAGTCATGTTAAATATTGCTAATTTGAATATATTAACCCATTACCTTATAGGGTATTTTTAGATATAACCTCTTTGAAAAAATCTACCGAAAAGGAGCATTAAATAGAAAAAAGGAAACTTTTACAATTTTGTAGTTTGAAACCATTCAGGCATTGTGATAAATGGAGCATGTGCTCCTGTAGGAGCAAAAGTTTTAATGCTCTATTTATCACAATGGTTTCAAAATGTGACTTTTATAGAGTCGTCAAACGTCGTCAATATGAGGGAATGGGTTAAACGAGTTTTGCACCACCATTTAAAATGTATTACGGGGAAGTTTTTAACCATTACACTGTCAATGTCAATTATGTGCTTATCCATGCAAGCGGTTTGGATCCAGATTAGACGCCGAGTAAAATCTGCATCTTATGAGGATCCAAACTGTCTTTTACTAAGGCGCAATCAACACTATTTGGCAGCGAAAGTGTTAGATTTTACACTTTACTCCATAAATATGCCCTTCTATGCTTTTGCAAACAAAGTAGACCCCGATCAGACGGCTCCTATAGGCGCCGTCTGATCAGGGTCTGCCCTGTTTGCTTATGAAATAATATAGATACGATTCTATAGTTTCTGTCATGGCAAAAATTTATTTTGTCTAAATACTATTTTAACAATCTAATTAATATCCATGATCCCCCTTATTTCTTACATGAATATTCATGGCCTAAATGTTTAATACCGTTTCTAGTCGACTGAGTAATGCATTCGGATGAGAGGAAATTCAAGCGACACGATATCCTTTGATTTATGTTTCGGTCTGTAATTCTATTGTACAATAATAAATGCATCATTCAAACATTTAATATTCCAACTGAACTATTCCAAGCTTCCATTGTCGTGAAAGCGGTTTGTTGTAGAATGTGTAGGACAGTAAAGATGTATTTCTTGGTATTGCCTTTATTTACGGAATTCATTTGATTCACTTCGTACCAGAGAGTCTTTTTGTCGTTTATCATTTCAAATAGAGGATTTATAGCTAATGGGTTCGTCGAAGTCTTTGTATAGCTTTCTCATAAAGACAAAATGTAAGATAGGAACTTTATCCCGGAGCCAATGTTATTACACAATTCTGTCCAATGAATCTTCTGGACTATTGAGAGGCTATGGTTTAAGACGTAATAAAACGTTTTATATAGCACCAAGTGAGTGATGAAATGTAGGAATTAATTTGTCATTCCGGATTGTCTTCAAAAACCGCCATTATGCATCGGTAAATAATTTCGCAAATGTATTGTTCAATGACACTATTTTCTTAAGTTTGAAGTATTTCATCACATTTGAAAATCGTTTTTGATTCCCATTTCTTCGCTCCAAATCCTGAGATGACTTTAACAGTTATCCTGCTGATCGTGATCTAACCACCATTAGCAAACAGCTTGGATCCAGATGAGACACAGAGTAGCTCAGTGTCTCATCTGGATCCAATCTGTTTGAGCCTTGACCAGTAGCTCCTCAAAAGCTTCTACGAATCGCATGTTAGTAAAACTTGCTTCATATCACTGTTTGGATGGACTTTACTTTTTACAGGATAAGGTTTAGATGAAAGTATCCGAATAGTAATAAGTCCCCCACCGGGTTTTAACCCTTCGCTTGCTGAATTTTGAAATACATTTCTCCTTCTTTACCCATGCCCTGTTGTATAATTACATATATCTTCACTGTGTACATGTATTTCGCTGTGCACTAACTGCTGTGGAGTGCACAGGTTGCACAATCAACTTGTAAATAGCGCAGATCCTGATTAGACAGCTCCTGCAGGATCTTCACTATTTACAGGTAAGTATATTGACGTGATTAGCAAGCGAAGGGTTAAAAACATCCTCTGACCCACCCAACTTGAACATGTGTATTCATGACCAACCTGAATGGTATTTGTAAAACTCATAAGAAAAACCAATATGAAAAAGGTGGATAACTAAACAAATATTGATGCTAAAGTATGGCTCTTGTGCTTGACATTTCCTATCATCATGCTTGTTCCATATGAGAAGTTTCAAATCAATTAAACCAGTAGATAAAGAGTTCGAGACAAGCAAATGTTAAAAAGGGAAATAACTCCACAATTATTGCTGATTGTCCAATGTGTGAAGTTATAATGAATTTGGCCTACCCTTGAAGAAGATATGACTCGGACACGAAGCGTGACAGACGGACAGGGCGTGAATATATGAAAAAGGGGAATAATAGTTATTGTCAAGACAAAAACATATGAAAAAGGGAATAATGCTGGAGTTATGACCCTTGTGCTTAGCACTTCCTCTCATCATGCTTGTTACATATGTGAAGTTTCAAATCAATTGAACTAGAAGATAAAGAGTTATGTTCGGGACAAAAAATATGAAAAAGGGGCAAACTGCAATATCATTGATGCTTGTGTTATGACCCTTGTGTATGACACTTCTTCTTAGCATGCTTGTTTCATATATGAAGTTTCAAAGCAATTAAACCAGTAGATAAAGAGTTATTGTCTGGTCAAGAAATGTGAAAAAGGGGAATAACTCCAAAATTATTTATGTTTGAGTTATTGCCCTTATCCATTACACTTTCTCTTATCATGCTTGATCGATATGTGAAGTTTCAATTCAATTCAATCAGCAACATAGGAGTTATTGGTGGGACAAGACAATATAGAAAAGGGGAACAACTCCAAAAAACATTGCTGCTAAAGTATTGGCCCGTATGCATGACACTTTCACTCATCATGCCTGTTACATATGTGAAGTTTCAAATCAATTGAATCAGTAGATACATATTTATTGTCCGAGCAAGAATATATGAAAAAGGGGAATAACTCCCAAAATATTGATGCTAGAGTTGTGGCTCATGTGCATGATACTTACTACCCTTGTAGAAGATATGCCCGGACACGAAGCGTGACAGACAGACAGAGCGTGAAAATATTGAGAAAATGGGAATAACTAAAAACGTATTGATGCTAGAGTTATGGCCCTTGTTAATGACACTTTCTCTCGTCATGCCTTTCCATATGTGAAGTTTTAAATCAATTGAACCAGTAGATAAAGGGTGATTGTCCGGACAAGAAAATATGAAAAGGGCGAGTAACTCCAAAAATATTGACGCTAGAGTTATGACCCTTGTGCATGACATTTTCTCTCATTATGTTTGTTCAATGTGTGAAGTTATAATGAATTCGGCCTACCCTTGTAGGAGATAATAATTATGACCCAGACACAAAGTGTGGCGGACGGACAGACGGACGGGGACGGACGGAATCGAGCAAACCTATAGTTACCCGACCGGTAACCGGTGGGGGGGACTAATAACCATACAACAGAACCTATCTGAACCCTTTCCCTGTTCTGTGTTTATTCCAAACTTCGATACCTACTGACTATCCATGGACAAAAAGTTACAATGAAATATGAAACGTGGACAATTTTAGCCGTTCTAAAAAGTAAAGAAACAGACCTGTGAAACGCCATTTGCAAACAGAAGAAACCCTGATCAGACGGCTACTATAGGAGCCGTCTGTTCTGGGTCTGCTCTGTTTTCAAATGCGTGAAAACTGGTTTAAATTCGACAAACGGTTAAGCGACCTAATCTTGACACGATAATCTTAAAATGCAGGTGATTTGTTAGTACAGGGCAAAAACAATACAGAAAGCTCAAATAGGAGCTACTATCATGCTTAATACATTGCACAACTAATGCAGAAAACGCCTAAGCTATTACCTGCCGAATAGACCCAATTACTAGACAGTTTTTGATGGTCGTTTAACTGTACTGTCGGATTACAATTCAAGCCCCGCCGTACAAAAAGTAAGTCAGACGCGTTGCAAGCGTATAAATCCAAGTCAGTCATAGTATTTTGTGTTACAGGCAGGTGGCAGCTTAAAGCAAGGTGGAAGTAAAACAGAACGCTCCTGGAGCGTTCTGTTTTACTTTCACCTTGCTTTAAGCAGCCACTTGCCCGACATACCAACTAATTAACACAATTTAGTGGTCATTATGGAGAGGGTTTACTGCATCGGTCAGCAAAACAGGCTACAGTTGAACTTCGATATCTCGAACTTCATGGGTTCATACAAAGCAGTTTGAGATAATAGAAGTTCGAGTTATCCGATTACTGATCTGGACAATTCTGAAGTCCACAGCTGAATGTAGATTTAGGGTAATACTGAAAGCTACTGCATGAGCTTTCAGCATTGCTTTAGACCTGCTTTAAGCTGTCACGTGAATTTCTAGATATGCGTTAGTTTTGGAAGGACCGAATTTCTAGTTCGAGGTATTCCGAAGTTCGAGTTATCCGAGATGGAAATATCGAAGTTCACCTGTATTATCTGATGGGTGGCAGACAGTGCAGAAACCGATCAGCTCCACTCCCAACATGTCGACTGGTAGGCTGGAGGGTAGTGGGGCTCATTTGTAATGGTCAAATTATTTTCGAATTACAATGTAGTATTCACAGTGTTTTTAGATAACTATGTCGAGTTACACATTTGAGGGCTTACAACGGCGGTGTATGTAACACTTTTAGTTTTACATGTTGTAGTGGTCAGTGAGTAAATAGGCTCCGCCCATAACAGGGTCCAGCGTATCACGATACAGTGAAGGGTTCCAGCCCTATCACGTATGTCTGTAGAATGCGGTATGCGAGTACATGTTAGTTGCTAGTAGTATGCGAGAGTAAATAAACGTAGTAAACTTATCCCATTAGGGTCTGTCAATAAATACCATCCCTTTAAGGGTCTGATACTCAACACATGTAACAATACAAACATTACATTGGCGACGAGGATAAACTAATTTGGATTATTGAGTGCTAGTGTCTGTCTACAAACATGAGTGGATTAACGCCATTTCCAAAGTTTGACGTATATGCAGGTGAAAACTCAATTGGCATTAGATGGACAAAATATGTGTCAAAGCTAGAAAATCTCTTCATTGGAATGAATATCGAGTCAAAGAAAAGACGGAAAGCGTTGTTGCTGCATTACGCAGGTGACAATGTATACGACATTTATGAAACATTAAATCTTGGAGGCGACGATTCCAACTACGATGATGTAAAACAGAGCCTCACAGAACATTTTCAGCCAAAGAAGAACAAAGAATTCGAGAGATATAAATTTCGAAACATTAGTAACCACCACCATGAATCAATTGATCAATTTGCCACTAGATTACGACAGAAATCGGAAAACTGCGAATTCGCCGACAAAGAAGGAGAAATCAAAAGTCAAATCATCCAAGGCTGCATTTCTAAGAAATTAAGAATGAAGTGTTTGGAAGAAGATAAGTCACTGACTGATTTGTTAACAATGGCACGGACTATGGAGATAGCATCAAAACAAGCGAAAGCAATGGACAAAAGCTTTGACAAAGAAATACCAGTAAACAAAATCGGACACAAACCAAATCAGCCTACACAGAAATATGGACACTTCAGCAAAACTGTCCATTCTACTAAACCAAAGCAAAAAATGTAGAAACTGCGGAGGTGAATATCCTCACGAAAAACGCTGTCCCGCAATTGGTGCTAGTTGCAGTTATTGTCACAAACGGAATCACTTCATAGCTGTATGTCGCAAAAGATTAAGGACAAATCCAAGAAAACATTTACGGGAAATTGTAGAAGATGGCAGTGACAGTGAAAATGGAAACAATCAAGAGAAAAATGTGACATTTGGAATTAAAGCTGTAAAGAGAGTCTTAAACAGTAAAGTGCCAAAGGTTGACTTGAAAGTAAACGGGATCTGTGCTAGCTTTCTTGTTGACACCGGAAGTAGCTTAAATGTGATAGACGAAGCAGTGGTCAGAAAAATGAAGCAAACACCTAAATTAAGGCGAACAGATACAAAGGCATATGCGTTTGGCCAAAACAAACCATTGACCATAAAAGGCAAATATTTATGCGAAATTGAGTCAGAAACCAAAATAACGACAACAGATTTCCACATCATCCAGGGATCGCCGGAAAATATCCTCAATTATCAGACAGCCGTAGAGCTCGGGATCGTACCAGTCATCAAGTCGGTAACAAGTGAAGACAACTACGCGACTTTGTGTGATCAGTACAAAACGGTTTTCACTGGTCTAGGGAAACTCAAGGACAGACAAATCAAATTTCATATTGATGAATCCGTAGTTCCGACAACACAACCACCAAGGCGCATTCCATTTCACATTCGCGAAAAGTAGAGCTCGAACTCGACCGCTTGGAGGAGCTTGATGTTATAGAGAAAGTCGAGGGTCCTACACCATGGGTTTCGAACCTAGTGGTTGCACCAAAACCAAAAGCTCCAAATGAAATCAGACTTTGCGTTGACATGAGAAAAGCAAACCAAGCCTTAAAACGAGAACGACACGTCACCCCAACAATAGATGATATCATACTAGAAGTACAAAAATGAGTCATGCAGGAAACACCACATACAGAACAAACACTCGCCCGAACAGCAACACAAGGAAACAGCAAATGTACATAGGTAGAAAAAACAACAAGAGACGCACAAAGACAAAACAAACATACAGTAGGAGGAAGATGGAAGTACCGCCTTGGAACGGTCAGTGACAAAAGTCACCGGGGGTTTAAACCGGTTTATGGGCGCCCAACCTCACCCTAGAGTTAAACGGCTCTACAGTATTCTCAAAAGTCGATCTGAACAACGGTTTCATCAGCTTGAGCTATCGGAGGAATCGCGAAACATGACAGTCTTTGCAACGCACGTCGGACTCCGCCGTTATAAAAGGCTCAATTTCGGTGTAAGTGTCGCACCGGAAATATTTCAAAATGAAATCCGCCAGGCACTTCAAGGACTGAGCAAAACACTTAATATCAGTGACGATATTATTGTGCATGGGGCAACTCGCAAAGAACACGATATAAACCTTAAAGCTCTTCTCACAAGATTGCATGAAAAAAATCTAACTCTGAACCAAAGGAAGTGTGAATTTGGAAAGACTAAAATTAAGTTCTATGGGTATGTGTTTTCAGAGTCAGGAATTTCTCCCGATCCAGAAAAGGTCAACTGCATTAAAAACATGGAGAACCCGAAAAATCAAGCCGAAGTCAGGAGTTTTCTGGGTATGACAAATTATGTGTCTCGCTTCATTGACAACTACTCAACAATCTCAGAACCACTGAGGCGTCTCACACACCACAATACTCTATTTGAATGGACGGACGAACAAGAAAAGGCATTCAGTCAGCTGAAAAACGCCCTGATCAGTGACACTGTCATGGCGTACTTTGACCCGAAAAAAACAATCAGAATTATGGGTTGATGCAAGTCCTGTTGGAATTTCGGCAATTCTAGTTCAAGAAAACAAAATCGTGTCATACGGTAGCCGATCGCTTTCACCAGTTGAGCAAAGATACAGCCAAACGGAACGCGAAGCTTTAGCCTGTGTGTGGGGATGTCAGCATTTCCACCTATACCTGTTCGGTAAGCCGTTTATCATCATATCTGACCACAAGCCATTGGAGTCAATTTTCAATAACACGAAACAAATTCAGTCAGCACGCCTTGAACGATGGAGGCTCAACTTAAAGAGGATGTCCCTACATTTGACGCGTTTCATAAACACTTAAAATATACAAAACTCGTTTATTTATATGCTGAAAAGTAGTATATCGCAAAAAGCCCCATCCAATTACCGTTTATAATGACAAAACATCCATGTGTTTGATATCGCCGATCCCGGTTTTACTACCCGAAGTTTCAGTTTTATTCGGGTTGAGTTTTCGTTTCGTAACTGTTTGCCCTATTCGCGATTCTCCGACCACTTCCGAGAAAGCTATTACGTAAACAATGGAGGGATCGGGTGATCATCGGCAAAACGCGGAAGAATTTAACGGAAAAGGCCGATAATATTGTGTTGTAGAACAAAAATTATCAGTATTGATGAAATCGGTTTATTTGTATCACAGGGGCATTTTTCGATATAAGTTCAAATTGGGAACCTTCATGATAATGATAGAGCATAACAAATACCAAGTTTTATGATATTATTGAAAATATGCGATCATTGTAGGGACTTCCTCTTTAACGACCTACAATTACATGGTCAAGTACCGTCCTGGAGATATCATGATCTCAGATTATTGCTCAAGGCACCCAGTTAACAAATGCCAGATCGGAACTATCGCCGAAGAATATGTCAAATTTATCGCTAATGCGTCAGTGCCAAATTCCCTTACAATTTTTTGACGTAATCAAAGCTGCACAAAAAGACAACATTATGCAATCTGTCATATCCGCTGTGCAAGAAAATGCATGGTGCAAACAGCTTCGGAACAAATGCGACAGTTATCGCTGCTATTACCAAGTCTCAGGTGAATTAACAGTAGTTTACATGGAGGGCAGTCAGGTGTTATTACGCGGCACGCGCCTGTGCATTCCAGAATCGCTGCAGCGCCAGGTCGTTGACCTAGCACACGAAGGTCATCAGGGAAGAGTAAGGTGTAAATCTTTACTGCGCGAAAGTTGCTGGTTTCCATACATAGACAGACTCGTAGATGACATCTGCAAAAGCTGTATTCCGTGTATGTCAGTATCTCCAACTTCAACTCCAGATCCAATCAAATCTACTCCGTTACCACAGAAACCATGGGCTGAGTTGTCAGTAGACTTTTGTGGTCCTTTTCCGTCTGGAGACTATTTAATGGTCATAATCGATGACTACAGCCGATTCCCAGTGATTGAAAGATTGACAAACATCACCGCGGACAATGTTATCCAGAGACTAGAATCTGTACTTTCGATTTTCGGAATTCCCGACATCATCAAGAGCGATAATGGCGCTCCATTCAACAGCCACATGTTTGCTGATTTTGCACTTAGATTCGGATTCAGGCATCGAAAAATTACGCCATTGCACCCTATGGCTAATGGAACAGTAGAAGCTTTCATGAAACCATTATCAAAAGCTATCAAAACTGCCAACGCGCAACGATACAACTACAAAACAGAACTTTCAAAGTTTCTTCTAAATTACAGAAATACTCCACATCCAAGCACCGGCATGTCTCCTGGAGAAATTTTGTTTAACCGAAAAATCAAAACTAAACTACCACAGTTCAGAGTAAACAAAAAGGATACGTACATCAGAATGAGAGATAGTAGAGCAAAAGCAAAGAACAAACAATATGCAGACAATCGTCGAAAAACTCAGCAGTGCATTCTGAAACCTGGAGACAGTGTGCTCGTGAAACAAAAACAACACAATAAACTGGATACTCCCTTTCATCCAATGCCCGGGAAAGTGCTATATCGGAAAGGGTCAATGATAACTGCTAAACACAAGGATCGCACGATAACACGCGACGCATCTCACTTTAAATTTGTACCGTCGTACGAACAATGTCAGCAGGCAGTCCGAAACCCAGCCGTTGAGCCAACTCCGCCTGCATTACGACGGTCGCACAGACAACGACATCGTCCTAAACGATATTTGGATTAAAATTGCACACAGGTCATAATAAAACCTGTTACAAGTGTGTTTTAATCTATATTCAGTGAATAATATTCATACATTTCATGTGATTGGATTACCTGTATATTCAGTGGAGCTAGTTATATGTTGAAAATGTGTTATAAGAAAAGGCTATAATAATGCCTTGCTTTAATTTTATGTGGTATGTGAACCAACTGTGCCTACAGCGTTTGACCTCTAGAGCAAAATCACAATCTCGGAAATTACCTTCACAAGGTTAAATCTAGTTCTGTTATATATACATGTAATCTCAGACTTGGCTTCCTTTGATCTGAAATATTGATTCACAAGCCATGGTCAAACGGTTGTTCGCACATTTGTGGGATTTCTCATACTTTCTCTATTTTTCTTGGAACTTTATAAACACACCCGGATATCTATATCACGGCAATCCCGTGTAAAATGCTGTGAAATATTTTCATTAGTTTTGCGGCAAAGACTCAAAGACACGGATTTATTGACTCTGTCAGTTACAAATTTGCAAATGTGGTATGCTTAGATTACAATCTCTAGATAAAGCGAGTCTTCTCTTCTCGGACTTTGAAACCTTATGGCTGACCGCAGGTTAACATCCATTTGCCTGGGAAGGAACATATAACAGACTATCAAGTGACTGCTAATTACAGTAACATATTTTCTTTTATGGATTTCAAAGGATTCTCATAGTTTTTATCTCAGAATATTTTATCCTTTTCACACTGAACGTTGTTTCATTAGAACTGCTATACACCTGTTTATACTTACTTATCATTCAGAAAAAAATGGAGGGATGTAGTGGTCAGTGAGTAAATAGGCTCCGCCCATAACAGGGTCCAGCGTATCACGATACAGTGAAGGGTTCCAGCCCTATCATGTATGTCTGTAGAATGCGGTATGCGAGTACATGTTAGTTGCTAGTAGTATGCGAGAGTAAATAAACGTAGTAAACTTATCCCATTAGGGTCTGTCAATAAATACCATCCCTTTAAGGATCTGATACTCAACATATGTAACAATACAAACATTACACATGTGATGTGCTAGTGGAACCAAATAGGGCTAACTTTGTATGACCTTGTTGTTATTTACCTTTTATCAAAATTTACCTACCTTCTATCAAAATGTACATGCATATCACATGCAATGACGACGACTATAAATTTCCAACTTTGTTGCTGCATTAACATTGACAATTATCGCTTGTTTCTCAGACAATTTACATATCAGTAGGAAATGCATACATTTACCCGTTTATTCCCATATCAATTAAGGAACCCCACTAACCCTTTACTACATGAATATTCATGAAAAAATAATGACTTCATGAATATTAATCAGATTATTTGTTAAACTGTTACACTGACACAGGAATGGTTTGCCGTTGCAGAACTGTAGAATCATATCTGTATCATAAGCAAACAGAGCAGATCCTGATCGGATGTCCCCTACAGGAGCCATCCGATCTGGATTTACTCTGTTTGCCAAGGCGTAGATAGGCTTATTTATGGATGGAAGGGTTAAAGTATCTTGTTTTGTTTTGTTTATGAAACTTAGTTAAAGGACGAAACAGTCTTAACCATTTCCTCCATGAATATTCATACAAGAAATAATCACGAATATTAAGTAGACTAATTGTTATAAAAGCACATGGCCACAGGAATATTTGGCCATGATAGAAACTTAAGAATCATATCTATATTAAATCATAAGCAAACAGAGAATAGCCTGGTCAGATGGCTCCTTTATATAAGACCTGTGTGATCAGGATCTACCCTGTTTGCAAAGGCGCAGAAAGGCGTATTTATGGAAAAACGGGTTACCTCATTCTTTCCTAGGCTATTTTTAGACCCAGCCTATTTGAATGTATCTACCGGAAAGGAGCATTAACTAGAGGAAAGGAAAAATTTAGAATGTTTTAGTTTGAAACCATTGTGATAAATAGAGCCGTCTGATCTTGGTCTACTCTGTTTGCAATGGCATAGAAACGCGTATTTGTGGAGTAAATGGTTAAACAAGAAAAGAGTAGCTCTTAATTTGTTGTTCCTTGTTAATTTCGAAATCAGATTCCCCGAAAAAAGAGGTATCGAAAAATATCTCCGGTAGAAGCTTTGAACTGAATGAAAAGGAACTGTTTAACCCTTTACTTCATAAATATTTATATACGATAAATGGCATTATGGATATTTATTACCTGCATTTTGACAATAGTACCTTGTATATGAAAGCATGTGTTTTATGTTGATGTTTTCAGAAACTATAGAATCAGATCGACCAGTAAGCAAAGCAGACCCTGATCAGACGGCTCCTACAGGCGTTAACCATTTCGGCGCCAATTTTTTTCTAAGTGTCGTCTGCAATCCAAGTTTGTTAAATCATTCAGTAAAGTAAAGAAATGAGATAAATGAATGTAAATTTCAAAGGAATAAAGTACAGATATAGAAACAGAGATTGGGACAAAAAGTGAAGTCCCTGATCAACTGCCGCCTTGAAAAGGCGCCGTCTGATCTGGGACTGCACTTTTTGTCTTTGTGCATTTATGCGACATTGGCGGTGAAAGGGTTAAAGCAGTGTCCGACAAATCCATTGCCCGGAGCCCGTGGGCTACCAGAAAATCGTGTCGGGCTATCAAAGAATTTCAAAACAAGCCCGCCGGGCTAAGAGTAAAAGCAAAGATCAATGGCCCGGCTATAACAGATAATCTAGACCGTAGGGCAATTAATGATGACATGTTAATTTCCCAGAGTTAGGGTCGGTATACATACATGGAGTGTGTTTTCTGACGCGTGTCCTGTTGTTAACCCATAGAGCGTGTCAACCACTGACGCTGGCCATGTATTGGCTATCAAGTCATTTAAATCTCCGCCCAAGTGATGCATGACTGACACTTTTTCATAGAAATGTTTAATCTCCGAATCCCACAGAGCAAGAATATTCCACACGTAATCTAGATTTAAGCTCCGCCCATCGTGTGTGCAGTTTAAGACTAATAAATTGGATCAATTACCACTTCAATGGTGCGAGATTTGGAACCAAACTCGCTTATGTAATTAACTTCCGGTCGCTCATATCATTAACAAAACCAAAAAATAATGGGTTTTCGCGAATCGAATCTCGGCGAAAATCTTTAAATTTTCTCTCGCTACTCAATTTGAAAAACTTGATTTTTTCTACCTCGTCATTATTTCTTCAAGATTGACGATGTTTGGCTCTGTTAACTCACGTTACATGATTGTGTTATAAGGGGTAAAACAAGAATGAAACCTCGATCTATTTAGACCCGATTTTCTATCGGGTAAAAAGGATGACTTCTACAATATCTTCTTGTATGGCTTACAGTGCATACCTGTGCGCAGATAAAAGGGCTACACTACATTTGTATTTGAAAATGTCTTATTAATATCTGCCACACACAGAAAGGTTAAAACAAGTGCAAAGGACCTAAAATCAATGTTCTGAATTCAATTATTTAAATTTAATTCTGCATTACAATTTACATGTACTTAGAATGATGAAAGTAGATTTTTTGACCAGACCTGTCAGTATGAAATTTTATTTAATTATTGACAAAGGTAATAACAAATGATGAGTATTAGACAAAATAGTAATAAATTGCCATTTAAAATTTGTGTTTATTTACTCATTTCAACATCTAGTGGAATTATTAGTATAACATATATTCACACTGAAAGTGCAAATTCATCATCTGATGGAACACATTTTGTCAGAGTTGTTTCGAAATCTGTCATAGCTAGCACCCCTAGCAGTTAAAACAAGCGGAAGAATGGCAATTTAAAATAAAATAATAAAATATAAGAAAAATGTAATATAGATTTATGATTGTGTTGTCATTATTAAAAATGGGATATTAGGTCTGAATGAGTACATACACCAAACACGGGTGCAAGGTCTTACCATCTAGAAAGTGAATAAAAAATCTCTGGGCTACTAGATTTTTTTTCTGGTAGTCACTGGGCTAGTACAAAAAATATCTGGTAGCCCAGTGGGCTACCAACAAAAAAATAAATTTGTCGGACACTGGTTAAAGGCTGTCTTTATCAAATAAATGCGTCAGCGAGTAATGCCAAACATATATTGCACAATGGTCTCAAATACAAGTAGTATGGACAGATGTGAATACCAGCTTGCCGGTGCAACTTTCAATTTGGAAAGTTTCGTTTCGCTCCGGAGAAGCCATATGAAAACTATGAGTAATGTACTTAAGGCGTAATCTAATTGGATATTATCTATAGAATGAACCAATCAGAGAACGGCTTTTATATTATTGCGGCAGATTCGTCCCTAGACATTACGAACTTTTCTTTACGTACCGTGAAGTGGAAATTAATACCGAAAACCGAACCGTAAGTGACAAAACCGCGGTACATGTGTACCGAAACATACCGTTTCACCCTTAGACTGAATAAAGAAGCCAGACAGACAAATACGCATTTTACATTGAATACAGTAACCTATTACTAGCGTTTGTGACATTTAAATCTTATTTGGTTGTACCTTTAATAAACGCTCTAGGTATCATGCGTAAGTTAAAACATGTTCAAGAATAACTTCGTTAGTTCTCCACCAACCCCTATGTCGAGAAAAGACAATTTCAGAATTAGAGTATGTACCTTTATATGTTGCTATGCATTTAATTGTTTACACTACCGTGCACGCAAGTCTTTATTTTATGGATTCCAAGTAGATGGACCACACCTGTTCATCTTAGCTTTTACCCCGATGTAAAAAAATAAAGTCGGCTCAGAGTTGGACCTGGTGCAACTTTGCCTACTTCCAAATCGTACAATTTTTTAAAGAAACTATACAATGTGATCATACAGGTTGGATCCTGATAAGACGTTACATAATGTCTCACCAGGATCCAAGCTATTTGTAATGCGATACATGTTGAGGTTATTGGAATCAGGGTTACCTCGCACAACTCGGGATAGAAAGGCACATGTGACAGGTAAGATCGTACAAACCCTCTCCTTCGTATATTCGCCTTTTTCACGCATTTGTAAACAGAGTGGACCCTGATCAGACGGCTCCTAAAGGAGCCGCCTTATCTGGGTCTGTTCTTGACATGCTATATACCTGATTTTCCAGTTTATATCAGAGGAAAATGTTTTCCTGGAATAGTTTACATTATGAAAATTCAGTTTGTAACTGTTCATGATGTCAATATTTATCATACATGAATATTAATCAGGGAAAGGGTTAAACTAACTAACTGCATTTCCAAAGAAGCTTTAGACACGATAACCACACACCTTCGTCATGCTGATATCATATTCGTCAGGCTAACGCTTAGTGTTAGGGGAAATAGTTCATAGAAACTATTCGACAAATATAAACGAATTGCTTCCCTTACACTTGTATGTGTTATGAAGTATATTAGAAGTTACATATACGTTCAAGTGATTTGAAAAAAACCAAGTCAGATTTTATGATAGTTCACAGACGATAATCACTGGGGGCCAAACTGTGCTAACAGATCAAATCCCTTAAATGTGAAACTTTGTCCCTGAATAAACTCCATCTCTGTCATAGGCATATCATTGACTAAACTTTGCCCCTGTCATATGCGTATACGAGTATTTGACCAAACTCTGCCACCGTCGTAGGTGTATCATTGACTAAAGTCTATTTCTGTCATAGGCATATCATTGACTAAACTTTGCCCCTGTCATATGCGTATATTTGACCAAACTCTGCCACCGTCGTAGGCGTATCATTGACTAAAGTCTATTTCTGTCATAGGCATATCATTGACTAACGTCTATCTTTGTCATAGGCATATCATTAACTAAACTATAGTCCTGTCATATGCATATCATTAACCCTTTACCTGATAGAAGCGGCTTTTAGCGTGTTTAATTTATTCCTCCACTGAAGAAAATAGTTCAATTTTATATAGTCATGAACAAATACCATAGGAAATATTTTCTATATCCTAGCAGTTGGTAGCTTAAAGCAGGCTGAAAGTAAAGCAGAATGCGCCTTACTTTCAACCTGCTTTAAGTGGCCACCTGTCTCCATAACTAGAAACAGTCTATTGGGTAAAGGGTTAACTAAACTATCATTTTCATATGCATATCATTAACTAAACTATCAATGCGATATGCATATCATTGATGACTTTTTCAAACAATTTAGATCCCGATGAGACACGACTTATTGAGCAGCGGAACTATTTCAGAGACCGTTCAGAGCTACCATTCGTAAATTGAAGCTTTTCAAGACTAGCCTTTTTATTTATGCAACAACCCATTGGCTGTGACCACAAGAATCGTCTCCCTGACGCGATTCTAAAAGGTGGGTACAACATAGGATTTGGTAGAGAAATGACGACTTCAGTGCTTGAATAGGCACCTTTATCTATTGCAATGTATCTGATAATAAGGCTATAGGTTTTAACAAAACGGAATAGTATTCACAGATACAGAATGTACCAGACAATCTTGATAGACGACAGATCGTAGAGCCGAACGAGATAATGGAAGTGTGACATCTGCTCGAGGTTTTCACTAATTGTAATGATAATTTGCATATACAGTAAAACTCATCTAAACCAGACGTTCAATTAACCCTTCGCTTGCTATTCACGTCAATATACCTACCTGTAAATAGTGAAGACCCAGATGAGACATCTGCAGGAGCTGTCTCATCAGGGTATGCACTATTTACAAGTTGGTTGTGCAATCAATGCACTCCACAGCAGTGAGTGCACAGCGAAATACTTGTAAACAGTGAAGATATATAGAGGATCTTACATGAGTGTTCTTGATTATTGGATTTATTAAATGAGTCTTTTTAAAACGATAAAAAACGAGCTTTAGCGAGTTTTTTATCGTTTTAAAAAGACGAATTTAATAAATCCAATAATCATGAACACGAATGCAAGATCCTATTTATAACATAACACACACAAATGTTATTTGCAGCCAATATTTCAGCAGTAACGTGGATTGTTATAAATTCTCCTTACATATAGAAATGATGAATGAAAGGTGTTATTAGGTTCGCTAGGTAACTGGGACAAAGTAGGTCCAAATTTTCCAACTTTATTTTTTACTTACTGTCATATCAACCAGGATCTAATTCAGACCTCTCTGGTATTCAATTTAACTGTGATAGTTTATGATACAAAAACATACAGAAACACGTCAAAATAATTTTTGAGTTACAGTTTTGACATACATAGTTACAAACACGTCACATTATGACGTGCTTGTACACAACATGTGTCTATGTAAAGCGCGCCATTTACATGAAGACCTACATACAGTCGCCAACACGTCCGACACTCACTGTTAATGGGATTCGAAATGCGCCTTCGTTTTGGTATATTAAGCCCTTCATTAGTGTTGTATGTATACACATGGACATGGACATTTCCACCGAGAAAAAAAAATCTCGATTCAAGTTCAGTGAAAATGTTTGAAATGGACAAAAGATTCAGTACGAACTGCTGCATAAAATGTGTTGGAACAGGAGGAAGATTTTCGCGATCAGCTGAGTTAGTGAGTATATATAGCATATTTGAAATGTGTTTGTGCTGTGCTGGATTCAGATGACTATTGTTGTTGATTGATGATATATTTGTATGAGTAGAAATCTGCATAAACAAAAGGACATGCGGTGAAGAAAATGCAAAGTTGAGGAGGCATTTTAATTTAAATGTAGAATTGATTGTATGGGTCAGAGTAGCTGGTAGGTCTTTTTGGCATACATTTTGTATATGATTCCTGACAGCGATTACAATTTGTATTATTTTATCGAAATTAAGGCGCAAATGCCAACAATCCTTTGTCATCTATCGTGACTCAATCGTGGACAGGTAAGTCGACCACCGTCCGCCAGTTTGTTTGTTTTGACAGCGCGTATGAATCGTTCGAATGTCATTCGGTCGTTCGAATGTTATTCACTAGTGATTATATGCCCATGATTATCAAAAAATAAATGATAGTGTTACGTCACGCTGAAGCCACGTGTTATGTTATAAATGTAATTATACAACAGGGCATGGGTAAAGAAGGAGAATGTATTTTAAAATTCAGCAAGCGAAGGGTTAAGAATAAATATCGCTCTTTGAGACAGGTGGCAGCTTTATTCAGGGTGAAGGTCCAAGAGGAACTTTCTGCATGACATTCAACCTGCATTAAGCCGGCACCTGCCTAAAAGTTTCTTAATTCTTCTCTACTATAATTACGGTTAAGCCTTCTCTTGCTTAATTTTAAAATACATTTCTCCTTTTTTACCCATGCCCTGTTGTATAATTACATATACCTTTCACTGTGTACAAGTATTTCGCTGTGCAACCACTCCTTTGGAGTGCACTGGTTGCACAGTCAACTTGTAAATAGTGCAGACCCTGATGAGACAGCTCCTGCAGGAGCTGTCTCATCTGGGTCTTCACTATTTACAGGTAGGTATATTGACGTGAATAGCAAATGAAGGGTTAAGAGGGGTTTTACTGATGTGTATTTTCTTCTGACGAGCAACACTGGAAACTGCAAACAGACATCATGTTTAAACTATATGGTTGATTTTGGTCTACACTATTTGCAAATGAAATGGTTACATTTTCCAATGACTCGGCAATAAAGTAGATAGTTAAATTGGTAACGTCTACCGTTAGAACTTGTTAGTGCCTTTTTTTCTACGAGGCCGACAAGGTAGGCCACGAGTTGGTTGAAGGCAACACATCAATAAAAACTGAGATATATTAACCCATGTATTGATAAAGCATTATATAGAAAGCTAATAGCACATATATTTGATGTAAATACAAAAACCTATATGACACGTCACTTTGTCCTTAACCTTAACCTTGACCACACTGCTCACTTTTCTTTGTACATCCGTCACTTTTCTATATATTCTATGAACAAACCATAAACAACTCAAATTTCCTAGTAATGCTTGACCAGATTAAACTGAGACTCCGTACATATTCCGTATATATTCGTATGTATTGGAATGTATGGTAATCGAATTATTCCGAGTATAGCCGGGAACGCTAACGGAAATTGATGAGTCTCAGTTTAAAATGGTCAAGTAATACTGTCTTGTCTGTCTAGTAGTGTTGCTAAATTCTATCGCCTAAGTTTAGGTTTAGGTTTAGACATAGTGTTGTTTAGTAACAACTCATCAGAAAATGTCTTTGGAATAAACAACACGTCGTTAGAAAAAGTAGTTTCATTGTGGATATTAAATTTCCATGATTTGTAATAATAAATGTGATGACCAACGAAACCGAAAGAATGCATAAGTGCTCGAATTTGTTCTCCAGTTTTCAGTTTAACGTGATATCCGTATTCCATCATCATTCCAGAAACATGCACAGTTTCGAAAAACTTTCTTCCACCATCCAAGGCCTTCCACTCTGATCCTTCAATGTCCATCTTTATGAAAACTGATTTACCCTTAAACATAGGCACTAAATCATCCAAGGTAAATGCTGAAATGTTTGCGCCTTCGCCACTTTGGCCTACCTTGTATGATCCAACATTATATTCGTGTCGGATCATTGAAATAGTTTCGTGTTTGTCTGTTACAGCATTCCAGAGAAGCTTAACTTTCGCTTGCATCCCATTTAGGCGTAAGGATTTAGCTATTAAACGTAGATTTAACTCATTAATATCAACACCAACAACAGGGGCGCCATTTGCGGCCGCCCACACTGTGTATGTTCCAACATTGCACCCAATATCTAACAAAATGCTATTCGGAAAATATTTGAGAAAATATACCATTGTGTCCACGTATTTTTTCTCCCATATTTGATGCCTGCGTATGGCCTTTGACACGATATCATGATTGTTGTAAACACACAGCTGGGAGTAATTACCGGTCTCTTTAAACCCAGCCAAATATTTAGCACAGACATAGTTCCCGTCACTCGGGACTTCTGAACACCCTTCTTTGTATATATCGTAGCTGTTGAACAATTGTTCGTGTATTATACAAGACATTGTATCCGGAAGAGTGGCCATCTCCGTTGTAAGACCTCTTGTATATATTGCATAGTAGAGACACGTAGATGTCACGGCCAGTAAAATGACGAGAAACAATTTCCTCTTCTTCTGTCGATTCATTGTTGTAAAGCGACTGTGCAGCGATGAAATCAGCTGTGAATGAAACAGACAGTTAAAACATAACATATGACGCGCCGATTTACCATTCGGCATGCGAGAAAATAATTATTATCACATAATAGGCAATCTGGGAGTTCCGAAACAGAGTGCAGTAAACCGCAGAAATGCACTAGTGCATTTTTTATTCAATTAACAACCCCGGTTGATAATAATTCTTAATGAGAATACGCGGAACCAATACATGGCGTCATTTAATGGTTAGCCAAACGTGTATCGCCCGTTGTATTACTACGCTATAATGGCCGAAACAACCACTAGCCAGCTATAGCATGTTTCGTGTTCTATGATACGTTTTAATGGCTATGTGAAAAATAGAATCTTACATTCGTGTTCATTAATAATTGTTTCATTAAACTCGTTTACTATAATGAGTACGAGTATGACACGGGCTTTAGCGAGTTATTATTATTATAATTAATTCGTTTCATAAAAGCAATTTGTAATAAACACTCGTGTAAGATCCTCTATGTATGTTTTAGTAAAACGTCTCCTGAATTAGAATTATATTCTATAGTACTAGTAGAGACAGCTAAACTGTACACGTTAAGTAAATATCACTCTTATTTTACTGTTATTTCCTTGAAGATACCAGCTTCTTTTGTATTTCCTACGATCCAATGTCCCGTAACTCTAATATTATATCAGGTACTGAAATAAGCATTTAAACCCCATCCATTTTGCATGGGGCCTCTTTCTGAAAACCGGACCCCTGAAAACCGAAAATTTCTAAAACCCGTATACATGCTATGGTTTAATCTTTTACTCCATGAATAAACATGTAAGAAGTAATGCCATGGTGAATATTAATTAGATTTTTTTTAAATGACACATATCTGACCATGGCAAAAAGGTAGAATCATAAATATTGTATATCATAAGCAAACAGAGCAGACGTTGGTCAGACGGCCTCTACGTGAGCTTCTGTTCTGGGTCTTTATTTAACCCATTACCTCATAGGCTATTTTTAGATACAACCTCTTTGAATAAATCTACCAAAAAGGAGCATTAACTAGACAAAAGAATGTTTTTTAGAATTTTGTAGTTTGAAACCATTGTGATAAAAAGAGCATTTGCTCCTATAGGAAATTAAGCCCTGCTTTAATCTGCATTTAGCCCTGCATTAAGCCCTAATCCCTGCATTAAGCCCTGCATTAAGTAAACATCTGCGTTTATAGACTCCTATGTTAATGAATTATGTGATTGCATCATCGAGACTCCTCTTTATAGGTAAATCATAGCAAATATTGTCTTCTCTGATATACCCTGACATTATAGTTTTCAGTCTGTCTATGAGCATGATAAAGAGATAGTATCTACTTAAGTTATGACATGTTTTAAAAATGTCTGAGTATTGTAAACATGAATCAATTGGTTGTATGCTGAAAAGCGAATTTGCCGTAAAAGGAAAAGGTGTCGAAGACCCGTTGTTAATTTTCAATGTATTAGTATTAAGTTTAAGTTCAGTTACATGTAACTGTTCGTCATATACCGATAACAGTTTGTTGCAGAACAAACAGTATAGATATCGATGAAACGGGTTTTTTAAAAAGCGTATTTTTCGATATGTTCAAATTGACAGTATTTATGATAATGATTGAACACAGCAAAACAAAATCAGCTTAAAACGTAAAAAAATGCGATAGTGCTGGGTAACGTTCTCGCATCCTTTTACCACATAATGTATGGTAGAATACTATAGGATTTGAGGCCAAATGTACCGAAAACATGCGATAATGTAATGTTGCACTTTCGCATGTTTTCGGCCTTTTACCAAAATCGTAAAACAGAAAAAATATTCATTAGTTTGTTGATCCCATCAGGATTCCATAGTTTTACGATGTTATTGAAAACATGCCTTAATTGTAGGGATCTTTTCTAACTGACCTTGGCCTGACAAAGAAACAAAACACATTATATATACTGGCTGTTTATATCGGACAGTTTGGTAACATAGGTTTCTCATCTTTCACTTGATGGTCGCATGGTTTACACATGTTGTGGTTTACATATTTTGTCAGTAAATTGCTTTATCAAAATTGCCCAAAAGGTTTCTGTATTTATACATGTACACCATTATAAAAAACGAATCTAATTAAAATTGATCGTATGATTATTTCTAACTCTTTTCACACTAGCGGCGAAACTGTGATTACCTATGCAAACAGTTTGGATCTAGATGAGACGCCGCATAATGCGGCGTCTCATCAGGATCCAAACTGTTTGTCATCTTGATCATATTTTTGCAAAGAAATTGGAGAAAAGTTATTTTAAGAATTGAACCAGACGACAATTGTTGTAGACGAAACATTACTTAGCGTGCAAAGAGTTAAGGGAATTCTAAAAATGAAATACGGGTTCACCCCTAGCCCACTGGTCACTATCTTACTTGCTATTGAAATCAGCTTGGATCCACAGAGCAACAGATAAATGTACTCAGATACTCAGATACATATGCGTATTCAGGTACTAAAATCGCCATTTCTCCATCAAACCCTACTATGTTGTGGTCACAGCATAGGGTTTGGTGGAGATTTAAAGGAGCTATTCTTGAAAATGTTTTTAAATTGCGCATCTTATCTGGACCTCTGGATCAAGTTGAAACACCCAATAAATCGGTCAACAGTTCCTAAATAATGATCGAATCGAAAATATGGTCGCAGTTGCACCAGATCCAAATCTGAACAGATTTTATTTTTGTCAAGGGTGTGGTGGCTTTATATGCTCAATACTGCTGCAAGCTGGACCAGGCGCCATTTTGAAATACACGTAACAGCAGTTAATAGCACTTGCTTGTTATTAACCCTTTCCTTCACATAATCGCCTTTTCACACATTTGCAAATTGAGTTGACCCAGATCAGACGTTTCCTGTCTGTTCAAATTTTCCTCTGTATATGTATATGATCAGGGTCTGTTCTGTTCGCCGATGGAATTTGATAGATTTCTTTCTTTACTTCCTAAAATGACTACACTTTCTACCTTCCATAGTTCGTGATAACTCGTTTACCCTTGAATATATTAAGTAAATATTTAATTTTGGACTAAATATAGAACAGAGAATGGTTTAATGCTAATTAATTATTTAATCATCGCATGTTTTAAAACAAAGATACATACATTCCTTCAATGGGTACCTTTCCTTCAGTGTTCTCCGTGCGAAACGTGAATATGTTCACTAAATTCGTATGTACACAAAATGTTATATCGAAGGTCTAGTCTTATGTTTACTCTCTCATTCGAGTGTGCTTGATACTTAACGAAGCACGACCATCGAACCACACCCTTTTGTGAACGCCCAACTACGGGTACATTATAGGATGTTACCGACTTTCCTCCTTTAACCCTTAACCCTTTCGCTGCAAAATTCTGTCGTCTGCTAACCTTGTCGTCTACTACATTATTTTTTTCATTTTCTTCATTTTTCATCAGGATCCAAACTGTTTGTTGCTGTTACTATGTTTTTGAAACAAAAACATAGTAACAGCAACAAACAGTTTGGATCCTGATGAGACGCCGAGTTACTCGGCGTCTCATCTGGAGCCAAACAGTTTGCATAGGTAATCACAGATCCGGCATTGGCAGCGAAAGGGTTAATCTGCTGAATAATTAAAACTAACTCTTCTCTTTCTGATTTTTAATTAGATAAATAAGTGCACTAATACGTACGAGCAGTACAGATCCTGATCAAAGTGCTCTCTCGGGGCCCTTTGATCTGGGTCCACACTGTTTGCAAAAATCTGATACACTCGGCCCATATAAAGAGTAATAAATATGTAAATTTAAATCGCGTGTAAAATTCATGGTGTCTTTGTACGTATGGGTTTTACATTATACTGTCATTTAGATTGTTCAAATGTTAACACTAAATCAATAGAATACTCGAAGATGATTCGATCTTGCAATCTTAAAGTTCGAAACTGTATAACCCTTTCTCTGCAACTGGCGATTCTAGTTTGCCTGTACAAACAGACTGCGCCATGACGAGTATATTATCTCACCACTATCCTAACTGGTTGATGCTTTGGTTGCGTTTTTGAAACATGAAGGAAACAAACTAAAAACTAAAACTAAAAATTTAAGCAAGCAACTCAGTTTATCGTACAACAATACGTGGCAGTGAAAGAGTTCCGTTTAACACTTTCCTTCATATAAAGCCCTTTTCACGCTATTGCAAACAGAGGAGACCCAGATCAGACAGCTCCTATAGGAGCAGGGTCTGTTCTGTTTGCTTATGAAATTATAATAGATTTGACTCTACACTTTCTACTTATACAAAATATTCATGTGTACAAAAACAACTATAATAATTAAACAAATAAATATTCCTGACGACATTATTTTACATGCATATTCAATATGGAAAGGCTAAGAAATGTATTGGATAGTATACAGTACAACTTAGTTCGGCAAGTGGCTCCTCAAAACGGGATAAACCCTCTTACAGAACGTTCCTATACGATATTTCTACATTGCCTCCATCCTGCATTAAGATACCATCAGTCTTAAAGACCACGTTTCTATCTTCTCAGTGTCCATGTTTGAAATATAAATACGCCTTTGACTGCCTTTGCAAACAGAGTAGACCCATACGGCTCCTGCAGGCGCGGTCTCACCAGGGTCGGTTCTGCTTGCTTATCAAATAATATAGATATTGTCCTACAGTTTCTGCCTTGGCCAAACAATCTTGCTGTCATAAACGATTAATCTAATTAACCTTTAGCCTGCTATGGGCGGTTGGGTGAATACCTGTGCAAACAGTTTGGGTCCAGATGAGACGCCGAGTAACTCGGCGTCTCATCTGGCTCCAAACTGTTTGACACCCTGGTTACATTTTGGTCGACAAATTAATTATAGCTTGACTTTTGGAAATGTAGTAGGTGAACGGTTCTGCAAAGGTAATTTGCTCAGCAGACTAAATGTTAATATGCATGACGTCATTATTTCTTACATAAAATATTTCACGGACTGAATGATTAAACTTTGCACTGCCAAAGAGGAATTACTGAGTATCTAAACAAATAGTTTGGATCAAAGAGTAAATATGGAAAAATGATCAAACAGGGAGAGCCACATACGTAAAGATGCCGCACTAAACACCATCAAACAAGAAACGGTACAGTCACAATACAAAACATAACGGGACGCATATCAAGACGAAAAAACATTAAACATTAAGCATATTAAATAACAAAGCTCACCATAGGCTGAAGGCAGGAGTACTGCCTTAGAACGGTCAGTAGCCAAAAATGGCTACTGGGGGCTTAAACCTGGTCTACGGGTACCCAACCCTCGCTCTTATCCCACCTTCACCCAAGTCAAAATGTAAATACAGTTGAACTTCGATAACTCGACCTTCAAGGGACCATACAATTAGTTCGAGATAAAAGAAGTTCGAATTATCCGATATCTAACCTGAACCATTTCTCAAGGCCACAGCTTAGTACAGGTCTAAAGCAATGCTGAAAGGTCATGTAGGAGCTTTCAGCATTACTTTAGACCTTTAGTAAGCTGTAACATGTGTTTCTAGATATCTGTAGGGACACATTTTAGAGCAATTCTGTATTGTAAGTTTTGGAAGGACTAAACTTTTTGTTCGAGTTATCTCGAAGTTCGAGTTATCCGAGTTCGACATATCGAAGTTCAACTGTAAAAGCCCCCTCCAGACAAGTTCACAACATGAGTAACGATGTCTACCAAGAGTCACGATTCTGGAGGTATGATACTATGGCCAGGTATTGTAAACCAAAACTTTAATAAAACTAAAAGTTGTAGCAGACGACACTTTTGCAACAATAAAAGTTAACACTGAGTACATTTCGTCTGCAAAAGAAATGTTGTCTGCTATCCATATCATCTTAAAAGTACAGTTTTCTTCAATTATTTTTTGCTAAAAGGATCAAATTGTGATGATAGTGTGATGGTTATTTATCATCTTTTGATCATACTCGTTATGTACAGTGAACCATGCGATTAAAATAGCCCTTATCGTGCTGAAAACATTATCATATCTGTCAAATCTCTGATCTGTTGTATTTATTTCTTATTTATAATTCCTGCAAGCATTTGAAACTGAGTGTCAAACAGCTTGGATACTGATGAGACGCTGATTTACTCGGCGTCTCATCAGGATTCAAGCTGTTTGCAGATGCGAGTGGTGTCGGACTGAGCAGATAAGGTTTAATTGAATTCCCCATTTAATTATGTACCCATGTTCGTGTGATATGCTTAGGCTGTCACGCACAATGAAGACTGGGTGTCGATACGAGTTAATGTTTTCAACATTACCTAGCTGCAACAAAATTAAAGTCTGTTTAAAAATTTCATAGTGTGTATTTTGTTTTGATTACTTTCCGATTCGATTAACCCTTTCCTCCATAAATACGCCTATCTACGCTTCTGTAACAGTCACTTCTTGAAACCATTGTGATAAATAGAGCATTTGCTCCTATGATAAATAGAGCATTTGCTCCTATTTATCACATTGCTTTCAAACTACAAAATTCTTAAAAATAATCCTTTTCTCGAGTTAATTCTCCTTTTCGGTAGATTAATTCAAAGAGGTTGGGTCTTAAAATAGCTTATGCGGGAATAGGTTAAACTTTTGGAGAAACTATTGATCGGGTGCCAAACAGCTTTGATCCTAATTATGCTAATGAGACTACGAGTTATCCGGGGTCTCGTCTGGATTCAAGCTATTTGCTAGAAAAGGAACCAAGTCGCGGAAAGTGGGTGATGTTTAGCCCCTTTACGTCAAGAAATTATGACATCATGAATATTAATAAGTATAATTTCTGAAACAAAACTTTTGCCAAAGCCGAAACTGTAGAATGATATCTATATTATTCCAAAAGCAAACAGAGCAGACCCTAATGGGTCGTCTGATCTGGATCTAATAAGTTTGTTATAGAAGGTATATTTATGGAGTAATGGGTTGAGATATATACACGCCCCCCCCCCCCCCCCCTTTGTTAAATTCAGCGATTTTCAAAGTTGATGATAACTTGAGTATCTGGGTCCATGCTTATAAAGCTTTTTAGTGGAGTCTGAGTCTGAGTTCGTTCTCAAGCTTTTGATTGGTCAGATTTGAGTTCTCAAGCTTTTGATTGGCCAGATTTGAGCCAAAGGCTCAAATCTGACCAATCAAAAACTTGAGAACGAACTCAGACTCAACTAAAAGTTTTATAAGCATGGACCCTGGTGAGGACCCTGGAGTTACTTTAAAAATGCGAGTCAGCTTGCTGATTAAGATATGTACACACGTCTGGTCTATGTTAAGTTCAGCATAACTTGGGCAAAGTCTATGATCACTGCAGCATCCGATCCGGATCTAGACATCTTTACATTATGTACTGCATGTCAGCCCTTTGTACAGTCACATGTCCAGAGATGCGTATTTTTTTTGTCAAGAGTCTCCACCGAACCCTGTACTGTGGCGATTCTTAAGAAAGGTCGTAGTATAGGATTCGGTGGAGAAATGACGATTTTAGTATCTGGGTATGCAACTTTATTTATAGCTCTGTACTATAATGAGGAATTTGTGACGAATTTGTGATAACCTATGCAAAGGAATGCATAACCATAACCCATTAGTGTCCTGTGCCACTTCACCCTTACCAACATTAGTATGTATGAAAAAATATGACGTCATAAATATTAATTAAATTGATGTTTAGAATTTCATATTAACTCACAGAAAATTTGACTAAAGATAATCTGTAAAGTCGTGCAGTTATTTTGTAGTATAAGCAAACAGATTGGACACTGATTGGACGGATTCCATATGAGCCGTCTGATCTGAGTCTGCTCTGTTTACAAATGCATAGAAATGCGTACTTATGGGATAAAGGATTAAAAAGGGCATTATAGGCAAACAGTGTACACGAGAGAGCTCCTGACGGAACCCTCTGACCAGGGTCTGCATGGTTTGTTGAACCTATCAATGCCAGTGGCTTAACCCTTTCTATGCCTCTGCAAAAGTCACCTTTTGAAACCATTGTGATAAATAGAGCATTTGCTCCTAAGGAGCAAGAGCATTTGCTCCTAAGGAGCAAATGCTCTGTTTATCACAATTGTTTCAGAACTACAAAATTCTAAAAAATATCCTTTTCTCTCCTTAATGCCCCTTTTCGGTAGATTTATTCAAAGAGTTTGGTTCTAAAAATAGCCTTTATATTTTGTTTGTTGTACCCCCTCTGCATGGAAAATGGATGGATTCCAAAGTAAGATCTGGACAGGTATTCTTTAAATAAATGGATTAAATCTGGATCACGTCTTGATCCCAACTATTTGACACCCTTTTTGGCAATTTATGATTTTGCAGCAGACGACAACTTTTGCAGACGGTACTTACTGAATGCGCAAGGAGTGGAAGGAGAAAGAGATTACGGTTTGATGTTTATAAAATTTAAATTGACGACATTCCAGTCTAACGAAAATGTCCTATTAGTTTTCAGTGCACAACCTTTGCATTCAGTTTAAATTATTTATTTTTTCAAATCTTTATAACAAATTCCATCATATAAACCCCTTTTCATGCATTTGCAAACAGAGTAGATCTAGTCAGATGGCTCCTATAGCAGCCATTGATGTTTGCTTATGGAATAATATAGAACTGATCTGACAGTTTTTATTTCAGGTAAAAATATCCTCCAACACGTAACTTATAAAGATTAAATTCATATTCATGAAAGGATCAATTCCTATATAATGTCAATCAGATAAAGGGTTAACCATGTATTTCATGTAAGAAATAAATAAATGATTTCATGAATATCAATGAGATTATTTTTATAATGGTATATTAATACCGGACATTTTGGCCCAGACAGAAACTGTAGAATCAGGGCTATATTATGCCATAAGCAAACAGGGCAGACCCTGATCGGGCGACTCCTATAGATCTAGGTCTACTGTGTTTGCAAATGCGTGAAAATGCGTTTATATGAAGGAAATGGTTAGCTCATTCTCTCCTACTGGTGCCTTTTGCGCCTTTGTAAAACATTGATTGAAACCATCGTGGTAAATAAAGCTTTTGCTCCATTGGAGCAAATGCTCTATTTATCACAATAGTTCCAAAAAAACAATTTTTCAGGGTTAAAATTCTCATTTTCTATAGTTAATGCTCCTTTTCGGAAAATTAACTCAAAGAGGTTGGGTCTAAAATAGTCTAGGAGATATAGTGTTAAAGCGATCTTGAAGGTTTTACTGTAGTAAGCGCCAGTGTCCGATACTAGTTGTAATTACAAGTTGAAGTATGTGCATAAAACATGGATTGTCTCACTTTCATTTCCACTAAGCCTCAAAGGAATAAATAAGATGTTTTAAGATAAGAAATTTAAACATTTCAAAAATAGATGCTCTATCCTATTTATGTTGTTATGCGCGACCACTCTCTAGAAGCTCCTCGAAGTGGCTATTCTAAAGAAGGTCACACCATAGGGTGTACAGTAAAAAACTCTAAACCGGATTTATAGTAGAGAAGAATTTAGATACATTTAGGCATTGGATGCTTAATGCAGGATGGAGTTTTCTGCATGACTTTCACCCTGCATTAAGCCACCACCTGTTTCCTAGACCAATATTTATATCAATACTAAAATTAACGTCCGGTTTAGATAGATTTTACTGTATATGATACACGGCGAATCACTGCTTGACATTCCGAAACTTTAGAGAGCAAGGATAACATATAACACAGATTACTGTCTCAGCATGATTCAAGCTGTTTGACACTAGGTCAGTATGTTCTCAAAAGCGTGTTCGGATTGGAAGTACATATAGTATACATTGCACCAGAGCCAACGTTCACCTCGGGATAAGAGCTAACGAGCACCCAGATAAAAGGCACGCCGAGTTACATTACTGAAGCCTATAGAGTTTCTATATCAGCAGTTAAGTTTTAACACTTTCCCTGTTGAATATTCATGTAAGACATTACTGACAGTATATATGAAAATGTATTAGCTAAAGTTTAGTAATAGCGTATGTACACGTACATTTTTTATATTGCTAGAAACTTCATAAACAAACACAACATACCCTGATCTGGGTAAACTATGTTTGCAAAGGCATGAAAAGGCATTGATATGTGAAATAGGTAATCAATAGAATAGGGAAAACGGCATCACATTCCACTAACGAGGTTCACTGTATTTTATTCATGACATACAGAAAAATCCCGCTAATGCGACCACCTAAAAGAGGTATAATTATGGGTGCTATATGAAGGTGGTAGCTTAATGCAGGACAAAATTAATGTAGAAAGCTCCTTCTGCATTACTTTTGCCCTGCATTAAGCAACCACCTGCTTATAAAGACAACCATGTGTATTTATTAAGTGCTCGCATTAGAGGGGTTCTAGTGGAGCATTATAAAAAGTCAGCTAAATGATGTTCATATAGTCATTATTCTTACATGAATATTCATACAGTAACGGGTTAACCTTTCCAGTAAGGGAACTAATCACTAATGTCCTTTGCAAGCAGTGTAGATCCAGGTGAGATGGCTCCTAGAGGAACCCTCTCAGCAGGGTGTGCAATATTTGTCATGTTTCTCGTTTTAAAAAATAAATCACTGAATATTCACAATGAGCTTGACCTGTATGCATTTAGGAATGATCCATTTGATATTTGAGCGTTGATAGAGTTAAAAGAGCGTGTTTACTGTACAGCAGTTCAACAAGTGGTTTGCATGCAATTAATTAAGCGACAGTAACTTAAATTAAAATCCTACCGTTAGTGTTTTTTGTCGCAAACTGGTTTCGTAAATGTTCTCGTATGCTCAAATAACTAACAAACGGAACTAAATAAAGAAACTGAAACTGACAACCTAATATCCTCACAGTACAATATTAACAGCTAAATGTTTTGCATGACAACATCGCTCTTAGAAGTGAAAATTAATTTTGGCTGAGAAATGCTGCAGTCGAAACTGCTGTTAGGTTAGAAATATATTTAAGTGTATGTGCTCGAAGAAGTATAACACAGCTCGATGACTAATGGAAAAACACTGCTTAAACTACAACCTATGGGACGAAGCAGTGATGGCTTTTGTAAACAGTTTGGATCCAGATCAGACGCCGATTTATTCGACGTCTCATCTGGGTCCACGATGTTTGCAAATGTTAATCAGGTCGCGCTTAGCATAAGAGTCAACCATTAGGCTGCTACGAAACTAATATCTGGTTAACCCCTTCCTTCATATGTAAACGTGTGTTCACGAACTTGCAAACATAGTAGACCCAGATCAGACGGCTCATATACATGAAGGTATGACCCGGTTGGGATCATACCCACAAGCTCCAACTCCGAACGTGAAAGCTCTATCGACATCGCTATCCTGACGACTTTCTTTGTTTAACCCAAATTTTGCTCCCAGTGGATTCTTCCATACTTATATAATGGATTAGTCTATCTTTTATCTAAGGGATTTCTGGTCTAAATTTTCATTTTTGTTTTGTTTTATATTGAATTTCCTATCAGCAAACAGTCTAGACTCTGATCAGACGCCTCATTATGCGGTGTCTGATCAGAGTCTTCCCTGTTTGCATACGTCCCATATATGGGATCGTGGGAGCAAATGGGTTAATCAGCCCTATACATCTCTAAAACTGTTACTCAAAAGAACTCAATTCAGTAGTTTAAAGACGTATGATGGCTTACAATGCAAATCAATGCAGACATTTCCGTAGAAGCTTTCTGTATAACCTTCTATCTACAGTAAAACTTCTGTATAACGGCCACTAAATTACATCAAGTATTTTGTGTTAAAGGCAGGTGGCTGCTTAAAGCAAAGTGACAGTAAAACAGTACGCTCCTATAGGAGCGTTCTGTTATACTGTCTCCTTGCTTTAAGCAGTCACCTGCCCTAAATACCAACTACTTAACACAATTTAGTGGCCGTTATAGAGAGGTTTTACTGTACATCAATATTTATTCAGTAGATGTGCCTTTAAATGAGATTAGACCCAGGTCCTGTAGGAGCCGACTGATAAAAGGTCTGCTCTGTTTTCTTATTGAGTTACAATGTATACAGATCTGATTTGCAGCTTCTGTCACTGCAAAAATTCCCTATCTTAATATGTCATTTTAAAAATTCATGTAATTAATGTGCTATGTCATTACTTCTTACTTGAATATTCATGGGGCAAATTGTTAAGCAGTCACCTGTGTTTAGTGACAACCACGATCATTCATTAAGTGACTGCTTCAGGGAGTTTGCTTTTTTAACATACTAATTAAGTAATTGATTTGACCACGATATTCTGCGATAATAATTGAAAATATATTTGTAGATTGATTACCTCTAATATGTTTAATTAAGTACCTGTTTGGAACACGATATTCTGCGATATTAATCGAAAATATAGTTGCATATTGATTAACATCAATATTTTTGTTTAACCTTTACCAATCTATTGCCGACCTGCATGGCTCGTATTTGCAAACAATTTGGATCCATCTGTAACGCCGAGTAGCTCGGCATCTCATCAGTCCAGCTCATTTGAAACACGATCAATGTTTTCTTAAACGCTTTTTCCAAATCTAAATAAAAAGTCACAATTGCACCAAATCGAAATTTAAGAAGACATTTTTTCATAGCGGGTTAAGGGCTAATTATTATGCGGGGTATTGTGTTTTTCAATCCTTAGTTTAGATTTATGTAGTTTTGAAACCACTGTGACAAAATAAAGCTCCTAATGGAGCAAATGCTCTTTTTATCACGATGGTTTCAAAGCGTAGCTTTTACAGAGGCATCAAACTGCGTCAATATGAGGGAATGGGTTTTAATGCTGTAAGCCATTTTTTGTATTGGAGAATAATATATTGGTTTAATCATCTGATAAATGAAAAAAAAATAGTTTATTTAGGTTTGTCCTTGAAAATTATATATTAAAAGCATACAGTAAAACCTCTCTTTAACGGCCACTAAATTATATTAAGTAGTTTGTGTTAAATGCAGGTGGCTGCTTAAAGAAAGGTGAAAGTAAAGCAGAACGCTCCAAGCGTTCTGTTTTACTTTCACATTGCTTTAAGCAACCACCTGCCCTAAATACCAACTAATTAATGCAATTTAGTGGTCGTTATAGAGAGGTTTTACTGTATATACCATGCTCTTCAAGCGGCAAAAGATGTACACTGCTCGTATTTTCGCTAGTGTTTGTGTAACAATATACTTTCAGAATCGAAATCCGTGTCACCTGAAACTAAGTATCAAAGGACATGGTAAGGGTAGAGGTGTGTGTATAACCATGATCTTTTATTTAAAGATTGAATTACATTTTGGTTGTGTTCATCGATGTATAAATCCAGACCTGATCACACACAACTTGCATGAATTCCGAAGGAATTCATGTAAAAAGTTGTGTGTGATCAGGTCTGGATTTAAATACATCGATGAACACAACCAAAATGTAATTCAATCTTTATAATTCCACCCATCCGTCCTTTTAAAAAGTATTGCCTGTAGACATAAAAAAAAATTGACATTGGCTATTTTAAGTGCCATGCGAAGGAATTCAATCAATTTACATTCCAACAACTATGTCACTTTGTGTACTGTATCCTACGTCATAGATGACGTATCATAGACTGTTCTCAACTATTTGACCTAGTTGCAACAAATTGAAGCTAACAATAACTAAAAAGCAATAAACAGAATTATTTCAACACAAGTCCTACCTTACTACTTTGTCATATTTCCTCTTAATCGATTAATTTGCATAGACCTCCTTGGAATCGATCTGTATACTATAAGCTCTGAACATAGACCAGTGGAATACGTGTCCAGATCCTCAAAATCTCTTGAATAAATCCCTTTTGTTTTCAATAAAATTGACTCTACATGAAAGTTTACGTTTGATTTACAGCCAAGTATTCTCAATTATGTTAAAATCCCGGTGACTGTGCAGACCAAGAATTGGACCTAAAATGTTATTTCTGGCCTGGTAAACAGCTATCCTACCAGTACCACCACTTTACTTCCATCCGAAAAATAAAAAAGTTAATCCCACCTCCCAGAAGTTCTCTCTACACTATATGCGAGCCGCCTGGCTCTGTTGGCTCTTGATATCAATATAGTCACTTGCTTTTTAAGTTTCACTCTTAACACTTAAATTTCAAAATACGCGCTCCACAAAACTTCAAAACAACATTTTCTCCCAATAATTCTACGTCAACATGGTTTCAAGGAATTTGTCTATAAATAGAACTTAATGCATAGTAAAAAGAAGTAGTTCTATAGTGTATTGGCTACTGGTTACCGATTTCATGTAAATCATGGAGCAACGACAGAGAACCAGCTCTTTACATTCATTGAAAAATGAAGGTCAAATCATTGGCTATTTTAAGTGCCATGCGAAGGAATTCAATCAATTTACATTCCAACAACTATGTCACTTTGTGTACTGTATCCTACGTCATAGATGACGTATCATAGACTGTTCTCAACTATTTGACCTAGTTGCAACAAATTGAAGCTAACAATAACTAAAAAGCAATAAACAGAATTATTTCAACACAAGTCCTACCTTACTACTTTGTCATATTTCCTCTTAATCGATTAATTTGCATAGACCTCCTTGGAATCGATCTGTATACTATAAGCTCTGAACATAGACCAGTGGAATACGTGTCCAGATCCTCAAAATCTCTTGAATAAATCCCTTTTGTTTTCAATAAAATTGACTCTACATGAAAGTTTACGTTTGATTTACAGCCAAGTATTCTCAATTATGTTAAAATCCCGGTGACTGTGCAGGCCAAGAATTGGACCTAAAATGTTATTCTGGCCTGGTAAACAGCTATCCTACCAGTACCACCACTTTACTTCCATCCGAAAAATAAAAAAGTTAATCCCACCTCCCAGAAGTTCTCTCTACACTATATGCGAGCCGCCTGGCTCTGTTGGCTCTTGATATCAATATAGTCACTTGCTTTTTAAGTTTCACTCTTAACACTTAAATTTCAAAATACGCGCTCCACAAAACTTCAAAACAACATTTTCTCCCAATAATTCTACGTCAACATGGTTTCAAGGAATTTGTCTATAAATAGAACTTAATGCATAGTAAAAAGAAGTAGTTCTATAGTGTATTGGCTACTGGTTACCGATTTCATGTAAATCATGGAGCAACGACAGAGAACCAGCTCTTTACATTCATTAAAAAAGGAAGGTCAAATTTCAACCAATCAGATTTGGCGATTTTGTGTAAACGTCACTGGATTGGAATTATTACCTCGTACACCAACGGAAACATGTCCGTTGTACAGAGAATCAATCAAGTTCCACACGTAGCCGTTGTACATGTATGTAAAGTATTACACAATGAACATTCTGTTCTCGTTTTGTTTTACTCTTTCGACTGACACATTGTTGTAAATACTCACTTAATATTCATATTGTTGTTCCGAAATCGGAGTCTGACAGAATGTGTCCGTTGATTTCAGTCTAATCGACGAAGTTTTCCGTCTCTTAAAAAGTCGGCGGTTTTCTAAGGATTAAGTAGTATTCGTACACCTTTAATATTTATATGAATATATATAAACTGTTGAAAATAGGTTGTACTTATTATTTTGATGATATGAATATGTGTACAATTTTTGGTGTTGATCAATTTATACGAAACATGGACAGAATATAACTTTCTAGTAAACAAGCTTAGTTATTTTATATGTGACTAGATAAATAATAATATTAGTAAATAGTTCAATGTTGTTGTCTTATATGGGTTTACACTATTTCACAAAGCCTTTTGCCATGATATCCTAACCGCATACATTTAAGACAAGTGTGCTTTGTTAGATAAACACGCATTTATTTGTGAAATACAATTAATATAAACATATATCAAGTATCAAGAAGTAAAATAAACGGCCATAAATTCTTTGTCTTAGTCTGATTTGTATGTTAACCCTTCTCTAGCTGAATTTTAAAATGCATTTCTCCTTCTTTACCCATACCCTGTTGTATAATTACATATATATTCACTGTGTACACGTATTTCGCTGTGCAATCACTGCTGTGGGGTGCACTGGTTGCACAATCAACTTGTAAATAGTGCAGGCACTGATGAGACATCTCCTGCAGGAGCTGTCTCATCTGGGTCTTCACTATTTACAGGTAGGTATATTGAAGTGAATAGCAAGCGAAGGGTTAAGACAGTTTGCAGCTTTGCGGGTAAAAGTTCCAAATGTCGTTTTACATTTTAGCACTGTGTTGTTTTTAAAAGCAACCATATTGATGGGTTGACCGTTATCAACATATTCTAAGACAGCGTGTTGGACTGATTGTCTAACGTTACACGCAGGACAATCGCTGATATGTTATGATGTCACAACCTGGTTTACTAACAAAGCTATGGCTAAGAGTGCGTATTCAAATGTTAGAATCGTCATCCTCAACCAAATCCTGTGTTGTGACCACTCTTTAGAATTGTCTCGAAGAGGCATATATTTTAGTGGTGTAATAAAAGAGCTACCCGTGAACATGTTTTATTATTCGCATCTCATTTGGACATCTAGGTCTCCTTTTATTTATAATTTCAAACAAATGATTTGTTAGGATATATTTGATTGTACGCAGCGCTGCAATACAATGCCTACACCTGGGTCCATGCTTATAAAGCTTTTAGTTGAGTCTGAGTTTCGTTCTCAGGCTTTTGATTGGTCAGATTTGAGGTCTCAAGCTTTTGATTGGTCAGACTGACCAATCAAAAGCTTGAGAACGATCTCAGACTCAACGAAAGCTTTATAAGCATGGACCCTGATGGAACTTGTAACAAGCAGTCATCGAAATAAATGATGGACAATATCGTTGCAAACATTTTCATTAAGCTTAAGTATGCTGAGTAGACGTTCGTCTACTTGGTTTCAAATTACACGGTACGTTAAGTTATTCAAATTGCAATCTGAGTTTCAAACCATTTGGCTCTTGATGAAAGGTTCGTGTATATGTTAATCCATTTCTTCCCATATTATTCAATGAAACCCATTCTTGTTTCATGTTGGTGGGGTACAGGCAGTAAACTGTTTTTCAATATAAGCCATTGTCATCTATCGGTCCAGCAAACAGTGAATGAGACATCTGATCTGAGTCTACATAGTTTGTGGGTTACCGAGCACAAAAATTTCGACCGTACTAACTGTTACGTATACGTTTTGTAACAGGTCAAAATAATATCATCTTCATAGTGACTTTGGATTTCTGGTGTTTCTTTGTTCTTTGTTCTTGGTCTATGTCAAACCATCTGGTGACCAATTTATCGTCACACACATTATCATCATCATAAACGTCGTCACTGTCACCCTCGTTGCTGTCGTTTTCTAGAATGCTGTTTTAATCACCATCATTACCAGTGGTTATACCATCACCGATGTCGTCGTCATCGTCATCATAAGTAGTGTATGCATACTATTGCATAACCCTGCCCTGCATTAAGCCACCACCTGCCTCTCCAATCGAGAATTAGACCTCTTTTCAGTGGACGCACTACAGGGGATTTATTGTAGTCGTCATTCTTACTCTTATTATTGTCGTATGCTTCTTGGTCATTATGATCGACATTTTGTTAAGTTTGGTTGTTGTTGTTGGATTGTTTTGGATGAACAAATACGCAGATATGGATGTTCATTTTTCGGCTCTCTACACTAAGTCTTGTATCCCAGCTTGGTCTTGGGCCCAGGTGAGATAACGAGTAGCTTCTACCCCGGTAATAAAATCTTGTTCAGACCAGAGTCCATGCTTATAAAGCGTTTTAGTTGAGTCTAAGTTTGTTCTCAAGCTTTTGAAGGCTCAAATCTGACCAATCAAAAATTTGAGAACGAACTCAGACTCAATTAAAACGTTTTATAAGCATGGATACAGAAGTTGTCAAAACTGCACCAGATCCAAATTGAAGCAGACAGTATTAACCACAGCAGGTAGCGTCAATGTTAAGCGTCCTGTTTGGATATTACTGGTATGTTGCCTGTAAACTATTCTCAACCTCTTTTTGTCTTGAAATAGTTTGAATCCTGGTGAGAGGTCAGCTCACTATGTGTCTTATCTGGATCCAAACTGTTTGCAAATATAATCGCAGATTCATCCGTTGCAGCAAGCTCTCCGACGTCTTCGATAGAGTTAGCTAACCTCAACTTATTGAGCTGCCGACAGCAGCCCGTTCTTTGAGAGATTTCATTGTAGCATACATTTTTTCACAGCGATCGTACATATTTGTATCGGGGTAATTATTTTTACTTTTCTGCCACGCCCCCCTTCGCAGGCATAGCATACAGCGTAGTCCAATGGTAACAGCGTTGGCTTATGAAAACTTGAGGTCGTGTGTTCGATCCTTGGTAGAAGCCAAAACTTTTCTTTTTCTTAGCACCCTTAGTTTTCGTGTGTTTTGTTTATAAAGTCCTTTGTTTATTCGCAGTTTTGTTTTCAGATGACACGTTTTCCATATTTCTCCATTGTGAATGATTTAATGTATAACTTATTGTTATACCTGTTGTTAATTTGGCAAGGTAAGTGAAAAGGGTAATATGCATTGAGTCAACCTATTAGAATAATTTCATGTAAACTAAAGGTAATCTTAAAGAATCGGTTCTTTAGTTCTGAGACTAAAGGTAGTCTTGAATAAAAGGTTGTTTTGTTCGAAGTGTAGACCTTTATTTTGGTACATGTACAAGTCAGGTGTATAGCGGGTACGCATGCAAACATATGCGACAATACCTTGTCCGTTAGAGCACATGCTCTACATTGTATGGGTTGTGAGTTTGAATCCCAGACCTGGCGCGTTTCTTTGCTGTAAGTATGGGAGTGTATATGCCTATTTAGGAGTAGTTATTAGAAGTTTTTGATGAAATTAGTCGTGTATTTTGTATAGTGTTAGCTGCTTTGTGATTTAGCATAAATTAATTTTGCTTGTGGACAGCAATTAATGTGATAACGGTTTCTACGTCAATGTATTTTAGCAAGCGAATAGCATTGATCTGTGACGTAATGTGTATTAGTGGTGCTATACATCTGTTACGTAATGTGTAGTATGGGGGTCATTCAGGGATCATGGCTCATTAAAACATTCGATACCCTTTCTTTTCTGCTATTATTTATATTATATTTATCATGTTTTACCATGTATCTGTTAATTAAAAGAATTAAATAATAGTGCGCATTCTTTTTTTCTCTATCCTACTCTAAGATATGTTAGGCAGCCATTTTACGCTTGCGAAAAACCTTGCTTGTAAATTTTGTTACTTATTTTACTGAAATTGCATGGCTTTACTTATAATATTCATTCGGTTATTGTTCACTCTTCAACTGACCTATTTCGGACAGTTTTAGTATCAATATGATACGAAGCAGATTGTTTTGATCATGACATCGGCATGACCGATTTTAACTGAGCTCCATCTGACTGTAAATTTTACATGTTTATTGATTGTTTTCGAAGTGTTGAATAATTTGAGCCTAGTCTGTTACACCGATTCCTTTACTATGTTTCTGTGCTCTGTTTCAAATAGTATGCTCTTAACTCTAAGTAAACCTCGTCTGCAAATATTGTCGTCTGCTTAACCCATTCCCTCATATTGACGACTTTTGACGACTCTGTAAAAATCACCTCTTGAAACCATTGTGATAAATAAAGCATTTGCTCCTATAGGAGCAAATGCTCTATTTATCACAATGGTTTCAAACTACAAATTTCTTTTAAAAAATCCTTTTCTCTAATTAATGCTCCTTTTTGGTAGATTTATTCAAAGAGGTTGTATCTAAAATAGCCTTTGATGTAATGGGTTAATTCTAAACGTACAGTTTCAATCTTGATGAGACGCCGACTTACTCGGTATATCAACTGGATCTAAACTGTTCCCAAATGTAATCACACACTTGCCAGAGGAATGCTGGATGTGAACTCGCTCAAAACGGAAACGAGTGTACTAGCATTTACAAACGGTGAATACCAAGATCAGGACTGCTACAGAAGCCTTCTGACCAGAGTCAGTGCTGTTATCATTCACAGTCCTCCCGTACAGTATTCCGTACTGTATGAACTATATCGGTAAACATTGATAAACCATTCCCATTTGAGCATTCAGCACTTAAAGAAATAACAGGTACAATTAAACAACCTCTAAAAATAGGTCTAATTTTGGATCATGGAGTAAGGTGTAGCTTAATGCAGGACGAATATAATGCAGAGAGCACCTCCGTTTAAGGAAATTCATATTTATTCATTAACCCTTTTCTCGATGAATATTCATGTAATTGATAATAACACCATGAATATTAATTAGATTAATTGTTATAAAGCACATCAACATAGGAATTTTTGCCCTGCCAGAAACTGTAGAATCATATCTATATTACATGTATAGCATAAGCAAACAGAGCAGACCCTGATCAGACGGCTCCTATAGGAGCCGTCTGATCTGGGTCTACTCTGTTTGCAAAGGCGTAAAAAGGCGTAAAAAGGCGTTTGTATGTAGTGACGGGTTACGTAGTTTTTTTGTAGTAGTCATTTGTCATTATGCGTTGCCCCCCCCCACACACACACACACACACTCCCCAAAACACACACAAATACTATAAGATAAGGACAAAATGAAAAATAACGCCTTTGCAAACAACGTGCATGTATATCCAGATCAGACGGCTCATGCAAGAACCGTCTTATTAGGGTCTCCTCTGTTTGCTTATGAACTAATATAAGTGATTCTACAGTGTCTGCCGCAATAAAACATTTCTTTGTTCAATATGCGACTGTAGTTCAGCTATAGTCTTTAACCCTTCGCTTGCTGAATTTAAAATACATTTCTCCTTCTTTACCCATGCCCTGTTGTATAATTACATATATATTCACTGTGTACACATATTTCGCTGTGCAATCACTGCTGTGGAGTTCACTGGTTGCAAATAAACTTGTAAATAGTGCAGACCCTGATGAGACTCTGTGTCTTCACTATTTACAGGTAGGTACATTGACGCGAATAGCAAGCGAAGGGTAAATATACATTCACTCATTATTTCTTACTTAGGCTTTAGCCTGATATGAGCGGATGAGTGAATACCTAGATGCAAACAGTTTGGATCCAGATGAGACACCGAGTAACTCGGCGTCTCATCAGGATCCAAACTGTTTGACACCCTGATTGCATTTTGGTAGACAAACTGGTTATAGCTTGAAATTTGACAATGTAGTAGGTTGAAAATTCCGTAAAATTAATTTGCTCAGCTGGCTTAAGGTTAATACTTTGAGTTAAAGAGTTAACTGACTAGATTGAATGTGAATAATATCTTGGAAAACAATTGAAACAATGTTTGATGTAATGAAATGAAAGAAAACCAGCTTTAATTTGCAGGAAACAATCATATAGCGTGCCCAGATTTATTATTTCAGGATTCATCTTTTCCGTATTCGGTTGCACAAAAGATGTCTTCATCATTTGACTTAGGGTAGATATATGACCCATACATTTCAATTTTAAAAGAAATATGTTTGAAGCAATTTGGATTTGTATCAGTTTGACACATAGATTGTCACATATACATTATTCTCGCAAATTCAATAACGCGCTCTCACATTAAGTGCTACATGCTCGATGGTGTTCAGTACCAATATTTGATGTTTCATATTAAAAAAGAAAACACTAACTGGATAGTCTCGCCTTTTGGCTATTCTCGCCTTTTGGATAGTCTCGCCTTTTGGATAGTCTCGAATGTTGGATATTCTCACCTTTTGGATATTCTCACCTTTTGGCTATTCTCGCCTTTTGGCTATTTCTCGCCTTTTGGATAGTCTCGCCTTTTGGCTATTCTCGCCTTTTGGCTATTCTCGCCTTTTGGATAGTCTCGCCTTTTGGATATTCTCACCTTTTTGAAATTCTCACCTTTTGGCTATTCTCGCCTTTTGGCTATTCTCACCTTTTGGATATTTTTGCCTTTTATATTGAATGGCACAGTTGTCAAACCGTTTGGGTGTATGTACGATGTGACAATATTGTTAACTCGTGATGAATCTTGAGAAACTTAAGTAGTAAGAACTTCAGTAATTGAAGCAGACAGTTTGTGCAGAAACGTTGACGTAGTGCATACACAGTTAGTAGTTTAGAACAGGGCAAAATAGTAAAACCACTCTAATGCGACCACTTAATGAATAAACATGGCTGTCTTCATAAGCAGGTGGTTGCTTAATGCAGGACGAAGGAGCTTTCTGCATAACTTTCGTCCTGCATTAAGCTACCACCTGCATTTGCCGCTGTGAATTATGCCTCTTTTTGGTGGTCGCATTAGAGGGTTTTTACTGTATATGTTAATTTTTTAATTCAATTAACTCTTTGAAGGCTGGAGTATCGAAGTGGAAGTCAAACTGTTTGAAAATGCTAGTAAATATGTTTTCCGCA
Organism: Azorinus chamasolen; assembly: GCA_963576725.1. Classification (NCBI taxonomy): domain Eukaryota; kingdom Metazoa; phylum Mollusca; class Bivalvia; order Cardiida; family Solecurtidae; genus Azorinus; species Azorinus chamasolen. The sequence goes on along the minus strand of OY755242.1, from coordinate 34,281,679 downwards.
TTCAAACACATATAACCATATCAAACAGATTGTGCAATTCATATTTATGTACAGACTCATTCTATACCACCCTGCTTTTCTTAAACAATTCCACACACCTTAAATTTGATCAAGACCTGACTTGAAAACGGTTTCGATCCAGATGAGACTTCAAGTAAAACAGCATTTCATCAGCATCCAAGCTTTCTTTTAACTCGGTTAACCCATTCCCTCATATTGAAGACTTTTGATGACACTGTAAAAATCAATTTGTGAAACCATTGTGATAGAGCATTTTCTCCGTAGGAACAATTGTTCTATTTATCACAATGGTTTCAAAACTACACAATTCTAAATGTGTCCTTTTTGTAGTTAAAGCTCCTTTTCGGTAGATATATTCAAAGAGGTTGGGTCTAAAATTAGTCTATGAAGAAATGGGTTATTAGTTTCCCAAAGGCTTGATCGAATCCGAGAAAAAATGTATCATGTTTTTACCTGTTGTTTATTTTATCAATATTTGTAAGAGATTTAACCCTTTCAAGGCTGGCCTTTTTCAAATGTACTATTCAAAGGGTAAAACAGGTCATTCTTACCGAGAATAATAAGGGTGTTTTTAAACAGAGAAATCTAACATGACAATTAGTGCAGACCCTGATAAGAGGGCCTCCCTGTGGGTCCTCTCATTTGGGACTACACTGTTTGCAAAATACATCAGTGGCTCGTTTCTCGCACTGACTCCTTAGGGAAATATTCACACGTTTACCGAACAGAATCAACCAGAGTGTAGTTATTCTGAATGAATAATACTTATTATAAATAATAAATGAATTTTTATGTTTTCAGGGGTATATATTAAAAACAAATACTCGCTAGTGTGACTTCAAATCTAGACAGGCATGTTCTCCATACGTTGTGACCAGCAAGGACAACAACGGGACATGACAGATATTACTACCCGGGACACGCCGTATATTATCACTATTCTTGCATAAAACATGATTTGCTGTGTTCATTTAATTGTTTAAAATAACACCCAACCTATAAGCTACTTTTGACGCTTCATTCGATTTATGCTGATTTGTTTCTATGACAAAAGTTTGTCAGCCAACGAAAGTTATGACGCCGTTTGTGAAAGTGTGGAATATACACGGGAAGACGCACGTATTTAATATATCTGGGTGTTAGTATTTTAAAGGACATATATTTAGTTCTGTAAGTACATACTTACTACATGTAACTTACATATATAGCTTTCAATACATTCAGAAGTCTCAGTTTGGTTAAATACATACCAGTTACAAACATGTTTTATCATGTAAATACATGGGCAGCAATAGAAGGCACGCCATTGTAAGCGAACCTGCCTACGTGATGACACTGGCAGTGTACTCATTCTTGACTGAATTGTATTTTGACAAATTATTTAGCAATGCATGACCATGAAGCAATTCAATCCCCTAGCTTTGGCCTAAACGCTGTTGTACTCGCGTCCATTTGTTTCGAGTAATTCGGCGTCTCATCAGGATCCAAGCTGTTTAATACATAAAGATGGAAGATAGAGATAATCTTTTACAGTAGAATCTGTCCTAATTACAGACATTAATTTAGTGAACATGGGATTCTTAAAAAACAGATGTTTGCTTAATGCAGGTCAAAAGTTATGCAGAAATCTACTATAGGAGGAACTTTCTGTATTACTTTTGACCTGCATTGAGCCACCACCTGCCTTACATATCCATGCTTAGAGCTTTGTGATGGCGCTTAAACCAGGTTCCACTGTATACAGGTCACATAACCTAGTTACTATAGTGGTCCAATGAGTCCTCGATACGTCCAATGTTCGTCTTGGAGATCTTCATCTTGTTCCGACAAGCGTTCAGTCATTACACAAAAGATGTCATGATCTTTCTACAGACATTCACCCTGAGTACCTGTGGTACGGAAGGTCGTGGGTTCGATCCCCGGCCGCGACAGACCAAAATTCGTTAAAAGTTGGTACTAGTAGCTCCCTTGTCTGCGCTCGACATTAAAAGGTGTAGTTCTAGGACTGGTCGGCCCGGTGTCAGGATAATGTGACTGGGTGGGATGCCCTTGCCATGTGCCCGCGGCAGGGGTATTTCAGTGAGGCAGCACTATAACTTGTCTCATGCGGGTGCCGTCTGCATATAACTGAAATACTGTTGGTCGGACGTTAAACCCAACTCACTCACTCACTCACCCTGAGTTTCAAGGTTTTTGATCCCGATAAGACCATTGGTGACTGCGTATTATCTGGTTCAAACACATTTGGACTGATAGTCTGGTTTCCCTCGTTACATGCTTGAAATTGTAAAACGTTCAAAAATCCATTTATGGTTTCTCATGTTTTAATACAGCTTTTGAATCAAGAAACATATACCATTTGTACCTTTTCACCGCCAATGTCGCATAAATGCACCACGACAAATAGTTCAGTCCCAGATCAGACGCCGAATTTTTAAGGCGGCGTCTGATCAGGGACTTCACTTTTTGTCTCAATCTTTATTTCTATATCTGATCTTTATTCCTTTGAAATTTGCAATTATTTATCTCATTTCCTTATTGTGCCGAAAGATTTAATAAAACATGGATTGCAGACGACAATTATAAATTTGGCGCCGAAAGGATTAACCCTTCTCATGCCAAGCGCGACATTAATTGGCATTTGCAAACAACTATGATCCAGATAAGATGCCGAGTAGATCGGCGTCTCGTCAGGATCCAGGCTTTTTGACACTACACCAAACACATACACCAATCAGATGAAGTTTGATGTAACAGACCGGCTTTTATTTTAACAGCATTTATACTTATTTGAATGTCCGGTTTAGGGATAGTTTACTGCATATATTTGTAGTACGATATAAATCGAATATATGCATCAATATACATCGTATGTGCATCAATATACATCGTATATGCATCGAACCTTTTTCAACCGTTACCCATCCCTATGGTGTCTACAATAATTCAGAACAGATAAATGTACGTATTCAGATATTAAATCATCAGTTGTCTTAACTAAAATCGTCTGAACCTCTGTACACTGCATCTTGTTTTTCTCAAGCTGTGTTACCAATCCCTACAATGTATACAAGAGCAACTGATAAACGTATCTACTTAGATACTGAAATCGTCATTTCTCCAACAAACCCTATGTTGTGACCACTCTATTTTAACCATTCGCTTGCTATTCACGTCAATATACGTACCTGTAAATAGTGAAGACACAGATGAGACAGCTCGTGCAGGAACTGTCTCATCAGGGTCTGCACTATTTACAAGTTGATTGTGCAACCAGTGCACTCAACAGCAGTGATTGCACAGTGCAATACTTGTACACAGTGACGATATATGTAATTATACAACAGGGCATGGGTAAATAAGGAGAAATGTATTTTAAAATTCAGCAAGTGAAGGGTTAAAAATCGGTCACATAATGTGCGCATCTTATCTGAATCTCTGTACATTGCATACTTTTCTCAATCTTCGCTACCATTCCCTATGACAGACGCGGGACTGAACACTGAACAAGATGTAATAAATAAAGCCAAAATAAGCCATCGCGTTGACTTCTGCCATCGAAGTACAACACTTGTATTACACATAGCGTTCTGTTGTTGCCTCTAACCAATTGGACATGGATAGTGAGTGAGTTGGCTTCTGTAAGTAATGTAGACCTAGTACATGTATAACCCTCTTATCAGGGTACCCACAGTTCATCCAGTATCAATCCAAATCCTTTAGTATGTATTATACCTTTAGGATGGGCTTTTACTTCGAATAACATAGTTTCGCCTTCTCCTGATGCAGCTCAATACTAATCAGTAACTTTTTACATAATACATGCATGTTCCTGTTTGTTTCATTCATCCGGACTGATACATTTAGACAAATAGCGCATACCCAGATCAAACATCAAATGAACTAGCAGATTGATTATTGTCTATATTATTTGCTTCTATGCCAGACTAATTAATATTTATCAGAATGTCGCAGGATTGATTTGTTCGTGTATTTACAGTATTCTGTGATCACGGAAAAATATTTATTCAGTGACTGCAAGAAATTGCATTTATTCAGTAATTACAGAAACAACGTATAAATCAGTTACATATTAGTACACTTAAAACTATAATTAACAAAAAGACAATAACTACCACTATGACACAATTATAAAGACGTTGACCATGAAAATAATGGTCGGATGATGCAGTGACTACAATAAATTGTGTTTAGTTAGTATTTACAGAAACAATGTATAAAACACTTACACGTAATCTACTTAATACAATTAAAACTACAATAAACAAAACGGCAATAACTACCACGGTGACATAATGATCACGACGTTAACCAAATTTTCGTAATGCAATGGTCGGATTATGATAACAATTATGATTTGTTGCTGCTGTCGCTGAAAATGATGATAATGATGCTGCTGCTGCTGCTGATGATGATGATGATGATGATGATGATGTTGATGATAAGAATTATGGTAATGATTATGATGATGATGGTATTGGTTTTTTTGTTGATGATGACGGTGATAAAAATGATGTATTATTATTAATGCTAGTGGCGTGGTGGTGGCGATGATTATGATGGTGATTATTACGATAATGTTGATGATGATGACGATGATGATGATAATGATGATAATTACTGACTGTCTGTAACAGATTGTACAGGCGGATAATGTGATGCGCTTGTGATCGTTAAAGACCACTTGCGACCTCTGAAACCGGCGATCGTCTGCGACTAAATTACAAACAAAAATGCTTCACAGTCACTCTGGAGATGCTTCTGCGACCATCGTACGACAGGTTGCTGACGACAATGCACCAAGTTACTGGTATTCGTACGAGTGCCCAACAATCACTTCCGACCTGTTGTGGCCTAATCGCGTGTAACCATTAGGCGATCACCAGTGACAGTATTGGGTAATTGTAGAAAGGTCCCTGACAGTCGTACGATTGAAGGAAAGATCACCAACGACAGTTAAAAATTGTTTGAGACCGTTGTGCGACGATCGCACGATTACCAAAAAACCGCTAACGGTTACCTCAGACTACCGGCGACCAGTACTACCGTAAGGATGTTATTGTGCATGATCAACAACCTCTTTGCGACTGAAATTGGTCGCACGACTAGAAAAAAATACCAATGATTACTGAAGAGAACCCGCGATTATCAGTGACTTGCCATGCGACCTTCGTACGAATATCGGCGACTAGAGGTCGCTAGCAATCGTAAACAGGTCTCAAGGGACCGTAAGGCCAATTGGAACTAGGCCCTAAGGTGAGTGTTGTGTATGAACAACCTCTCTACGATTTGAATTGGTCCAAGACTGGAAACGATTACCAACGAGTACTGAACACCGCCGGCGATTATCAGTGACCTATCGTACGACCTTCCTACGAATATCGGTGACCAGTGGTCGCTAGTAATAGTAATCAGGTCTTAAGTGGTCGTAAGGCCTAGTGAGACAGGGCCCTAATAAAAACATTTGAAGATGTACAGTAACGCTTACGTTGAGTGGTTGCCTGAAGGAAACCTAGATGTATGTATATATATAAAAAAAAAAGTACCTAGTTATAGTCTACTTTCAGTCTGATTGACCGCTCAGCCGACTGTACATTTACTCCCCTGATCATTGAGTCATTGGCCTACAATATTGAGTACTGCTAACATATGGCGCAATCATGCAGCCGCAGTACCGGCGAGTGACCCTCACAGGTACCCATTTTAACCCCTGGGTGGAGAGTATGTGCGGGTGGGAGACACGGAAAAGCGTCTCTGAAATTTCCGGGTGGGACCGGGATTTGAACCCCGGACCTCTGGTCTACACGTAGCGGTTTAAAGATAGTTCCCAAATAATATTTCTATAATACCTTTATTCTGTATTATCCTTTTGAAAACAACAAAAGAGTACTGGCATTTGAAAACAGTGCAGATCTGCATCGGTGAATTCCTAGAGGATCCCATTTATCAGGGTCTGCATTGTTTGTTATTCAAAAACCGCTCGCAAAGTATACCAGTTCATACTGAATGGACTCTATCATTAAACAAAGATGGGCCGGCCACCTTGACAAAATCAGCAATAAAAGTATTAAGATGTCCATTGTTTCAACCCTTTACCCTCTATACACACGCATTGTGACGCATTTGGTCTACTCCGTTTGCCTATGGAATTATATAGATCTGATCATACAATGTCTACCTTGCCCCCCCCCCCCCCTTCTTCCCATTCCCGCGAACCAAACATAAAAACAAAAAACATATCCTGTATTCAAATGACATTATAAAGTATATATTTGTCGATAGAAAATTTATGCCTATTCAGTTTTGAAGACTTTGGCCTTCCATTTTTTTTACAACAATTGATTTTAATACACAGTCTGTATATTGAGAGGGTTTTCATCTGAGTGAAGTCTAACATGTTTGTAAAGATATTCATCATATCCTCAGAAGTGTGCTAACGATTAACAACTGACCAATATATGGCCCCCAAATAAATCACTGTCACGCCACTATGTAATCGTTTTGGTCAAAGTTAATATTTGCCCTGAACTCTCTCCCTCATCGGCAATTTTAGAACCATTTCCCTCATTGGCTAGTTTTAGAACCAACCTTTTTGAATAAATCTACGAAAAGGAGAAATTACAAGAATGAAATGAAAAGTTTGTAAAGATATTCCCTATATCGACCATGGTAACAGCCACGTAGCCATGAAGAAGGGATATTGGCCCAAATGAATCAAAGTATTAGGACTGACAAACTTTCAGAATTTAGGCAAATAGTGCAGAACCAGACCAAACTGCTCATGAAAGAGCAATTTGACCAGGGTCTACATTATTTGCAACTATGTCAGTATAACTTAAAGTCAGACATCAGAGTTATATTTTTCAAACACTTAAATTGCATTCAAGAAATATCTAAGCATTCTAAATTATTATCATTATTGCCATAAGAATTTATATCAAAGAATTTAAGTTTTATGAAAATGTACATACCAATCATTAGATCTTTAATATTTGTCTCAGGCTTATTTTCAAGCTCGTGAAAGTCTGACGGGAACTCACAGGTGACTATATAAACCATGAACTAGTGTATTGCCAGATGTTCCCGCCATTACATATTTGGTATGTAGGTAATTATAAAATCTATTGTCAGATTTTAAGTGGTAATAGTTTCGCATCTTTATTCGTTCCGTAAATATAATACATCGAGTAGTTTTGCATTATCGAACTTATCAAATGACACTTAATTAAATAATTCAGCTTTTCCAACAATATTCGTTCACTATAATTAGTACCCACTTATCCCATATACAGTCAATGTACAGCAAATGTAACACGTTGTGAATACAATATATGCCACAGCATGTTTTCTATGGTGAATACGATGAACAACCGATTACTTTATCAGAATCTCAATAATTTACACTCTGGTTACATGTAGATGCAAGATGCAGACGATAATCCTCCTCGGACCATATCGAGGGCTTGGTGCAAAAATATTCTAACTCCTTCACTTTGTGAAGGAGTTAGAATAGTTTTGCACCAAGCCCTGGATATTGGCTCAAATACGAACTGCTACGTATATAATAAAAGGTGCTACCGAAAAAGCTTTCGACATCGGGAATACAGCATTATTGCTCAACCGAGTTTTCGACAAGTATTTGGGCAAACAGACTTGGACATAAACTGCACTTTTATCAAGTACTCTTTTGACGTATTCGTTTGAGAAAAATACTGTGCCATCATGCAAGACTGCATCGCCATTAATGAATTTATACTCGGAGGGGGCGAACACAACCATTTTGCAGAACTGCATATCAGTCATTGCCACCTGCAATCCGCAGCCCGGTGATGTATGATCATCATAGGATAGAAAGTCTACCTCATCAAAGGCTAAGTCAGAGAAGGCAACCCCCGTATTGAACTCCATCAGTATTTCCATCGTTTCCACGGGAGTCAGAATCCTGCTTTCCAAGTCTTTGTAGATGTCATATACGTTGGTGCTATTTGCCATATGAATCAAAACGTCAAATTGGAAAGTTACAGTGTCCCCTTCAATACTGTATGTCCTAGATGAAATTTCAATGTCACTCATTTTGTTAGTGAATAATCGTACTTTTGTTTTATAAATCGCTGTATTTCTCAAATATGGTATCGCATCTCCTGTGTTGTTTACTGTAACCTTCAGGCGAAGATCTAAACAAAATTGACCTCGTATCTCGGCAAACACTTCAATACAATCAATGCTTCCATAATTAGCAGTGAACTTAGCTGGAGGACAAGCAATATGTAGACATTGTTGCTGTAAGTAGAGCAATGAAAACACAAATATACATATCTTAACCATTTCCATATTGAATATTCATGTAAGAAACTGTACATTCAGGACCAATTTAAGTGCATAAGTAAACAGACCAGATCCTGATCAGACGGCTCCTACTGTCGTTCGAATTCCTGACCTCTATTCACAGAATTATATTGCTGCAGCGGAGATCTTGCCTCCTTCACGTCCAGTGATACCGTGTCTGATCCTAGTTTACGTCGTTTAAAAACGTTAACCCTTCTCCACATTAAAAAACACCTTTTCACGCATTTGTAAACATAGTAGACCTAGATCAGACGGCTCATGTAGGAGCCGTCTGATCCGGGTCTGCTCTGTTTGCTTATGAAATTATAATTGATCTGACTTCTTTATAATTTAAACCAATACTAAAACGTCCTATATGTATGTATATATATCATTTATAAATATTCAACTATTAAATATTCATGACGTCTATTACTTTTACATGAATGTTCAATAGAGAAGGGGTTAAAAGTTACCATAAGTGTCACATCTGGTGTAGAATCTAATTGTTTAGGACTTAAACTATTTAACCCATTCCTTCATATTGACGACTTTTGACGACTCTGTAGAAGTAACTTTGTGAAACCATCGTGATAAATAGAGCATTTTCTCCTATAAGAGCAAATGCTCTATTCATCACAATGGTTTAAAACAACAAAATTCTAAAAATTTCTATTTCTCCAGTTAATGCTCCTTTTCTGTTGATTTATTCAAAGAGGTTGTATCTAAAAAATAGCCTATGAGGTGATGGGTTAAGCGTAAACTGAAATGGAGACGAACACGACATAAACATGTATTCAATATAAGCTGAATGATAAAAAACTGCAGATGTCAAATAATGTCTGGTATTGTAATCCCGATTCAAAACAGCAACATGTAACGCTGAATGTAATGAAAAGTCATGCATGACTATATTATGAATATTAATTTATCCGATAACTGTATAATATAATAATAGAAATATAAATGTATCATCATTGTCAGAGAAAATCTTATCGGAAACATAAGTAATCAGAACAGAATATGATCAGATAGTTCCACCAAGAACTGGCCTATCTCGGTCTACTCTTCAGAGTACAGGTTTGCTACGCGAGTCTATCCGTTTATGATATTCCGAAAGCCAGATAAATATTGGTGAGGCATATATATGAAGCCATTACTCTACATGTCATTTCGGGTGGGCTTTTGATGTGGGATAGTATCGTAGAACGGAAAGATCATTTTGAAATCGTGATCGCAATGTTGTCGTCAGCTTATTCTTCGTTATGATTATATGTAATTCAAAGCTAAAGATTAACGTGCTTACTAAAGTACTAAAATCATTTCTTTACCAAACCGTATGTTGTGACCACTCTTTAGAATCGTCTCTTCGAGACGATTCTTAAAAGTGGTCACAACATAGAATTTGTTGGAGAAATAAAGAAGTTATTCTTGAAACTGATTTGTTTTACGCGTCTTATTTAGACATCTATCTGAATAAACAAGTATTGATAGTCTATCCGAATAGTTACGAGCATAACATTGTTTTTCATCAATCGCATTCATGATGAGGACGCAAAATTACTTCCTCTACACAAAAGCGAATTGGTGAGTGTATCGTATATGGGCGAGTATTTTGTAACTGGTACTTTGCTATTTTCTTAAACATTAAATGATTCATTACCTCGATATGTGTGTGACATATTAAACATATATATTTCAATACTTATTTATTAATATTCAAAACAAAACAGTGCATGAGAAAAGTAATGTATTCTGTATAACAAAGTGACTAAGGATGGATGAGATTAAGAGCCACTTGTGAATATGAGAGACTGCGAAGGCAAATATCGGATACTCTAAGATGATTGAATCAGGAGATTTGGTAGGCATGTTATTGGGAACTTGTGCATCTGAGGAGTAGCAATCATGTATAGTCACAACATTTGTTATTTTTATAATACAGTGGAACCCCTCTAATACGACCACTTAATGAATAAACATGCGTGTCTTTATAAGCAGCTGGTTGCTTAATGCAGGACAAAAGTAATGCAGAAAGCTCCTTCTAGTGACGGATACGTTTCATTCTCTTCGGCATTTCAATTGAACTTCACGGCAATAAAGTGGTACTTTCCGCCTGGGATTGGTTTGCTAACATTCTGGAGGTTCTTCTTTCCCAGGATTTCCAAAGGCAACCTCCAAACAAAATCTTTGTAGTAACACCGTCAATTCACAATGTTAGTAAAATATGATCGTCCGGTGCCGTTATATTGGCATTGAGAAAAGACCAACCAATGCTGTCATAATGTCAATAAAAGATGCCTACTTTCTAAATCGTCGCTTTAGAGAAGGCCAATTGTATACAGTAAAACCTCTCTATAACGGCCACTAGCTTGTGTTAATTAGTTGGTATTTAGGGCAGGTGGCTCCTTAAAGCAAGGTGAACGCTCATATAGGAGATTGCTTTAAGCAGCTATCTGCCTTTAACACACAAAAAATGATGTAATTTAGTGGCCGTTATAGAGAGGTTTTACTGTATCATATTAGCATGTGTATAGTAAACCTCGCTAGACCGGACGTTCAATTTAGTAAAATTATCGGTATTAGAGACAGGTGAAAGTCATGCAGAAAGCTCCTCCCTGCATTAAACGGCCACCTGCCTAATCGTATCGGAATTTTTCTCTACTATATTCCGGTTTGGAAGGGTTATTATAGTATTGTAAGATATAGAAAATACTCCAAATGGTACAACTTTCCTTAAACCTTTCGCTGCAAATGCCGGATCTGTGATTACCTATGCAAACAGTTTGGATCCAGATGAGACGCCGAGTAACTCGGCGTCTCATCAGGATCCAAACTGTTTGTTACTGTTGCTATGTTTTTGAAACAAAAATGAAGAAAATCAAAAGAACGAAATTTTGTAGCAGACGACTGAGTTTGGCAGCGAAAGGGTTAATTGAGGGCAAATTTCATTGTGAACCTGGTATCTAATTTTCATTTGATCGAAGCAAATGGCAACAATTTATTATGTAAATAATGTCTGCTTTATAGTTCTGTAAGACAATGTTCAACAAAAACGGTAACCCTTAGTCTGCTAAGTGTGACGTAACTGCCATTTGTAAACAGCTTGGGTCCTGATGAAGCGCTGAGTAACCCGTCGTCTCATCAGGATCCAAACTGTTTGTTACTGTTACTATGTTTTTGAAACAAAAATGAAGAAAATCAAAAGAATGAAATTTTGTAGCAGACGACTGAGTTTGGCAGCGAAAGGGTTAATTGAGGGCAAAATTCATTGTGAATCTGGTATCTAATTTTTATTTGATCGAAGCAAATGCCAACAAGTTGTTATGTAAATATGTCTGCTTTATAGTTCTGTAAGACAATGTTCAACAAAAATGGGTTAACCCTTAGTCTGCTAAGTGTGACGTAACTGCCATTTGTAAACAGCTTGGGTCCTGATGAGGCGCTGAGTAACCCGCCGTCTCACCAGGATCCAACCTGTTGGACATTCTGTCATTAATATCTCAAAAGCTTGAGCGAATAAGAAGTGACAACGGCAACAGATCAGAGCTTAAGCAAACCTCATTTTCATAGTAGGCTAAGGATTAAAAGAAGTATACTTCTTCATCTTCAAGCAGGTAGTACCATAATGTAGGACTACAGTTATTCAGGAAGTGACCGAATGAGCTTTCTGCATTACTTTTGCTAGAATTATGCAACGACCTGCGTATTTTGACTTATTAATGGAATCAATACACACAAAGTAAATCATAATTAGCCGCTCAGCAGTCTAATTAAAGTATCTGAATTTGCACGGCATCATCAAAACTACGTGCTCCCTCCCTACAACGGCCCTCTCAATAACGATTCCCTCCTTACAACAACGCATTTCACTGTTTCCGAAACAACAAGGCTCTAGGCAACAAGGCACTTTGTGACGATTCTAAAGAGTGGTCACAATTTAGGGTTTGATTGAGACATAACGGTTTTAGTTCTCGAAATACACATTATCTGGTGATATGCAAACAAGCTAATTATGTTTGATTTTCCCTCCCTATAACGACTCCCTCTGAACAACACATACAATCTTCGTATCCTAAAGGATGTCGTTGTAGAGAGGGAGCACTGTAGTTGGTTTAAGGATATTAGCCCTTGGTATGTTACTGCATTCTTTTTCAGGTCGCTTATAATTGTCTACAATGTGTGCAAAATGTTAGATTCCATAACTTGTCGTCTCATAGTGTTGCCACCTAATTTGATTTTCGTGTGATGCAATTTAAATTCCTGCTTTAATTTACAGAATCGAATTAGAATGCTTATTTTCTTTTATTCCTACGCACAAGTCTCCATAGATGTAGAAAATGGGCAAAATGTTATTTTTAGAAATAGAAAACGTTCTCTTTTACACCCAGTCTGTTCTGCATGAAATATGATTTTATGTTTCCCTTTCAGTGCAATCCATGCATCTAATTGAATAATTAATTCGAGCAACATCTTTAACTGAGTTGATGTTATTATTTAGTGACGTACCTGTTCCGCAATGAACGTTTTGCCAGTAGGACAGTAAGAAATCGAGGATGCATTGTCACCAAAACGGCTATTCAGTTGACTGACATCAATGAAAGCATTCCCCTTTAGTAGAACATCATAAGGCATGCGTTCAAATAGAATATTGTATAGTCCGTAATGGCCCCCCATCGCAATGCAACTATCGCAATATACGTTCCTAAATACTCGTTGGAGGAAATTAACCCCTTTCAATGTACTTTGACAGGCCGTTCTGTAGGTGGTTTGGTTACAAACAATTAAATCAGCTGGCAAATAGCACTCAGCAACCGTACCTGTTGGAATCAAGGTCAGTTTACATTTCTGTTCTCTGAATTGAGTATGTATGACCTCTATACTCATATTTGCCAGACGATGAAGAGCTATATGTTGCATGCATAACAACCTGGCGTTCCATGGAATAAGCATCAGTCTTTCGCGGTTGCAGTGAGCACAGTGTATATTTTTGTACGTACGACCAGTCAAAGGAGAAAACACCGGGATCATGTCGATCAACGTGTCTGTTTGTATGGTCAAACATTTATCCACTGCATCATCCGAATACCCTGGTATACATTCTGCAACTAAAAGGTATGGCTTATAATCATGTGCACCAACTGCCCCTACGGACTGAACTGCGGTACATATCTCATTGTTCTGTGTGATTATTTGTCCATTTTGTGAATACCTGGGTTTCCCAACTTTGTCCTTACAACATAAACCTAAAGCCCAACAGTCATCGGAACAGTCACAAGGTACACAGCAAGAGCGGATATTTGACACATTTCCAGTATATTCTGTTTGGTTGCAGGTGTCGTACTCCGAACAATGCTGTTGAACAACCGCGACGACTGTTTGCCAAGGTTCATTTTTTAGCTCGTCGCCATAGTCCAGTGAATCTATACAACAATATAACGCTGCAAATATGATGGCAGCTCGAAATACACGGATCGTTTGCACCCCAGTCCTAAAAGTATGGATAAAACATATTAACCAGTTTAATAATTTACTCAATGGATATTCATGTAAAAAATAATGTATCCGTGAATATTAATTCAATTCATTTTTATAATGGCATTTAAAAACAGACATGTTGGCCATTGCAGTACCTGTAGCATCATATCCGTATCATTTCATAAGCAAGCGGAGCAGACCCTGGTCAGACGGATTTTACTTAGCTCACTTTTGTCTCAAAGTCACCACGGTTTAACAAACAATGTGTAGCATATGTACATTCAAAATCTATGCCAGTTGTTCGGTAAGATCCTTTACTAGATGAATACTCTGCATGAAACAATAACCTCATGCATATAGGCAATGTCTACTAGTGCAGAAATAGCAGAATGAAATATACATGTATATCATTCTATAAGCAAACATAGCAGAATAATGCAGATGAAACTAGGCACAGATTGCAAAGATGAAAATTGGCGCATTTATGAGGTAAAGTGTTAAATGTTATACATGTATTCAGTTTATCACATAACCCCCCTTGTATAAGATTTAATATAGCCATCAAATATTCCTCTATATTATACACATTTAATATAAGCTGTAACGTCATGTATAAATACCACGACGTCGTAGAAATATACATGTAGGACCTGTCAATAAAAATGTGATATAAATATTATGCTCGTAGTCATTTTGTATGCATAATTTTGTACAAAATGATATCGTCTTGGCTTGATGGAGACTCGCTTAGAGAAGAAGTCCCTACAATAGACGCATATTTTTAATAATATAAAATTTGGTATTTGTTATGTGAAATCATTATTATGAAGATTGTCAATTTGAACTTATATCGAAAAATGACGCTCTGATACCAATAAACCGATTTCACCAATACTTATATTTTTGTTCTACAAAAGAAAGTATTATCGGCCTTTTTCCGTTCAAGTTTTCCGCGTTTGGCCGATGCTCACGCGATCCCTCCATGTTCACGTAACAGCTTTTCTCGGGAGTGGTCGGAGAGACGCGAATAGCGCGATCAGATACGAAACTAAAACACAACCCGAATAAAACAAGTCAAGTCAAGTCTAGTAAATTTTATTTACATAATCCGATGAGCGTAACGAATAACAAAAGCTCTAATGAGCTTTTTACACCGACTTAAGTTATACATCACATACATATAAACATAGATATATAAGAGAGAAAATAAAAATAAGAAAAAGCTAAGAATTTCAGTAACAGTTAAGAAGTTGTTATATAGTAATTGTTAAAAAAGCAGAGTCTGATCATAACCTGCACATTATTTGAAACAAGGAATACATGTACATGTACTACGTATTATTTATTGTATAGGTTTTCTTGTGATATACTACCGTTTAGCATACGAGGGGTGTTCCAAAAAAATAATGTCATCTGTGCTTTATTTCGCGGAAATCGTGCAATTCATGTACAAAACCACCTCGTGTCGATTGAGTGATCACTGGCTCGTGACACAGGTAAATATCTCGTCCCCACGTTCATTTGCCTCGGTACAGTGTACATCGTTTCATAGCCGAATAGGCTATACACAAAATGACAGGAAAACGAGCTGAAAATGTTCTTGAAATTAGGGCCTATATAAAAGGTAGGTCATTACTCGGCATAAAGGCTGTAGATATTCACCGCGAGGTGTGTGACATTTATGGGGAGGGCCAAATGTCCCACAGGACTGTTTGTAGGTGGGTAGCTAAATTTAGTGCTGGGCAGCAGCAACTGAAAGATGCTGCTCGCCAAGGCCGCCCTGCAACAACTA
This sequence comes from Azorinus chamasolen, assembly GCA_963576725.1. Lineage (NCBI taxonomy): Eukaryota > Metazoa > Mollusca > Bivalvia > Cardiida > Solecurtidae > Azorinus > Azorinus chamasolen. The sequence goes on along the minus strand of OY755242.1, from coordinate 34,266,042 downwards.
CGACCAAATGTAACATAGAAAAAAATCCGAAATATCCTCAAAACTGATGTTCGATTCACCGTGAGACAATTGGCTCGAATGACAAACTTGTCGTTAGCAAGAGTTCATGCAATTTTGAAGAAACACCTAAAAGTTAGAAAGATAAATGCAAGATGGATACCCCATTTGTTAACGGATGAGCAAAAGAAGACGCGTGTAACAATGGCAAAAAACTTCTCAAAATGTACCCAAAATATAGTAAAAAGGCTTTTGATAATATAGTCACTGGTGATGAGACCTGGGTGTATTATTTTGAACCAAAGCGGAAAATTTCCAACCGAATATGGGCCACTAAAAATGCCAGACGCCCAAGTATTGCCAAACGAATACGAACGGTAAAGAAGGTTTTGTATGCTATTTTTTTCACTAATAAGGGTCCAGCTATTCAAATCCCGGTGCCAAAAGGCAGAACGGTCACAGGCAAGTTCTATAAAACGTTGTTCTGAGAAAATTGAAGAACTACTACAAAAGTAGCCGCCCCAAAACGGGACTTAAGATGTCCGACTTTTGCATAATAATGCACCCGCTCACAAGGCACGTATTGTGACTGACTTTTTGGAGTCAGAGAAGGTTACCGTCCTTCCGCACCCTCCGTATTCGCCAGAATTGGCCCCCTGCGACTATTTTCTCTTTCCAAAACTTAAATATCATTTATCTGGAAGGAGATACAATTCGAGAAATGCCCTTGGATCTGCTGTTTATCAGTGTCTGATGGGTGTCCCCATTGAAGAGTATGAAAAATGCTTCCAAAAATGGATTGACCGGCTAAAAGGTGTATTCTGGCTGGCGAAGAGTATTTTGAAGGGCAGAGCAAATTAAAACGAACAAAAGCACTTCCGCTATATGAGTGAGCACCGATGCAAGTGACATTATTTTTGGAACATCCCTCGTATACACAAATGAGTTTTGTATAGTTTAGTCATGTTGAAAACGCGTCGAATGTAGGGACTTCCCCTTAACATTTTCCAAGACTCGTTTAATATATTGAACAAATGACTACTCGCAACATATCTTATATACATGTACAGTAAAACCCTGCTAATGCGACCAACTAAAAGAGGTGTAATTATAGGTGCTAGATGCAAGTGGTAGCTTAATGCAGGACAAAGGTAATGCAGAAAGCTCCTAGAGGAGCTTTCTGCATTACTTTTGCTCTGCATTAAGCAACCACCTGCTTATAAAGCCCACCATGTGTATTTATTAAGTGGTCGCATTAGAGGGGTTCTACTGTATATCTACCCTACCGAAATGGCAACAAATATGAACAAATACAATATAAAAATGGTTTCAATTCATTCATTGCAGAAAACAACAGTGCTGGTATTTGTAAACAGTGTAGACCCAGATGAGGGTTCCTAGAGGAGCCCTGTAGACCGAGATGAGGGTTCCTAGAGGAGCCCTGTAATTTTGGTATGCACTCTTTGTCACGTCACCCAGATGAGGGTTCCTAGAGGAACCCTGCAATTTTGGTATGCACTCTTTGTCACGTTACCCAGATGAGGGTTCCTAGAGGAGCCCTATAATTTTGGTATGCACTCTTTGTCACGTCACCCGTTTCTTTTAACCATTGTCCTGTATCAATGTAAGAAAAATGCATCATGAATATTTATCAGCAGAATATCTTATAACGTTAACTTTTCAAGGGATTTTTAGCTTTGAAACATATTGTAGAATCAGATCTACAGGAGCCGTCTGGATCTAATCTGTTTGCAAATGCATGAAAATGCGTTTATGAGTGAGAAGGTTGAACCTCCTTTAACCTTTAGCCTGCTGAGGAAATTATTTCCACAGAATTTTTCACCTACTACATTTCCGAAATGCAAGCTATAATCCACAGGGCACCGTCACACTGAATAATGAACCTCGACAGATTAAAATGTACGAACACTTGATATATATACAAGGGGTCGAACTTCCTAGTTACAAATTTTACTCTTCTCCCAAGTTATGCCTATGTTGACATTCAATCAAAAGGTATATCGGGTAAAACTGTTTGCCAATACGCAGTCTAATGTATAGTCTATGCAACTACAAAGCGAAATGCTCCTAGTTGAAACGGTTCTCAGAAGCCACAGCGGAGAATCTCGAGAAACACGGTAATATTGACAGGTCGGAAACGACCTCGCAACCGCCCGCTTACCGACTAAAATGGATGTTTGAACGATTGCCAACGCTGAATCAGGTCGGCTGCATACGGGGTGTCCCAAAATAATGGAACCATGGATCAAAATTTGTATTTGAACCAACCAGCCTTATCCCTTAACATATAAATATACAGGTATGTAGATAAGTCATGTGTGCATATTTCTGCCAAATGTCTCTTAAAAATATGCATAAGTTTTAAAGATATGAGTATTTTAATGAATGCACCTAAATTCTGTTTTTACATGATATGCATACATTGCACAGTGCACGCTTATATCAAGTTTAAAACGGATATGCGGGTGATTTCCTTTAAATGCTGATATCGTAAATACCAATGAACATGTTTAGACAAAATTCAGACTATATTATGGCAAAATGTTGTCTCTACTTAGCTACATGTATATACTGTTAATTTAAGTTAGCAATATTGACAGAAATGAGATACCTTCCATATCTTAAATCCGGGTCTTTATTTTGGGACACCCTGTACAATAGCTAGTAAGCAACTGTGACAATTACTGCGAAAACTGCGTTCGATTAACTTTATTTACACTGTTGGACAGATGATATTGTCACCAAACCATTTGTTGTAGCTTTCAGCATCCATTTTACGTCAAGTGACCAGTAAGGAAAGCTGCAAGCTTATTGGACGAGGGCCCAGTTTCGACCAATGAAATTTGCCATTACAATATTAGTCACGTGATACAAACATGGTGTGAAATTTGAATGAACTGGAAAATGTTCATTTGACCGCCCAAATTATACTGTCAAACGTTCAAATAGCCGTTGTAGTCGAGTTGGCCGACAGCGAAATCCGAACAGAAGATTTATGTGCACAATTTAGTGCATATTTAATATTTTTTATATTAAACTATCTTTTCAAAAGGACTGCAATTCTGATAGATGCCCGGGGTGTCACCATTGTAGATGATGGCTCGATCACTGATTTCCCAGGATCTGCCGTAAAGGTTAATATTGACGGTACGCTTGAGTTATGTTTCAAGTCTGAAAATTGAGTATTGAAGGGGTTATATACTCCAAGTACGCGTAATGGGCTTACAGCGACACGGTATGTTGCTTTGATGCGTGGTCGAATGTGAAACTTTTATATCAAGTGGTTGTGATAAGTTTTCATAACAATGGATGATTCTGTAATCATTATATTGCCGATAAGACCTTTGGAAAAACAAATTGTCAGTTTTCAGTTGTCATATTGATCTGAGTAAACACTGTTTGGTCATGGCGTTTTAAAGAATAATAAGCACAAATTGGTTAACTTATCCGAGTGGTCGACAAAACACTACGATAAATCAAAACAAATACATGTATAGAAAAATATGTCGGGTGTGGTTCTAGGGCAGCAATATTTTTTGAAAACGAGGCTTACCCGGAATAGCATGCATCGGCAGTGTCGCCCGATCATGATTTACAGTAAACCCCCTCTAAACCGGAATCTAGTAGAAAAGAATTTACATACTTTAGGACAGGAGGTTCCCTAAAGGAGCTTTCTGCATGAATTCCATCCTGCTTTAAGCAGCCACCTGTCTCCATGACCGAAATTTATACTAAATTAACGTCCGGTTTAGAGGGGGTTTACTGTATATATTTCTACTGAGACAGACCGTGCATGTAGATGTAACCCTGGTTTAGTTCCCTGTTCCCCATGCCACACCTCCTGCGATATTTATGTTATCTATTTATAACGTCGGTGATTCCGATATACATGTACATGTCAGAGTGAGCGCATGAGTTTTGGATTATGTAACGCGCCGGCAACTTTTCAGCGTCTGATGGAAAAGTGTATGGGCGAACTGCATCTTCGCGAGTGTCTAATCTTCAAAGATGACATAGGCTACTCATCTTTTCCAAAACCTTTGAGGAGCATCTGACTCGTCTAGAGTCTGTATTTGGGCGACTAGAGCAGCACAACCTTAAGCTGAAGCCGCCCAAGTGCGAATTCTTTAAACCCTCAGTTACATACTTGGGGCATGTTGTTTCTGAGGAGGGCATCTCCACAGATCCTGAGAAAACAGCAGCTATCAGGAATTGGCAGCCACCTGGTAATGTCAAGGAGCTCAGACAGTTTCTGGGTTTCGCTGGGTATTACAGGCGGTTTGTTAAGAACTATTCCTCTTTGGCTCAGCCTCTTAATGCCTTGCTTGAGGGCCACTGTACTCATAAGCCCAAGCAAAGGAAGAAGCCAAAGAGGAAGAATAAGCATCCTGCTGAATGGATATGGGGAGAAGAGCAACAGAAAGCCTTCACAACCCTTAAGGACAAGTTGACCAATCCACCCGTCTTGGCTTATGCTGATTATTCTCTCCCATTCATTGTTCATACGGACGCGTGTGGCCATGGTTTGGGCACTGTGCTTTACCAGAAGCAATATGGTGTGGAAAAAGGTCATTGCCTATGCAAGTAGAGGCCTTAGACAGGGTGAAAAGAAATACCCAGCTCATAAGCTCGAGTTCTTGGCTTTAAAGTGGGCTGTCACGGATAAGTTCCATGACTATATCATGGGTACCACCTTTGAAGTGGTAACAGACAACAATCCGTTGACGTATGTGCTTACCACTGCCAAACTCGATGCAACAGGACATAGATGGGTGGCAGAACTTGCCAATTACCAATTCACCATCAAGTATAGGTCTGGCAAACAGAACGTCGATGCAGATAGTCTGAGTAGACTGCCCGAACTGTTTCCAGACAGTGTCAAAGCCATCTGTCAGTCTGTAATGGCGGATTTACCATTTGTTGGTAGTGTGTCTGAGTCTGAGATCCCTCACTCGGCCGATGGCGGGTTATCGGACTTTGATTCCCTTGCTAAAATAGACTTGCAGCGAGAGCAGAGTAAGGATCCAGCAATAGCACGTGTTGTCCATCTACGGCGTAGTAGTTTCCGCCCAGGGGAGAACTCGTCCCGGAGGGAATCTCTTGAGGTGCAGAAGTATTTGCGGAAATGGAGTAAGCTTCATCTTAATGAAGGCATCCTGCACCGAACTGCAACCCTTGATGGAAAAACAATTGAGCAACTTGTTGTTCCTGGATCCTTCAGTAGCCTTAAGGGGTGTACATGACGAGGCTGGGCACCAGGGCAAGGAGAAGACTCTTTGGTTAGCCAAACAGAGATTCTACTGGCCAGGTCTCGAGAGAGACGTAGAATCTAAGGTAGAGTCTGGCCCTAGGTGTATCAGGCGGCAGACACCAGTGAAACCGGTGGCCCAGCTCAACCCCATAACCAGCACATATCCTATGGAGCTTGTGTGCATGGACTTTTTGTCTCTGGAAAGGTCCAAGGGAGGCTATGAGCACATCCTGGTCATCACCGACTACTTCACGCGATATGCTCAAGCTATCCCTTGTAGGAACCAGACGGCGCAGACCACTGCGAAGGCCTTGTATGAGAGTTTCATACGGTTCTATTCCTTTCCAGCCAAGCTCCATAGTGATCAGGGCAGGAATTTTGAGAGTAGGGTGATTAAGGAGCTCTGCAAAATAGCACAGACAGAGAAAACCAGGACCACTCCTTATCATCCAATGGGGAATGGTTCTGCAGAGCGCTTAAATCAGACTCTTCTCAAGATGCTGGGAACACTGGAAAACAGTAAGAAGTCTGATTGGAAGACTTATGTCGCACCTCTTGTGTAGGCATACAATGCCACCAAGAGTGATGCTACAGGCTTTTCCCTACACTTCCTGATGTTTGGCTGGCATCCTAGGCTGTCGGTGGATGCATATTTGGGTATTTCACCTAATGTGGATGAGGTTTCTGCAGGACCTCAGTCGTATGGCAGTAAACTGAAGTCTAGGATGCAGTTTGCTTATGACATTGCATTCAAACATGCCAGGAAGTTGGGTAAAAAGAACAAACTCTATTTTGATTGAGGAAAGCAGGAGGCCAATCTGGAAGTAGGTGATAGAGTTCTCGTCAGGAATGTCGGATTGAGGGGAAAACAGAAGTTGGCGGATAGGTGGGAGGAGACGCCCTATGTTGTCTGCTCCATCCCAGATCCTAGCATTCCTGTTTTCAAAGTCAGGCCGGAGAACGGTACCAAGACCAGAACTCTTCACCGAAAACTGCTTTTGCCATTCAACTGTATTCCAGTTGAAGAACCAGTTCCAGGCTCCAAAGGCAAGCCTGTGAGCAGACGTCGGGTTTCGAACCCGCCTGAGGTTGCAAGGTCTGACCTTGAACCTAGCTCTGAGGGTGAGAGCTCAGACTCTACACTGTATATTATCCCTCAGGGGAGGAAACGAAGGCGTTACTTTCAGGAAATAAAACATATATATATAATCTTCATATTATCTTCATATAAATCACCTTATGGGTTATTTACGTTGGGCGCCAAATGTAACATGGTGAAAAAGTTGTGACTCGACTGGGACTCGAACCCAGGGCCTCTGGCTTACCATGCCAACACTCTACCGACTAAGCTACCAAGCCACACAGTAAAGCCTATCAACTTATTTCACCATAATCTCTACCCCGCTACATAGACATAGATATTCTCAAACAGTCATCTCTCTTTGCCTACACTGTTTGCAATATTCGTGTGCGTTATATTTCTTTTCAGAAAGGGCGCCTAGTAATTTCACATGGGCCTGGACCGCTTCATGGGGTCTATATGTACTATATTATATAGTACATATAGACCCCAATGAAGCGGTCCAGACCCCTGTGAGTAATTTGGCCTCTGGTGTGGATTCAAAATGTCCGCAAAAACCATGTATGTAATGGTCATTCTATCAGATTATGTTTGTAATGGTCAATATAAATGGCTGTGTATGTAATGGTCAGTCTAACAGGACATGTATGTAATGGTCATTCTAACAGACTGTGTGCTAATTCGTCATATCTTTAGCATTACCACTGCAAACGGTGTCCTGATGAGACAGTTAGCCTCTCATAGTGCGTTCAATACCATTTCGTCATTTTGAAATTACTAAAAAGCTATCCTTAACCTATTCCCTCATATTGACGACTTTTAACGACTCTGTAAAAGTCACTTTGTGGAACCATTGTGATAAATAGAGCATTTGCTCCTATAGGAGCAAATGCTCTATTTATCACAATGGTTTCAAACTATAAGATTCTAAACATTTTCTTTTCTCTAGTTAATGCTCCTTTTCGGCAGATTTATTCAATGTGGTTGGATCTAAAAATAGCCTTTTAGGTAATGTGTTAACTTACTATTAACCCTTTCCCTGTTCTATAATTAGTCCAAATTTCAAATCCTACTGAATATTCATGGACAAAATACATGTATAGTTATAATGAAATATGGAAGGTCGAACATCGTAGTCATTTTAGAAAGTAAAGAAACAGATCTTTCAAATTTCACTAGCAAATATAGGAGACCCTGGTCAGACGGCTCCTGTGGAAGCCGTCTGATCTGGATCTACTCTGTTTGCAGGTGCGTGAAAACACGTGTATATGAAAAAAAGGTATAACTGATGTCTTCTTAAACACCGATCTGTTATAAGTTTCACTCACATGTTATGATTCGTTTTGAGAAACTATTGATCGAGTGTCAAATAGCGTGGATCCTGATATCATCTGGATCCAATCTATATGCAAATGCCGGCTATTATAAGCAGGTGAATGGTTAATTGGTACATGTTCTCGTAAATGTCCATAATAATACCGTACCCGTTGGACGATATGCTCAGTTAACCCTTTCCCTCATATTGACGACTTTTGACGACTCTGTAAAAGTCACTTTGGAGTAAATGCTCTATTTATCACAATGGTTTAAACTACAAAATTCTAAAAAAAATCCTTTACTCTAATAAGTGTTCCTTTTCGGTAGATTAATTCAAAGAGGTTGAGTCTAAAAATAGCATGTGAGTTAACCATTATCTGAGGTCCAGATTAGACACGTAAATAAAACATATTTCTACAATAATTTTTTTCCGCCACTAAGCCCTGTATTGTGACACTCTCGACGAGACGATTATAAAGAGTGGTCACAACATAGTAGCCTAGAGAGTTTGCTTGAGAAATGACGAGTTTAGTACTTGAGTACGCACGTTTATCTATTGGCTTACCAGGATCAAGACTTCTCTATGGATTGGACTCTTCATAACAAACATCGCAAAGTAAAGTTGATCTTCGATATCTCGAACTCGAATAACTCGTACTTCGGCATAACTCGAGGTAAAAAGTTCTGTTCTTCCACACTTACAATAAAGAATTGCTCACAAATATATCGCTACGCATATCTAGAAATGCATGTGACACCTTGATGCAGGTCGAAAGTAATGCAGAAAGCTCCTACAGGAACTTTCAGCATTAGTTTTGACGTCCATTAAGCTGTAAAATTGAGAAGTTGTCCGGATAAGAAATCTACTGACTCGGACTTGTGTTACTTCGAAGTAATTTGTATTGTCCCTTGAAATTCAAGATATTGAAGTTCAACTGTATAATTGTCCGACTAGATAGCATTTCTCTTCGTCATGAGAAGCGTGAATTAATTAAAAAATAAATAAATAATTAACATGTAAAAATTATACACGAATTATCAAACCAAACACTTACCTCATGTTCCCCCCAAACACTTGAATAGGTGCACTCTGTGATGTTTCTTCTCCTGGTGCTCTCAGACAAGTCTCTTGTCAAACTGCCAGGCAAGTTATAAAGCTTGGTGACATTGAAATTTGATCCCCGCTGCACACTTCCCCGCCCCTGTATTAACCCTTCGCTTGCTATTCACGTCAATATACGTACCTGTAAATAGTGAAGACCCAGATGAGACAGATCCTGCAGGAACTGTCTCACCAGGGTTTGCACTATTTACAAATTGATTTTGCAACCAGTGCAATCCACAGAAGTGATTGCACAGCGAAATACGTTTACACAGTGAAGATATATGTAATTATATAACAGGGCATGGGTAAAGAAGGAGAAATGTATTTTAAAATTCAGCAAGCGAAGCAGTACAGTAAACCTTCTGTACGTGACACCTGTATGTCGTATCATGGATCGTACGGCCAAACTTGTTGTAAGTTCATCTTTACGATAGACATAACTATTCATATAGCCGAAATCATCAAATGTCTAGCATCAATTATGTACGACAGAACTTGGCGTTAACATACTTGGCTACGACAAAAACTTTAGTATCAGATCTATAGATATCCTTAAGCAAATAGAACAGACCCTAGTCAGACAGCTTCTACAGGAACTTACTGATCTGGGTCCATTCTGTTTTTCGAACGAGTTAAAAGCGATTACACACCGTTAAACATTCCGTCATGTTGACGCCTTTTGACGCCTCTGGAAAAGCAACTGTTTGAAACCATTGTGATAAATACAGCATTTGTTCCATTGGAGAAAATGCTATATTTATCGCAATTGTTTCACTAAGTACTACACAATTCTAAATTTTCCTTTTTTTAATAAATCTTCATTTTCAGTATACAGTATTTATTCGAAGAGCTTAGATCTAAAACAAAAAAGGCCTGTGAGGTTTTGGGTTAAACCTAAACCCTTAACCATTAGAGGTTTAACCCAAACCCTCAAAGGCTATTTTTAGATCCAACCTCTTTGAATACATCTACCATCTAATTGTGTAGTTTTGAAACCATTGTTCTATTTATCACAATGGTTTCAAGAAGCGACTATTACAGAGTCGTAGAAAGGTGTATTTATGGAGGAAAGGGTTAAGCATCCACTTGGCCTTATAGAGTCCCATTATATCAATTGAATGTTACCTACTGTAGAAATTGGCGTTCGGCTACTGCGTCAACACCTTCGTTTCACATTCAATATAAAAGGCGAGAATATCCAGTTAGAGCTTTCCGTTTAGACATGAAAAGTAAAATAATAATATTGAACTCCATCGAGCATGTAGCACTAAAAGTGAAAAGGTCGTGATTAAATTTGCGAGAGAATTTATATGTGACAAGCTGGTACGAATCTAAATTGCTCCAAACTTATATTTTGATTGTTGTTGTTGTTGTTGTTGTTGTTGTTGTTTAAATTGAAGTGTAAGGGCCATATGCCTCCTCTAAGATAAGTGATGAAAACAGCTTGACTGTGTAAATGAAACCTGCTTTGAATTCAGAAAGAAAATATATCTCGAATAAATAGATTAATACAATAAATAAGTGTTTCCTGCAAAATCACACTGGCTGCTTCAGTTATGACATTTAACATTGCTTTAAATGTTTTCCGAGAAAACAAAGTGTCAAAACCTTTAACCCTTTACTCCATAAATACGCCTTTCTACGGTTTTGCATTTGTTTGCAAACAGAGTAGGCCCAGATCAGACGGCTCCTATAGAAACCGTCTGATCAGGGTCTGTTCCATTTCTTAAGCCATGATAGAACTGGTACTTCTGTCACGGCCAAAGTGTCCTGTGCTCATATACCATTGTAGTGTTGCCATTATAATTATACCACATTTATATAGCGCTCTTTTCACACAGGATATGTGGGTTCAAAATTGCTATCTAATCATCTAATTAATATCCACGATGTCATTATTTCAAGCATAAATCTTCATGGAGAAAATTGTTAATCAAACTAGTCAGTTGACCCTTTACCTCATATTGACTACGTTTGACGACTCTGCAAAAGTCGCTTTGTGAAACCATTGTGATAAATAGGGCATTTGCTCCTATAGGAGCAAATACTCTTTTTATCACAATTGTTTCAAACTACAAACTTCTAAAAAGTTCCCCTTTCCCTAGTTAATGTTCCTTTTCGGTAGATTTATTCAAAGAGGTTGGGTCTGAAAATAGCTTATGAGGTAATGGGTTAACCATTTACCTCACGCGTTTTAATGACTGTACATTTGTATGTACAGTAGATCCCCTCTAATGCGACCACTTAAAGAATAACGTGCTGTCTTTATACGCAGGTGATTGCTTAATGCAGAACGAACGCTTTCTGTATAACATTCGTCCTGCATTAAGCTACCACCTGCCTCTGTCACGAATAATTATGCCCCCTTTTTGCGGTAGCATTAGCGGGGTTTTACTATATATTAAGTATTGTACCTTAACTACAATCATATTTTGAACAAAGAAATGTGTTACTGCGGCAGACAATGTAGACTCACATTTTATTACAGTAAAACTTTGGCTCTTTATAACGGCCACTAAATTACATCAGGTGTTTTGTGTTCAATGCAGGTGGCTGCTTAAAGCAAAGTGAAAGAGATTCATCAACAAGACAAATACCGTTAAGTTCTCATTTAAACCAGTGTTGCAATATCAATCCTAAATTTTCAATTTTTCCATTTTACAAGTTTCACGCCGATGATGTTTTAGCTAGGTTACTTATGGAAAAACATTTCATACGGGTATTTAACCCAAAATTAAACAGAATTTGATAACGTCATTGACGCCGTCTTTATGACGTCATGACGTCGTTACTGCGGCGTTACCAAGTAACGTCATTGCTATGTATTTGTTATTCCCCTGATGAGCAGTAGTGAAACCGGTAGGGAATAAAAATGTAAATCTTCACAAGTGGTGTCAATTTGTCTTTTCAATATATATTAAAAAATGCTTGATTTAGGAACACTTTTCGCCAGGGAGCATGCGTTTCATATGGATATACTATTTGAGTTTCGCCTTTTGCTTTTAAAATATTTCTGAATATCAAACATGTTGGATACTTATGAGAGGTTAAGTAATTTTGCGTCTGATCTAAATCCACGCATTGCAGGCCTCAGCACAGTGATCCATTTTGTAGGAAAGCTTATACTTCATGATCTCTTGTGTAGTAAATTGGTGACATTTAATACTTTGTATTCTCGGAAATAACTGAAGCAATATGATAATTGAAGCAGAATGCACGATAGTGAAGAAAACAATTCAGTGCGCTACGATCTATTAATTCAAATTACATTTTGTTGTAGATTTCCAACCACGGGTTCTGTCTCGCCAGATGTCTTCGTTATTTACCAAAAGGCAGCCCTAAGACCCTTATATTTCCATCTTAAAATCAATTAGTCTGAAACAGATTAAATTAGAACAGTTTATGGAAAAGTAGTAAAGTCAAGCAGGCAAAGCTACATGCAAGACGCAACCACCACCAAAACACCGATACACAGCATGACACACACAACCACACAACCAAACGCACACACACACACACACACACACGAAATGAACACAGAAAACACCAAAAGACACACAAGAAACAGGGACAAACGTTCCACAACATGAACAAACCACAAGAACAAAGACGCAAGGCAAACAAAAGGAAGGGTGACAAAGAGAGTACCGCCTTGGCACGGTCAGCAGCAAAAACACCACTGGGGGTTTAAACCGGTTTACGGACGTCCTAACCTCACACTTCTCTCAAAGTCACCCTAGCTTTACAAATATTGTAAATAAAGGTATCCCCGCTGGACTTACCCACAACATAGACGACGGTGAACACAGGACAACATGTAAAACATAGCATAATAACTGTGACAATCCGTCAAATATGTACTCAATGACTTTGCTGAAGTCAGAGCCGTTAAGGGCACGACAGGGAAAAAGTTATACATGAGTCTGGTAAGCTCCTCCTGTATCCAAGTTTAAGAGTATACCATCATAGAGTACTACCCTCGACCTGTCATCGCGCAAGCAAAGAGGGAAGCGTAGCTACCGACTGTAAAAGGGTCGATAACCAAACATGCAGTGTGTTGCAATATAATAGGATCATAACCTTTCTTTTTAAATGTTTTAATGCGTTTAATAAACAAATCATGAAAATGGATATGACCCCGAATTTTCCTAAGTTTGTAGATAACATCCCCATAAAATTCTGGTTGAGAAATGCCTTGTCGCAGTAACGTCCGTAGATTGCAATCATATTTACTAATGAGAGGTAAATTTCGATAATAAAATTTAGAAAAGGTTTTCCGAAGTTTGTGATATCTGTAACCTTGCTTAAGAAGTTTATCAGTTATAATAAATTACGTCTGTTAAAATCTTCAAGCAAAGAACAGGCTCGGGCAAACCTAATAAGTTGAGAAATATAAACCCCATAAGATGTAGAACGTGGCACATCCCCATCTAGAAAAGGATAATTAACAATTTTAAAATTAAAATCTTCTCTTTTATCGTATACTTTGGACGAAACTTTATCATTTGTAATTGAAAGATTCAAATCTAAAAATGAAGCATTAATGTCAGATTGATTAGCCTTGTTTAAAGACAGTTCTTTTGGGTAGATTGAAGAAACCATAGTATCAAAATAAGGATTATCTAAATTCAAAATATCGACTAAATACCTTGAAGTTTTATTAAAAGCATTAACAATATCGGTCTGTGTATCAGGTTTTAAGCTAAGCATAAAATCCCTCTCGTAGCAATACAAAAACAAATCTGCAACAAGAGGGGCACAATTTGTACCCATGGGTATACCAACAACTTGACGATATATGGTATCCCCATAACGCACAAATATATTATCTAAAAGAAAGGTAAGAGATCTACAAACATCAAGGCAAGTCAACATTGTGTAATGTTCAACTTCTGAATTCGAAAAGAATGAACGTTGAACATTACAAGCAATGACCATTTTGTTTTCTCTGGCAAAGGTTTTTTCTATTAATTTAATAAGTTTATCCTTTATAAGATGGTGAGGTAGAGTAGTATAGAGTGTAGAGAAATCATAAGAGCTCAGTAAAGAAATGTTATACTGTTCATTTTCAAGTTTTGTTAAAACATCATTTGAATTTTTTATGGACCAAAAAACATTAATACCAGAATTTTCATATATTTTATCACAGTAGCGTTTAACGTGTTCTTTGATCGTAGTAAGACAGGACGTCAAAAGTATAGATAATTTAGTAGTGGTACAACAGCTAGAGTTGGCAATAAAACGCGACTTATAAGGGTTTTTATGTAGTTTCGGAATCCAGTACAAAGTAGAAAGTTTATGTTGTTTTATGTTAGGACCAGACTTAAAATTATTGCACATTTTTGCATGTTCCGAGACTATATCTTTTTCAGGTGTTTGAACTGTTATATAAGTTTTTGAATCAGTTAGCTCCTTCTTTAAAACATCAACATAATACAATCTTCAAATAATGATTACATTGTTTGATGCCTTGTCAGCAGGAACAAGAACATAATCTGAATGAAAATTAGAAATGTTTTTCTTCAAGTAGCGAAATGTAACTCTAGGTCGAGGTGGTAAAAGATGGTAATTAGATTTGTTCACATATACATCACACTCGCAAATCAAAAAATCTCACTTTGAGTGGTGCATGTTCGAAGGTGTCCAACATTATTAATTTACTTGTCATGTCAAAAAATGAAAGCACTAATTGGATATTCTCGCCTTTTCACATTGAACGTGACACGAAGTTACTGAAGCAGAGAATGCATGAATTTGAATGAAATATTTATTAGGTGTTGTTCACTCGTCAATCGATCTGTTTCGGACAGTTTCAGTATCAATATATGAAGCGGGTTTTATTTTAATCATGATACTCGGCATGTCCAGTTTCACTGAGCTCCACCAGAGGCTGCAGAATATATATGTTATACTGACTGTTTCCGAGGTGGTGAATTATTTAAAACAAAAGCTCTATTATAACAGTTACCTATATATGTTTCGTTGTGCTGGTTCAAATATTGTGCTATGAACTCTTCGTAAGTGTCGCCTGCAAATAGTGTCGTATGCTTCAATACTAACGTACAATTTTCTTCCATATTTTAACCCTTCCGATGCCAGCATTGTCGTTTGCTGGGCGTAGTTTCGTTTATTTTTAGTGTAAGTGTGTGCATTTTTTCCATTTTCTTTATAAAACAGTAAACAGAGTGTCAAAAAATTTAGATCCTGATGAGACGCGGCGTCTCATCTGGATCCAAACTGTTTGCATGTGATACCATAAACCCGTCATTGTGGCACGGAAGGGGTTAATATGAGTGTTCAGAGTGTCGAACAATTTCGATCTTGATGAGGCGCCGAGGTATTTGGCATATCAACGAGCTCTAAACTGTTTGCAAAGTTTGTCCAGTTACAGATATATAGATAACGGTGCGTACCCAAATACTAAATTCGCCATTTCTACCCCAGATCATATACCGTGACAAACTCTGTAGAATCGCCTCGCAGAGACGAGTTTAAAGAGTGGTCACAGTAAGGATTTGGTGGAGAAATAAAGTAGCTGTTCTGGAAAATGTTTAAATTTACACAATTTATCTGGTCCTCTGTTATCACAATTTTGCCAGAAGAGTGCTGAAGGTTACTTCTATGAAGGCAAGAAACGAGAGCACTGGCATTTGCAAACAGAGTATACCCAGATGAGAGCCACAGAAGTCGTCTGATTAGGATGCCCTCTGTTTGCTGATGAAATACAGTAAAACCTCTCTGTAACGGCCACTAAATTGTGTTAATTGGTTGTTATTTAGGGAAGGTGGCTGCGTAAAACAAAGAGAAAGTAAAATCAGAGATCCATCAACAAGACAAATACCGTTAAGTTCTCATTTAGACCAGTGTTGCAATATCAATCCTAAATTTTCAATATTTCCATTTTACAAGTTTCACACCGATGATGTTTCAGCTAGGTTACTTATGGAAAAACATTTCATACGGGTATTTAACCCAAAATTAAACAGAATTTGATAACGTCATTGACGCCGTCTTTATGACGTCATGACGTCGTTACTGCGGCGTTACCAAGTAACGTCATTGCTATGTATGTGTTATTCCCCAGGCGGCCGTTTCACTAAACTTCGTAACTTGCGAACTTCGTAGACTTAAGAATTTTGCTTACGAAGTTCGTACGAAAAAAGTTACGAGCGTTTCACTAACACGTTCGTACGAAAGTCACTTGCGAACTTCGTAGCTGCGAACTTCGTAAGTCCTCTTCACAACTGAGGTAGGATTGTTCCATAACAACACACACTTCCGTCGCAGGCGCGGGCGTGATAGAAATGTGTGTCTGCATATTCACCGTGTAATATTTCCCATTCAATAGTTTATGCCTCATTGAAATTGCTACTTAGCGTGCAACTATGTTACTATTCATCGCTAGGATGTGAGATTGCGGGATATTTTGTACAAGAGATGTTCAAAATAATATCACGAATACTCAGCATCGTCGTGGTTGCAGTAAACATCCATTGCGGCATTGACTAAAACTTGCACCATAACACGACAGTGTACTTCGGGGCTTGTCGGACCGCACTAAATTTCTAAATTTACAAGAGAATGGAGTTATATCCGTCATTATATGGTCGAATCAAACTAAAACAAAGACGGCCGCCATGACACTTATGAATTTTTTGGAGTTTACGAATGCCCCTACCCTATCGTAAAGTTACGAAAGAATTTGAAGAATTCGTACGAAAATTCGTACGAAGTCGAGTTTAGTGAAACGCAATTTAAGGTCTGCGAACTTCGTACGAATTTCTTATGATAAATTTGATCGTATGAAGTTTAGTGAAACGGTACCTGATGAGCAGTAGCGAAACCGGTAGGGAATAAATATGTAAATCTTCACAAGTGGTGTCAATTTATCTTTTCAATATAATTTTCTTGTTCTGGACTTTCTTTTTACCTATATATATATATATATATATATATATATATATATGATAAAGAAAATGTCCAAGTTCTTTAACTCTGGTAAAAGTGGTCGGGACAAACATTCCCTTCGTTTCGTACATTTACACATCAACATCGTTTATTTGGAAAAGTTTGAAGTAAACCCTTCTCTGTATTCGCTTCCCTCTCTCTGGGGTCCGACTAGCCCATAGTTGGCAGAAACGGACGTTAATCAATACAAGCAACCAATAACTCTGATAAAACTGGTCAGAAAACTTCCGACCCTACATTCTTTACGTCAACTTCTTTACGTTGTTCTCCTAACTTCTTCAGTGAAGGTTTGAAACAAATCCTTCCATAGGTGTATGAGGATATAGCCTTGCTTATATATAGGGAAAAAACGAGAAAAAAATAATATAACTTGAATACTGATCAGAAGCTGTTCATAAACATAGGCACCGGTACGAATGACTACATGTTAACATATGTTCTGGTTTGATAACTTAAGATAAGCGTGTTATCTTTGTCTATTTCTTTTTATTTAGTCACTTAAAGTTGAAAGAGAAGTTCAATGGCTTGACGGCTAAATTTTCAAATGAAGTGTTCTATTTTTTGACTAAAAGAATTCAATTTTAATCTAGAGGGTGCAACAAAATTATGTTTGCATTTAACACACAGTGGAGACGCTGATGAGATAACCTCTAGGAAGCCACTCACCAGGGTCAACACAATTAGCAAATGTCTTATCCCTTTCCCTCATATAAACGTGTTTTCACGCATTTGCAAACAGAGTAGACCCAGATCAGACGGCTCCTAGAGGAGCCGTCTGTCTGATCAGGGTCTACTCTGTTTGCTAGTGGTATTTGAAAGATCTGTTTCTTTTCTTTCTAAAATGGCTACAATGTTCGACCTTCCATATTTCATGATAACTATTTTCTCCATGAACATACAGTAGGTATTGAAATTTGGAATAAAAATATAGAACAGGGAAAGGGTTATAGACTGGTTTCCTACATTGTCAGGGTTGAACAGTTTAATTGCATTTGATATCCGATTAATCAATTTCTGATATAAATTATAAGAAATATATATTGAACGCAGTAGAAGCACAGTGAACAGTCAAAGAGTATGAATTCTAATCATTCATAAAACGCTTTTTTTTAATCTGAAAAACATCTGATCTGAATCAGAACTGCTAGAACGTGTTAAAAACGTTATTTTTCGTTGTTATAAGTTTTTTTTGTGGTATAATTTCAATGTTTATATTTATTGCAATTTGCATGTACTATTTGTGGCCAAATTTCACCTTATAATTTCCCTACAAACTAGTAAAATATTACTTGTAATAATTAAAATAATAATGGACTCTCAAACAAAATTAAAGAAACATGGGCATATACATTATATATTTAAAGTCTGTTTTACATTATGACAGGAGAAGTGTAATATCCGGCCCTGAACGTTTAAATAAGATTTCTTTTTCATTTTAGCTACATGATTTAAATCAGCTTGTTGATAAATTTTATCCTGAATCACATCAAAGGTGCCCGACGCATGCTTGGACTCATCCACGGACCCCCCCCCCCCAAAAAAAATAAAAAAATGTGATCGAAGTATTTAAAACTAGCCTAAAAATATCTATTTGTACCTTAAACCACTCCGAAAAAAAACAAGAAAAACACGACCCGGAATTTTTTTTCTATCGGGTCTATATATGTATTGAAAGGTACCTGGAAAATATATAGCGGCGGAAAATATATAGACCCGATAGGATTTTTTTCCGGGTCGTGTTTTTCTTGTTTTTCGGAGGGGGGGGGGGTTGAGTCCAAGCATGCGTCGGGCACCTTTGGACCATTGTAGATATTTTAGAAAGCAAAGAAACAGATCTATCAAATTCTATAAGCAAACAGAGTAGACCCTGATCAGACGGCTCCTCTAGGAGCCATCTGATATTGGTCTACTCTGTTTGCAAATGCGTGAAAACACGTTTCTATGAGGGAGAGGGTTAAACTTGCGAGAGTATTATGAATTACAAACAATGCAGACACTGATGAGAGGACTCTCAAAGATTCATCTCACCTGGATCAACACTATTTGCAAATACCAGTGCATGCATGTCCCGCATTCATAAGGTTAACTGACAAGTGATATAGCGCTGACAGGTAATAACTGAAAACATTGAACTATATAATATAATAATATTATAAATTATTGTTTATTGCTTATTGTAAGGGAAGTAACCCATACTTCATTACGATTGGGACCTGTATGGATTATTTCCCTTTGACGTCAATAATCGATGAACAACATTGACCGGTATATTTGGCTAATTTGCATGTAAATGTGGTATATGGGCGTATATCCTTATTCCTGTATTTACGGGTCACTATTTGATACGCTGGCATTTTGTATTGGTACAAGCAATATTTGAGAAATATGGACGAATTTGGAGAGATCCGCAAAACCCAAGACCGAAACTATTTATGGTCGAATTAATTTGGGACCAAATATGTTCTAAAACTTACTGTGCCCCGTTTCTGCTCCACAGGGCGACTGCTGAACGGGAACCGGTATTTATTCGCCTTTGATAACCTACGTCCGGAGATACCAGGATATTTTGTTTCCGCAAATTGATACATAATATTTTAAACGTTAGGCACTAGTGCTATCAATATACACGGGTCTAAAAAGAACAAAATTACGATGTAAAATGGTCAGCCTTCAAGACAGAGCACGGGTAATTTGGAGTATATATAAATGAATAGTTGGTGTGCTGGTATCATATGACCAACTGGATATTGATTTTAAAAAAGGCTCAAATCTGACCAGTCAAAAACTTGAGAACGAACTCAGACAGCTGAGATCCTGACCTTGAATGAGTCCTACATGTAGGTGTAGCTGATGCAAGGTGCTCTGGCAGCTTATTCCAAGTGCAGAACAGAAAGTGCAGTGCTCTTGATTATTGCCAAGGTCCAAATCTAGATAAAGTCCCAGATCAGGCGCTGTACTCTATAATATCCTGAATTCTTTCAAGCAAAAAAATACCCTTTATTACTGAATGGAGTCCTCTGTTAACCCTTTCCCTCATATAAATGTGTTTTCGCGTATTTTCAAACAGTAGACTCAAATCAGATGGCTCCTAGAGGCTAGAGGAGCCGTCTGATCAGGGTCTGCTCTGTTTGCTTATAGACTTTGAAAGATCCGTTTCCTTACTTTCTAAAAGGACTACACTAGTACAGTGTTCCACCTTCCATGTTTCATTATAACTATTTTGGCCATGAATATTCAATAGGTACTGAAACTTGGAATAAGCATAGAACAGGGAAAGGGTTACACAGTGATGAACCATTCAACTTTGAAAGTTAATCCTTTACCTAATGAATATTCATATGAGAATATTTACATTCGCCCTGCAACGTCCTTATATAACCTTATTCTAAAAAGAAAGTTGCATTTTCCCATGAACGTTCATTTCAATACCGGTTTGAGTCGGTTCTCCTTTTCCCAGAATTCCGCTGGACAATTTACTGATTAAAATATTGTATTCATTCTATATTTATAATATGTGTTTGGGACTATTTTTCATACCATATATAGAGATCCTTGTCTATATGGGACGGGAATAGATGATTGACACGTCTTCTTCTTTCACAATTTACTTCTCTCAATTCTCTCTTTGCGTACTACATTCAAACTCTATTAATCAACGTCTGTTCCCAAGGGACGTAACGTCACTTCCGTGTTATGTACACGTGACGTAAGGAGCGTTATTTCCAACAGTCCTACTACGTTAGAAACCAACTTGGCAACGACCTAGATAGCGACTATTACGTGACCAGTATATAATATTTAAAAAAAATCCGTTGAAATATAAGAAATACAATGGAATATAAATATAAGAAATACATGACTTAATGAATACTAGTTAGTTTAATGTTTGAAATGGCATTAAGCCTTTACTCCATGAATATTCATGGAAGAATTAATGATGTCATGAATATTCATTGGATTAATGTGTTTTATAACATAACGCGTGGCTTCAGCGTGACGTAACACTATCATTTATTTTTTGATAATCATGGGCATATAATCACTAGTGAATAACATTCGAACGACCGAATGACATTCGAACGATTCATACGCGCTGTCAAAACAAACAAACTGGCGGACGGTGGTCGACCTACCTGTCCACGATTGAGTCACGATAGATGGCAAAGGATTGTTGGCACTTGCGCCTTAATTTCGATAAAATAATACAAATTGTAATCGCTGTCAGGAATCATATACAAAATGATTCTGTTCTGTTTTACTTTCACATTGCTTTAAGCAACCACCTGCCCTAAATGCCAACTAATTAATGCAATTTAGTAGTCGTTATAGGGAGGTTTTACTGTGTATGCCATGCTCTTCAAGCGGCAAAAGATGTACACTGCTCGTATTTTCGCTAATAAATGTTTATGTAACAAGATACTTTCAGAATCGAAATCCGTGTCACCTGAAACTAAGTATCAAAGGACATGGTAAGGGTAGAGGTGTGTGTATAACCATGGTCTTTTATTACCTCGTACACCAACGGAAACATGTCCGTTGTACAGAGAATCAATTATAAGTCCCCCACGTACCCGTTGTACATGTAGGTAAAGTATTACACAATGAACATTCTTGTTTTCGTTTTGTTTTACTCTTTCGACTGACACATTGTTGTAAATACTCACTTAATATTCATATTTTTGTTCCGAAATCGGAGTCTGACAGAATGTGTCCGTTGATTTCAGTCTAATCGACGAAGTTTTCCGTCTCTTAAAAAGTCGGCGGTTTTCTAAGGATTACGTAGTATTCGTACAACTTTAATATTTATCTATATATATATATAAACTATTGCAAATAGATTGTACTTATTATTTTGATGATATGATTATGTGTACAATTTTTGGTGTTGATCAATTTATACGAAACATGGACAGAATATAACTTTATAGTAAACAAGCTTAGTTATTTTATATGTGACTAGATAAATAATAATATTAGTAAATATTTCAATGTTGTTGTCTTATATGGGTTTACACTATTTCACAAAGCCTTTTGGCCGTGATATCCTAAGCACATACATTTAACACAAGTGCGCTTTGTTAAATAAACAAGCATTTATTTGTGAAATACAATTAATATAAACATATATCAAGTATCAAGAAATAAGATAAACGACCATAAAATCTTTGTCTTAGTCTGATTTGTATGTTAACCCTTCTCTTGCTGAATTTTTAAAATGGATTTCTCCTTCTTTACCCATGCCCTGTTGTATAAATACATATGTCTTCACTGTGTACACGTATTTCGCTGTACAATCACTGCTGTGGGGTGCACTGGTTGCACAATCAACTTGTAAATAGTGCAGACACTGATGAGACATTCCCTGCAGAGCTGTCTCATCTGGGTCTTCACTATTTACAGGTAGGTATATTGACGTGAATAGCAAGCGAAGGGTTAAGACAGTTTACAGCTTAGCGGGTAAAAGTTCCAAATGTCGTTTTACATTCTAGCATTGTGTTGTTTTTAAAAGCAACCATGTTGATGGGCTGACCGTTATAAACATAGTCAGCGTGTTGGACTGATTGTCTAACGTTACACGCAGGACAATCGCTGATATGGTATGATGTCACAACCTGGTTTCCAAACAGAGCTATGGCTAAGAGTGCGTATTCAAATGTTAGAATCGTCATTCTCAACCAAATCCTGTGTCGTGACCACTCTTTAGAATTGTCTCGAAGAGGCATAGAGTTTAGTGGTGTAATAAAAGAGCTACCCGTGAACATGTTTTATAATTCGCATCTCATTCGGACATCTAGTTCTCCTTTTATTTATAATTTCAAATAAATGATTTGTTAGGATATATTAGATTGTACGCAGCGCTGCAATACAATGCCTACACCTGATGGAACTTGTAACAAGCAGTCATCGAAATATATGATGGGCAATATTGTTGCAAACATTTTCATTAAGCTTAAGTATGCTGAGTAGACATTCGTCTACTTTGTTTCAAATTACACGGTACGTTAAGTTATTCAAATTGCAATCTGAGTTTCAAACCATTTGGCTGTTGATGTAAGGTTCATGTATATGTTAATGCATTTCTTCCCATATTATTCAATGAAACCCATTCTTGTTTCATGTTGATGGGATACAGGCAGTAAACTGTTTTCCAATATAAGCCATTGTCATCTATGGGTCCAGCAAACAGTGAATGAGACCTCTGATCTGAGTCTTCATAGTTTGTGGGTTACCGAGCACAAAAATTTCGTACCGTACTAACTGTTACGTATACGTTTTGTAACAGGCCAAAATAATATCATCTTCATAGTGACTCTGGATTTCTGGTGTTTCTTTGTTCTCGGTCTATGTCAAACCTTCTGGTGACCAATTAATCGACACACACATTATCATCATCATAAACGTCGTCACTGTCACCATCGTCGCTCTCGTTTTCTAGAATGATGTTTTAATCACCATCATTACAAGTGGCTATACCATCACCGATGTCGTCGTCATCCTCATCATAAGTAGTGTATGCATAGTATTGTAGCTTTTTACATAACCCTGCCCTGCATTAAGCCACCACCTACCTCTCCAATCGAGAATTAGACCTTTTTTCAGTGGACGCACTACAGGGGATTTATTGTAGTCGTCGTCATTCTTACTCTAATTATTGTCGTATGCTTCTTGATCATTATGATCGCCATTTTGTTAAGTTTGGTTGTTGTTGTTGGATTGTTTTGGATGAACAAATACGCAGATACGAATGTTCATTTTTCGGCTCTCTACACTAAGTCTTGTATTCCAGCTTGGTCTTGGGCCCAGGTGAGATAACGAGTAGCTTCTACTCCGGTAATAAAATCTTGTTCAGACCAGAGTCCATGCTTATAAAGCGTTTTAGTTGAGTCTAAGTTTGATCTCAAGCCTTTGGCTCAAATCTGACCAATCAAAAACTTGAGAACGAACTCAGACTCAATTAAAACGTTTTATAAGCATAGATACAGAAGTAGTCAAAACTGCACCAGATCCAAATTGAAGCAGACAGTATTTACCACAGCAGGTAGGGTCAATGTTAAGCGTACTGTTTGGATATTACTGGTATGTTGCCTGTAAACTATTCTCAACCTCTTTTTGTCTTGAAATAGTTTGAATCCTGGTGAGAGGTCAGCTCACTATGTGTCTTATCTGGATCCAAACTGTTTGCAAATATAATCGCAGATTCATTCGTTGCAGCAAGCTCTCCGACGACTTCGATAGAGTTAGCTAACCTCAACTTATTGAGCTGCCGACAGGCAGCCCATTCTTTGAGTTATTTCAATGTAGCATACATTTTTTCGTACATATTTTTATCGGGGTAATTATTTTTACTTTTCTGCCACGACCCTCTTCACAAGCATAGCATACAGCGTAGCCCAATGGTAACAGTGTTGGCTTATGAAAACTTGAGGTCGTGTGTTCGATCCTTGGTAGAAGCCAAAATCTTTCTTTTTCTCAGCACCCTTAGTTTTCGTGTGTTTTGTTTATAAAGTCCTTTGTTTGTTCGCGGTTTTGTTTTCAGGTGACAAGTTTTCCATATTTCTCCATTGTGAATGATTTAATGTATAACTTATTGTTATACCTGTTGTTAATTTGGCAAGGTAAGTGAAAAAGGTAATATGCATTGAGTCAACCTATTCGAATAATTTCATGTAAACTAAAGGTAATCTTAAAGAATCGGTTCTTTAGTTCTGAGACTAAAGGTAGTCTTGAATAATAGGTTGTTTTGTTCGAAGTGTAGACCTTTATTTTGGTACATGTACAAGTCACGTGTAGAGCGGATACGCATGCAAACATATGCGACAATACCTTGTTCGTTAGAGCACATGCTCTACATTGTATGGGTTGTGAGTTGGAATCCTAGACCTGGCGCGCTTCTTTGCTGTAAGTATGGAAGTGTATATGCCTATTTAGGAGTAGTTATTAGAAGTGTTTGATGAAATTAGTCATGTAGTTTGTATAGTGTTAGCTGCTTTGTGATTTAGCATAAATTAATTTTGCTTGTGGACAGCAATTAATGTGATAACGGTTTCTACGTCAATGTATTTTAGCAAGCGAATAACATTGATCTGTGACGTAATGTGTATTAGTGGTGCTATACACGGATCATTGATCTGTTACGTAATGTGTAGTATTGGTGTCATACAGGGATCATGGCTCATTAAAACATTCGATACCCTTTCTTTTCTGCTATTATTTATATTATATTTATCATGTTTTCCCATGTATCTGTTAATTAAAAGAATTAAATAATAGTGCGCATTCTTTTTTCTCTATCCTGCTATAAGATATGTTAGGCAGCCATTTTACGCTTGCGAAAAACCTTGCTTGTATATTTTGTTACTTATTTTACTGAAATTGCATGGCTTTACTTATAATATTCATTCGGTTATTGTTCACTCTTCAACTGACCTATTTCGGACAGTTTTAGTATCAATATGATACGAAGCAGATTGTTTTGATCATGACATCGGCATGACCGATTTTAACTGAGCTCCATCTGACTGTAAATTTTACATGTTTATTGATTGTTTTCGAAGTGTTGAATAATTTGAGCCGAGTCTGTTACACCGATTCCTTTACTATGTTTCTGTGCTCTGTTTCAAATAGTATGCTCTTAACTCTAAGTAAACCTCGTCTGCAAATATTGTCGTCTGCTTAACCCATTCCCTCATATTGACGACTTTTGACGACTCTGTAAAAATCACTTCTTGAAACCATTGTGATAAATAAAGCATTTGCTCCTATAGGAGCAAATGCTCTATTTATCACAATGGTTTCAAACTACAAATTTCTTTTAAAAAATCCTTTTCTCTAATTAATGCTCCTTTTTGGTAGATTTATTCAAAGAGGTTGTATCTAAAATAGCCTTTGATGTAATGGGTTAATTCTAAACGTACAGTTTCAATCTTGATGAGACGCCGACTTACTCGGTATATCAACTGGATCTAAACTGTTCCCAAAGGTAATCACACACTTGCCAGAGGAATGCTGGATGTGAACACGCTCAAGACAGGAAACGAGTGTACTAGCATTTACAAACGGTGAATACCAAGATCAGGACTGCTACAGAAGCCTTCTGACCAGAGTCAGTGCTGTTATCATTCACAGTCCTCCCGTACAGTATTCCGTACTGTATGAACTATATCGGTAAACATTGATAAACCATTCCCATTTGAGCATTCAGCACTAAAAGAAATAACAGGTACAATTAAACAACCTCTAAAAATAGGTCTAATTTTGGATCATGGAGTAAGGTGTAGCTTAATGCAGGACGAATATAATGCAGAGAGCACCTCCGTTTAAGGAAATTCATATTTATTCATTAACCCTTTTCTCGATGAATATTCATGTAATTGATAATAACACCATGAATATTAATTAGATTAATTGTTATAAAGCACATCAACATAGGAATTTTTGCCCTGCCAGAAACTGTAGAATCATATCTATATTACATGTATAGCATAAGCAAACAGAGCAGACCCTGATCAGACGGCTCCTATAGGAGCCGTCTGATCTGGATCTACTCTGTTTGCAAAGGCGTAAAAAGGCGTTTGTATGTAGTGACGGGTTACGTAGTTTTTTTGTAGTAGTCATTTGTCATTATGCGTTGCCCCCCGCCCCCCCCCCCCCCCCCCCCCACACACACACACACTCCCCAAAACACACACAAATACTATAAGATAAGGACAAAATGAAAAATAACGCCTTTGCAAACAACGTGCATGTATATCCAGATCAGACGGCTCATGCAAGAACCGTCTTATTAGGGTCTCCTCTGTTTGCTTATGAACTAATATAAGTGATTCTACAGTGTCTGCCGCAATAAAACATTTCTTTGTTCAATATGCGACTGTAGTTCAGCTATAGTCTTTAACCCTTCGCTTGCTGAATTTAAAATACATTTCTCCTTCTTTACCCATGCCCTGTTGTATAATTACATATATCTTCACTGTGTACACATATTTCGCTGTGCAATCACTGCTGTGGAGTTCACTGGTTGCAAATAAACTTGTAAATAGTGCAGACCCTGATGAGACAGTTCCTGCAGGAGCTGTCTCATCTGTGTCTTCACTATTTACAGGTAGGTACATTGACGCGAATAGCAAGCGAAGGGTAAATATACATTCACTCATTATTTCTTACTTAGGCTTTAGCCTGATATGAGCGGATGAGTGAATACCTAGATGCAAACAGTTTGGATCCAGATGAGACACCGAGTAACTCGGCGTCTCATCAGGATCCAAACTGTTTGACACCCTGATTGCATTTTGGTAGACAAACTGGTTATAGCTTGAAATTTGACAATGTAGTAGGTTGAAAATTCCGTAAAAATAATTTGCTCAGCTGGCTTAAGGTTAATACTTTGAGTTAAAGAGTTAACTGACTAGATTGAATGTGAATAATATCTTGGAAAACAATTGAAACAATGTTTGATGTAATGAAATGAAAGAAAACCAGCTTTAATTTGCAGGAAACAATCATATAGCGTGCCCAGATTTATTATTTCAGGATTCATTTTTTCCGTATTCGGTTGCACAAAAGATGTCTTCATCATTTCACTTAGGGTAGATATATGACCCATACATTTCAATTTTAAAAGAAATATGTTTGAAGCAATTTGGATTTGGATCAGTTTGACACATAGATTGTCACATATACATTATTCTCGCAAATTCAATAACGCGCTCTCACATTAAGTGCTACATGCTCGATGGTGTTCAGTACCAATATTTGATGTTTCATATTAAAAAAGAAAACACTAACTGGATAGTCTCGCTTTTCGGCTATTCTCGCATTTTGGCTATTCTCGCCTTTTGGCTATTCTCACCTTTTGGCTATTCTCACCTTTTGGCTATTCTCGCCTTTTGGATAGTCTCGCCTTTTGGATAGTCTCGCCTTTTGGATATTCTCACCTTTTGGATATTCTCACCTTTTGGCTATTCTCGCCTTTTGGCTATTTCTCGCCTTTTGGATAGTCTCGCCTTTTGGCTATTCTCGCCTTTTGGCTATTCTCGCCTTTTGGATAGTCTCGCCTTTTGGATATTCTCACCTTTTGGAAATTCTCACCTTTTGGCTATTCTCGTCTTTTGGCTATTCTCACCTTTTGGATATTTTTGCCTTTTATATTGAATGGCACAGTTGCCAAACCGTTTGGGTGTATGTACGATGTGACAATATTGTTAACTCGTGATGAATCTTGAGAAACTTAAGTAGTAAGAACTTCAGTAATTGAAGCAGACGTTTGACGTAGTGCATACACAGTTAGTAGTTTAGAACAGGGCAAAATAGAATATAGTAAAACCACTCTAATGCGACCACTTAATGAATAAACATGGCTGTCTTCATAAGCAGGTGGTTGCTTAATGCAGGACGAAGGAGCTTTCTGCATAACTTTCGTCCTGCATTAAGCTACCACCTGCATTTGCCGCTGGGAATTATGCCTCTTTTTGGTGGTCGCATTAGAGGGTTTTTACTGTATATGTTAATTTTTTAATTCAATTAACTCTTTGAAGGCTGGAGTATCGAAGTGGAAGTCAAACTGTTTGAAAATGCTAGTAAATATGTTTTCCGCATTCAAACACATATAACCATATCAAACAGATTGTGCAATTCATATTTATGTACAGACTCATTCTATACCACTATGCTTTTCTTAAACAATTCCACACACCTTAAATTTGATCAAGACCTGACTTGAAAACGGTTTCGATCCAGATGAGACTTCAAGTAAAACAGCATTTCATCAGCATCCAAGCTTTCTTTTAACTCGGTTAACCCATTCCCTCATATTGACGACTTTTGACGACACTGTAAAAATCAATTTGTGAAACCATTGTGATAAATAGAGCATTTTCTCCATAGGAACAAATGCTCTATTTATCACAATGGTTTCAAAACTACACAATTCTAAATGTGTCTTTTTTTTCTAGTTAAAGCTCCTTTTCGGTAGATATATTCAAAGAGGTTGGGTCTAAAAATAGTCTATGAAGAAATGGGTTATTAGCTTCCCAAAGGCTTGATCGAATCCGAGAAAAAATGTATCATGTTTTACCTGTTGTTTATTTTATTAACATTTGTAAGAGATTTAACCCTTTCAAGGCTGACCTTTTTCAAATGTACTATTCAAAGGGTAAAACAGGTCATTCTTACCGAGAATAATCAGGGTGTTTTTAAACAGAGAAATCTAACATTACAATTAGTGCAGACCCTGATAAGAGGGCCTCTCTGTTTGCAAAAGACATTAGTGGCTCGTTTCTCGCACTGACTCCTTAGGGAAATATTCACACGTTTGCCGAACAGAATCAACCAGAGTGTAGTTATTCTGAATGAATAATACTTATTATAAATAATAAATGCATTTTTATGTTTTCAGGGGTATATATTAAAAACAAATACTCGCTAGTGTGACTTCAAATCTAGACGGGCATATTCTCCATACGTTGTGACCAGCAAGGACAGCAAGGACAACAACGGGACATGACAGATGTTACTACCCGGGACACGCCGTATATTATCACTATTCTTGCATAAAACATGATTTGCTGTGTTCATTTAATTGTTTAAAATAACACCCAACCTATAAGCTACTTTTGACGCTTCATTCGAGTTATGCTGATTTGTTTCTATGACAAAAGTTTGTCAGCCAACGAAAGTTATGACGCCGTTTGTGAAAGTGTGGAATATACACGGGATGACGCATGGATTTAATATATCTGGGTGTTTATATTATAAAGGACATATATTTAGCTCTGTAAGTACAAACATGTACTTACTACATGTAACTTACATATATAGCTTTCAGTTCATTCAGAAGTCTCAGTTTGGTTAAATACATACCAGTTACAAACACGTTTTATCATGTAAATACATGGACAGCAATAGAAGGCACGCCATTGTCAGCGAACCCGCCTACGTGATGACACTTGCAGTGTACTCATTCTTGACTGAATTGTCTTTTGACAATTATTTAGCAATGCATGACCATGAAGCAATTTAATCCCCTAGCTTTGGCCTAAACGCTGTTGTACTCGCGTCCATTTGTTTCGAGTAATTCGGCGTCTCATCAGGATCCAAGCTGTTTAATACATAAAGATGGAAGATAGAGATAATCTTTTACAGTAGAATCTGTCCTAAACAGACATTAATTTAGTGAACATAGGATTCTTAAAAAACAGATGGTTGCTTAATGCAGGTCAAAAGTTATGCAGAAATCTACTACAGGAGGAGCTTTCTGTATTACTTTTGACCTGCATTAAGCCACCACCTGCCTTGTATACAGGTCACATAACCTAGTAACTATAGTGGTCCAATGAGTCCTCGATACGTCCAATGTTCGTCTTGGAGATCTTCATCTTGTTTCGACAAGCGTTCAGTCATTACACAAAAGATGTCATTATCTTTCCACAGAAATTCACTCTGAGTTTCAAGGTTTTTGATCCCGATAAGACCGTTGGTGACTGCGTATTATCTGGTTCAAACACATTTGGACTGATAGTCTGGTTTCCCTCGTTACATGCTTGAAATTGTAAAACGTTCAAAAATCCATTTATGGTTTCTCATGTTTTAATACAGCTTTTGAATTTAGAAACATATACCATTTTTACCTTTTCACCGCCAATGTCGCATAAATGCACCACGACAAATAGTTCAGTCCCAGATCAGACGCCGCCTTTTTAAGGCGGCGTCTGATCAGGGACTTAACTTTTTGTCTCAATCTGTATTTCTATATCTGATCTTTATTCCTTTGAAATTTGCAATTATTTATCTCATTTCCTTATTGTGCCGAAAGATTTAATAAAACATGGATTGAAGACGACAATTATAAATTTGGCGCCGAAAGGATTAACCCTTCTCATGCCAAGCGCGACATTAATTGGCATTTGCAAACAACTATGATCCAGATAAGATGCCGAGTAGATCGGCGTCTCGTCAGGATCCAGGCTGTTTGACACTAGGTCAATAGCTTCTAAACACATAAACCAATCAGATGAAGTTTGAAGTAACAGACCCGGCTTTTATTTTTTCAGCATTTATACTTATTTGAATGTCCGGTTTAGGGATAGTTTACTGCATATATTTGTAGTACGATATACATCGAATATATGCATCAATATACATCGTATGTGCATCAATATACATCGTATATGCATCGAACCTTTTTCAACCGTTACCCATCCCTATGGTGTCTACAATAATTCAGAACAACAGATAAATGAACGTATTCAGATATTAAATCATCAGTTGTCTTAACTAAAATCGTCTGAACCTCTGTACAATGCATCTTGTTTTTCTCAAGCTGTGTTACCAATCCCTACAATGTATACAAGAGCAACTGATAAATGTGCCTACTAAGATAATAAAATTGTCATTTCTCCACCAAACCCTATGTTGTGACCACACTGTTTTAACCCTTCGCTTGCTATTCGCGTCAATATACCTACCTGTAAATAGTGAAGACCCAGATGAGACAGCTCCTGCAGGAGCTGTCTCATCAGGGTCTGCACTATTTACAAATTGATTGTGCAACCAGTGCACTCCACAACAGTGATTGCACAGTGCAATACTTGTACACAGTGAAGATATATGTAATTATACAACAGGGCATGGGTAAAGAAGGAGAAATGTATTTTAAAATTCAGCAAGCGAAGGGTTAAAGATCGGTCACATAATGTGCGCATCTTATCTGAATCTCTGTACATTGCATACTTTTCTCAAACTTCGCTACCATTCCCTATGACAGACGCGGGAAACACTGAACAAGATGTAATCCCAAAATAAGCCATCGCGTTCACTTCTGCCATCGAAGGACAACACTTGTATTACACATAGCGTTCTGTTGTTGCCTCTAACCAATTGGATATGGGAAGTGAGTGAGTTGGCTTCTGTAAGTAATGAAGACCTAGTACATGTATAACCCTCTTATCAGGGTATCCACAGTTCATCCAGTATCATTCAACATCCTTTAGTATGGATTATACCTTCAGGATGGGCTTTTACTTCGAATAACATAGTTTCGCCTTCTTCTGATGCAGCTCAATACTAATCAGTAACTTTTTACATAATACATGCATGTTCCTGTTTGTTTCATTCATCCGGACAGATACATTTAGACAAATAGCGCATACCCAGATCAAACATCAAATGAACTAACAGATTGATTATTGTCTATATTATTTGCTTCTATGCCAGACTAATTAATATTTATCAGAATGGCGCAGGATTGATTTGTTCGTGTATTTACAGTATTCTGTGATCACGGGAATATATTTATTAAGTGACTGCAAGAAATTGCATTTATTCAGTAATTACAGAAACAACGTATAAATCAGTTACATATTAGTACACTTAAAACTACAATTAACAAAAAGACAATAACTACCACTATGACACAATTATAAAGACGTTGACCATGAAAATAATGGTCGGATGATGCAGTGACTACAATAAATTGTGTTTAGTTAGTATTTACAGAAACGATGTATAAAACACTTACACGTAATCTACTAAATACAATTAAAACTACAATAAACAAAACGGCAATAACTACCACGGTGACATAATGATCACGACGTTAACCAAATTTTCATAATGCAATGGTCGGATTATGATAACAATTATGATTTGTTGCTGCTGTCGCTGAAAATGATGATAATGATGCTGCTGCTGCTGATGATGATGATGAGGTTGATGATAAGAATTATAATAATGATTATGATGATGATGATGATATTGTTGTTTTTTTGTTGATGATGATGACGGTGATAAACATGATGTATTATTAATAATGCTAGTGGCGTGGTGGCGATGATTATGATGGTGATTATTACGATAATGTTGATGATTATGACGATGATGATGATAATGATGATAATTACTGACTGTCTGTAACAGATTGTACAGGCGGATAATTTGATGCGCTTGTGATCGTTAAAGACCACTTACGACCTCTGTAACCGGCGATCGTCTGCGATTAAATTAAAAAAAAATGCTTCACAGTCACACTGGAGATGCTTCTGCGACCATCGTACGACAGATTGCTGACGACAATGCACCAAGTTACTGGTATTCGTACGAGTGCCCAACAATCACTTCCGACCTGTTGTGACCTAATCGCGTGTAACCATTAGGCGATCACCAGTGACAGTATTGGGTAATTGTAGAAAAGGTCCCTGACAGTCGTACAAATGAAGGGAATATCACCAACGACAGTTAAAAATTGTTTGAGACCGTTGTACGACGATCGCACGATTACCAAAAAACCGCTAATGGTTACCTCTTAAAGACTACCGGCGACCAGTACTACCGTAAGGATGTTATTGTGTATGATCAACAACCTCTTTACGACTGGAATTGGTCGCACGACTAGAAAAAATTACCAATGATTACTGAAGAGCACCCGCGATTATCAGTGACTTGCCATGCGACCTTCGTACGAATATCGGCGACAAGAGGTCGCTAGCAATCGTAGATAGGGCTTAAGGGGCCGTAAGGCCAATTGGAACTAGGCCCTAAGGTGAGTGTTGTGTATGAACAACCTCTCTACGATTGGAATTGGTCCACGACTGGAAACGATTACCAACGAGTACTGAACACCGCCTGCGATTATCAGTGACCTATCGTACGACCTTCCTACGAATATCGGCTACCAGAGATCGCTAGTAATAGTAATCAGATCTTAAGTGGTCGTAAGGCCTAGTGAGACAGGGCCCTAATAAAAACATTTGAAGATGTACAGTAAAGCTTACGTTGAGTGGTTGTCTGAAGGAAACCTAGATATCTGTATATACTACACGTTGCGGTTTAAAGATAGTTCCCAAATAATATTTCTATAATACCTTTATTCTGTATTATCCATTTGAAAACAACAAAAGAGTACTGGCATTTGAAAACAGTGCAGATCTGCATCAGTGGATTCCTAGAGGATCCCATTTATCAGGGTCTGCATTGTTTGTTATTCAAAAACCGCTCGCAAAGTATACCCGTTCATACTGAATGGACTCTATCATTAAACAAAGATGGACCGGCCAACTTGACAAAATCAGCAATAAAAGTATTAAGATGTCCCTTGTTTCAACCCTTTACCCACTACACACGCATTGCGACGCATTTGGTCTACTCTGTTTGCCTATGGAATTATATAGATCTGATCGTACAATGTCTACCGTGCCCCCCCCCACCCCTCTTCCCAATCCCGCGATCCAAACATAAAAACAAAAAACATATCCTGTATTCAAATGACATTATAAAAGTATATTATATATTTGTCTATAGAAAATTTATGCCTATTCAGTTTTGAAGACTTCGGCCTTCCATTTTTTTCGAACAATTGATCATAATACACAGTCTGTATATTGAGAGGTTTTTCATCTGAGTGAAGTCTAACATGTTTGTAAAGATATTCATCATATCCTCAGAAGTGTGCTAACGATTAACACTGAACAATATATGACCCCCAAAAAAATCACTGTCACGCCACTATGTAATCGTTTTGGTCAACGTTTGCCCTGAACTCTCTCCCCTCATCGGCAATTTTAGAACCATTTCCCTCATTGGCTAGTTTTAGACCCAACCTTTTTGAACAGATCTACGAAAAGGAGAAATTACAAGAACCAATGAAAAGTTTGTAAAGATATTCCCTATGTCGACCAAAGTGTGCTTACGCTTAACAACTGAACTATATACGGCCACAAAAAAATGATTGTCACGCCAATACCTAATCGTTTTGTTCAGCGCTAATATTTACCCTTAACTCACTCCCTCTTAGGATTTTATTAGAACCATTCCATCATACGCTATTTTAGACCCAACCTATTTGAATAAATCTACCGAAAAGGAGCATTTAGAAGACAAAGGGGAAATATTTTAGAAGTATGTAGTCTTGAAACCATTGTGATAATCAGAGCGTTTTCTCCTATGCAGCAAATGCTCTACTTATCACAATGGTTTCAACAAGCCGTCAAAGGCGTCAATATGAGGGGAATGGTTTAATACATGAAAAATATCACATATTTGTTTTCACAGATAATATGTGACGCCATAACTTATGCATAAGTATGATAAAACATAAAGTCACAACACGCCTTCCTGGAAAGTAAATATCGGCTGGGCTGGATGTAGGGCACCGATACACTGAACAGCCATGAAGAAGGGATATTGGCCCAAATGAATCAAAGTACATGTATTAGGACTGACACACTTTCAGAATTTAGGCAAATAGTGCAGAACCAGACCAAACTGCTCATGAAAGAGCAATTTGACCAGGGTCTACATTATTTGCAACTATGTCAGTATAACTTAAAGTCAGACATCAGAGTTTTATTTTTCAAACACTTAAATTGCATTCAAGAAATATCTAAGCATTTTAAATTATTATCATTATTGCCATAAGAATTTAAATCAAAGAATTTAAGTTTTATGAAAATGTACATACCAATCATTAGATCTTTAATATTTGTCTCAGGCTTATTTTCAAGCTCGTGAAAGTCTGACGGGAACTCACAGGTGACTATATAGACCATGAACTAGTGTATTGCCAGATGTTCCCGCCATTACATATTTGGAATGTAGGTAATTATAAAGTCTATCGTCAGATTTTAAGAGGTAATAGTTTCGCATCTTTATTCGTTCCGTAAATATAATCCATCGAGTGGTTTTGCATTATCGAACTCGGGTGTCTGCCTTTAAAATTATCAAATGACACTAAATTAAATAATTCAGCTTTTCCAACAATATTCGTAGACCATATCGAGGGCTTGGTGCAAAACTATTCTCACTCCTTCACTTTGCGAAGGAGTTAGAATAGTTTTGCACCAAGCCCTCGATATTGACTCAAATACGAACTGCTACATATATAATAAAAGGTACTACCGAAAAAGCTTTCGACATCGGGAATACAGCAATATTGCTCAAACGAGTTTTCGACAAGTATTTGGGCAAACAGACTTGGACATAGACTGCACTTTTATCAAATACTCGTTTGACGTATTCGTTTGAGAAAAATACTGTGCCATCATGCAAGACTACATCGCCATTGATGAATTTATACTCGGAGGGGGCGAACACAACCATTTTGCAGAACTGCATATCAGTCATTGCCACCTGTAATCCGCAGTCTGGTGATGTATAATCATCATACGATAGAAAGGCTACCTCATCAAAGGCTAAGTCAGAGAAGGCAACCTCCGTATTGAACTCCATCAGTATTTCCATCGTTTCCACAGGAGTCCGAATCCTGCTTTCCAAGTCTTTGTAGATGTCATATACGTTGGTGATATCTGCCATATGAATCAAAACGTCAAATAGGAAAGTTACCGTGTCCCCTGCAATACTATATGTCCTAGTTGAAATTTCAATGTCACTCACTTTGTTAGTGAATAATCGTAGTTTTGTTTTAGAAATCGCTGTATGTCTCAAATATGGTATCGCATCTCCTGTGTTGTTTACTGTAACCTTCAGGCGAAGATCTAAACAAAATTTACCTCGTATCTCGGCAAACACTTCAATACAATCAATGCTTCCATAATTAGCAGTGAACTTAGTTGGAGGACAAGCAATATGTAGACATTTTTGCTGTAAGTAGAGCAATGAAAACACAAATATACATATCTTAACCATTTCCATATTGAATATTCATGTAAGAAACTGTACATTCAGGACCAATTTAAGCGCATAAGTAAACAGAATAGATCCTGATCAGACGGTTCCTACTGTCGTTCGAATTCCTGACCTCTTTTCACAGAATTATATTGCTGCAGCGGAGATCTTGGCCTCCTTAACGTTCAGTAATACCGTGTCTGATCCTAGTTTACGTCGTTTAAAACGTTAACCCTTCTCCACATATAAACACCTTTTCACGCATTTGTAAACATAGTAGACCTAGATCAGACGGCTAATGTAGGAGCCGTCTGATCAGGGTCTGCTCTGTTTGCTTATGAAATTATAATTGATCTGACTTCTTTATAATTTATACCAATACTAAAACGTCCTATATGTATTTATATATGCCATTTATAAATATTCAACTATTAAATATTCATGACGTCTATTACTTCTTACATGAATGTTCAATAGAGAGAGAAGGGGTTAAAAGTTACCATAAGTGTCACATCTGGTGTAGAATCTAATTGTTTAGGACTTAAACTATTTAACCCATTCCCTCATATTGACGACGTTTGAAGTAACTTTGTGAAACTATTGTGATAAATAGAGCATTTGCTCCTATAAGAGCAAATGCTCTATTCATCACAATGGTTTAAAACAACAAAATTCTAAAAAATTCCTTTTCTCCAGTTAATGCTCCTTTTCGGTAGATTTATTCAAAGAGGTTGTATCTAAAAATAGCCTATGAGGTAATGGGTTAAGTGTAAACTGGAATGGAGACGAACACGACATAAACATGTATTCAATATAAGCTGAATGATAAGAAACTGCAGATGTCAAATGATGTCTGGTATTGTAATCCCGATTCAAAACAGCAACATGTAACGCTGAATGTAATGAAAAGTCATGCATGACTCTATTATGAATATTAATTTATCCGATAACTGTATAATATAATAATAGAAATATAAATGTATCATCATTGTCAGAGAAAATCTGATCGGAAACATAAGCAATCAGAACAGAATATGATCAGATAGTTCCACCAGGAACTGGCCTATCTCGGTCTACTCTTCAGAGTAAAGGTTTGCTACGCGAGTCTATCCGTTTATGATATTCCGAAAGCCAGATAAATATTGGTGAGGCATATATATGAAGCCATTACTCTATATGTCATTTCGGGTGAGCTTTTGATGTGGGATAGTATCGTAGAAAGGAAAGATCATTTTGAAATCGTGGTCGCAATGTTGTCGTCAGCTTATTCTTCGTTATGATCATATGTAATTCAAAGCTAAAGATTAACGTGCTTACTAAAGTACTAAAATCATTTCTCTACCGAACCGTATGTTGTGACCGCTCTTTAGAATCGTCTCTTCGAGACGATTCTTAAAAGTGGTCACAACATAGAATTTGTTGGAGAAATAAAGAAGTTATTCTTGAAACTGATTTGTTTTACGCGTCTTATTTAGACATCTATCTGAATAAACAAGTATTGATAGTCTATCCGAATAGTTACGAGCATAACATTGTTTTTCATCAATCGCATTCATGATGAGGACGCAAAATTACTTCCTCTACACAAAAGCGAATTGGTGAGTGTATCGTAAATGGGCGAGTATTTTGTAACTGGTACTTTGCTATTTTCTTAAACATTAAATGATTCATTACCTTGATATGTGTGTGACATATTAAACATATATATTTCAATACTTATTTATTAACATTCAAAACAAAACAGTGCATGGGAAAATTAATGTATTCTGTATAACAAAGTGACTAATGATGGGTGAGATTAAGAGCCACTTGTGAATATGAGAGACTGCGAAGGCAAATATCGGATACTCTAAGATGATTGAATCAGGAGATTTGGTAGGCATGTTATTGGGAACTTGTGCATCTGAGGAGTAGCAATAATGTATAATCACAATATTTGTTATTTTTTATAATACAGTGGAACCCCTCTAATGCGACCACTTAATGAATAAACATGCGTGTCTTTATAAGCAGCTGGTTGCTTAATGCAGGACAAAAGTAATGCAGAAAGCTCCTTCTAGTGACGGATACGTTTCATTCTCTTCGGCAACTCAATTGAACTTCACGGCAATAAAGTGGTACTTTGCGCCTGGGATTGGTTTGCTAACATTCTGGAGGTTCTTATTTCCCAGGATTTCCATAGGCAACCTCCAAACAAAATCTTTGTAGTAACACCGTCAATTCACAATGTTAGTTAAAGATGATCGTCCGGTGCCGTCATATTGGCATTGAAAAAAGACCAACCAGTGCTGTCATAATGTCAATGAAAGATGCCTACTTTCTAAATCGTCGCTTTAGAGAAGGCCAACTGAGTACAGTAAAACCTGTCTAAAACGGCCACTAGCTTGTGTTAATTAGTTGGTATTTAGGGCAGGTGGCTCCTTAAAGCAAGGTGAACGCTCATATAGGAGCTTGCTTTAAGCAGCTACCTGCCTTTAACACAAAAAATTAGTGGCCGTTATAGAGAGGTTTTACTGTATCATATTAGCATGTGTATAGTAAACCTCGCTAGACCGGACGATCAATTTAGTAGAATTATCGGTATTAGAGACAGGTGAAAGTCGTGCAGAAAGCTCCTCTCTGCATTAAACGGCCACCTGCCTAAAAGTATCGGAATTCTTCTCTACTATAATTCCGATTTAGAAGGGTTATTATTGTATTGTAAAATATAGAAAATATTCCAAATGGTACAACTTTCCTTAACCCTTTCACTGCAAATGCCGGATCTGTGATTACCTATGCAAACAGTTTGGATCCAGATGAGAAACGGCGTCTCATCAGGATCCAAACTGTTTGTTACTGTTACTATGTTTTTGAAACAAAAATGAAGAAAATCAAAAGAATGAAATTTTGTAGCAGACGACTGAGTTTGGCAGCGAAAGGGTTAATTGAGGGCAAAATTCATTGTGAACCTGGTATCTAATTTTTATTTGATCGAAGCAAATGCCAACAAGTTGTTATGTAAATATGTCTGCTTTATAGTTCTGTAAGACAATGTTCAACAAAAATGGGTTAACCCTTAGCCTGCTAAGTGTGACGTAACTGCCATTTGTAAACAGCTTGGGTCCTGATGAGGCGCTGAGTAACCCGCCGTCTCACCAGGATCCAACCTGTTTGACATTCTGTCATTAATATCTTTAAAAGATTAAGCGAATAAGAAGTGATAACGGCAACAGATCAGAGCTTAAGCAAACCTCATTTTCATAGTAGGCTAAGGATTAAAAGAAGTATACTTCTTCATCTTCAAGCAGGTAGTACCATAATGTAGGACTACAGTTATTCAGGAAGCGACCGAATGAGCTTTCTGCATTACTTTTGCTTGAATTATGCAACGACCTGCGTATTTTGACTTATTAATGGAATCAGTACACACAAAGTAAATCATAAATAGCCGCTCAGCTGTCTAAATAAAGTATCTGAATTTGCACGGCATCATCAAAAACTACGTGGTACAGTGTTCCCTCCCTACAACGGCCCTCTCAATAACGATTTCCTCCTTACAATAACGCATGTCACTGTTTCCGAAACAACAAGGCTCTAGAAACAACGTTTTTCCATCGTATTTTCTTTATGCATCCATCAAACCCTATGTTGTGACCACTCTTTAGAATCGTCACTTTGTGACGATTCTAAAGAGTGGTCACAACTTAGGGTTTGATTGAGACATAACGGTTTTAGTTCTCGAAATACACCCTATCTGGTGATATGCAAACAAGCTAATTATGTTTGATTTTCCCTCCCTATAACGACTCCCTCTGAACAACACATACAATCTTCGTATCCCAAAGGGTGTCGTTGTAGAGAGGGAGCACTGTAGTTGGTTTAAGGATATTAGCCCTTGGTATGTTACTGCATTCTTTTTCAGGTCGCTTATAGTTGTCTACACTGTGTGCAAAATGTTAGATTCCATAACTTGTCGTCTCATAGTGTTGCCACCTAATTTGATTTTCGTGTGATGCAATTTAAATTCCTGCTTTATTTTACAGAATCGAATTAGAATGCTTATTTTCTTTTATTCCTACGCACAAGTATCCATAGATGTAGAAAATTAGTAAAATGTTATTTTTAGAAATAGAAAACGTTCTCTTTTACACCCAGTCTGTTCTGCATGAAATATGATTTTATGTTTCCCTTTCAGTGCAATCCATGCATCTAATTGAATAATTAATTCGAGCAACATCTTTATCTGAGTTGATGTTATTATTTAGTGACGTACCTGTTCCGCAATAAACGTTTTGCCAGTAGGACAGTAAGAAATCGAGGATGCATTGTCACCAAAACGGCTATTCAGTTGACTGACATCAATGAAAGCGTTCCCCTTTAGTAGAACATCATAAGGCATGCGTCCAAATAGAATATTGTCTAGTCCGCATCGGTCCCGCATCGCAATGCAACTATCGCAATATACGTTCCTATATACTCGTCGGAGGAAATTAATCCCTTTCAATGTACTTTGACAGGCCGTTCTGTAGGTGGTTTTGTTACAAACAATTAAATCAGCTGGCAAATAGCACTCAGCAACCGTACCTGTTGGAATCAATGTCAGTTTACATTTCTGTTCTCTGAATTGAGTATGTATGACCTCTATACTCGTATTTGCAAGACGATGAAGAGCTATAGGTTGCATGCATAACAACCTGGCGTTCCATGGAATAAGCATCAGTCTTTCGCGGTTGCAGTGAGCACAGTGTATATTTTTGTACGTACGACCAGTCAAAGGAGAAAACACCGGGATCATTTCGATCAACGTGTCTGTTTGCATGGTCAAACATTTATCCACTGCATCATCCGAATACCCTGGTATACATTCTGCAACTAAAAGGTATGGCTTATAATCATGTGCACCAACTGCCCCTACGGACTGAACTGCGGTACATATCTCATTGTTCTGTGTGATTATTTGTCCATTTTGTGAATACCTGGGTTCCCCAACTTTGTCCTTACAACACAAACCTAAAGCCCAACAGTCATCGGAACAGTCACAAGGTACACAGCAAGAGCGGATATGTGACACATTTCCAGTATATTCTGTTTGGTTGCAGGTATCGTACTCCAAACAATGCTGTTGAACAACCGCGACGACTGTTTGCCAAGGTTCATTTTTTAGCTCGTCGCCATAGTCCAGTGAATCTATACAACAATATAACGCTGCAAGTATGATGGCAGCTCGAAATACACGGATCGTTTGCACCCCAGTCCTAAAAGTATGGATAAAACATATTAACCAGTTTAGTAATTTACCCCATGGATATTCATGTAAAAAATAATGTATCCGTGAATATTAATTCAATTCATTTTTATAATGGCATTTAAAAACAGACATGTTGGCCATTGCAGTACCTGTAGTATCATATCCGTATTACAGTGCTCCCTTTCTACAACGACATCCTTTGGGATACGAATATTGTATGTGTTGTTCAGAGGGAGTTGTTATAGGGAGAGAAAATCAAACATAATTAGCTTGTTTGGAGATTCCCAGATAGGGTGTATTTCGAGAACTAAAAGCATTATGCCTCTATCAAACCCTATGTTGTGACCACTCTTTAGAATCGTCACAAAGTAAAGTGACGATTCTAAAGAGTGGTCACAACATAGGGTTTGATGGAGGCATAAAGAAAATACGATGGAAAAAGGTTGTTTCTGGAGCCTTGTTGTTTCGGAAACAGTGACATGCGTTGTTGTTAGGAGGGAATCGTTATTGAGAGGGTCGTTGTAGGGAGGGAGCACTGTATATCATTCTATAAGCAAACATAGCAGAATAATGCAGATGAAAATAGGCACAGATTGCAAAGATGAAAATAGGCGCATTTATGAGGTAAAGTGTTAAATATTATACATGTATTCAGTTTATCACATAACCCCCTTGTATAAGATTTAATATAGCCATCAAATATTCCTCTATATTATACACATTTAATATAAGCTGTAACGTCATGTATAAATACCACGACGTCGTAGAAATATACATGTAGGACCTGTCAATAAAAATGTGATATAAACATTATGCTCGTAGTCATTTTGTATGCATAATTTTGTACAAAATGATATTGTCTTGGCTTGATGGAGACTCACTTAGAGAAGAAGTCCCTACAATAGACGCATATTTTTAATAATATAAAATTTGGTATTTGTTATGTGAAATCATTATTATGAAGATTGTCAATTTGAAATTATATCGAAAAATGACGCTGTGATACCAATAAACCGATTTCACCAATACTTATATTGTTTGTTCTACAAAAAAAGTATTACGGGCCTTTTTCCGTTCAAGTTTTCCGCGTTTGGCCGATGCTCGCCCGATCCCTCCATGTTCACGTAACAGCTTTTCTCGGGAGTGGTCGGAGAGACGCGAATAGCGCGATCAGATACGAAACTAAAACACAACCAGAATAAAACAAGTCAAGTCAAGTCTAGTAAATTTTATTTACATAATCCGATGAGCGTAACCAATAACATAAGCTCTAATGAGCTTTTTACACCGACTTAAGTTATACATCACATACATATAAACATAGATATATAAGAGAGAAAATAAAAATAAGAAAAAGCTAAGAATTTCAGTAACAGTTAAGAAGTTGTTATATACGGTAGTAATTGTTTAAAGAAAAAGCAGAGTCTGGTCATAACCTGCACATTATTTAAAACAAGGAATACATGTACATGTACTACGTATTATAAATTTGAAAAGATATGGTACAAAAAGGCATTTAGAAGCACACATATTTCAAACACAAACAACTAAAACATCGGTGTATAGAATCGGGATCGTCGATATCAAACACATGGATGTTTCGTTATTTTCAACGTTTATTGTATAGTTTTCTTGTGATATACTACCGTTTAGCATATACACAAATGAGTTTTGTATATTTTAGTCATATTGAAAACGCGTCGAATGTAGGGACTTCCCTTTAGCATTTTCCAAGACTAGTTTAATATATTGAACAAATGACTACTCGCAACATATCTTATATACATGTACAGTAAAACCCCGCTAATGCGACCACCTAAAAGAGGTGTAATTATGGGTGCTAGATGCAAGTGGTAGCTTAATGCAGGACAAAGGTAATGCAGAAAGCTCCTAGAGGGGTTCTACTGTATATCTACCCTACTGAAATGGCAACAAATATGAAC
Organism: Azorinus chamasolen; assembly: GCA_963576725.1. Classification (NCBI taxonomy): domain Eukaryota; kingdom Metazoa; phylum Mollusca; class Bivalvia; order Cardiida; family Solecurtidae; genus Azorinus; species Azorinus chamasolen. The sequence continues at coordinate 34,222,515 of OY755242.1, read as the reverse complement.
AAATACAATATAAAAATAGTTTCAATTCATTCATTGCAGAAAACAACAGTGTATACCCAGATGAGGGTTCCTTGAGGAGCCCTGTAGACCCAGATGAGGGTTCCTAGAGGAGCCCTGTAATTTTGGTATGCACTCTTTGTCACGTTACCCAGATGAGGGTTCCTAGAGGAGCCCTGTAATTTTGGTATGCACTCTTTGTCACGTTACCCAGATGAGGGTTCCTAGAGAAGCCCTATAATTTTGGTATGCACTCTTTGTCACGTTACCCAGATGAGGGTTCCTAGAGGAGCCCTGTAATTTTGGTATGCACTCTTTGTCACGTTACCCAGATGAGGGTTCCTAGAGGAGCCCTGTAATTTTGGTATGCACTATTTGTCACGTTACCCGTTTCTTTTAACCATTGTCCTGTATCAATGTAAGAAAAATGGCATCATGAATATTTATCAGCAGAATATCTTATAACGTTAACTTTTCAAGGGATTTTTTGCTTTGAAACATATTGTAGAATCAGATCTACAGGAGCCGTCTGGATCTAATCTGTTTGCAAATGCATGAAAATGCGTTCATGAGTGAGAAGGTTGAACCTCCTTAAACCTTTAGCCTGCTGAGGAAATTATTTCTACAGAATTTTTCACCTACTACATTTCCGAAATGCAAGCTATAATCCACAGGGCACAGTCACACTGAATAATGAACCTCGACAGATAAAAATGTACGAACACTTGATATATATATACAAGGGGTCGAGCTTCCTAGTTACGAATTTTACTCTTCTCCCAAGTTATGCCTATGTTGACATTCAATCAAAAGGTATATCGGGTAAAGCGGTTTGCCAATACGTAGTCTAATGTATAGTCTATGCAACTACAAAGCGAAATGCTCCTAGTTGAAACGGTTCTCAGAAGCCACAGCGGAGAATCTCGAGAAACACGGTAATTTTGACAGGTCGGAAACGACCTCGCAACCGCCCGCTTACCGACTAAAATGGATGTTTGAACGATTGCCAGCGCTGAATCAGGTCGGCTGCATACGGGGTGTCCCAAAATAATGGAACCCTGGATCAAAATTTGTATTTGAACCAAGCAGCCTAATCCCTTAAAATATAAATATACAGGTATGTAGATAAGTCATGTGTGCATATTTCTGCCAAATGTCTCTTAAAAATATGCATAAGTTTTAAAGATATGAGTATTTTAATGAATGCACCTAAATTCTGTTTTTATATGATATGCATACATTGCATAGTGCACGCTTATATCAAGTTTAAACGGATATGCGGGTGTTTTCCTTTAAATGCTGGTATCGTAAATACCAATGAACATGTTTAGACAAAATTCAGACTATATTATGGCAAAATGTTGTCTCTACTTAGCTACATGTATATACTGTTAATTTAAGTTAGCAATATTGACAGAAATGAGATACCTTCCATATCTTAATCCCGGGTCTTTATTTTGGGACACCCTGTACAATAGCTAGTAAGCAACTGTGACAATTACTGCGAAAACTGCGTTCGATTAACTTTATTTACACTGTTGGACAGATGATATTGTCACCAAACCATTTGTTGTAGCTTTCAGCATCCATTTTACGTCAAGTGACCAGTAAGGAAAGCTGCAAGCTTATTGGACGAGGGCCCAGTTTCGACCAATGAAATTTGCCATTACAATATTAGTCACGTGATACAAACATGGTGTGGAATCTGAATAAACTGGAAAATGTCCATTTGACCGCCCAAATTATACTGTCAAACGTTCAAATAGCCGTTGTAGTCGAGTTGGCCGACAGCGAAATCCGAACAGAAGATTTATGTGCACAATTTAGTGCATATTTAATAATTTTTATATTAAACTATCTTTTCAAAAGGACTGCAATTCTGATAGATGCCCGGGGTGTCACCATTGTAGATGATGGCTGGATCACTGATTTCCCAGGATCTGCCGTATTTGAATCGGCGATACATCCGTTCTAGGGGTTGCAGTTCAGCCATACAAGCTATTGTCAAATTTGTATGTGACTTGTTCAGTCAGGGGCCTTCTTGTGCATATTTTCAATTCAAGCCTTTTGGGGCATATTTTGTAGCCTATTAGGGCATACTATGAAGCCTATTGGGGCATATTTTAAAGCCTATTGGGGCATACTTTGAAACCTATTGTGGCATATCTAGAAGCCTATTGGGGCATACTTGAAGCCTATTAGGGCATATTTTGAAGCCTATTGTGGCATGATTTGTGGCTATTGGACCTAATCATTATAAATTTGGGATACCACTACGGATGGCTGTCAAAGGTCGCCCTTACACGACAATTTGTCCGGTGTACCTGCTAGCCAATTGGGCTAGCACGATAGGATCGGGAACCATGCCCAACAGAGACAAACCTGAACCTTAGTTGTACATAATTTTAATAAACCAATGTTATGATTGAAGATGATGTGTGTTATTGTTAGGTCCGCCAGATGTTACGTGGCAAGGTGACATGGGTGAATGCATATATGTTATATCGGGCTGGCATTGCAGGTTGACTTTGATAATGTGTTAAGATGAAGTGCATCGCTTATGTTGGGAAAGCATTCACCCATGGCCCCTTGTCCGGCAGCTGGTGTCCTCAAATCTCACAATAGATGCGATTATTGATTGTTATTGGAGTTTGATATCTATTCGGTTATGTATTTTGTGTGTGGTAGAAGCGTTATACTGAAATGATAAATTGTCAAACAGTATAACGCTTCTATCACATACAAAATACATAACCGAATATATCTCACACTCCAATAACAATCGATTATTGTTGAACAATAATCGCATTTAGTCGGTAACTAAGCGGTTGCAGGTCGTTTCCTACCTGTCAAAATTACCGTGTTTTGGGGATTCTCCTTTGTAGCTTCTGAGAACCGTTTCAACTAGGAGTTTCTCGCTTGGCAGTTACGTAGGCTATATATTAGACTAATTATTGGTGAAAAGCTTTACCCGATATACCGTTTGATCGAATGTCAACAGGGGCATAACTTGGGAGAGGGGTAAAATTCGTAAATAGGAAGTTCGACCCCTTGTCTATATATCTAGTGTTCATACATGTACATTTTGTTTTTCTGTCGAGGTTCATAATTCATTGTGACGGTGCCCTGTGCTATAATCAATTTCTCTACCAAAATACAATCAGGATGTCAAACAGTTTGGATCCTGATGAGACGCCGAGTTATTCGGCGTCTCATCTGGATCCAAACTGTTTGCATAGGCATTAACTCATCCGCCCATAGCAGACTAAAGGTTAATATTGACGGTACGCTTGAGTTATGTTTCAAGTCTGGAAATTGAGTATTGAAGGGGTTATATACTCCAAGTACGCGTAGTGGGCTTACAGCGACACGGTATGTTGCTTTGATGCGTGGTCGAATGTGAAACTTTGATATCAAGTGGTTGTGATAAGTTTTCATAACAATGGATGATTCTGTAATCATTATATTGCCGATAAGACCTTTGGGAAAACAAATTGTCAGTTTTCAGTTGTCATATTGATCTGAGTAAACACTGTTTGGTCATGGCTTTTTAAAGAATAATAAGCACAAATCGGTTAACTTATCCGAGCGGTCGACAAAACACTAAGATAAATCAAAACACATACATGTATATAAAAATATGTCGGGCGTGGTTCTAGGGCAGCAATACATTTTGAAAACGAGGCTTACCCGGAGTAGCATGCATCGACAGTGTCGCCTGATCATGATTTACAGTAAACCCCCTCTAAACCGTAATCTAGAAGAAAAGAATTTACATACTTTAGGACAGGAGGTTCCCTGAAGGAGCTTTCTGCATGAATTTCACCCTGCTTTAAGCAGCCACCTGTCTCCATGACCGAAATTTATACTAAATTAACGTCCGGTTTAGAGGGGTTTTACTGTAGATATTTCTACTGAGACAGACGGTGCATGTAGACATAGATATTCTCAAACAGTCATCTGTCTTTGCCTACACTGTTTGGAATGTACATGTGCGTTATACAGTAAAACCTCTCTTAACCGGCAGTTAAATGTAGTATGAATATCGGTCTTGGAGACAGTTGGCAGCTTAATGCAGGGTGAAAGTCATACAGAAAGCTCCTAGAGGAGCTTTCTGCATGACTTTCATCCTGCATTAAGCAGCCACCTGCCAAAAAGTATCTAAATTATTATCTACTAGAATTCCGGTTAAGAGAGGTTATACTGTATTTCTTTTCAGATAGGGCGCCTAGTAATTTGGCCTCTGGTGTGGATTCAATATGTCCACAAAAGCCATGTATGTAATGGTCATTCTATCAGATTATGTTTGTAATGGTCAATCTAAATGACTGTGTATGTAATGGTCAGTCTAACAGGACATGTATGTAATGGTCATTCTATCAGATTATGTTTGTAATGGTCAATCTAAATGGCTGTGTATGTAATAGTCATTCTAACAGATTATGTGCTAATTCGTCATATCTTCAGCATTGCCACTGTAAACAGTGTCCTGATGAGACAGTTAGCCTCTCATAGTCCGTTCAATACCATTTCGTCATTTTGTAATGACTTAAAAGCTACCCTTAACCCATTCCCTCATATTGACGACTTTTGACGACTCTGTAAAAGTCACTTTGTGAAACCATTGTGATAAATAGAGCATTTGCTCCTATAGGAGCAAATGCTCTATTTATCACAATGGTTTCAAACTATAAAATTCTAAACATTTTCTTTTCTCTAGTTAATGCTCCTTTTCGGTAGATTTATTCAATGTGGTTGGATCTAAAAATAGCCTATGAGGTAATGGGTTAACTTACTATTAACCCTTTCCCTGTTCTATAATTAGTCCAAATTTCAAATCCTACTGAATATTCATGGACAAAATACATGTATAGTTATAATAAAATATGGAAGGTCGAACATCGTAGTCATTTTAGAAAGTAAAGAAACAGATATTTCAAATTTCACTAGCAAACATAGGAGACCCTGATCAGACGGCTCCTGTCTGGATCTACTCTGTTTGCAGGTGCGTGCAAACACGTGTATATGAAGGAAAGGTATAACTGATGTCTACTTAAACACCGATCTGTTATAAGTTTCACTTACATGTTATGATTCGTTTTGAGAAACTATTGATCGAGTGTCAAACAGCGTGGATCCTGATATCATCTGGATCCAATCTATATGCAAATGCCGGCTATTATAAGCAGGTGAATGGTTAATTGGTACATATTCTCGTAAATGTCCACAATAATACCGTGCTCGTTGGACGATATGCTCAGTTAACCCTTTCCCTCATATTGACGACTTTTGACGACTCTGTAAAACTCACTTTGGAGTAAATGCTCTATTTATCACAATGGTTTCAAACTACAAAATTCTAAAAAAAAAACATCCCTTACTCTAATAAGTGTTCCTTTTCGGTAGATTAATTCAAAGAGGTTGGGTCTAAAAATAGCATGTGAGTTAATGGGTTAACCATTATCTGAGGTCCAGATTAGACACGTAAATAAAACATATTTCTACAATAATTGTTTTCCTCCACTAATAGGCCCTGTATTGTGACACTCTCGACGAGACGATTATAAAGAGTGATCACAACAGAGTAGCCTAGAGAGTTTGCTTGAGAAATGACGAGTTTAGTACTTGAGTACGCACGTTTATCTATTGGCTTACCAGGATCCAGACTTCTCTATGGCTTGGACTCTTTATAAGTAAACAAACATCGCAAAGTAAAGTTGATCTTCGATATCTCGAACTCGGATAACTCGAACTTCGGCATAACTCGATGTAAACAGTTCGGTTCTTCCAAACTTACAATACAGAATTGCTCACAAATATATCGCTACGCATATCTAGAAATGCATGTGACACCTTGATGCAGGTCGAAAGTAATGCTGAAAGCTCCTACAGGAACTTTCAGCATTAGTTTTGACGTCCATTAAGCTGTAAAATTGAGAAGTTGTCCGGATAAGAAATCTACTGACTCGGACTTGTTACTTCGAAGTAATTTGTATGGTCCCTTGAAATTCAAGATATTGAAGTTGAACTGTATCATTGTCTGACTAGATAGCATTTCTCTTCGTCATGAGAAGCGTTAATTAATTAAAAAATAAATCAATAATAAACATGTAAAAATTATACACGAATTATCAAACCAAACACTTACCTCATGTTCCCCCAAACACTTGAATAGGTGCACTTTGTGATGTTTCTTCTCCTGGTGCTCTCAGACAAGTCTCTTGTCAAACTGCCAGGCAAGTTATAAAGCTTGGTGACATTGAAATTTGATCCCCGCTGCACACTTCCCCGCCCCTGTATTAAACGCCTCTGCAGTACAGTAAACCTTCTGTACGTGACACCTGTATGTCGCATCATGGGTCCTGGTTTGTGAAAGATCGTACGGCCAAACTTGTTGTAAGTTCATCTTTACGATAGACATAACTATTCATATAGCCGAAATCATCAAAAGTCTAGCATCAATTGGCATTAACATACTTGGCTACGACAAAAACTTTAGTATCAGATCTATAGATATCCTTAAGCAAATGGAACAGACCCTAGTCAGACAGCTTCTACAGGAACTTACTGATCTGGGTCCATTCTGTTTTCCGAACGAGTTAAAAGCGTTTACACACCGTTATTAAATAAAAACATTCCGTCATGTTGACGCCTTTTGGCGTCTCTGGAAAAGTCACTGTTTGAAAGCATTGTGATAAATAGAGCATTTGCTCCATTGGAGAAAATACTATATTTATCGCAAGTGTTTCACTAAGTACTACACAGTTCTAAATTTTCCTTTTTTTAATAAATCTTCATTTTCAGTATACAGTATTTATTCGAAGAGGTTAGATCTAAAGCAAAAAAGGCCTGTGAGGGTTTGGGTTAAACCTAAACCCTTAGAGGCTTAACCCAACCCCTCATAGGCTATTTTTAGATCCAACCTCTTTGAATACATCTACCATCTAATTGTGTAGTTTTGAAACCATTGTGATAAATAGAGCATTTGCTCCTAAGGGGCAAATGCTCTATCTTTCACAATGGTTTCAAGACGTGACTATTACAAAGTCATAGAAAGGTGTATTTATGGAGGAAAGGGTTAAGCATCCACTTGGTCTTATAGAGTCCCATTATATCAATTGAATGTTACCTACTGTAGAAATTGGCGTCTGCTTCTATTCTCAAATTTCTTGTTGCTTTCATTTCTCAGGATTCATCACGATATTAACAATAGTGTGGAAAGCAATAACAAAGACCATCGCATCATAAATACACCCAAAGCGTTCGGCTACTGCGTCAACACCTTCGTTTCACATTCAATATAAAAGGCGAGAATATCCAATTAGAGCTTTCCGTTTAGACATGAAAAGTAAAATAATAATATTGAACACCATCGAGCATGTAGCACTAAAGGTGAAAAGTTCGTGATAAAATTTGCGAGAGAATTTATATGTGACAAGCTGGTCCGAATCTAAATTGCTTCAAACTTATATCTTTGGTGGTGGTTGTTGTTGTTGTTGTTGTTAAAATTGAAGTATAAGGGTCATATGCCTGCTCTAAGATAAGTTATGAAAACAGCTTGACTGTGTAAATGAAACCTGCTTGGAATTCAGAAAGAAAATATATCTCGAATAAATAGATTAATACAATAAATAAGTGTTTCCTGCAAAATCACACTGGCTGCTTCAGTTATGACATTTAACATTGCTTTAAATGTTTTCCGAGAATACAAGGTGTCAAAAACTTTAACCCTTTACTCCATATATACGCCTTTCTACGGGTTTGCATTAGTTTGCAAACAGAGTAGGCCCAGATCAGACGGTTCCTATAGAAACCGTCTGATCAGGGTCTGTTCCGTTTCTTAAGCCATGATAGAACTGATTCTTCTGTCACGGCCAAAATGTCCTGTGCTCATATACCATTGTAGTGTTGCAATTATAATTACTCCACATTTATATAGCGCTCTTTTCACACAGGATATGTGGGTTCAAAATTGCTATCTAATCATCTAACTAATATCCACGATGTCATTATTTCAAGCATAAATCTTCATGGAGAAAATTGTTAATTAAACTAGTCAGTTAACCCTTTCCCTCATATTGACGACGTTTGACAACTCTGTAAAAGTCACTTTGTAGAAACCATTGTGATAAATAGAGCATTTGCTCCTATAGGAGTAAATGCTCTATTTATCGCAATGGTTTCAAACTACAAAATTCTAAAAAAATCCTTTTCCTAGTTAATGTTCTTTTTCGGTAGATTTATTCAAAGAGGCTGGATCTAAAAATAGCTTATGAGGTAATGGGTTAACCCTTTACCTCACGCGGTTTAAGTCGTCAGAAATAATGACTAAACATTTGTATGTACAATAGAACCCCTCTAATGCGACCACTTAAAGAATAACCATTGCTGTCTTTATAAGCAGGTGGTTGCTTAATGCAGAACGAACGCTTTCTGTATAACTTTAGTCCTGCATTAAGCTACCACCTGCCTCTGTCACGAATAATTATGCCCCCTTTTGGCGGTAGCAAACTACAATCATATTTTTAACAAAGAAATGTGTATACAGTATAGACAATATAGACTCACATTATATTGCAGTAAAACTTTGGCTCTTTATAACGGCCACTAAATTACATCAGACATTTTGTGTTCATTGCAGGTGGCTGCTTAAAGCAAAGTGAAAGCAAAACAGAACGCTCCTATAGGAGCGTTCTGTTTTACTTTCACTTTGCTTTACGCAGCCACCTGCCCTAAACAACAACCAATTAACACAATTTAGTGGCCGTTATAGAGAGGTTTTACTGTATTTCATAAGCAAACAGAGGACATCCTAATCAGACGACTTCTGTGGCTCTCATCTGGGTATACTCTGTTTGCAAATGCCAGTGCTCTCGTTTCTTGCCTTCATAGAAGTAACCTTCAGCACTCTTCTGGCAAAATTGTGATAACAGAGGACCAGATAAGATGTGTAAATTTAAACATTTTCAAGAACAGCTCCTTTACTCCTCCACCAAATCCTTACTGTGACCACTCTTTAAACTCGTCTCTGCGAGGCGATTCTAGAGAGTTTGTCACGGTATATGGTCTGGGGTAGAAATGGCGAATTTAGTATTTGGGTACGCACCGTTATCTATGTATCTGTAGCTCTGGACAAACTTTGCAAACAGTTTAGAACTCGTTGATATGCCAAATATCTCGGCGCCTCATCAAGATCGAAATTGTTCGACACTCTGAACACTCATATTAACCCCTTCCGTGCCACAATGACGGGTTTATGGTATCACATGCAAACAGTTTGGATCCAGATGAGACGCCGAGTAATTCGGCGTCTCATCAGGATCCAAACTGTTTGACACTCTGTTTACTGTTTTATAAAGAAAATGGGGGAAAATGCACACACTTACACTAAAAATAAACGAAACTATGCCCAGCAGACGACAATGGGGTTAAAATATGTACGTTTAGTATCGAAGCAGACGACACTATTTGCAGACGACACTTACGAAGAGTTCATAGTACAATATTTGAACCAGCACAACGAAACATATATAGGTAACTGTTATAAAAGAGCTTTTGTTTTCCACCTCGGAAACAGTCAGTATAATGTATATATTCTGCAGCCGCTGGTGGAGCTCAGTGAAACTGGACATGCCGAGTATCATGATTAAAATAAAACCAGCTTCATATATTGATACTGAAACCGTCCGAAACAGATCGATTGACGAGTGAACAACAACCTAATAAATATTTCATTCAAATTCATGCGTTCTCTGCTTCAGTAACTCCGTGTCATGTTCAATGTGAAAAGGCGAGAATATCCAATTAGTGTTTTCATTTTTGACATGACAAGTAAATTAATAATGTTGGACACCTTCGAACATGCACCACTAAAAGTGAGATATCTTGATTTGCGAGTGTGATGTATATGTGACATAAACTGTTCTAATTCAATCTGTTTCACACTAATTGATTTTAAGATGGAATTATAAGGGTCGTAGAACTGCCTTTTGGTAAATAACGAAGACATCTGGTGAGACAGAATCCATGGTTGGAAATCTACAACAAAATTTAATTTGAATTAATAGATCGTAGCGCACTGAATTGTTTTCTTCACTATCATGCCTTCTGCTTCAATTATCATATTGCTTCAGTTGTTTCCGAGAATACAAAGTATTAAATGTCACCAATTTACTACACAAGAGATCATGAAGTATAAGCTTTCCTACACAATGGATCACTGTGCTGAGGTTTGCAATGCGTGGATTTAGATCAGACGCACACTTAACTTCTCATAAAAATTCCAACATGTTTGATATTCAGAAATATTTTAAAAGCAAAAGGCGAGACTCAAATAGTATATCCATATGACACGCATGCTCCCTGGCGAAAAGTGTTCCTAAATCAAGCACTTTTTAATATATATAAATTATGATAAAGAAAATTTCAAAGTTCTTTAACTCTGGTAAAAGTGGCCGGGACAAACATTCCCTTCGTTTCGTACATTTGCACATCAACGTCGTTTATTTGGGAAAGTTTGAAGTAAACCCTTCTCTGTATCCGCTTCCTTCTCTCTGGGGTCCGATTAGCCCATAGTTGGAAGAAACGGACGTTGATCAATAGAACCAACCAATAACTCTGATAAAACTGGTCAGAGCAAAACTTCCGACCCCTACATTCTTTTCATCAACTTCTTTACGTTGTTCTTCTGTGAAGGTTTGAAACAAATCCTTCCATAGGTGTATGAGGATATAGCCTTGCTGATATATAGAAAAAAAAGAAAAAATAATATAACTTGAATCCTGATCAGAAGCTGTTCATAAACATAGGCACCGGTACGAATGACTACATGTTAATATATGTTCTGTTTTGATAACTTAAGATAAGCGTGTTATCTTTGTCTATTTCTTTTTATTTAGTCACTGAAAGTTGAAAGAGAAGTTCAATGGCTTGACGGCTAAATTTTCAAATAAAGTGTTCTATTTTTTTACTAAAAGAATTCAATTTTAATCTAGAGGGTGCAACAAAATGATGTTTGCATTTAACACACAGTGGATACACTGATGAGATAACCTCTAGGAAGCCACTCACCAGGGTCAACACAATTAGCAAATGTCTTATCCCTTTCCCTCATATAAACGTGTTTTCACGCATTTGCAAACATAGTAGACCCAGATCAGACGGCTCCTAGAGGAGCCGTCTATCTGATCAGGGTCTACTATGTTTGCTAGTGGTAATTGAAAGATCTGTTTCTTTTCTTTCTAATATGGCTACAATGTTCGACCTTCCATATTTCATGATAACTATTTTCTCCATGAACATACAGTAGGTATTGAGATTTGGAATAAAAATATAGAACAGGGAAAGGGTTATAGACTGGTTTCCTACATTGTAAGGGTTGAACAGTTTAATTGGATTTGATACCCGATTAATCAATTTCTGATATATATTATAAGAAATATATATTGAACGCAGTAGAAGCACAGTGCACAGTCAAAGAGTATGAATTCTAATCATTCATAAAACGCTTTTTTTAAATCTGAAAAACATCTGATCTGAATCAGAACTGCTTGAACGTGTTAAAAACGTTATTTTTCGTTGTTATAAGTTTTTTTGTGGTATAATTTCAATGTTTATATTTATTGCAATTTGCATGTACTATTTGTGGCCAAATTTCACCTTATAATTTCCCTACAAACTAGTAAAATATTACTTGTAATAATTAAAATAATAATGGACTCTCAAACAAAATTGAAGAAACATGGGCATATACATTATATATTTAAAGTCTGTTTTACATTATGACAATAGAAGTGTAATATCCGGTCCTGAACGTTTAATGTCCACCCCCTGTGCAAAATGGTTGAAAGAACTATTTATATTCAAATTTTAAATTTTCTTTTTCATTTCAGCTACATGATTTAAATCAGCTTGTTGATGAATTTTATCCTGAATCACATCAGTAAACAAATACAATGGTGATCGATAAAATCAGAAAATATTCGAATGTGGGGCCTATAGTCGGTGCGAGTGCAACCTATACATTTTTGGAGATAACCGACAAGTGTCCCCATTCTGTCTGCATATCTGTCCATCGGTACAATACTTGCATGTATGATGTGGGGGTTGCGTGCGTGAGTGCGTGCGTGCGTGCGTACGTACGTAAGTACGTGCGTGCGTGCGTGCGTACGTACGTGCGTAAGTACGTACGTGCGTGCGTATGTGTGCTTGCGTGCGTGCGTGCGTGCGTGCGTGTGGGGGATAAAAGCATAGTTTTGTAAAGTATGAATATTGAGTATCGGCAGTGCTACTGACATTGTCGGCAAATAAATACCCCGACCACAGCCAGCACCCGACCAGGACTGAGCCAATATCTGGGTGTCAGCAATGCTACTGACATATGGTCGGAAAGCAATACCCCGACCAAAGCCAGAGTCAGGCCAGCAGTGGACCATTGTCTGAGTATCACTCAGCATCGCTATTGACACTTTCAACAGGTAAAATACATCGACCAAATTCAGCATCCAGCCAGCACTGTGCCAATATCTGAGTATAAGCAATGCCACAGATACTGTCGACTGAAAATACCCCAATCATAGTCAGCTCCCGGCGAGAACTGTGACATTGTCTGAGTATCAACAATGCTACTGACGCCATCAACAGGTAATACCCCGACCAAAGCCAACATCCGACCAATACTGGGCCAATGCTTGAGTATCAGTAGTGCTACTGACATTGTCAGCAGGCAATACCCCGACCAACTCCATCGTCAGGCGAACACTGGGACAGTGTCTGAGTATCAGTAGTGCTACTTACATTGTCAGAAAGTTATACACCGACCATAGTCAGCATCCTGCCAGCACTGGACCATTGTCTGAGTATCAGTAGTGCTACTGACATTGTTAGCAGGCAATACCCCGACCAAATCCAGCGTAAGGCCAACACTGGGCCAATGTCTGAGTACCAGTAGTGCTACTTACATTGTCAGAAAGTACCCCGACCATAGTCAGTATCTGGCTTGCACTGGACCAATGTATATGTACCAGCAGTACTAATGAGATTGTCGGCAAGTTATACCCCGGTCATAGCCGGCATCAGACCAGCATAGGGTCATTGCTGGAAGTCAGGTGTCGATGTTTTACCAACCGTATAATCATGTATACCGTTAACACTTTCAGAGTGGACTAGCCAATCAGTGGTTGTAACTACAGAGTCTGATCAGGAGTCCAATCATGAATCCGATCAGAATGAAAGGCTTAACCCTTTCCCTGTTCTATGTTTATTTCAAATTTCAATACCTAATAAATATTCATTAAAAAATAGTTATAAAGAAATATGCAAGGTGGACCATTGTAGATATTTTAGAAAGCAAAGAAACAGATCTATCAAATTCTATAAGCAAACAGAGTAGACCCTGATCAGACGGCTCCTCTAGGAGCCATCTGATATTGGTCTACTCTGTTTGCAAATGCGTGAAAACACGCTTCTATGAGGGAAAGGGTTAAACTTGCGAGAGTATTATGAATTACAAACAATGCAGACACTGATGAGAGGACTCTCAAAGATTCATCTCACCTGGGTCAACACTATTTGCAAATGCCAGTGCATGCATGTCCCGCATTCATAAGGTTAACTGACAAGTGATATAGCGCTGACAGGTAATAACTGAAAACATTGAACTATATAATATAATAATATTATAAATTATTGTTTATTGCTTATTGTAAGGGAAGTAACCCATACTTCATTATGATTGGGACCTGTATGGATTATTTCCCTTTGACGTCAATAATTGATGAACAACATTGAACGGTATATTTGACTAATTTGCATGTAAATGTGGTATATGGGCGTATATCCTTATTCCTGTATTTAGGGGTCACTATTTGATACGCTGGCATTTTGTATTGGTACAAGCAATATTTGAGAAATATGGACGAATTTGGAGAGATCCGCAAAGACCAAAGACCGAAACTATTTATGGTCGAATTAATTTGGGACCAAATATGTTCTAAAACTTACTGTGCCCCGTTTCTGCTCCACAGGGCGACTGCTGAGCGGGAACCGGTATTTATTCGCCTTTGATAACCTACGTCCGGAGATACCAGGATATTTTGTTTCCGCAAATTGATACATAATATTTTAAACATTAGGCACCAGTGCTATCAATATACACGAGTCTAAAAAGAACAAAAAATACGATGTACAATGGTCAGCCTTCAAGACAGAGCACTGGTAATTTGGAGTATATATAAATGAATAGTTGGTGTGCTGGTATCATATGACCAACTGGATATTGATTTAAAAAAAGGCTCAAATCTGACCAGTCAAAAACTTGAGAACGAACTCGGACAGCTGAGATCCTGACCTTGAATGAGTCCTACATGTAGGTGTAGCTGATGCAAGGTGCTCTGGCAGCTTATTCCAAGTGCAGAACAGAAAGTGCAGTGCTCTTGATTATTGCCAAGGTCCAAATCTAGAGAAAGTCCCAGATCAGGCGCTGTACTCTATAATATCCTGAATTCTTTCCAGCAAAAAATTACCTTTTATTACTGAATGGAGTCCTCTGTTAACCCTTTCCCTCATATAAATGTGTTTTCGCGTATTTGCAAACAGTAGACCCAAAACAGATGGCTCCTAGAGGCTAGAGGAGCCGTCTGATCAGGGTCTGCTCTGTTTGCTTATATACTTTGAAAGATCCGTTTCCTTACTTTCTAAAAGGACTACACTAGTACAGTGTTCCACCTTCCATGTTTCATTATAACTATTTTGGCCATGAATATTCAATAGGTACTGAAACTTGGAATAAGCATAGAACAGGGAAAGGGTTACACAGTGATGAACCATTCAACTTTGAAAGTTAAGCCTTTACCTAATGAATATTCATATGAGAATATTTACATTCGCCCTGCAACGTCCTTATATAACCTTATTCTAAAAAGAAAGTTGCATAACCTCATGAACACCGGAAGCACGTCATTCATTTCTTAAATATAAGAAATACTATGGAATATAAATATAAGAAATGAATGACGTGCTCCCGGTGTTCATGGGTTATGCAACGCATAGTTTTACGAGCAAAGATTCACGTGAAGCCCTTCGGGCTTCACTAACTTTGCTCGTAAAGCTATGCGTTGCATAACCTCATGAACACCGGAAGCACGTCATTCATTTCTTAAATATTTACATTCGCCCTGCAATGTCCTTATATAACCTTATTCTAAAAAGAAAGTTGCATTTTCCCATGAACGTTCATTTCAATACCGGTTTGAGTCGGTTCTCCTTTTCCCAGAATTCCGCTGGACAATTTACTGATTAAAATATTGTATTCATTCTATATTTATAATATGTGTTTGGGACTATTTTTCATACCATATATAGAGATCCTTGTCTATATGGGACGGGAATAGATGATTGACACGTCTTCTTCTTTCACAATTTACTTCTCTCAATTCTCTCTTTGCGTACTACATTCAAACTCTATTAATCAACGTCTGTTCCCAAGGAACGTAACGTCACTTCCGTGTTATGTACACGTGACGTAAGGAGCGTTATCTCCAACAGTCCTACTACGTTAGAAACGAACTTGGCAACGACCTAGATAGCGGCTATTACGTGACCAGTATATAATATTTAAAAAAAAATCCGTTGAAATATAAGAAATACAATGGAATATAAATATAAGAAATAAATGACTTAATGAATACTAGTTAGTTTAATGTTTGAAATGGCATTAAGCCTTTACTCCATGAATATTCATGGAAGAATTAATGATATCATGAATATTCATTGGATTAATGTGTAATAATAGGACATGGACACAGGAATGCCTGACCTTGGCAGAAACTGTAGAATCATATCTATATCATATCATAAGCAAACAGATCAGACCCTGATAATACATCTTCTGTAGTAGCTCTGATCTGGGTATACACTCTTTGCAAAGACGTAGTAAGGCGTATTTATGGACTAAGGGGTTAAGAACATAGAATTCTGTAGTCATGACAGAAATAGTACGATCAGATCTATATGATTCAATAAGCAAACAGAGCACAGACTGATCAGACAGCCTCTACAGGAACCATCTGATCGGAATCTACTCAGTTTGCAAAGGCATAAAATGTGTATATATAAAGTTAAGTGTTAAGCAGAGCAACAGATAAAGATGCAGATACTCAACTACCAAATAAATAAATAAAAAGTCACAATTGCACCAAATCGAAATTTAAGAAGATATTTTTTTCATAGCGGGTTAAGGGCTAATTATTATGCGGGGTATTGTGTTTTTCACTCCTTAGATTAGATTTATGTAGTTTTGAAACCACTGTGACAAAATAAAGCTCCTAATGGAGCAAATGTTCTTTTTATCACAATGGTTTTTTGTATTGGAGAATAATATATTGGTTTAATCATCTGATAAATGAAAAAAAATAGCTTATTTAGGTTTGTCCTTGAAAATTATATATTAAAAGCATACAGTAAAACCTCTCTATAACGGCCACTAAATAATATTAAGTAGTTTGTGTTAAATGCAGGTGGCTGCTTAAAGAAATGTGAAAGTAAATCAGAACGCCCCTAGCGTTCTGTTTTACTTTCACATTGCTTTAAGCAACCACTTGCCCTAAATGCCAACTAATTAATGCAATTTAGTAGTCGTTATAGAGAGGTTTTACTGTGTATGCCATGCTCTTCAAGCGGCAAAAGATGTACACTGCTCGTATTTTCGATAATTACTGTTTATGTAACAATATACTTTCAGAATCGAAATCCGTGTCACCTGAACTAAGTATCAAAGAACATGGTAAGGGTAGAGGTGTGTGTATAACCATGGTTTTTTATTACATCGTACACCAACGGAAACATGTCCGTTGTACAGAGAATCAATTATAAGTCCCCCACGTACCCGTTGTACATGTAGGTAAAGTATTACACAATGAACATTCTTGTTTTCGTTTTGTTTTACTCTTTCGACTGACACATTGTTGTAAATACTCACTTAATATTCATATTGTTGTTCCGAAATCGGAGTCTGACAGAATGTGTCCGTTGATTTCAGTCTAATCGACGAAGTTTTCCGTCTCTTAAAAAGTCGGCGGTTTTCTAAGGATTACGTAGTATTCGTACAACTTTAATATTTATCTAAATATATATATAAACTATTGAAAATAGACTGTACTTATTATTTTGATGATATGAATATGTGTTCAATTTTTGGTGTTGATCAATTTATACGAAACATGGACAGAATATAACTTTCTAGTAAACAAGCTTAGTTATTTTATATGTGACTAGATAAATAATAATATTAGTAAATATTTCAATGCTGTTGTCTTATATGGGTTTACACTATTTCACAAAGCCTTTTGCCATGATATCCTAACCACACACATTTAAGACACGTGCGCTTTGTTAAATAAACAAGCATTTATTTGTGAAATACAATTAATATAAACATATATCAAGTATCAAGAAATAAGATAAACGACCATAAAATCTTTGTCTTAGTCTGATTTGTATGTTAACCCTTCTCTTGCTGAATTTTAAAATGCATTTCTCCTTCTTTAACCATGCCCTGTTGTATAAATACATATGTCTTCACTGTGTACACATATTTCGCTGTACAATCACTGCTGTGGGGTGCACTGGTTGCACAATCAACTTGTAAATAGTGCAGACACTGATGAGACATCTCCTGCAGAGCTGTCTCATCTGGGTCTTCACTATTTACAGGTAGGTGTATTGACGTGAATAGCAAGCGAAGGGTTAAGACAGTTTACAGCTTAGCGGGTAAAAGTTCCAAATGTCGTTTTACATTCTAGCATTGTGTTGTTTTTAAAAGCAACCATGTTGATAGGTTGAACATAGTCAGCGTGTTGGACTGATTGTCTAACGTTACACGCAGGACAATCGCTGATATGTTATGATGTCACAACCTGGTTTACTAACAGAGATATGGCTAAGAGTACGTATTCAAATGTAGAATCGTCATTCTCAACCACATCCTGTGTCGTGACGACTATTTAGAATTGTCTCGAAGAGGCATAGAGTTTAGTGGTGTAATAAAAGAGCTACCCGTGAACATGTTTTATAATTCGCATCTCATTCGGACATCTAGGTCTCCTTTTATTTATAATTTCAAGCAAATGATTTGTTAGGATATATTAGATTGTACGCAGCGCTGCAATACAATGCCTACACCTGATGGAACTTGTAACAAGCAGTCATCGAAATATATGATGGGCAATATTGTTGCTAACATTTTCATTAAGCTTAAGTATGCTGAGTAGACATTCGTCTACTTTGTTTCAAATTACACGGTACGTTAAGTTATTCAAATTGCAATCTGAGTTTCAAACCATTTGGCTGTTGATGAAAGGTTCATGTATATGATAATGCATTTCTTCCCATATTATTCAATGAAACCCATTCTTGTTTCATGTTGATGGGATACAGGCAGTAAACTGTTTTCCAATATAAGCCATTGTCATCTATGTGTCCAGCAAACAGTGAATGATACCTCTGATCTGAGTCTACATAGTTTGTGGGTTACCGAGCACAAAAATGTTCGACCGTACTAACTGTTACGTATACGTTTTGTAACAGGCCAAAATAATATCATCTTCATAGTGACTTTGGATTTCTGGTGTTTCTTTGTTCTCGGTCTATGTCAAACCTTCTGGTGACCAATTCATCGTCACACACATTATCATCATCATAAACGTCGCCACTGTCACCATCGTTGCTCTCGTTTTCTAGAATGCTGTTTTAATCACCATCATTACCAGTGGTTATACCATCACCGATGTCGTCGTCATTCTCATCATAAGTAGTGTATGCATAGTATTGCAGCTTTTTACATAACCCTGCCCTGCATTAAGCCACCACCTGCCTCTCCAATCGAGAATTAGACCTCTTTTCAGTGGACGCACTACAGGGGATTTATTGTAGTCGTCGTCATTCTTACTCTAATTATTGTCGTATGCTTCTTGATCATAATGATCGCCATTTTGTTAAGTTTGGTTATTGTTGTTGTTGTTTGGATTGTTTTGGATGAACAAATACGCAGATATGGATGTTCATTTTTCGGCTCTCTACACTAAGTCTTGTATCCCAGCTTGGCCTTGGGCCCAGGTGAGATAACGAGTAGCTTTTACCCCGGTAATAAAATCTTGTTCAGACCAGAGTCCATGCTTATAAAGCGTTTTAGTTGAGTCTGAGTTTGTTCTCAAGATTGAATCAAAAACTTGAGAACGAACTCAGACTCAACTAAAATGTTTTTAGCATGGATACAGAAGTAGTCAAAACTGCACCAGATCTAAATTGAAGCAGACAGTATTTACCACAGCAGGTAGGGTCGATGTTAAGCGTCCTGTTTGGATGTTACTGGTATGTTGCCTGTAAACTATTCTCAACCTATTTTTGTCTTGAAAAAGTTTGAATCCTGGTGAGAGGTCAGCTCACTGTGTGTCTTATCTGGATCCAAACTGTTTGCAAATATAATCGCAGATTCATCCGTTGCAGCAAGCTCTCCGACGTCTTCGATAGAGTTAGCTAACCTCAACTTATTGAGCTGCCGACAGGCAGCCCGTTCTTTGAGAGATCTCATTGTAGCATACATTTTTTCACAGCGATCGTACATATTTTTATCGGGGTAATTATTTTTACTTTTCTGCCACGACCCCCTTCACAAGCATAGCATACAGCGTAGTCCAATGGTAACAACGTTGGCTTATGAAAACTTGAGGTCGTGTGTTCGATCCTTGGTAGAAGCCAAAACTTTTCTTTTTCTTAGCACCCTTAGTTTTCATGTGTTTTGTTTATAAAGTCCTTTGTTTATTCGCAGTTTTGTTTTCAGGTGACACGTTTTCCATATTTCTCCATTGTGAATGATTTAATGTATAACTTATTGTTATACCTGTTGTTAATTTGGCAAGGTAAGTGAAAAGGGTAATATGCATTGAGTCAACCTATTCGAATAATTTCATGTACACTAAAGGTAATCTTAAAGAATCGATTCTTTAGTTCTGAGACTAAAGATAGTCTTGAATAAAAGGTTGTTTTATTCGAAGTGTAGACCTTTATTTTGGTACATGTACAAGTCAGGTGTATAGCGGGTACGCATGCAAACATATGCGACAATACCTTGTCCGTTAGAGCACATGCTCTACATCGTATGGGTTGTGAGTTGGAATCCCAGACCTGGCGCGTTTCTTTGCTGTAAGTATGGGAGTGTATATGCCTATTTAGGAGTAGTTATTAGAAGTGTTTGATGAAATTAGTCGTGTATTTTGTATAGTGTTAGCTGCTTTGTGATTTAGCATAAATTAATTTTGCTTGTGGACAGCAATTAATGTGATAACGGTTTCTACGTCAATGTATTTTAGCAAGCGAATAACATTGATCTGTGACGTAATGTGTATTAGTGGTGCTATACATCTGTTACGTAATGTGTAGTATGGGGGTCATTCAGGGATCATGGCTCATTAAAACATTCGATACCCTTTCTTTTCTGCTATTATTTATATTATATTTATCATGTTTTCCCATGTATCTGTTAATTAAAAGAATTAAATAATAGTGCGCATTCTTTTTTCTCTATCCTGCTCTAAGATATGTTAGGCAGCCATTTTACGCTTGCGAAAAACCTTGCTTGTAAATTTTGTTACTTATTTTACTGAAATTGCATGGCTTTACTTATAATATTGATTCGGTTATTGTTCACTCTTCAACTGACCTATTTCGGACAGTTTTAGTATCAATATGATACGGCGCAGATTGTTTTGATCATGACATCGGCATGACCGATTTTAACTGAGCTCCATCTGACTGTAAATTTTACATGTTTATTGATTGTTTTCGAAGTGTTGAATAATTTGAGCCTAGTCTGTTACACCGATTCCTTTACTATGTTTCTGTGCTCTGTTTCAAATAGTATGCGCTTAACTCTAAGTAAACCTCGTCTGCAAATATTGTCGTCTGCTTAACCCATTCCCTTATATTGACGACTTTTGACGACTCTGTAAAAGTAACTTCTTGAAACCATTGTGATAAATAAAGCATTTGCTCCTTTAGGAGCAAATGCTCTATTTATCACAATGGTTTCAAACTACAAATTTCGAAAAAAAATCCTTTTCTCTAGTTAATGCTCATTTTTTGGTAGGTTGTATCTAAAATAGCCTTTGATGTATCGGGTTAATTCTAAACGTACAGTTTCAATCTTGATGAGACGCCGACTTACTCGGTATATCAACTGGATCTAAACTGTTCCCAAAGGCAATCACACACTTGCCAGAGGAATGCTGGATGTGAACTCGCTCAAGACAGGAAACGAGTGTACTAGCATTTACAAACAGTGAATACCCAGATCAGAGGCTGTTACAGAAGCCATCTGACCAGAGTCAGTGCTGTTATCATTCACAATCCTCCCGTACAGTATTCCGTACTGTATGAACTATATCGGTAAACATTGATCAACCATTCCACTTTGAGCATTCAGCACTAAAAGAAATAACAGGTACAATAAAACAACCTCTAAAACGGCTACTAAAAATAGGTCTAATTTTGGATCGTGGAGTAAGGTGTAGCTTAATGCAGGACGAATATAATGCAGAGAGCTTTCTGCATTATTTGTGTCTTATTTTAAGCAAGCACCTCCGTTTAAGGACATCCATATTTATTCATTAACCCTTTACTCGTTGAATATTCATGTAATAAATAATAACACCATGAATATTAATTAGATTGTTATAAAAGCACATCAACATAGGAATTTTGGCCATGCCAGAAACTGTAGAATCATATCTATATTACATGTATAGCATAAGCAAACAGAGCAGACCCTGATCAGACGGCTCCTATAGGAGCCGTCTGATCTGGATCTACTCTGTTTGCAAAGGCGTAAAAAGGCGTTTGTATGTAGTGACGGGTTACTTTTGAATGATTTTACTGTAGTCATTTGTCATTATGCGCCCCCCCCCCCCCACACACACACACACACTCCCCAAAACACACATAAATACTATAAGATAAGGACAAAATGAAAAATAACGCCTTTGCAAACAGAGTGCATGTATATCCAGATCAGACCGCTCATGCAAGAACCGTCTTGTTAGGGTCTCCTCTGTTTCCTTATGAACTACTATAAGTGATTCTACAGTGTCTGCCGCAATAAAACATTTCTTTTATTCAATATGTGACTGTAGTTCAGCTATAGTCTTTAATATACATTCACTCATTATTTCGTACTTAGCCTTTAACCTGATATGAGCGGATGAGTGAATACCTAGATGCAAACAGTTTGGACCCAGATGAGACACCGAGTAACTCGGCGTCTCATCAGGATCCAAACTGTTTGACACCCTGATTGCATTTTGGTAGACAAACTGGTTATAGCTTGAAAGTTGACAATGTAGTAGGTTGAAAATTCCGTAAAAATAATTTGCTCAGCATGCTTAAGGTTGATACTTTGAGTTAATGAGTTAACTGACTAGATTGAATGTGAATAATATCTAGGAAAACAATTGAAACAATGTTTGATGTAATGAATGAAAGAAAACCAGCTTGAATTTGCAGGAAACAATCATATAGCGTGCCCAGATCTATTATTTCAGGATTCATTTTTTCCGTATTCGGTTGCACAAAAGATGTCTCCATCATTTGACTTAGGGTAGATATATATGACCCATACATTTCAATTTTAAAAGTAATACGTTTGAAGCAATTTGGATTTGGATCAGTTTCACACATAGATTGTCACATATACATTATTCTCGCAAATTCAATAACGCGCTCTCACATTAAGTGCTACATGCTCGATGGTGTTCAGTACCAATATTTGATGTTTCATATTAAAAAAGAAAACACTAACTGGATAGTCTCGCCTTTTGGCTATTCTCACCTTTTGGCTATTCTCACCTTTTGGCTATTCTCGCCTTTTGGATAGTCTCACCTTTTGGCTATTCTCGCATTTTGGATATTCTCGCCTTTTGGCTATTCTCGCCTTTTGGATAGTCTCGCCTTTTGGCTATTCTCACCTTTTGGCTATTCTAGCCTTTTGGATATTCTCGCCTTTTGGATAGTCTCGCCTTTGGATAGTCTCGCCTTTTGGATAGTCTCGCCTTTTATATTGAATGGCACAGCAGCCAAATCGTTTGGGTGTATGTACGATGTGACAGCATTGTTAAATCGTGATGAATCTTGAGAAACTGAAGTAGTAAGAACTTCAGTAATTGAAGCAGACAGTTTTGTGCAGAAACGTTGACGTAGTGCATACACAGATAGTAGTTTAGAACAGGGCAAAATAGAATATAGTAAAACCACTCTAATGCGACCACTTAATGAATAAACATAACTGTCTTCATAAGCAGGTGGTTGCTTAATGGAGGACGAAGGTTATGCAGAAAGCTCCTATAGGAGCTTTCTTCATAACTTTCGTCCTGCATTAAGCTACCACCTGCATTTGCCTCTTTTTGGTGGTTGCATTAGAGGGGTTTTACTGTATACAGTAAAATTACAATGAGTCGACATGCGTCGACTCGACATTACGGCCTGACTCGACAATCTTTAATGGTCCCGAGAACTTGCCTTCTAATCCCTATGTAAACTATCCACACTGACTCGAAACACGGTGACTCGTTAAACACGCTGACTCGACATAGGTGCACAGCCCCGATAATTGTAATTACTATAATTGACAACACGCCGACTCGACATCAAAAACTGATCAGCCGACAGAAGATTTTCGCACCTCTATCGGTGATCACGCCAAAACACAAGCAAACTGTGTTAATGACTGCAATTATTCACACATATGCCGGTGTTGACACTGTTCAATAAATTTTGATTGACATGACTATTTTGTATAAAAACAGCAGTTTCCACCAATGCTAAACACATGTATCTTGACTATATATCGAAAACATCAGTAAATACTTATTTATTCTGGATCCATTTTGTTAAAATGAATCATATGCAGTGTTGTGCATTATGCATACTGTTTAGATCTATATGACGCACTTATGTATGAACGTTAGGTGTAATGCTGTTGATATTTGTCATGTTTGTTCGTATGCACTGATTTAATTTTTTTATAGGTTTGTGTTATTTTTGTTTATATTTTGGTCTCATGTAGAATATGTAAGGAATAAAATGAGCAAACGGTTATTTTGTCATTTAATTACCAGACAGTACATCTCACGAAAAAGTAAGTATTATAAACGCCGAAAATCATAGTGCAGACCCTGATAAGAGGGCCTCTCTGTTTGCAAAAGACATTAGTGGCTCGTTTCTCGCACTGACTCCTTAGGGAAATATTCACACGTTTACCGAACAGAATCAACCAGAGTGTAGTTATTCTGAATGAATAATACTTATTATAAATAATAAATGAATTTTTATGTTTTCAGGGGTATATATTAAAAACAAATACTCGCTAGTGTGACTTCAAATCTAGACGGGCATATTCTTCATACGTTGTGACCAGCAAGGACAGCAAGGACAACAACGGGACATGATAGATGTTACTACCCGGGACACGCCGTATATTATAACTATTCTTGCATAAAACATGATTTGCTGTGTTCATTTAATTGTTTAAAATAACACCCAACCTATAAGCTACTTTTGACGCTTCATTCGAGTTATGCTGATTTGTTTCTATGACAAAAGTTTGTCAGCCAACGAAAGTTATGACGCCGTTTGTGAAAGTGTGGAATATACACGGGATGACGCATGGATTTAATATATCTGGGTGTTTATATTTTAAAGGACATATATTTAGCTCTGTAAGTACAAACATGTACTTACTACATGTAACTTACATATATAGCTTTCAGTTCATTCAGAAGTCTCAGTTTGATTAAATACATACTAGTTACAAACACGTTTTATCATGTAAATACATGGACAGCAATAGAAGGCACGCCATTGTCAGCGAACCCGCCTACGTGATGACACTTGCAGTGTACTCATTCTTGACTGAATTGTATTTTGACAAATTATTTAGCAATGCATGACCATGAAGCAATTCAATCCCCTAGCTTTGGCCTAAACGCTGTTGTACTCGCGTCCATTTGTTTCGAGTAATTCGGAGTCTCATCAGGATCCAAGCTGTTTGATACATAAAGATGGAAGATAGAGATAATCTTTTACAGTAGAATCTGTCCTAATTACAGACATTAATTTAGTGAACATAGGATTCTTAAAAAACAGATGGTTGCTTAATGCAGGTCAAAAGTTATGCAGACATCTACTATTGGAGGACCTTTCTGTATTACTTTTGACCTGCATTGAGCCACCACCTGCCTTACATACCCATGCTTAGAGCTTTGTGATGGCCGCTTAAAACAGGTTCCACTGTATACAGGTCACATAACCTAGTAACTATAGTGGTCCAATGAGTCCTCGATACGTCCAATGTTCGTCTTGGAGATCTTCATCTTGTTTCAACAAGCGTTCAGTCATTACACAAAAGATGTCATTATCTCTCCACAGAAATTCACTCTGAGTTTCAAGGTTTTTGATCCCGATAAGACCGTTGGTGACTGCGTATTATCTGGTTCAAACACATTTGGACTAATAGTCTGGTTTCCCTCGTTACATGCTTGAAATTGTAAAACGTTCAAAAATCCATTTATGGTTTCTCATGTTTAATACAGCTTTTGAATTTAGAAACATATACCATTTGTACCTTTTCACCGCCAATGTCGCATAAATGCACCACGACAAATAGTTCAGTCCTTTTTAAGGCGGCGTCTGATCAGGGACTTCACTTTTTGTCTCAATCTTTATTTCTATATCTGATCTTTATTCCTTTGAAATTTGCAATTATTTATCTCATTTCCTTATTGTGCCGAAAGATTTAATAAAAAATGGATTGCAGACGACAATTATAAATTTGGCGCCGAAAGGGTTAACCCTTCTCATGCCAAGCGCGACATTAATTGGCATTTGCAAACAACTATGATCCAGATAAAATGCCGAGTAGATCGGCGTCTCGTCAGGATCCAGGCTGTATGACACTAGGTCAATAGCTTCTAAAAAAATAAACCAATCAGATGAAGTTTGGTGTAACAGACCTGGCTTTTATTTTTTCAGCTTTTATACTTATTTGAATGTCCGGTTTAGGGATAGTTTACGATATAAATCGAATATATGCATCAATATACATCGTTTGTGCATCAATATACATCGTTTATGCATCGAACCTTTTTCAACCGTTACCCATCCCTATGGTGTCTACAATAATTCAGAACAACAGATAAATGTACGTATTCAGATATTAAATCATCAGTTGTCTTAACTAAACTCGTCTGAACCTCTGTACAATGCATCTTGTTTTTCTCCAATCCCTACAATGTATACAAGAGCAACTGATAAATATGCCTACTAAGATACTAAAATCGTCATTTCTCCACCAAACCCTATGTTGTGACCAGTCTGTTTTAACCCTTCGCTTGCTATTCACTCAATATACCTACCTGTAAATAGTGAAGACCAAAATGAGACAGCTCCTGCAGGAGCTGTCTCATCAGGGTCTGCACTATTTACAAATTGATTGTGCAACCAGTGCACTCCACAGCAGTGATTGCACAGTGCAATACTTGTACACAGTGAAGATATATGTAATTATACAACAGGGCATGGGTAAAGAATGAGAAATGTATTTTAAAATTCAGCAAGCGAAGGGTTAAAGATCGGTCACATAATGTGCGGTGCGCATCTTATCTGAATCTCTGTACATTGCATACTTTTCTCAAACTTCGCTACCATTCCCTATGACAGACGCGGGAAACACTGAACAAGATGTAATCCTAAAATAAGCCATCGCGTTGACTTCTGCCATCGAAGTACAACACTTGTATTACACATAGCGTTCTGTTGTTGCCTCTAACCAATTGGATATGGGAAGTGAGTGAGTTGGCTTCTGTAAGTAATGTAGACCTAGTACATGTATAACCCTCTTATCAGGGTATCTACAGTTCATCCAGTATCATTCCAAATCCTTTAGTATGGATTATACATTTAGGATGGGCTTTTACTTCGAATAACATAGTTTCGCCTTCTCCTGATGCAGCTCAATACTAATCAGTAACTTTTTACATAATACATGCATGCTCCTGTTTGTTTCATTCATCTGGACAGATACATTTAGATAAATAGCGTATACCCAGATCAAACATCAAATGAACTAGCAGATTGATTATTGTCTATATTATTTGCTTCTATGCATTAATATTTATCAGAATGTCGCAGGATTGATTTGTTCGTGTATTTACAGTATTCTGTGATCACGGGAAAATATTTATTCAGTGACTGCAAGAAATTGCCTTTATTCAGTAATTACAGAAACAACGTATAAATCAGTTACATATTAGTACACTTAAAACTACAATTAACAAAAAGACAATAACTACCACTATGATACAATTATAAAGACGTTGACCATGAAAATAATGGTCAGATGATGCAGTGACTACAATAAATTGTGTTTAGTTAGTATTTACAGAAACAATGTATAAAACACTTACACGTAATCTACTAAATACAATTAAAACTACAATAAACAAAACGGCAATAACTACCACGGTGACATAATGATCACGACGTTAACCAAATTTTCGGAATGCAATGGTCGGATTATGATAACAATTATGATTTGTTGCTGCTGTCGCTGAAAATGATGATAATGATGCTGCTGCTGCTGATGATGATGGTGATGTTGATGATAAGAGTTATGATAATGATTATGATGATGATGATGATATTGTTGTTGTTTTTTGTTGATGATGATGACGGTGATAAACATGATGTATTATTATTAATGCTAGTGGCGTGGTGGCGATGATTATGATGGTGATTATTACGATAATGTTGATGATTATGACGATGATGATGATAATGATGATGATTACTGGCTGTCTGTAACAGATTGTACAGGCGGATAATGTGATGCGATTGTGATCGTTAAAGACCATTTGCGACCTCTGTAACCGGCGATCGTCTGCGACTAAATTATAAAAAATGCTTCACAGTCACACTGGAGATGCTTCTGCGACCATCGTACGACAGATTGCTGACGACAATGCACAAAGTTACTGGTATTTGTACGAATGTCCAACAATCACTTCCGACCTGTTGTGACCTAATCGCGTGTAACCATTAGGCGATCACCAGTGACAGTATTGGGTAATTGTAGGAAGGTCCAGTCTATAAAGAAATACGTAAACAGTATATAAGTTGGTACTACTATAGGCGTCCAAGTGTATTTAAATTTAAAGAACTGATGAACTGCACACAACTCTCGGTTATGAAAAGGTTATCTAAATTTGTGTATGAAGCATTTATGTTGCGTTGATCTCTAAGTAATAACAATTGATTTTGATATACATACTGATGTTAACAAGTCCGACTCCTAATAACTTATGTTCATATTCATTAATTTATTACAGGTATGATATGCATGTTTAACATCAATATGTGGTCATGTGATACTTGTTAATTTATTATGTCTATTTGTATGACTAGAAACTGTATCAGTTTATGTCAAATAAAATATTCTATTCTATTCTATTCCTGACAGTCGTACGGTTGAAGGGAAGATCACCAACGACAGTTAAAAATTGTTTGAGACCTTTGTACGACGATCGCACGATTACCAAAAAACCGCTAATGGTTACCTCTTAAAGACTACCGGCGACCAGTACTACCGTAAGGATGTTATTGTGCATGATCAACAACCTCTTTACGACTGAAATTGGTCGCACGACTAGCAAAAATTACCAATGATTACTGAAGAGCACCCGCGATTATCAGTGACTTGCCATGCGACCTTCGTACGAATATCGGCGACTAGAGGTCGCTAGCAATCGTAAACAGGGCTTAAGGGACCGTAAGGCCATTTGGAACTAGGCCCTAAGGTGAGTGTTGTGTATGAACAACCTCTCTACGATTGGAATTGGTCCACGACTGGAAACGATTACCAACGAGTACTGAACACCGCCGTCGATTATCAGTGACCTATCGCACGACCTTCCTACGAATATCGGCGACCAGAGGTCGCTAGTAATAGTAATCAGGTCTTAAGTGGTCGTAAGGCCTAGTGAGACAGGGCCCTAATAAAAACATTTGAAGATGTACAGTAAAGCTTACGTTGAGTGGTTGTCTGAAGGAAACCTAGATATCTGTATATACTACACGTTGCGGTTTAAAGATAGTTCCCAAATAATATTTATATAATACCTTTATTCTGTATTATCCTTTTGAAAACAACAAAAGAGTACTGGCATTTGAAAACAGTGCAGATCTGCATCAGTGGATTCCTAGAGGATCCCATTTATCAGGGTCTGCATTGTTTGTTATTCAAAAACCGCTCGCAAAGTATACCGGTTCATACTGAATGGACTCTATCATTAAACAAAGATGGACCGGCCAACTTGACAAAATCAGCAATAAAAGTATTAAGATGTCCCTTGTTTCAACCCTTTACCCACTACACACGCATTGTGACGCATTTGGTCTACTCTGTTTGCCTATGGAATTATATAGATTGTTTGCCTATGGAATTATATAGATCTTATCGTACAATGTCTACCGTGCCCCCCCCCCACACCCCTCTTCCCAATCCCACGATCCAAACATAAAAACAAAAAACATATCCTGTATTCAAATGACATTATAAAAGTATATTATATATTTGTCTATAGAAAATTTATGCCTATTCAGTTTTGAAGACTTCGGCCTTCCATTTTTTTCGAACAATTGATCATAATACACAGTCTGTATATTGAGAGGTTTTTCATCTGGGTGAAGTCTAACATGTTTTGTAAAGATATTCATCATATCCTCAGAAGTGTGCTAACGATTAACACTGAACAATATATGACCCCCAAAAAAATCACTGTCACGCCACTATGTAATCGTTTTGGTCAACGTTTGCCCTGAACTCTCTCCCCTCATCGGCAATTTTAGAACCATTTCCCTCATTGGCTAGTTTTAGACCCAACCTTTTTGAATAGATCTACGAAAAGGAGAAATTACAAGAACAAATGAAAAGTTTGTAAAGATATTCCTATGTCGACCAAAGTGTGCTTACGCTTAACAACTGAACTATATACGGCCACAAAA
Source organism: Azorinus chamasolen (assembly GCA_963576725.1). NCBI lineage: Eukaryota > Metazoa > Mollusca > Bivalvia > Cardiida > Solecurtidae > Azorinus > Azorinus chamasolen. Next base: position 34,192,416 of record OY755242.1, on the reverse strand, counting down.
AAATGATTGTCACGCCAATACCTAATCGTTTTGTTCAGCGCTAATATTTACCCTTAACTCACTCCCTCTTAGGATATTATTAGAACCATTCCATCATACGCTATTTTAGACCCAACCTATTTGAATAAATCTACCGAAAAGGAGCATTTAGAAGACAAAGGGGAAATATTTTAGAAGTATGTAGTCTTGAAACCATTGTGATAATCAGAGCGTTTTCTCCTATGCAGCAAATGCTCTACTTATCACAATGGTTTCAACAAGCCGTCAAAGGCGTCAATATGAGGGGAATGGTTTAATACATGAAAAATATCACATATTTGTTTTCACAGATAATATGTGACGCCATAACTTATGCATAAGTATGATAAAACATAAAGTCACACCACGCCTTCCTGGAAAGTAAATATCGGCTGGGCTGGATGTAGGGCACCGATACACTGAACAGCCATGAAGAAGGGATATTGGCCCAAATGAATCAAAGTACATGTATTAGGACTGACACACTTTCAGAATTTAGGCAAATAGTGCAGAACCAGACCAAACTGCTCATGAAAGAGCAATTTGACCAGGGTCTACATTATTTGCAACTATGTCAGTATAACTTAAAGTCAGACATCAGAGTTTTATTTTTCAAACACTTAAATTGCTTTCAAGAAATATCTAAGCATTTTAAATTATTATCATTATTGCCATAAGAATTTAAATCAAAGAATTTAAGTTTTATGAAAATGTACATACCAATCATTAGATCTTTAATATTTGTCTCAGGCTTATTTTCAAGCTCGTGAAAGTCTGACGGGAACTCACAGGTGACTATATAGACCATGAACTAGTGTATTGCCAGATGTTCCCGCCATTACATATTTGGAATGTAGGTAATTATAAAGTCTATCGTCAGATTTTAAGAGGTAATAGTTTCGTAACTTTATTCGTTCCGTAAATATAATCCATCGAGTGGTTTTGCATTATCGAACTCGGGTGTCTGCCTTTAAAATTATCAAATGACACTAAATTAAATAATTCAGCTTTTACAACAATATTCGTCGACCATATCGAGGGCTTGGTGCAAAACTATTCTCACTCCTTCACTTTGCGAAGGAGTTAGAATAGTTTTGCACCAAGCCCTCGATATTGGCTCAAATACGAACTGCTACATATATAATAAAAGGTACTACCGAAAAAGCTTTCGACATCGGGAATACAGCAATATTGCTCAAACGAGTTTTCGACAAGTATTTGGGCAAACAGACTTGGACATAGACTGCACTTTTATCAAATACTCGTTTGACGTATTCGTTTGAGAAAAATACTGTGCCATCATGCAAGACTACATCGCCATTGATGAATTTATACTCGGAGGGGGCGAACACAACCATTTTGCAGAACTGCATATCAGTCATTGCCACCTGTAATCCGCAGTCTGGTGATGTATAATCATCATACGATAGAAAGGCTACCTCATCAAAGGCTAAGTCAGAGAAGGCAACCTCCGTATTGAACTCCATAAGTATTTCCATCGTTTCCACAGGAGTCCGAATCCTGCTTTCCAAGTCTTTGTAGATGTCATATACGTTGGTGATATCTGCCATATGAATCAAAACGTCAAATAGGAAAGTTACCGTGTCCCCTGCAATACTATATGTCCTAGTTGAAATTTCAATGTCACTCACTTTGTTAGTGAATAATCGTAGTTTTGTTTTAGAAATCGCTGTATGTCTCAAATATGGTATCGCATCTCCTGTGTTGTTTACTGTAACCTTCAGGCGAAGATCTAAACAAAATTGACCTCGTATCTCGGCAAACACTTCAATACAATCAATGCTTCCATAATTAGCAGTGAACTTAGTTGGAGGACAAGCAATATGTAGACATTTTTGCTGTAAGTAGAGCAATGAAAACACAAATATACATATCTGAACCATTTCCATATTGAATATTCATGTAAGAAACTGTATATTCAGGACCAATTTAAGCGCATAAGTAAAAAGAATAGATCCTGATCAGACGGTTCCTACTGTCGTTCGAATTCCTGACCTCTTTACACAGAATTATATTGCTGCAGCGGAGATCTTGGCCTCCTTAACGTTCAGTAATACCGTGTCTGATCCTAGTTTACGTCGTTTAAAACGTTAACCCTTCTCCACATATAAACACCTTTTCACGCATTTGTAAACATAGTAGACCTAGATCAGACGGCTAATGTAGGAGCCGTCTGATCAGGTCTGCTCTGTTTGCTTATGAAATTATAATTGATCTGACTTCTTTATAATTTATACCAATACTAAAACGTCCTATATGTATTTATATATGCCATTTATAAATATTCAACTATTAAATATTCATGACGTCTATTACTTCTTACATGAATGTTCAATAGAGAGAGAAGGGGTTAAAAGTTACCATAAGTGTCACATCTGGTGTAGAATCTAATTGTTTAGGACTTAAACTATTTAACCCATTCCCTCATATTGACGACGTTTGAAGTAACTTTGTGAAACCATTGTGATAAATAGAGCATTTGCTCCTATAAGAGCAAATGCTCTATTCATCACAATGGTTTAAAACAACAAAATTCTAAAAAATTCCTTTTCTCCAGTTAATGCTCCTTTTCGGTAGATTTATTCAAAGAGGTTGTATCTAAAAATAGCCTATGAGGTAATGGGTTAAGTGTAAACTGGAATGGAGACGAACACGACATAAACATGTATTCAATATAAGCTGAATGATAAGAAACTGCAGATGTCAAATGATGTCTGGTATTGTAATCCCGATTCAAAACAGCAACATGTAACGCTGAATGTAATGAAAAGTAATGCATGACTCTATTATGAATATTAATTTATCCGATAACTGTATAATATAAAATAGAAATATAAATGTTTCATCATTGTCAGAGAAAATCTTATCGGAAACATAAGCAATCAGAACAGAATATGATCAGATAGTTCCACCAGGAACTGGCCTATCTCGGTCTACTCTTCAGAGTAAAGGTTTGCTACGCGAGTCTATCCGTTTATGATATTCCGAAAGCCAGATAAATATTGGTGAGGCATATATATGAGGTCATTACTCTACATGTCATTCGGGTGAGCTTTTGATGTGGGATAGTATCGTAGAAAGGAAAGATCATTTTGAAATCGTGGTCGCAATGTTGTCGTCAGCTTATTCTTCGTTATGATCATATGTAATTCAAAGCTAAAGATTAACGTGCTTACTAAAGTACTAAAATCATTTCTCTACCAAACCGTATGTTGTGACCGCTCTTTAGAATCGTCTCTTCGAGACGATTCTTAAAAGTGGTCACAACATAGAATTTGTTGGAGAAATAAAGAAGTTATTCTTGAAACTGATTTGTTTTACGCGTCTTATTTAGACATCTATCTGAATAAACAAGTATTGATAGTTTATCCGAATAGTTACGAGCATAACATTGTTTTTCATCAATCGCATTCATGATGAGGACGCAAAATTACTTCCTCTACACAAAAGCGAATTGGTGAGTGTATCGTAAATGGGCGAGTATTTTGTAACTGGTACTTTGCTATTTTCTTAAACATTAAATGATTCATTACCTTGATATGTGTGTGACATATTAAACATATATATTTCAATACTTATTTATTAACATTCAAAACAAAACAGTGCATGGGAAAATTAATGTATTCTGTATAACAAAGTGACTAAGGATGGGTGAGATTAAGAGCCACTTATGAATATGAGAGACTGCGAAGGCAAATATCGGATACTCTAAGATGATTGAATCAGGAGATTTGGTAGGCATGTTATTGGGAACTTGTGCATCTGAGGAGTAGCAATAATGTATAATCACAATATTTGTTATTTTTTATAATACAGTGGAACCCCTCTAATGCGACCACTTAATGAATAAACATGCGTGTCTTTATAAGCAGCTGGTTGCTTAATGCAGGACAAAAGTAATGCAGAAAGCTCCTTCTAGTGACGGATACGTTTCATTCTCTTCGGCAACTCAATTGAACTTCACGGCAATAAAGTGGTACTTTGCGCCTGGGATTGGTTTGCTAACATTCTGGAGGTTCTTATTTCCCAGGATTTCCATAGGCAACCTCCAAACAAAATCTTTGTAGTAACACCGTCAATTCACAATGTTAGTTAAAGATGATCGTCCGGTGCCGTCATATTGGCATTGAAAAAAGACCAACCAGTGCTGTCATAATGTCAATGAAAGATGCCTACTTTCTAAATCGTCGCTTTAGAGAAGGCCAACTGAGTACAGTAAAACCTGTCTAAAACGGCCACTAGCTTGTGTTAATTAGTTGGTATTTAGGGCAGGTGGCTCCTTAAAGCAAGGTGAACGCTCATATAGGAGCTTGCTTTAAGCAGCTACCTGCCTTTAACACAAAAAATTGATGTAATTTAGTGGCCGTTATAGAGAGGTTTTACTGTATCATATTAGCATGTGTATAGTAAACCTCGCTAGACCGGACGATCAATTTAGTAGAATTATCGGTATTAGAGACAGGTGAAAGTCGTGCAGAAAGCTCCTCCCTGCATTAAACGGCCACCTGCCTAAAAGTATCGGAATTCTTCTCTACTATAATTCCGGTGTAGAAGGGTTATTATTGTATTGTAAAATATAGAAAATATTCCAAATGGTACAACTTTCCTTAACCCTTTCACTGCAAATGCCGGATCTGTGATTACCTATGCAAACAGTTTGGATCCAGATGAGACGCCGAGTAACTCGGCGTCTCATCAGGATCAAAACTGTTTGTTACTGTTACTATGTTTTTGAAACAAAAATGAAGAAAATCAAAAGAATGAAATTTTGTAGCAGACGACTGAGTTTGGCAGCGAAAGGGTTAATTGAGGGCAAAATTCATTGTGAACCTGGTATCTAATTTTTATTTGATCGAAGCAAATGCCAACAAGTTGTTATGTAAATATGTCTGCTTTATAGTTCTGTAAGACAATGTTCAACAAAAATGGGTTAACCCTTAGCCTGCTAAGTGTGACGTAACTGCCATTTGTAAACAGCTTGGGTCCTGATGAGGCGCTGAGTAACCCGCCGTCTCACCAGGATCCAACCTGTTTGACATTCTGTCATTAATATCTTTAAAAGATTAAGCGAATAAGAAGTGACAACGGCAACAGATCAGAGCTTAAGCAAACCTCATTTTCATAGTAGGCTAAGGATTAAAAGAAGTATACTTCTTCATCTTCAAGCAGGTAGTACCATAATGTAGGACTACAGTTATTCAGGAAGCGACCGAATGAGCTTTCTGCATTACTTTTGCTTGAATTATGCAACGACCTGCGTATTTTGACTTATTAATGGAATCAGTACACACAAAGTAAATCATAAATAGCCGCTCAGCTGTCTAAATAAAGTATCTGAATTTGCACGGCATCATCAAAACCACGTGATACAGTGCTCCCTCCCTACAACGGCCCTCTCAATAACGATTCCCTCCTTACAACAACGCATGTCACTGTTTCCGAAACAACAAGGCTCTAGAAACAACGTTTTTCCATCGTATTTTCTTTATGCATCCATCAAACCCTATGTTGTGACCACTCTTCAGAATCGTCACTTTGTGACGATTCTAAAGAGTGGTCACAACTTAGGGTTTGATTGAGACATAACGGTTTTAGTTCTCGAAATACACCCTATCTGGTGATATGCAAACAAGCTAATTATGTTTGATTTTCCCTCCCTATAACGACTCCCTCTGAACAACACATACAATATTCGTATCCCAAAGGGTGTCGTTGTAGAGAGGGAGCACTGTAGTTGGTTTAAGGATATTGGCCCTTGGTATGTTACTGCATTCTTTTTCAGGTCGCTTATAGTTGTCTACACTGTGTGCAAAATGTTAGATTCCATAACTTGTCGTCTCATAGTGTTGCCACCTAATTTGATTTTCGTGTGATGCAATTTAAATTCCTGCTTTATTTTACAGAATCGAATTAGAATGCGTATTTTCTTTTATTCCTACGCACAAGTCTCCATAGATGTAGAAAATTGGTAAAATGTTATTTTTAGAAATAGATAACGTTCTCTTTTACACCCAGTCTGTTCTGCATGAAATATGATTTTATGTTTCCCTTTCAGTGCAATCCATGCATCTAATTGAATAATTAATTCGAGCAACATCTTTATCTGAGTTGATGTTATTATTTAGTGACGTACCTGTTCCGCAATAAACGTTTTGCCAGTAGGACAGTAAGAAATCGAGGATGCATTGTCACCAAAACGGCTATTTAGTTGACTGACATCAATGAAAGCGTTCCCCTTTAGTAGAAAATCATAAGGCATGCGTCCAAATAGAATATTGTCTAGTCCGCAACGGTCCCGCATCGCAATGCAACTATCGCAATATACGTTCCTAAATACTCGTCGGAGGAAAATAATCCCTTTCAATGTACTTTGACAGGCCGTTCTGTAGGTGGTTTTGTTACAAACAATTAAATCAGCTGGCAAATAGCACTCAGCAACCGTACCTGTTGGAATCAATGTCAGTTTACATTTCTGTTCTCTGAATTGAGTATGTATGACCTCTATACTCGTATTTGCAAGACGATGAAGAGCTATAGGTTGCATGCATAACAACCTGGCGTTCCATGGAATAAGCATCAGTCTTTCGCGGTTGCAGTGAGCACAGTGTATATTTTTGTACGTACGACCAGTCAAAGGAGAAAACACCGGGATCATTTCGATCAACGTGTCTGTTTGCATGGTCAAACATTTATCCACTGCATCATCCGAATACCCTGGTATACATTCTGCAACTAAAAGGTATGGCTTATAATCATGTGCACCAACTGCCCCTACGGACTGAACTGCGGTACATATCTCATTGTTCTGTGTGATTATTTGTCCATTTTGTGAATACCTGGGTTCCCCAACTTTGTCCTTACAACACAGACCTAAAGCCCAACAGTCATCGGAACAGTCACAAGGTACACAGCAAGAGCGGATATGTGACACATTTCCAGTATATTCTGTTTGGTTGCAGGTGTCGTACTCCGAACAATGCTGTTGAACAACCGCGACGACTGTTTGCCAAGGTTCATCTTTTAGCTCGTCGCCATAGTCCAGTGAATCTATACAACAATATAACGCTGCAAATATGATGGCAGCTCGAAATACACGGATCGTTTGCACCCCAGTCCTAAAAGTATGGATAAAACATATTAACCAGTTAAATAATTTACCCCATGGATATTCATGTAAAAAATAATGTATCCGTGAATATTAATTCAATTCATTTTTATAATGGCATTTAAAAACAGACATGTTGGCCATTGCAGTACCTGTAGTATCATATCCGTATTACAGTGCTCCCTCTCTACAACGACATCCTTTGGGATACGAATATTGTATGTGTTGTTCAGAGGGAGTTGTTATAGGGAGGGAAAATCAAACATAATTAGCTTGTTTGGAGATTCCCAGATAGGGTGTATTTCGAGAACTAAAAGCATTATGCCTCTATCAAACCTTATGTTGTGACCACTCTTTAGAATCGTCACAAAGTAAAGTGACGATTCTAAAGAGTGGTCACAACATAGGGTTTGATGGAGGCATAAAGAAAATACGATGGAAAAACGTTGTTTCTGGAGCCTTGTTGTTTCGGAAACAGTGACATGCGTTGTTGTAAGGAGGGAATCGTTATTGAGAGGGTCGTTGTAGGGAGGGAGCACTGTATATCATTCTATAAGCAAACATAGCAGAATAATGCAGATGAAAATAGGCACAGATTGCAAAGATGAAAATAGGCGCATTTATGAGGTAAAGTGTTAAATATTATACATGTATTCAGTTTATCACATACCCCCCCCCCCCCCTTGTATAAGATTTAATATAGCCATCAAATATTCCTCTATATTATACACATTTAATATAAGCTGTAACGTCATGTATAAATACCACGACGTCGTAGAAATATACATGTAGGACCTGTCAATAAAAATGTGATATAAATATTATGCTCGTAGTCATTTTGTATGCATAATTTTGTACAAAATGATATTGTCTTGGCTTGACGGAGACTCACTTACAGAAGAAGTCCCTACAATAGACGCATATTTTTAATAATATAAAATTTGGTATTTGTTATGTGAAATCATTATTATGAAGATTGTCAATTTGAACTTATATCGAAAAATGACGCTGTGATACCAATAAACCGATTTCACCAATACTTATATTATTTGTTCTACAAAAAAAGTATTATCGGCCTTTTTCCGTTCAAGTTTTCCGCGTTTGGCCGATGCTCACCCGATCCCTCTATGTTCACGTAACAGCTTTTCTCGGGAGTGGTCGGAGAGACGCGAATAGCGCGATCAGATACGAAACTAAAACACAACCCGAATAAAACAAGTCAAGTCAAGTCTAGTAAATTTTATTTACATAATCCGATGAGCGTAACGAATAATTGAGCTTTTTACACCGACTTAAGTTATACATCACATACATATAAACATAGATATATAAGAGAGAAAATAAAAATAAGAAAAAGCTAAGAATTTCAGTAACAGTTAAGAAGTTGTTATATAGTAATTGTTTAAAAAAAAGCAGAGTCTGATCATAACCTGCACATTATTTAAAACAAGGAATACTTGTACATGTACTACGTATTATAAATTTGAAAAAATATGGTACAAAAAGGCATTTAGAAGCACACATATTTCAAACACAAACAACTAAAACATCGGTGTATAGAATCGGGATCGTCGATATCAAACACATGGATGTTTCGTTATTTTCAACGTTTATTGTATAGGTTTTCTTGTGATATACTACCGTTTAGCATATACACAAATGAGTTATGTATATTTTAGTCATGTTGAAAACGCGTCGAATGTAGGGACATCCCCTTAGCATTTTCCAAGACTAGTTTAATATATTGAACAAATGATTACTCGCAACATATCTTATATACATGTACAGTAAAACCCCGCTAATGCGACCACCTAAAAGAGGTGTAATTCTTGGTGCTAGATGCAGGTGGTAGCTTAATGCAGGACAAAAGTAATGCAGAAAGCTCCTAGAAGAGCTTTCTGCATTACTTTTGCCCTGCATTAAGCAACCACCTGCTTATAAAGACCACCATGTGTATTTATTAAGTGGTCGCATTAGAGGGTTCTACTGTATATCTACCCTACTGAAATGGCAACAGATATGAACAAATACAATATAGAAATAGTTTCAATTTATTCATTGCAGAAAACAACAGTGTTGGTATTTGCAAACAGTGTATACCCAGATGATGGTTCCTAGAGGAGCCCTGTAGCCCCAGATGAGGGTTCCTAGAGGAGCCCTGTAATTTTGGTATGCACTCTTTGTCACGTTACCCAGATGAGGGTTCCTAGAGGAGCCCTGTAATTTTGGTATGCACTCTTTGTCACGTTACCCAGATGAGGGTTCCTAGAGGAGCCCTATAATTTTGGTATGCACTCTTTGTCACGTTACCCAGATGAGGGTTCCTAGAGGAGCCCTGTAATTTTGGTATGCACTCTTTGTCACGTTACCCAGATGAGGCTTCCTAGAGGAGCCCTGTAGACCGAGATGAGGGTTCCTAGAGGAACCCTGTAATTTTGGTATGCACTCTTTGTCACGTTACCCAGATGAGGGTTCCTAGAGGAGCCCTATAATTTTGGTATGCACTCTTTGTCACGTTACCCAGATGAGGGTTCCTAGAGGAGCCCTGTAATTTTGGTATGCACTCTTTGTCACGTTACCCAGATGAGGGCTCCTAGAGGAGCCCTATAATTTTGGTATGCACTCTTTGTCACGTTACCCAGATGAGGGTTCCTAGAGGAGCCCTGTAATTTTGGTATGCACTCTTTGTCACGTTACCCAGATGAGGGTTCCTAGAGGAGCCCTGTAATTTTGGTATGCACTCTTTGTCACGTTACCCAGATGAGGGTTCCTAGAGGAGCCCTGTAATTTTGGTATGCACTCTTTGTCACGTTACCCAGATGAGGGTTCCTAGAGAAGCCCTGTAATTTTGGTATGCACTCTTTGTCACGTTACCCGTTTCTTTTAACCATTGTCCTGTATCAATGTAAGAAAAATGGCATCATGAATATTTATCAGCAGAATATCTTATAACGTTAACTTTTCAAGGGATTTTTTGCTTTGAAACATATTGTAGAATCAGATCTACAGGAGCCGTCTGGATCTAATCTGTTTGCAAATGCATGAAAATGCGTTTATGAGTGAGAAGGTTGCTCCTTTAACCTTTAGCCTGCTGAGGAAATTATTTCTACAGAATTTTTCACCTACTACATTTCCGAAATGCAAGCTATAATCCACAGGACACCGTCACACTGAATAATGAACCTCGACAGATAAAAATGTACGAACACTTGATATATATACAAGGGGTCGAACTTCCTAGTTACGAATTTTACTCTTCTCCCAAGTTATGCCTATGTTGACATTCAATCAAAATGTATATCGGGTAAAGCTGTTTGCAAATACGTAGTCTAATGTATAGTCTATGCAACTACAAAGCGAAATGCTCCTAGTTGAAACGGTTCTCAGAAGCCAAAGCGGAGAATCTCGAGAAACACGGTAATTTTGACAGGTCGGAAACGACCTCGCAACCGCCCGATTACCGACTAAAATGGATTTTTGAACGATTGCCAGCGCTGAATCAGGTCGGCTGCATACAGGGTGTCCCAAAAATAATGGAACCCTGGATCAAAATTTGTATTTGAACCAAGCAGCCTAATCCCTTAAAATATAAATATACAGGTATGTAGATAAGTCATGTGTGCATTTTTCTGCCAAATGTCTCTTAAAAATATGCATAAGTTTTAAAGATATGAGTATTTTAATGAATGCACCTAAATTCTGTTTTTACATGATATGCATACATTGCATAGTGCACGCTTATATCAAGTTTAAAACGGATATGCGGGTGCTTTCCTTTAAATGCTGATATCGTAAATACCAATGAACATGTTTAGACAAAATTCAGACTATATTATGGCAAAATGTTGTGTCTACTTAGCTACATGTATATACTGTTAATTTAAGTTAGCAATATTGACACAAATGAGATACCTTGCATATCTTAATCCCGGGTCTTTATTTTGGGACACCCTGTACAATAGCTAGTAAGCAACTGTGACAATTACTGCGAAAACTGCGTTCGATTAACTTTATTTACACTGTTGGACAGATGATATTGTCACCAAACCATTTGTTGTAGCTTTCAGCACCCATTTTACGTCAAGTGACCAGTAAGGAAAGCTGCAAGCTTATTGGACGAGGGCCCAGTTTCGACCAATGAAATTTGCCATTACAATATTAGCCACGTGATACAAACATGGTGTGGAATTTGAATAAACTGGAAAATGTTCATTTGACCGCCCAAATTATACTGTCAAACGTTCAAATAGCCGTTGTAGTCGAGTTGACCGACAGCGAAATCCGAACAGAAGATTTAGGTGCACAATTTAGTGCATATTTAATATTTTTTATATTAAACTATCTTTTCAAAAGGACTGCAATTCTGATAGATGACTGGGGTGTCGCCATTGTAGATGATGGCTGGATCATCTACTGATTTCCCAGGATCTGCCGTAGTTGAATTGGCGATACATCCGTTCTCGGGGTTGCAGTTCAGCCGTACAAGCTATTGTCAAATTTGTATGTGACTTGCTCAGTCAGGGGCCTTCTTGTGCACATTTTCAATTCAAGCCTTTTGGGGCATATTTTGTAGCCTACTAGGGCATACTATGAAGCCTATTGGGGCATATTTTAAAGCCTATTGGGGCATACTTTGTAGCCTATTGTCGCATATCTAGAAGCCTATTGGGGCATACTTGAAGCCTATTAGGGCATATTTTGAAGCCTATTGTGGCATGATTTGTGGCTATTGGACCTAATCATTATAAATTTGGGATACCACTACGGATTGCTGTCAAAGGTCGCCCCTACACGACAATTTGTCCGGTGTACCTGCTAGCCAATTGGGCTAGCACGATGGGATCGGGAACCATGCCCAACAGAGACAAACCTGAACCTTAGTTGTACATAATTTTAATAAACCAATGTTATGATTGAAGATGTTGTGTGTTATTGTTAGGTCCGCCAGATGTTATGTGGCAAGGTGACATGGGTGAATGCATATATGTTATATCGGGCTGGCATTGCAGGTTGGCTTTGATAATGTGTTAAGATGAAGAGCATCGCTTATGTTGGGAAAGCATTCACCCATGACCCCTTGTCCGGCAGCTGGTGTCCTCAAATCTCCCAATAGATACGATTATTGTTCAACAATAATCGATTGTTATTGGAGTTTGATATATACTCGGTTATGTATTTTGTGTGTGGTAGAAGCGTTATACTGAATGATAAATTGTCAAACAGTATAACGCTTCGATCACATACAAAATACATAACCGAATATATCTCACACTCCAATAACAATCGATTATTGTTGAACAATAATCGCATTTAGTCGGTAACTAAGCGGTTGCAGGTCGTTTCCTACCTGTCAAAATTACCGTGTTTTGGGGATTCTCCTTTGTAGCTTCTGAGAACCGTTTCAACTAGGAGTTTCTCGCTTGGCAGTTACGTAGGCTATATATTAGACTAATTATTGGTGAAAAGCTTTACCCGATATACCGTTTGATCGAATGTCAACAGGGGCATAACTTGGGAGAGGGGTAAAATTCGTAAATAGGAAGTTCGACCCCTTGTCTATATATCTAGTGTTCATACATTTTGTTTTTCTGTCGAGGTTCATAATTCATTGTGACGGTGCCCTGTGCTATAATCAATTTCTCTACCAAAATACAATCAGGGTGTCAAACAGTTTGGATCCTGATGAGACGCCGAGTTATTCGGCGTCTCATCTGGATCCAAACTGTTTGCATAGGCATTAACTCATCCGCCCATAGCAGGCTAAAGGTTTATATTGACGGTACGCTTGAGCTATGTTTCAAGTCTGGAAATTGAGTATTGAAGGGGTTATATACTCCAAGTACGCGTAGTGGGCTTACAGCGACACGGTATGTTGCTTTGATGCGTGGTCGAATGTGAAACTTTTATATCAAGTGGCTGTGATAATAGGTTTTCATAACAATGGATGATTCTGTAATCATTATATTGCCGATAAGACCTTTGGGAAAACAAATTGTCAGTTTTCAGTTTTCATATTGATCTGAGTAAACACTGTTTGGGCATGGCGTTTTAAAGAATAATGTAGTGTCCTGGCTTCGCCAGTGTCGAGTGAGTTTCGACCGGCCTGTGGCACGGTCGAACCTCACTCAACACGGAACAGAATTCGTTAATTTAGGAACTATGTTGTTTATCAATTCTAGAGGCACTAAACCCCATGTTTAATAAATGTTGTCAGTAGCGCACATCTGCAGTAAAGGCTTGTATTCAAGTTGTTGTTGACGCTTCTGCGAATTTTCGGCATGACGCAACCATATTGCCTGATGCATTATGGGTTGTTTACATATTACGTCACTAAGGAAAACAGCGTCCAATTGTGTACTATCTGTCAAAAATGCCGAAAAGGAAGGCTGAAGCAACTTATACACCTATGGTAATTATTAAAGTCAATTGTATCATATGTTTCAAAAGGGGTCTTCAATTTGAAATATTTCTTAGAATAAGTTCAACCGTTTAACGGCTAAATGGTCGAAACGATCACTTTCGTTCTAAAAGTGATCGGCTTCGATCATCTCTTTGATCACCTCTTTGATCATTTTTGGTCAAATCGACCATTGATCACTTTCTGGACCATTTTCTTTGATCGATTTTCTCCGCAGAGTATAAAAGGGGGTGAAAATCGTTCAACCAGGGGAGACGAAACAAAATCTTTAAAGGAACAACACGCATAAGACCTTTTTTGAGGCAGAAATATTCATTAATCCGGTAAAATTTAATGCAAGCCTTTCATATCATATACACTGAAGTAAAATAGTAACAAAATCTATTGACAGAATATATTACATGGACTTTTATTCAAGTATTTTTCTACTGAATCAACGGATTTGGCTATTAACGTTACAAAACCCCCTTCCTTCGGTTTCATTTTATTAAATCCATAGATCTTGATGCAGATGTGCGCTGCTACGGTTATTTGAAGATATACAGAAGATGTTTTGATGTTTTATAATCGGTCTATGCATAGAGAAAAGTAACAAAACAGAACTACTTTGAATTGACAGTTGTTGTTTTACTATGTCTCCCATCCAGTTACTGATCTGAGCTAGATCTACTGATCTGGATCTCAGAATCACAAAGCTCACTTCAGACCAGATCACTGAACGTGCCTTGCGGGCACAACATTTATGGTGACGGCGGTGGAATCTGATTAAAACTGTCAGATCCAGAGATACGAACTATTAGCCTCAAATTTATTAGTATTTATATACGCTACCATGTATAGTCCGAGACCGGTAGACAGTGATGGCGTTATATTTTTTAACCATTGTGCTGCCGCATCTCGCCGCGGAGAAAATCAACAGAGACCAATTTCTCCAACAATTGGACCGAGATCCAGTGCAAATATTGAACAAATAAATGAGAGACGAAGCCAAGTTTCCTCACCACGTTTTGCTTTTGAAAGGGAAAACCCATACAGCTCACATCAAGAAAACACGAATCCGAAAAGAGTGTCTAGCATGTCTAAATCTAATGCTAACCAAAACTCTCCACAAACAAGTCAACAAGTTTCTTGCAAGTCAAATACAGATGTTACAGAAATTCTTTGCAATATAACAGAGGTACTCACGCAAATGAGCTCCCAGCTAAATTCCATTAAATCCAATCAAATGAATTCCAAAATCCAAGAACACAACACTTCACCATTTTGTGAAAAAATAATGACGTCACAGCCCCAGGAATGCACGCGTCATAGCCAAGGTCAAGATGTCACTGTTTTCCGTGAGGTTGTAGAGGAGTACCCATGCAGGAATTTAAATGACCGCAGATTAAGATCGAACTCACAAAGCCCTCGGTGTGATTTGAGAGATCCAGTGTTGCAAAATAGTGATCAAAATATAGATCTAACACCGACCCAAAGTGGATCTAGATCTTTATCCCAGCAAATGATAAACAATAACAGCGGATTTGTGAATATACCGGACAAAGATTTATGCATAGATCTACAGCCTCAAGCTGCAAATTACAACCAATTAAGAGCAGTACCAGTTAATGCAAGATTGAACAGACCACGGTTACTGCACGACCTGGGTGGTTTCAAAATTACTCCATTTAAAGGAGATGGAGATTGGCGGGTCTGGCATGCCAGATTTGAAACCATTGTCAGTAGGTTTGGACTTTCAGATGAGGAAAAATTAGACCAGCTTCTGCCAAGAATCGACGGCAAAGCAGCTGAATTTGTATTCACACAGCTACCGTCCGAGCTGTTGTATAACTATAGGGGTCTTATCAACGAGCTTAATTGCAGATTCAGAGTTATTGAGACGTCTAGATCTTTTGCTGCCAAATTCAGTAGGCGTAGTCAGAAAGTTGGTGAGACAGCCGAGGAATACGCATCTGAGCTTAAAATCCTATACGACAAAGCCCATGGGTACAGAGACGCCCGAACAAGAAACGAGGACCTGGTACGTCGATTTTTGGATGGCCTCAGAGATGATCAAATTCGCTTTCAGGTCGAGTATCATAAAGAGCCCGAGACCATTGACGAGGCTGTTTTTCATGTCGTGAATCTTATACAGACAAGAGGCCGACGTGATTACGAGAGGAGACCGTTAGAAAATACAAGGCGTCTAGAGCTTGAACAAGAGGGAAGCAACGGGGCTTCTGAAAGAGATTACAAGAGGCGACAGGATGGTCAACAGTCTACAAATACCAATTCATCTGCTCGAGATGTGATAGGTCAAAATGATATAAACTCAGTGCTAGAGCAGATAGTTGAAAGACTGGATAAAATAGAAAAGGCAAATAAACCACTTGGTTATACCAAAGGTAGGATGCCAAAAGACAACAGAGGTCGAAAAGAATGCTTTAATTGTCACAAAGAAGGTCATTTTGCTAGGGAATGCCCAGACAAGCCTACATACCAGAAAAGGCGCAGGGACGAGAGGAATGACACATCTGAAGAAATTTCTTTAAACATGAAAGGACCAGCTCTTGCGGCCAAAGGGAGGTCCAACTAGATAGCGTAGCTGAAGGCCAAAGTCAAGTCGTAGATGCTCACAACGATGATGTAGAAAAAGTAAGTGAAGGTCAACCGAAATGTAAAAGAGACCTTTGCGATGGTATATATATAAAGGGGTCTGTAGAAGGGGTATCCGTTATTTTTACAATGGACACAGGCGCTTCAAAAACAGTAATTTCCACAAAGGTGTTTGACAAAATAGAGACCAATAGAAGGCCACGACTGGTAAAGTCTGCTTGTTTACGAGGAGCAGGGGGTATGCCTATTAAAGAGAAAGGGAAGGCAGAATTCATGCTAAGATTGGGTTCCTTAGAGACTGTCATAGAGGCTGTGGTAGCCGATATTGAAGATGAAGTACTGCTAGGGTATGATATCTTGGGTGGATCTGAAAAGGAGGCAGCCGACATCTTACTGAGCAAGAACAAAATAGTCATAGGCTCAGTTGAGATACCATGTTTCCAGATTTGCAGAAAAGGTCAAACTAGAAAAGTGGTTGTGGCAGATGATTTCAAAATCCCAGGTCTCTCAGAGTCCCTTGTCGAGGTGTATGTGGAAAGGCGAGAAGATGATGATACTGATGTCAGAGCAGATTATCTGTTAGAGCCGAATGATAATTTCAAAGAGAGATACCCGCTGGTCATGGCGTCATCTTTGGTGAACATCAACAGAACGGCGACTTGCAAAGTGCGGATCCTGAATCCGTATACTTCAGAGGTTGATTTGAAACAAGATGCAGAAATCGGCATTGCCGAAAGAATAGAACGAGTAGTTAGTGTTATAGCAAATGCAGAAAGTGAAGAAACGGGTATGGAAAGCATCCGTAGAATCAAAGTAGGTCCCAACAGGGATGAAATTGAGACAAGTACACAAAATAATATCAATGAGAGTGAGGTGCCAGATCATTTAAAAGCATTGTTTAAAAAATCGGCCAAGGGTAAAGCTGAGTCACAACGTCAAGCGTTGGCAGGGCTCTTAGTGAAATATAAAGACACATTTTCGAAAGATGAGTGGGACATCGGTTTAACTGATTTGGCGGAACATCCAATAAAAACAGGAGACGCAAGTCCGGTAAAGCAAAGACCAAGAAGAGTTCCTCTAGCTCACGCTGATGAAGAAAGAAAAGCAATTGAGGACCTGCTCAAAAAGGGAGTTATTCAAAAAAGTTCTTCACCATGGGCAAGTCCAATTGTTTTGGTAAAAAAGAAGTCGGGAGCGATAAGACCCTGCGTTGACTACAGAAGGGTAAATAGCCTAGTGAAGCCAGATGGGTTTCCGCTACCACGTATCCAGGATTGTCTAGATGCGGTTGCTGGATCCAGCCTATTCAGTAGTTTTGACCTGACAAGTGGGTACTTTCAAATCCCCCTTAAAAGGGAAGATATACCAAAAAGCGCATTCTGTTGTAAATTTGGACAATATGAGATGACACGAATGCCCTTTGGTTTAAACAATGCTGCCAGTACATTCCAAAGGACTATGGAGCTAGCGCTTCAGGGACTGCAGTGGATAACGTGTTTGGTGTACATTGATGATATAATTGTGTATGCAGAAAACTTTGAGCAACACATCAGTAGAGTAGATAAAGTGCTCGATCGTATAAAATCTGCCGGATTAAAGCTTAAGCCGGAAAAGTGCAATATGCTCCAAACTGAGGTGGTGTTCTTAGGGCATGTGGTTTCTAAGGAAGGTGTACAGCCTGACCCTATGAACATTGCAAAAATTGTCCAATGGCCAGTTCCGCAGAATGCAAAACAAGTTAAACAATTTGTTGCAACCGGCTCTTACTACCGGCGGTTTGTCAAAAATTTTGCAAAAATTGCGAGGCCCATGACTGAACTTACCAAGAAAGGAAAAGAGTTTGTCTGGGATGAGGCTTGTAGCTGTGCCTTTTCGCAAATCAAACGGGCCCTTACCAGTCCAGACATAATGGGTTATCCAATGAATGAAGCTGGTCAGTTTTTGCTTGACGTAGACGCATCAGGAGTTGGCATTGGAGGAGTATTGGCACAAGAACAAGTAGGTAGAGAAAGAGTGATTGCTTACGCTAGCCGTGATATGAATAAAGCAGAAAAAACTACTGCATTACTGAGAAGGAGCTTCTGGCAGTAGTTTATTTTGTCCAATACTTCAGACAATACTTGCTGGGCAGAAAATTTACGGTTCGCACAGACCATCAGGCATTGGTTTGGTTGTTCAAACTTAAAGAGCCAAGCGGAAAAATTGCTCGATGGACTGAAATACTGGCTCAATATGATTTTTCTATTGAGTACAGGCCAGGCACGAAGCAGGGTCACTGTGATGCTCTTTCCAGGTGTGCGGCTCCGAGAGACTGCACCTGTGACGAAGTAGATATGAGCGAGCCCCTTAAATGTGGTCCTTGCCAGAAATGTGTAAAAAGAGGGAAAATGATGGTGTTGGAATGGGAACATTTTCCAGCTAGTGCCCCTGAAATCTATGGTCTAGATTTAAGCAAAACCAAGGAAGAAGAGATTAGAGCCGTGCAAGAAGAACCTAAGCCAGGCACTTCCAAAACGCCCATGCGAACCCTGCAGAACCCTATAAATCAGCAATGCTGGTTGGAATTTTACACTCCAGATATGATGTCCACAGAACAAAAGGAGGATCCTGATCTTTCTAGAGTTATAGATGGTTTAGAAAAATCAGAAAGACCTAACAACAATGAATTGGCCGACAAAAGCCCAGCCACTAGGCATTATTTCCTTATATGGGAATCGCTTCTCTTGCAAGAGGGTGTACTGTATAGAACTTCCAGGAGCAAAGATGGGATGAGAGCCTCTAAGCAACTGGTTGTACCAAGTGAGCTTCGTTCAAAAATAATGTTTCAGATGCACGATTCGTTGACGGCAGGTCATATGGGTGTTAAGAAAACCAAAGTCAAAACGTGCCAACATTACTATTGGTATAATATGCGGGAAGACATAGCCCTTTATGTCAAGAGCTGTGATACCTGTGCCGCAGACAAAAAACCAAACAAAACACCACGGGCACCTATGGGCAGAGTAATTGCTGGCGCACCATGGGAAGTCTTGGCTATGGACTACACAGGTCCCTTTCCAATCACTAAGCAAGGGAATAGATAC
This sequence comes from Azorinus chamasolen, assembly GCA_963576725.1. NCBI lineage: Eukaryota > Metazoa > Mollusca > Bivalvia > Cardiida > Solecurtidae > Azorinus > Azorinus chamasolen. The sequence continues at coordinate 34,173,176 of OY755242.1, read as the reverse complement.
ATCCTTATTCTGACTGATCATTTCACGAAATATGTAGAAGTAATACCAGTGCCCAACCAAACAGCAGAAGACTGTGCTTCAAGAATAATGAATGACGTAATTGCACGCTGGGGAACACCTATATCAATACATAGTGACCAAGGTACTACATTCGAAAGTAGAGTATTCAAAGAATTATGTCGTATTTTACAAGTCAAGAAAACGCGAACCAGTGCACGAAATCCTCAGTGCAATGGGCAGGCAGAAAGGTTTAATAGGACGCTATTGAAGATGATAAGAGCATATCTGGTTGGAGAGCAAGATGAATGGGACCTAAACCTAGGTTTACTAGCTGGAGCCTATCGAGCGACCCCAAACGAAGCAACACAGCTCACGCCAAACCTGTTGACCATAGGGCATGAAGTCCGTCTTCCTGCAGATTTAGTATTTGGTTATCGTGATAGTTTAGCTAAAGATTTTCCAAGTAGTAGCGAGCATGTACAGTCTCTGAAATCCAGAATGGAATTTGCTCACCGGATCGCAAGAAAACACCTTGATGCTAAGGCAAAAAGAAGTAAAGAATACTACGACAAGAGGCAGTTATTTCACACCTACCAAGTTGGTGATGTAGTGTGGTTCCTCCATGAAACCCGGAAACCTGGTATAATGCCGAAGTTAGAGAAGGCTTATGATGGTCCATATGTAATAAAGGAAAAACGTTCGGTTTTGAATTTTATCATCCAAATGAACAAGAATGGACAGGATCGACTTGTGCATCACAATAAGTTGAAGCCATATGAGGGTAATAATCCTCCGAAATGGGTTAGCAACACTTCCAAAGAGCTGAGATGTTAGTGACACTACCAGACAACGTAGGAGTAGCCTCTTGCAATACCTAGTTATACTGTTTAAAATTGTGTGTAAGATTATATAATAATTTTTGCATAGCCAGCATGCTGTTGTACATTGTTTTGTAAATTGGACCATTAAATATGGTTTATAAATAAAGATTTAAAAAAAAAAATGAATGACAGTGACATTATGTATATATATATAAAACGCGAGACGGATACGCAGAAAACTAGCCAGTTTCGGAAACCTAGATCGGTTATCGCCCCGGAAGCATTAAACACACGCCGAAGTACTTGTTGCAGTGTAGTTATGCGGCGGAATACCATCGAAAGTTGACGGAGAAGCACATCCCATCATTGTCAGAGTTTTGTCCTATCGTGATCCTTGAAACTTCAGCTTGTAGCGTACGAAAAGAAGCGTTAATAGCCAAATGCGTTGCTTTATTAATAGACAAGGTCCCTAAATCTGCAATACCCTTAACTATTTTCAGACTGCCATGATGTCTAACCAAATAAAGAACAGAGGCAGAGCATACCAGTGTCAAAGGTGCCCAAAGATACTCCGGAAGGGTCGAATGGTTAGCCACATTCTGAAACACCATGTTCCAATGGACGGGGTCCCGTACTCATGCACACTTTGCATGTTCCGCTGTCAAGACCAGCAGACTCTAGTAGATCATATTAGAAAATACAAACGCCATGTGGAAGCAGAGCTGAAGTTGGGATACAAGCCAAACTACTCTGAGGTTCTAAAGATGTCAGCTAACCCATATACTATTGGCGACAATGACATGGTGCAGCTTGACAGAGACGACTCATACCGGTGGCATGCGCGCAACCTTGCACTAGTGACCGAGGATCTTACAGATGACATATTTGAAGAGGATGAAGATGAGGATACTATCACCATCGGGGGTTTAACTCTTCCCAAGTGGGTAGTGCAAGACTCAACAAAAGTGCCCAGCTACGTGCCAACACCAATTAACCGCCTTACAAGGGACAGCATACCAGTGACACAAGTGGCACAGCCAGTCGACTCTGACATGGGGTCTTCAGTCAGTAGATTCCGTGTGATGAGTCCAGTGAACGTCACGTCTATCACATTGCCTTCAGCACCAGTGTTGAGCATGCCTTTGGTGACGGCAACGGCAACAAGTGACTGCTACAACCCAGCATATGCTACCATTAATCTTAAGGATTGGGAGACTACCACCCTCCAGCCTGATCTCCATCCTACGACTACCACCACAACTGTTCCCTCTACATCAAGCACTTCAACATCCATTGTCAGTAATCCATCAGCACTGAGAACACCAATTATTACAATCAGGACGCCGTCTAGAGATCATCAACGAACCCCTTGCCAAGATGAACTGTACAACATCCTCCCAGGCTTACTCAGACAGGATGAGACAGATCCATTGCTCATAGACCAGCATACACCTTCTCAAAGTCGAAAACGGGGAGAAGAGGAAGAGGAGCCACTCCGCAAGAAACCAAGAAATGAGGAGAAGTGTCAGGCATTGGCGGAACTTTCTAAGGCAATTACCTCGGGTTTCGAGAAAGTAGTTATGGCTATTGACTCCAACACACGCGTCCTAAGAAACCAGGGCCAAACTCTGGAGAAGGCTATTGGTGAGATGTCAAGAATCGAGAGAAAGCTCCATGCGATTGAACGGACCTTAGCCGATAATGCCAAATCCATCTCAACAGGAAATGCAGTGAAGGAGAATATTCCCCCATATAAGACCGTTAAGAGCACTGTAAAAAGGGTTTAACTTATTTAGGACACTCAAAGTAGAAAGGAATGCGGACATGGCATAAATATTTCATTTCATAAACACAACAAATATATAATGATGAATAAAGTGTATATAAATCACAAATTGGCTGTAACAATATCATATCAACCACAGATGAACTGTACTAGTGTGTTTACTAATTACAGATGGACTGTAAAAAGGAAATCACAGATGAACTGTGCTAGTGTGTTTACTAATTACAAATGGACTGTAAAATGAAATTACAGATGAACTGTGATCATAACATTTCAAAACAAATACAGGTGAACTTTTAAAATTGCATATTGTAGTGACTCTCTTACACTGAATTGCCACTCAGTTCAGAAGACTGTGTCTGTTTTGGGGTTTTTTGTTAAAAAGTAAACATGTCAGTTGATTGCAATTTCATGCATTATAATTGCTAAGTTTTAACATAGACTAATAGCTTAGACCTATTTTAGACGTCAAAAGCCTGACACATGGCCGGGTTTATGATATCTGGTTCTAAGTCTATGATACTTGGTTGTTTGATAGTCCTATGGTTATCAAATTCTATTTTCAAAAATGAGAAATCTAACATTTTCTGAAATATTATCGGTCTTACTTGTTATGCTAATTTTATAGCCGTATTAAATGTTTGTGTGGGTACATTTATTTTAACAGTTTCGGGTTAGATCAACCTATTTGGTGTTTAACCTGTTTGATTTTTCAATATTAATCGACTGTTTAGAGAAGTCGAGTTTTCTTATCTAAAAGCGGAAATAGTTTAAAGTTTTCGTGCTGAAGGACTTTCATGAGATCTTTAATATATTTCTCCTTGTTGTAAACTCATGTTCTACCTTTCATCATTTTAGTAGTTGACTTTTGCCATCAATTACTTGAACATTGAGGGTAGTTAAAACACAACTACTGGTTTGATTTGTTTAAAACTGTTTTATGAGTATTGTTTAAATAAAAGTTGAATGGTAGGCTGCAGGAGCTTAGCCTATTTAAGAGGGGGGTAATGTAGTGTCCTGGCTTCGCCAGTTTCGAGTGAGTTTCGACCGGCCTGTGGCACGGTCGAACCTCACTCAACACGGAACAGAATTCGTTAATTTAGGAACTATGTTGTTTATCAATTCTAGAGGCACTAAACCCCATGTTTAATAAATGTTGTCAGTAGCGCACATCTGCAGTAAAGGCTTGTATTCAAGTTGTTGTTGACGCTTCTGCGAATTTTCGGCATGACGCAACCATATTGCCTGATGCATTATGGGTTGTTTACATATTACGTCACTAAGGAAAACAGCGTCCAATTGTGTACTATCTGTCAAAAATGCCGAAAAGGAAGGCTGAAGCAACTTATACACCTATGGTAATTATTAAAGTCAATTGTATCATATGTTTCAAAAGGGGTCTTCAATTTGAAATATTTCTTAGAATAAGTTCAACCGTTTAACGGCTAAATGGTCGAAACGATCACTTTCGTTCTAAAAGTGATCGGCTTCGATCATCTCTTTGATCACCTCTTTGATCATTTTTGGTCAAATCGACCATTGATCACTTTCTGGACCATTTTCTTTGATCGATTTTCTCCGCAGAGTATAAAAGGGGGTGAAAATCGTTCAACCAGGGGAGACGAAACAAAATCTTTAAAGGAACAACACGCATAAGACCTTTTTTGAGGCAGAAATATTCATTAATCCGGTAAAATTTAATGCAAGCCTTTCATATCATATACACTGAAGTAAAATAGTAACAAAATCTATTGACAGAATATATTACATGGACTTTTATTCAAGTATTTTTCTACTGAATCAATGGATTTGGCTATTAACGTTACAAAACCCCCTTCCTTCGGTTTCATTTTATTAAATCCATAGATCTTGATGCAGATGTGCGCTGCTACGGTTATTTGAAGATATACAGAAGATGTTTTGATGTTTTATAATCGGTCTATGCATAGAGAAAAGTAACAAAACAGAACTACTTTGAATTGACAGTTGTTGTTTTACTATGTCTCCCATCCAGTTACTGATCTGAGCTAGATCTACTGATCTGGATCTCAGAATCACAAAGCTCACTTCAGACCAGATCACTGAACGTGCCTTGCGGGCACAACAATAATAAGCACAAATTGGTTAACTTATCCGAGTGGTCGACAAAACACTAAGATAAATCAAAACAATTACATGTATAGAAAAGTATGTCGGGCGTGGTTCTAGGGCAGCAATAAATTTTGAAAACGAGGCTTACCCGGAGTAGCATGCATAGGCAGTGTCGCCCGATCATGATTTACAGTAATCCCTCTCTAAACCGGAATCTAGTAGAAAAGAATTTACATACTTTAGGACAGGATGTTCCCTAAAGGAGCTTTCTGCATGAATTTCATCCTGCTTTAAGCAGCCACCTGTCTCCATGACCGAAATGTATACTAAATTAACGTCCGGTTTAGAGGGGGTTTACTGTATATATTTCTACTGAGACAGACCGTGCATGTAGACATAGATATTCTCAACCAGTCATCTGTCTTTGCCTACACTGTTTGCAATGTTTGTGTGCGTTATATTTCTTTTCAGAAAGGGCGCCTAGTAATTTCACAGGGGCCTGGACCGCTTCATGGGGTCTATATGTACTATATTATATAGTACATATAGACCCCAATGAAGCGGTCCAGACCCCTGTGAGTAATTTGGCATCTGGTGTGGATTCAATATGTCCACAAAAGCCATGTATGTAATGGTCATTCTATCAGATTATGTTTGTAATGGTCAATATAAATGGCTGTATATGTAATGGTCAGTCTAACAGGACATGTATGTAATGGTCATTCTATCAGATTGTGTTTGTAATGGTCAATATAAATGGCTGTGTATGTAATGGTCAGTCTAACAGGACATGTATGTAATGGTCATTCTATCAGATAGTGTTTGTAATGGTCAATCTAAATGGCTGTGTATGTAATGGTCAGTCTAACAGGACATGTATGTAATGGTCATTCTATCAGATTATGTTTATAATGGTCAATCTAAATGGCTGTGTATGTAATGGTCAGTCTAACAGGACATGTATGTAATGGTCATTCTAACAGACTGTGTGCTAATTCGTCATATCTTTAGCATTACCACTGCCAACGGTGTCCTGATGAGACAGTTAGCCTCTCATTGTCCGTTAAATACCATTTCGTCATTTTGCAATTACTAAAAAGCTATCCTTAACCCATTCCCTCATATTGACGACTTTTGACGACTCTGTAAAAGTCACTTTGTGGAACCATTGTGATAAATAGAGCATTTGCTCCTATAGGAGCAAATGCTCTATTTATCACAATGGTTTCAAACTATAAGATTCTAAACATTTTCTTTTCTCTAGTTAATGCTCCTTTTCAGTAGATTTATTCAATGTGGTTGGATCTAAAAATAGCCTATGAGGTAATGTGTTAACTTACTATTAACCCTTTCCCTGTTCTATAATTAGTCCTAATTTCAAATCCTACTGAATATTCATGGACAAAATACATGTATAGTTATAATGAAATATGGAAGGTCGAACATCGTAAGTAGTATAGGGCGAGTCATTATATGCCCTAAGACATTTCGGAGCATAATACATTTTGGAGCAATTGGGTAGTAGGACCTTACGATTGTCAAAGTACCCTCTCGCTTGTCAAATTCCGGCGGGCTACAGGTACGCGTATACGGAGACAACCGATGGTTTTAATTGGCTAACGGAATATTTCGATTGTCTACGGCGTTGTATTTCTAAATTGTTCTGTCTTTAATGTTTTTTCCGAATTTAAACTGAAACTTTTTTTTTTTTTTTAATCTGCGGATGAAACCTTAAACCGTGCAAGGCAGACATACAGACAGTCTATATGTGAAAGCACTTCACTGTATTTAATACCAAATACACGTTCAACAACTGTCCAATAACTGCACTATTCAGGTTACTTATAGTCGAGGGTTAGAAAGGTGCTACACAGTTGACTAAATAAATGACAGTTGCCCCTGGCCCTAAAACATTTTGGAGCATAAGACTTTTTGGAGCAGACATATATGATTGAGAAGGATTATGTGCCCTAATCCAACAAACTCTGGTTAACTTCGCCAGAAGAGGCTAATACTGGGTTTTAACTCGCTATATTCACTCTACATCTTTCGAATTTTGTCCGTTCGTGCTATGAAATGTCTCCTCCCATTGTTTATTATTTTCGATCAGTTTACCCTACCGCCACAACACAACTGCGTGTGAAAAATAAAAAAAAAGTACATGTACATAGACCGTCAGTATCTTGTCTAGAGAGCCGGGAGAGGCATGTAGAAAACTAAGAATTTATTACTTCAAATCGCGACAGCGTTTCTGGTGAAAATTTACAGATATGTATGTATGCAAACATTATTAAAACTACATTTCCTAGACATATACATGTACCGTGTACCATGTCCAGTTTGTAAATAATTTGTGTTAAAAGAGAATACACCAAATGAGTTATGGCATATCAGTTATATACCCCGAGGCGTAATACAAAGCAGTTTTGTTGACAAGCTGACATCCACTTGTGTATCAATTCTCAAGTGTACTCTTAGCAATGTACAGTGTTACACATGCAATTCTACGTTTCGATCCTTAAAACAGTTTAAATATATATTTCTTTAAATGAAACATATTAGATGCAGTAAATGCTGTGATTTGGTTAGAGCATCGGACAGCCACATAAATTGGCTGCCACATTTTTTTGTTGTGGTGTGTATCTCTCGACTGTCACCCGATTGTCACCGCTAAGGGTCTACAGGTAAATAGAGACAACCTAGGGTTCATTAAAGCTAAAAGGTCCTATCTAAGAGTTCTGATTTAAACCTGCGCAGCGACAACCGTACTAATTATTTTCGCCGAAAATTGGGAGGTTTTTGTTTTTGCACCAACCTACATGCAAATGTATATGCAGTTAAGCATACTCCTGCGCGATTCAACATCCAGCAATCGACTTCACAGAACAAATACTTAGAATAATAATTCATGTACATTTAAAAGTTAGACTTTCAACAGAATATGTATGCATTTCGTAGCTTATTACGTTGACAATACATTTAGTATAAAACGAAATACATTAAAAAAAATCCAACAAACTCTGGTTAACTTCGCCAGAGGAGGCTAATACTGAAGGGTTTTAACTCGCTATATTCACTCTACAACTTTCAAATTTTGTCCGCTGGTGCTATGAAATATCTCCTCACATTGCCAGATATTTGTATTAGACCTGATACTTCATCTAAAGATGTTTTGTTGGAAATGTGTGAAATAAAGGAACGACACTCATTGACATCATGTATTATAGAAAATATCTTAAACGTTTGTATTTCGATGCGAATGGTCCAGCTTCATTTACCTCTCCCGAAAAACTGTTTAAAATTGTTTAAGAAACAAGGACAATATAGAATATCTGGGAAAAATATTAAACAGTGTACACCCTCCATAGAGACATAAAGAGAAAATTCACCAGGAGGAGGATAATAACATCGGGTGTTGATAAACTTGCCTATACAAAGAAAATCTTCAGTCAGACTATATTGAAATTTTATGGCTTGAACTATTTCCAAAAAAATAGTAAATCTTTTTTAATCGGATTTATATACAGAAACCCCAATTCAAAGTTGTCCTGGAATGATGATTTCGATATACACATTGAAAATGTCCTCGGTGAACAAAAGGAAAGACTTATTAAATGGTCATATTAAAAATCAATGGACTGAATACATGGCCTCGTTGAGATTTGTTTAACGTGAAATAAACCATCTAGGGTAGTTGAGGGAAAAAGTAGCACCCTCATTGATCACATATACTAAAATTGTCTCAATAGCATCACATTTATTGATGTACCATGCATAGGCTTAAGTAACCATTTTCCAGTTTTTCTAACTAGAAAAATCAGACACAATGAAAGCAAACACTCTCATTATACCATTTCTTATAGATCATTTAAAAACTTTGATGAAGACAATTTTACAAAAGATTTAGAGCAAGTGCCATGGGATGTCATTAAAGTATTTGATGATGTTGATGATTCTATTGATTCTTGGTATTCTTTATTTAATGAAGTTATTGATAAGCACCTTCCAATAAAAGGACACCGGGTTAAACGCCATACTCAGCCAAAATGGCTAACATCTGAAATTATAGATGCAATAAAATTTCGCGACAAGCTTAAATCTCTAGGAAAAGAAGATGAATACAATACAGCAAGAAATAATGTATGCAAGTTAATTCGATTAGCCAAACAAAATAATTATGAAACAATCCTTGAACAATCCGGTAATAATCCGCAAAATGTATGGAAAGTTTTCAAAGAATTTGGAGCAGGGACGGGGGTAATACTAATAAAAGCACTATCTTTTTAATAAGACACGAGGAAGAACAAGTTTATGACAACAAGGAAATTTCTAACATATTTCATACTTTTTTCATATCTATTGCTAGCAATCTCAAAGAGCCACAGGACCCTACCTCTCATGAAAATGTTTTTTGATTTCTGTAGAGAGAAATTTGCTACAACTGAAAACAATTGGTTTGAAATTCCAGGCAAAAGCGAGACCAACTTGAAGTTAAATCACTTAATATAAAGATGAATAATGATAAAAACTTAAAAATGGTTTCGTGTGATAAAATCCTCGGAGTTCAAGTAGATGAAAGCTTGACATGGGCAGAACACATTAAGTCTGTTACCTTAAAAATGTCAAGAAACATTTGGCTATTATCACAAATAAGTAAATATCTATCTATTGATCACAGAATTGTCTTTTATAAGAGCTACATTCAACCCCACATTGATTATTGCAACATTATGTGGTCTAGCTGTTCTCAAACCTGTCTTGCTAAGATTGAAAGTCTCCTAAAAAGAGCATGTAAGGTTATTGTTGATTATGAATATGATGATATAAAGCAGTCCATGAATGATCTTCATATTTTGACTATTTATGAAAGGATTTTCTTACGCAAAGCTAAATTTATGTACAAAGTTTCAAAGAATACTTGTCCTCCGTACATTAAAGAACTCTTTCAAAGGAGAAATAAAGAGGATAAAACAGTTCCATCTTTAAGATCTACAACCTTAAATAATTATTTACCTCCTCAGCCGAAAACCGAAATGTACAGAAAAAAGTCTTGCTTTTGCTGGACCGACTATTTGGAACTGTCTTCCATAACATATTAGAATCCCTTCATCCCCGGAAGTTTTTCATAAAAGGTGCATTCATTGGATGAAGAATGATAGCAATAACTAATTTTGTCATAGCACAGTTTTTCTTCCTTTTGTAAAAACTAGCTACTTTTATTAACTCATGGTATATTGTTTGTTTGTGAATATATGCATTTACTTATTTGATTGTTTAGCATTTATATCCGTATTTTGTCCATATCGAATGTTACATGCAGGACTGCACTAAGCGCATATGAAAATCATATTCACAGAGTGCAATCTTGCACGCATCCCTCAACTTGTATGCCTGGATTAAGACGTTGGTCAAATTATTCCATTCGAGTATGTTGACAATATTTTAATCTAGCGGTGTGGTTCCCCCACGCAAATCTCTTTTCAAACACTTATCTGAGCAAACTGCCATCAACACATTAGGACTTCTTCATCCCCGGAAGTATTTCATAAAGTCGTGTTTAGCATTTATATCTGTATTTTGTCCATATCGAATGTTACATGCAGGACTGTTCTAAGTGCATATGAAAATCTATTCACCGAGGACAGTCTTGCACGCATCCCTCGACTTATTTCCCATACAAATCTCTTTTCGAACATGTAAATCTCTTTTCGAACACTTGTCTCAGCAAACTGCCACCTCTCATTCAGATTAATACTGGCATATTTTTGTTATTGGCAAGCGAGTTTGCGTGCTTGCAAGCATGTGCGTGTGTATGGATAGCATGTGGGTTTTGTTTGTTTGTAATCTAAACATGTTTACAAATGTTAACAATTTTACTGTGAATTAATTTATCTATACCGAACTGTTATTCATAACAATATTCTGATATATAAAGTCGCATGCTTCTGATGAAGCAGCTCTCTAATCGCATGTGTTAACATGGTCTTTGTTTTACTGCAGGTATAGTTAGGTTAATTCTACAGTAGATACAATGTGCATTTTCTGTAAATATCTGTACATTATAATATGTTTGAGAGTCACAAGGGAGATTAGTTGCTTGCCTGTACTAATTGTGTTACCCTCTTGAAATAATGTCTTTATTATTCTTCTTATTATTATTATTATTACAGTGGGGTGCAGATTTAGCAAGCGTATCAAATACATCCAAATATAACGACGGCATTAATTATTTGCTAGTGGTTACGGATATTTTTTCTAAATACCTATTTACGGAACCCTTGAAAACTAAGCGAGCAAAGGAAGTCACAGAAGCGTTTGAACGTATTTTACGTAAAGGACGTTGTCCTCAAATACTGCAAACGGATAAAGGTGGAGAATTTAACAACAGATTGTTTAAAGAAGATCTGCGCAAAAACGGTATCACCTATTTCACTTCTCAAAACGAAGATATCAAGGTTTCTCCCGTTGAAAGGATTATTCGCAGTTTGCGAAACAATGTGCGCAAAATGTTTCAGGCTAACAGAACTTACAGATATTTAGAAGATTTGCAAGTCTGAAACATTTTGTGCACATTGTTTCGCAAACTGCGAATAATCCTTTCAACGGGAGAAACCTTGATATCTTCGTTTTGAGAATTGAAATAAGTGATACCGTTTTTGCGCAGATCTTCTTTAAACAATCTGTTGTTAAATTTTCCACCTTTGTCCGTTTGCAGTATTTGAGGACAACGTCCTTTACGTAAAATACGTTCAAACGCTTCTGTGACTTCCTTTGCTCGCTTAGTTTTCAAGGGTTCCGTAAATAGGTGTTTAGAAAAAATATCCGTAACCACTAGCAAATAATTAATACCGTCGTTATATTTGGATGTATTTGATACGCTTGCTAAATCTGTACCCCACTGTAATGATAATAATAATAATAATAATAAAGACATTATTTCAAGAGGGTAACACAATTAGTACAGGCAAGCAACTAATCTCCCTTGTGGCTCTCAAACATATTATAATGTACAGATATTTACAGAAAATGCACATTGTATCTATTGTAGAATTAACCTAACTATACCTGCAGTAAAACAAAGACCATGTTAACACATGCGATTAGAGAGCTGCTTCATCAGAAGCATGCGACTTTATATATCAGAATTGTTATGAATAACAGCTTGGTATAGATAAATTAATTCACAGTAAATTTGTTAACATTTGTAAACGTGTTTAGATTACAAACAAACGAAACCCACATGCTATCCTGCTTGCAAGCACGCAAACTCGCTTGCCAATAACAAAAAATATGCCAGTATTAATCTGAATGAGAGGTGGCAGTTTGCTGAGACAAGTGTTCGAAAAGAGATTTGCATGGGAAATAATTGTAAACAGACTCAAATGGAAAGAGTTTGACCAACGTCTTCATCCAGGCATATAAGTCGAGGGATGCGTGCAAGACTGTACTCGGTGAATAGATTTTCATATACACTTTGTACATTCCTGCATGTAACATTCGATATGGACAAAATACAGATATAAATGCTACACACGACTTTATGAAATACTTCCGGGGATGAAGAAGTCCTAATGTGTTGATGGCAGTTTGCTGAGATAAGTGTTTTAAAAGAGGTTTGCGTGGGGGAACCACACCGCTAGATTAAAATATTGTCAACAGACTCAAATGGAATAATTTGACCAACGTCTTAATCCAGGCATACAAGTTGAGGGATGCGTGCAAGATTGTACTCTGTGAATATGATTTTCATATGCGCTTAGTGCAGTCCTGCATGTAACATTCGATATGGACAAAATACGGATATAAATGCTAAACAATCAAATAAGCAAATGCATATATTCACAAACAAACAATATACCATGAGTTAATAAAAGTAGCTAGTTTTTACAAAAGGAAGAAAAACTGTGCTATGACAAAATTAGTTATTGCTATCATTCTTGATCCAATGAATGCACCTTTTATGAAAAACTTCCGGGGATGAAGAGATTCTAATATGTTGTGGACGACAGTTCCAAATAGTCGGTCCAGCAAAAGCAATACTTTTTCTGTACATTTCGGTTTTTGGGCTGAGGAAGTAAATAATTATTTCAGGTTGTAGATCTTAACGATGGAACTGATTCATCCTCTTTATTTCTCCTTTGAAAGAGTTCTTTAATGTACGGAGGACAAGTATTCTTTGAAACTTTGTACATAAATTTAGCTTTGCGTAAGAAAATCCTTTCATAAATAGTCAAAATATGAAGATCATTCATGGACTGCTTTATATCATCATATTCATAATCAACAATAACCTTACATGCTCTTTTTTGGAGTCTTTCAATCTTAGCTAGACAGGTTTGAGAACAGCTAGACCACACAATGTTGCAATAATCAATGTGGGGTTGAATGTAGCTCTTATAAAAGACAATTATGTGATCAATAGATAGATATTTACTTATTTGTGATAATAGCCAAATGTTTCTTGACATTTTTAAGGTAACAGACTTAATGTGTTCTGCCCATGTCAAGTTTTCATCTACTTGAACTCCGAGGATTTTATCACACGAAACCATTTTTAAGTTTTTATCATTATTCATCTTTATATTAAGTGATTTAACTTCAGGTTGGTCTCGCTTTTGCCTTATAGTAATCAACATTGATTTTGTTTTGTCGAAAATTTATCACCATTCCATTTTGTCGGCACCATATTGATAACCTATTAAGAGCTTCTGATAAATTCCTTTCAACGACTTGCTGAGACTTATTGATATCATACAGAGTGGTGTCATCGGCATACATATCAGTAAATACATTGTCAGTGCTCAGTGGCAAATCATTAATGAACAGTAAAAACAGTAAAGGTCCAAGAATAGAGCCTTGAGGCTAAGATTTGAACCAATTTATTGTTGAGTTACAGAGTTGATAGGCTTTGAGTTTACTAAGAAGAATGTTATGATCGACGAGATCAAATGCTTTTCTAAAATCTACCAAGATAACCCCTACTAGTTCCCCATCATTTTATGCCTTCAGCCATTTCTCAACTATATTGATAAGCGCTGACTCACAGGAATGTTTTGGCCTGAATCCAGATTGGTTCATACAAACTAGACTATGGCTTTCAAGAAATTTCATTAAAGAGTCATGGACATGTTTTTCAATAATGGAAAAGTAGTAAAGTCAAGCAGGCAAAGCCACATGCAATAAGTTTGGATACAATTGGGAGAATGGAAATAGGTCTGTAATTATTAACGTCTTCATGCGAGCCATTTTTGTTCAAAGGTTTGACTTTTGCTTCATTCCACTTGCTAGGGAAAGTGCCAGTTTGTATGCTTACATTACAAAGGTGGGTTAAACGTTCAGCTATATATGGAGCTGCTATACGCAATAATTTTGGTCCTATACTGTCATTTCCGGTTGCCTTAGATACATCAAGGGTGGATAAATATTTCAATACTTTGTAATGGCATACTAAAGGAATTTCAAACCAATTGTTTTCAGTTGTTGCAAATTTCTCTCTACAGAAATCAAAAAGTTTTTTCATGAGAGGTAGGGTCCTGTGGCTCTTTGAGATTGCTAGCAATAGCTATGAAAAAAATATTAAATATGTTAGAAATTTCCTTGTTGTCATAAACTTGTTCTTCCTCATGTCTTATTGAAAAGATAGTGCTTTTATTAGTATTACCCCCCTTCCCTGCTCCAAATTCTTTGAAAACTTTCCATACATTTTGAGGATTATTACCGGATTGTTCAAGGATTGTTTCATAATTATTTTGTTTGGCTAATCGAATTAACTTGCATACATTATTTCTTGCTGTTTTGTATTCATCTTCTTTTCCTTGAGATTTAAGCTTGTCGCGAAATTTTATTGCATCTATAATTTCAGATGTTAGCCATTTTGGCTGAGTATGGCGTTTAACCCGGTGTTCTTTTATTGGAAGGTGCTTATCAATAACTTCATTAAATAAAGAATACCAAGAGTCAATAGAATCATCAACATCATCAAATACTTTAATGACATCCCATGGCACTTGCTCTAAATCTTTTGTAAAATTGTCTTCATCAAAGTTTTAAAATGGTCTATAAGAAATGGTATAATGAGAGTGTTTGCTTTCATTGTGTCTGATTTTTCTAGTTAGAAAAAACTGGAAAATGGTCACTTAAGCCTATGCATGGTACATCAATAAATGTGATATTATTGGGACAATTTGAGTATATGTGATCAATGAGGGTGCTACTTTTTCCCTCAACTACCCTAGATGGTTTATTTCACGTTGAACAAATCCCAACGAGGCCATGTATTCAGTCCATTGATTTTTAATATGACCATTTAATAAGTCTTTGTTAAAGTCTCCTAGCAAAACGACTTCCTTTTGTTCATCGAGGACATTTTCAATGTGTATATCGAAATCATCATTCCAGGACAACTTTGAATTGGGGTTTCTGTATATAAATCCGATTAAAAAAGATTTACTATTTTTTGGAAATAGTTCAAGCCATAAAATTTCAATATTGTTTGACTGAAGATTTTCTTTGTATAGGCAAGTTTATCAACACCCGATGTTATTATCCTCCTCCTGGTGAATTTTCTCTTTATGTCTCTATGGAGGGTGTACACGTCTTGTTCTTGTAACCACTGTTTAATCTTTTTCCGAGATATTCTATATTGTCCTTGTTTCTTAACAATTTTAAACAGTTGTTCGGGAGAGGTAAATGAAGCTGGACCATTCGCATCGAAATACAAACTGTTAAGATATTTTCTATAATCCATGATGTCAATGAGTATCGTTCCTTTATTTCACACATTTCCAACAAAACATCTTTAGATGAAGTATCAGGTCTAATACAAATATCTGTACATTTTCACCAGAAACGCTGTCGCGATTTGAAGTAATAAATTCTTAGTTAAGTTTTCTACATGCCTCTCCCAGCTCTCTAGAAAAGATACTGATAGTCTATGTACATGTACTATTTATTTTTTTCACACGCAGTTGTGTTGTGGCGGTAGGGTAAAATAATCGAAAATAATAAGCAATGGGAGGAGATATTTCATAGCACCAGCGGACAAAATTTGAAAGTTGTAGAGTGAATATAGCGAGTTAAAACCCTTCAGTATTAGCCTCCTCTGGCGAAGTTAACCAGAGTTTGTTCGATTTTTTAATGTATTTTGTTTTATACGACATGTATTGTCAAAGCAATAAGCTACGAAATGCATAAATATTCTGTTGAAAGTCTTACTTTTAAATGTACATGAACTATTGACTACGTATTTGTTCTGAGAATCAATTGCTGGATGTTGAATCGCGCAGGAGTATGCTTAACTGCATATACATTTGCATGTAGGTTGGTGCAAAAACAAAAACCTCCCAATTTTCGGCGAAAATAATTAGTACGATTGTCACTGAGCAGGTTTAAATCAGAACTCTTAGATAGAACTTTTTAGCTCTAATGAACCATCGGTTGTCTCTATTTACCTGTAGGCGCTTAGCGGTGACAATCGGGTGACAGTCGAGAGATACACACCACAACTAAAAAATGTGGTAGCTAATTTATGTGGCTGGGGATTATTTTAACCCATTTTGTAAAACGTGGCATGCTTAACAATGTTCACCAGTTGATTAGGAAATTAATATATGAAATTCAGAGAACATTCGGTCATGGCGACTACTGGTAGCCGGCGATTACTGGTCGTGCTCCAGTATACAGTATTGTTTGCAAGTCCTGACTGCTCCAAAATGTCTTATGCTCCGAAATGTCTTAGGGCACATAATCCTTCTCAATCATATATGTCTGCTCCAAAAAGTCTTATGCTCCAAAATGTTTTAGGGCCAGGGGCAACTGTCATTTATTTAGTCAACTGTGTAGCACCTTTCTAACCCTCGACTATAAGTAAACTGAATAGTGCAGTTATTGGACAGTTGTTGAACGTGTATTGGGTATTAAATACAGTGAAGTGCTTTCACATATAGAATGTCTGTATGTCTGCCTGGCACGATTTAAGGTTTCATCCGCAGATTTAAAAAAAAATAAATAGTTACAGTTTGAATTCGGAAAAAACATTAAAGACAGAACAATTTAGAAATACAACGCCGTAGACAATCGAAATATTCCGTTAGCCAATTAAAACCCTCGGTTGTCTCCGTATACGCGTACCTGTAGCCCGCCGGAATTTGACAATCGAGAGGTACTTTGACAATCGTAAGGTCCTACTATCCAATTGCTCCGAAATGTCTTATGCTCCGAAATGTCTTAGGGCATATAATGACTCGCCCTATACTACTATCGTAGTCATTTGAGAAAGTAAAGAAACAGATCTTTCAAATTTCACTAGTAAACATAGGAGACCCTGATCAGACGGCTCCTGTGGGAGCCGTCTGATCTGGATCTACTCTGTTTGCAGGTGCGTGAAAACACGTGTATATGAAGGAAAGGTATAACTGATGTCTACTTAAACACCGATCTGTTATAAGTTTCACTTACATGTTATGATTCGTTTTGAGAAACTATTGATCGAGTGTCAAACAGCGTGGATCCTGATATCATCTGGATCCAATCTATATGCAAATGGCGGCTATTATAAGCAGGTGAATGGTTAATTGGTACATGTTCTCGTAAATGTCCACAATAATACCGTACCCGTTGGACGGTATGCTCAGTTAACCCTTTCTCTCATATTGACGACTTTTGACGACTCTGTAAAAGTCACTTTGGAGTAAATGCTCTATTTATCACAATGGTTTCAAACTACAAAATTCTAAAAGCAATCCTTTACTCTAATAAGTGTTCCTTTTCGGTAGATTATTTCAAAGAGGTTGGGTCTAAAAATAGCCTGTGAGTTAATGGGTTAACCATTATCTGAGGTCCAGATTAGACACGTAAATAAACCATATTTCTACAATATTTTTTTCCTCCACTAAGCCCTGTATTGTGACACTCTCGACGAGACGATTATAAAGAGTGGTCACAACAGAGTAGCCTAGAGAGTTTGCTTGAGAAATGACGAGTTTAGTACTTGAGTACGCACGTTTATCTATTGGCTTACCAGGATCCAGACTTCTCTATGGATTGGACTCTTCATAACAAACATCGCAAAGTAAGTTGATCTTCGATATCTCGAACTCGAATAACTCGTACTTCGGCATAACTCGATGTAAAAGGTTCGGTTCTTCCAAACTTAAAATACAGAATTGCTCACAAATATATCGCTACGCATATCTAGAAATGCATGTGACACCTTGATGCAGGTCGAAAGTAATGCTGAAAGCTCCTACAGGAACTTTCAGCATTAGTTTTGACGTCCATTAAGCTGTAAAATTGAGAAGTTGCCCGGATAAGAAATCTACTGACTCGGACTTGTGTTACTTCGAAGTAATTTGTATGGTCCCTTGAAATTCAAGATATTGCAGTTCAACTGTATCAGTGTCTGACTAAATAGCATTTCTCTTCGTCATGAGAAGCGTTAATTAATTAAAAAATAAATAAATAATAAACATGTAAAACTTATACACGAATTATCAAACCAAACACTTACCTCATGTTCGCCCCAAACACTTGAATAGGTGCACTTTGTGATGTTTCTTCTCCAGGTGCTCTCAGACAAGTCTCTTGTCAAACTGCCAGGCAAGTTATAAAGCTTGGTGACATTGCAATTTGATCCCCGCTGCACACTTCCCCGCCCCTGTATCAACCCTTCGCTTGCTATTCACGTCAATATACGTACCTGTAAATAGTGAAGACCCAGATGAGACAGCTCCTGCAGGAGCTGTCTAATCAGGGTCTGCACTATTTACAAATTGATTGTGCACCCAGTGCACTCCACAGCAGTGATTGCACAGCAAAATACTTGTACACAGTGAAGATATATGTAATTATATAACAGGGCATGGGTAAAGAAAGAGAAATGTATATTAAAATTCAGCAAGCGATGGGTTAAACGCCTCTGTAGTACAGGAAACCCTCTGTACGTGACACCTATATGTCGTATTATGGGTCCTGTTTTGTGAGCCAAACTTGTAAGTTCATCTTTACGATAGACATAACTATTCATATAGCCGAAATCATCAAAAGTCTAGCATCAATTATGTACGACAGAACATGGCGTTAACATACTTGGCTACGACAAAAACTTTAGTATCAGATCTATAGATATCCTTAAGCAAATAGAGCAGACCCTAGTCAGACAGCTTCTACAGGAACTAACTGATCTGGGTCCATTCTGTTTTTCGAACGAGTTAAAACCGTTTACACACCGTTAAACATTCCGTCGTGTTGACGCCTTTTGACGCCTCTGGAAAAGTCACTGTTTGAAAGCATTGTGATAAATACAGCATTTGTTCCATTGGAGAATATACTATATTTATCGCAATTGTTTCACTACTACACAGTTCTAAATTTTCCTTTTTTCTAATAAATCTGCCTTTTCAGTATACAGTATTTATTCGAAGAGGTTAGATCCAAAACAAAAATTGCCTGTTAGGGTTTGGGTTAAACCTAAACCCTTAACTATTAAAGGTTTAACCCAAACTCTCATAGGCTATTTTTAGATCCATCCTCTTTGAATACATCTACCGAAAAGGAGCATTTACTAGATAAAACGGGATAATTTAGAATTTTGTAGTTTTTAAACCATAGTGATAAATAGAGCATTTGCTCCTAGGGAGCAAATGCTCTGTTTATCACAATGGTTTCAAGAAGTGACTATTACAAAGTCATAGAAAGGTGTATTTATGGAGGAAAGGGTTAAGCATCCACTTGGTCTTATTGAGTCCCATTATATCAATTGAATGTTACCTACTGTAGAAATTGGCGTCTGCTTCTATTCTCAAATTTCTTGTTGCTTTCATTTCTCAGGATTCATCACGATATTAACAATAGTGTGGAAAGCAATAACAAAGACCATCACATCATAAATACACCCAAAGCGTTCGGCTACTGCGTCAACACCTTCGTTTCACATTCAATATAAAAGGCGAGAATATCCAATTAGAGCTTTCCGTTTAGACATGAAAAGTAGAATAATAATATTGAACACCATCGAGCAGGTACATGTAGCACTAAAAGTGAAAAGGTCGTGATTAAATTTGCGAGAGAATTTATATGTGACAAGCTGGTACGAATCTAAATTGCTCCAAACTTATAATTTGATTGTTGTTGTTGTTGTTTAAATTGAAGTGTAAGGGCCATATGCCTGCTCTAAGATAAGCGATGAAAACAGCTTGACTGTGTAAATGAAACCTGCTTGGAATTCAGAAAGAAAATATATCTCGAATAAATAGATTAATACAATAAATGTTTCCTGCAAAAGCACACTGGGTGCTTCAGTTATGAAATTTAACATTGCTTTAAATGTTTTCCGAGAAAACAAAGTGTCAAAAACTTTAACCCTTTACTCCATAAATATGCCTTTCTACGGTTTTGCATTAGTTTGCAAACAGAGTAGGTCCAGATCAGACGGTTCCTATAGAAACCGTCTGATCAGGGTCTGTTCCGTTTCTTAAGCCATGATAGAACTGGTTCTTCTGTCACGGCCAAAGTGTCCTGTGTAGTCATTATAATTATACCACATTTATATAGCTATATAGCGCTCTTTTCACACAAGATATGTGGGTTCAAAATTGCTATCTAATCATCTAATTAATATCCACGATGTCATTATTTCAAGCATAAATCTTCATGGAGAAAATTGTTAATTAAACTAGTCAGTTAACCCTTTCCGTCACAATAACGACGTTTGACAACTCTGTAAAAGTCACTTTGTAGAAACCATTGTGATAAATAGAGCATTTGCTCCTATAGGAGTAAATGCTCTATTTATCGCAATGGTTTCAAACTACATGTACAAAATTCTAAAACAAAATCCTTTTCCTAGTTAATGTTCTTTTTCGGTAGATTTATTCGAAGAGGTTGGATCTAAAAATAGCTTATGAGGTAATGGGTTAACCCTTTACCTCACGCGGTTTAAGTCGTCAGAAATAATGACTAAACATTTGTATGTACAGTAGAACCCCTCTAATGCGACCACTTAAAGAATAACCATTCCTGTCTTTATAAGCAGGTGGTTGCTAAATGCAGAACGAACGCTTTCTGTATAACTTTAGTCCTGCATTAAGCTACCACCTGCATCTGTCACGAATAATTATGCCCCCTTTTTGCGGTGGCATTAGCGGGGTTTTACTATATATTAAGTATTGTACCTTAACTACAATCATATTTTGAACAAAGAAATGTGTTACTGCGGCAGACAATGTAGACTCACATTATATTACAGTAAAACTTTGGCTCTTTATAACGGCCACTAAATTACATCAGGTATTTTGTGTTCAATGCAGGTGGTTGTTTAAAGCAAAGTGAAAGTAACACAGAACGCTCCTATAGGAGCGTTCTGTTTCCTTTTCACCTTGCTTTAAGCAGCCACCTGCCCTAAATAACAACCAATTAACACAATTTAGTGGCCGTTATAGAGAGGTTTTACTGTATTTCATTAGCAAACAGAGGACATCCTTATTAGACGACTTCTGTGGCTCTCATCTGGGTATACTCTGTTTGCAAATGCCAGTGCTCTCGTTTCTTGCCTTCATAGAAGTAACCTTCAGCACTCTTCTGGCAAAATTGTGATAACAGAGGACCAGATAAATTGTGTAAATTTAAACATTTTCAAGAAGAGCTACTTTATTTCTCCACCAAATCCTTACTGTGACCACTCTTTAAACTCGTCTCTGCGAGGCGATTCTACAGAGTTTGTCTAGGGTAGAAATGGCGAATTTAGTGTTTGGGTACGCACCGTTATCTATGTATCTGTAACTCTGGACAAACTTTGCAAACAGTTTAGAACTCGTTGATATGACAAATCTCGGCGCCTCATCAAGATCGAAATTGTTCGACACTCTGAACACTCATATTAACCCCTTCCGTGCCACAATGACGGGTTTATGGTATCACATGCAAACAGTTTGGATCCAGATGAGACGCCGAGTAACTCGGCGTCTCATCAGGATCCAAACTGTTTGACACTCTGTTTACTGTTTTATAAAGAAAATTGGGGGAAATGCACACACTTACACTAAAAGTAAACGAAACTATGCCCAGCAGACGACAATGCTGGTATTCAATTTTCAGAACAAGAAGTACTGAAATTCATCATCTCGAAGGAGTAGAAGGTATAACAACACTGAGAATGAAGTACGGGGCGACGTTTTACGGCCGCCACACAAGCACTTAACACCTGCTGTTGTGAAGATTATAAATTCTGAAAGGGGGTGATCCCCCGAGAGCAAAAATTGCAACACAAAAAGAGAAAATCCAGCTTCATATATTTATACTTAAACTGTCCGAAACAGATCGATTTACGAGTGAACAACAACCTAATAAATATTTCATTCAAATGCATGCATTCTCTGCTTCAGTAACTCCGTGTCGCGTTCAATGTGAAAAGGCGAGAATTACCAATTAGTGTTTTCATTTTTGACATGACAAGTAAATTAATAATGTTGGACACCTTCGAATATGCACCACTAAAAGTGAGATTTCGTGATTTGCGAGTGTGATGTATATGTGACATATATGTATATAAACTGTTCTAATTCAATCTTTTTCACACTAATTGATTTTAACCCTTCGCTTGCTGAATTTTAAAATACATTTCTCCTTCTTTACCCATGCCCTGTTGTATAATTACATATATTTTCACCGTGTACTAGTATTTCGCTGTGCAATCACTGCTGTGGAGTGCACTGGTTGCACAATCAACTTGTAAATAGTGCAGACCCTGATGAGACAGCTCAAGCAGGAGCTGTCTCATCAGGGTCTTCACTATTCACAGGTACGTATATTGACGTGAATAGCAAGCGAAGGGTTAAGATGGAAATATAAGGGTCGTAGGACCGCCTTTTGGAAAATAACGAAGACATCTGGCGAGACAGAACCCGTGGTTGGAAATCTACAACAAAATGTAATTTGAACTAATAGATCGTAGCGCACTGAATTGTTTTCTTCACTATCGTGCCTTCCGCTTCAATTATCATATTGCTTCAGTTATTTCCGAGAATACAAAGTATTAAATGTCACCAATTTACTACACAAGAGATCATGAAGTATAAGCTTTCCTACACAATGGATCATTGTGCTGAGGTTTGCAATGCGTGGATTTAGATCATACGCAAAATTACTTAACCTCTCATAAGTGTCCAACATGTTTGATATTCAGAAATATTTTAAAAGCAAATGGCGAAACTCAAATAGTATATCCATATGACACGCATGCTCCCTGGCGAAAAGTGTTCCTAAATCAAGCATTTTTTTAATATATAATATTATGATAAAGAAAATGTCCAAGTTCTTTAACTCTGGTAAAAGTGGTCGGGACAAACATTCCCTTCGTTCCGTACATTTGCACATCAACATCGTTTATTTGGAAAAGTTTGAAGTAAACCCTTCTCTGTATCCGCTTCCCTCTCTCTGGGGTCCGATTAGC
Source organism: Azorinus chamasolen (assembly GCA_963576725.1). Taxonomy (NCBI): domain Eukaryota; kingdom Metazoa; phylum Mollusca; class Bivalvia; order Cardiida; family Solecurtidae; genus Azorinus; species Azorinus chamasolen. The sequence goes on along the minus strand of OY755242.1, from coordinate 34,150,033 downwards.
CCACAGTTGGCAGAAACGGACGTTAATCAACAGAACCAACCAACATCTCTGATAAAACTGGTCAGAGCAAAATTTCCGACCCTACATTCTTTACGTCAACTTCTTTACGTTGTTCTTCTGTGAAGGTTTGAAACAAATCCTTCCATAGGTGTATGAGGATATAGCCTTGCTGATATATAGAAGAAAAAAACGAGAGAAAAATAATATAACTTGAATACTGATCAGAAGCTGTTCATAAACATATGCACCGGTACGAATGACTACATGTTAATATATGTTCTGTTTTGATAACTTAAGATAAACGTGTTATCTTTGTCTATTTCTTTTTATTTAGTCACTGAAAGTTGAAAGAGAAGTTCAATGGCTTGACGGCTAAATTTTCAAATAAAGTGTTCTATTTTCTGACTAAAAGAATTCAATTTTAATCTAGAGGGGTGCAACAAAATGATGTTTGCATTTAACACACAGTGGAGACGCTGATGAGATAACCTCTAGGAAGCCACTCACCAGGGTCAACACAATTAGCAAATGTCTTATCCCTTTCCCTCATATAAACGTGTTTACACGCATTTGCAAACAGAGTAGACCCAGATCAGACGGCTCCTAGAGGAGCCGTCTGTCTGATCAGGGTCTACCCTGTTTGCTAGTGGTATTTGAAAGATCTGTTTCTTTTCTTTCTAAAATGGCTACAATGTTCGACCTTCCATATTTCATGATAACTATTTTCTCCATGAACATTCAGTAGGTATTGAAATTTGGAATAAAAATATAGAACAGGGAAAGGGTTATAGACTGGTTTCCTACATTGTAAGGGTTGAACAGTTTAATTGCATTTGATATCCGATTAATCAATTTCTGATATAAATTATAAGAAATATATATTGAACGCAGTAGAAGCACAGTGCACAGTCAAAGAGTATGAATTCTAATAATTCATAAAACGCTTTTTTTAAATCTGAAAAACATCTGATCTGAATCAGAACTGCTTGAACGTGTTAAAAACGTTATGTTATGTTGTTATAAGTTTTTTATGTGGTATAATTTCAATGTTTATATTTATTGCAATTTGCATGTACTATTTGTGGCCAAATTTCACCTTATAATTTCCCTACAAACTAGTAAAATATTACTTGTAATAATTAAAATAATAATGGACTCTCAAACAAAATTGAAGAAACATGGGCATATACATTATATATTTAAAGTCTGTTTTACATTATGATAGGAGAAGTGTAATATCCGGTCCTGAACGTTTAAATAAGATTTCTTTTTCATTTTAGCTACATGATTTAAATCAGCTTGTTGATAAATGTTATCCTGAATCACATCAAAGGTGCCCGACGCATGCTTGGACTCATCCACGGACCCCCCCCCCCCCCCCCAAAAAAAAAATGTGATCGAAGTATTTAAAACTGGCCTAAAAATATCTATTTGTACCTTAAACCACTCCGAAAAAAACAAGAAAAACACGACCCGGATTTTTTTTCTATCGGGTCTATATATGTATTGAAAGGTACCTGGAAAATATATAGCGGCGGAAAATATATAGACCCTATAGGATTTTTTTCCGGGTCGTGTTTTTCTTGTTTTTCGGAGTGGTTTAAGGTACAAATAGATAGTTTCAGGCTAGTTTTACATACTTCGATCACAATTTTTTATTTATTTATTTTTATATTTTATGTTATTTATTTTATTTATTTATTTATTTATATTTTTTTTTTTTTTTTTTTATTTATTTATTTATTTATTTATTTTATTTTTTTTGGGGGGGGGGTTGTGGGTGAGTCCAAGCATGCATCGGGCACCTTTGGACCATTGTAAATATTTTAGAAAGCAAAGAAACAGATCTATCAAATTCTGTAAGCAAACAGAGTAGACCCTGATCAGACGGCTCCTCTAGGAGCCATCTGATATTGGTCTACTCTGTTTGCAAATGCGTGAAAACACGTTTCTATGAGGGAGAGGGTTAAACTTGCGAGAGTATTATGAATTACAAACAATGCAGACACTGATGAGAGGACTCTCAAAGACTCATCTCACCTGGATCAACACTATTTGCAAATACCAGTGCATGCATGTCCCGCATTCATAAGGTTAACTGACAAGTGATATAGCGCTGACAGGTAATAACTGAAAACATTGAACTATATAATATAATAATATTATAAATTATTGTTTATTGCTTATTGTAAGGGAAGTAACCCATACTTCATTATGATTGGGACCTGTATGGATTATTTCCCTTTGACGTCAATAATTGATGAACAACATTGAACGGTATATTTGACTAATTTGCATGTAAATGTGGTATATGGGCGTATATCCTTATTCCAGTATTTACGGGTCACTATTTGATACGCTGGCATTTTGTATTGGTACAAGCAATATTTGAGAAATATGGACGAATTTGGAGAGATCCGCAAAGACCAAAGACCGAAACTATTTATGGTCGAAATAATTTGGGACCAAATATGTTCTTAAACTTACTGTGCCCCGTTTCTGCTCCACAGGGCGACTGCTGAACGGGAACCGGTATTTATTCGCCTTTGATAACCTACGTCCGGAGATACTAGGATATTTTGTTTCCGCAAATTGATACATACTATTTTAAACGTTAGGCACTAGTGCTATCAATATACACGAGTCTAAAAAGAACAAAAGATACGATGTAAAATGGTCAGCCTTCAAGACAGAGCACGGGTAATTTGGAGTACATATAAATGAATAGTTGGTGTGCTGGTATCATATGACCAACTGGATATTGATTAAAAAAAGGCTCAAATCTGACCAGTCGAAAACTTGAGAACGAACTCAGACAGCTGAGATCCTGACCTTGAATGAGTCCTACATGTAGGTGTAGCTGATGCAAGGTGCTCTGGCAGCTTATTCTAAGTGCAGAACAGAGATTACAGTGCTCTTGATTATTGCCAAGGTCCAAATCTAGAGAAAGTCCCAGATCAGGCGCTGTACTCTATAATATCCTGAATTCTTTCCAGCAAAAAATTACCTTTTATTACTGAATGGAGTCCTCTGTTAACCTTTTCCCTCATATAAATGTGTTTTCGCGTATTTGCAAACAGTAGACCCAAATCAGATGGCTCCTAGAGGCTAGAGGAGCCGTCTGATCAGGGTCTGCTCTGTTTGCTTATAGACTTTGAAAGATCCGTTTCCTTACTTTCTAAAAGGACTACACTAGTACAGTGTTCCACCTTCGATGTTTCTTTATAACTATTTTGGCCATGAATATTCAATAGGTACTGAAACTTGGAATAAGCATAGAACAAGGAAAGGGTTACACAGTGATGAACCATTCAACTTTGAAAGTTAATCCTTTACCTAATGAATATTCATATGAGAATATTTACATTTGCCCTGCAACGTCCTTATATAACCTTATTCGAAAAAATAAAGTTGCATTTTCCCATGAACGTTCATTTCAATACCGGTTTGAGTCGGTTCTCCTTTTCCCAGAATTCCGCTGGACAATTTACTGATTAAAATATTGTATTCATTCTATATTTATAATATGTGTTTGGGACTATTTTTCATACCATATATAGAGATCCTTGTCTATATGGGACGGGAATAGATTATTGACACGTCTTCTTCTTTCACAATTTACTTCTCTCAATTCTCTCTTTGCGTACTACATTCAAACTCTATTAATCAACGTCTGTTCCCAAGGGACGTAACGTCACTTCCGTGTTATGTACACGTGACGTAAGGAGCGTTATCCCCAACAGTCCTACTACGTTAGAAACGAACTTGGCAACGACCTAGATAGCGGCTATTACGTGACCAGTATATAATATTTAAAAACAATCCGTTGAAATATAAGAAATACAATGGAATATAGATATAAGAAATAAATGACTTAATGAATACTAGTTAGTTTAATGTTTGAAATGGCATTAAGCCTTTACTCCATGAATATTCATGGAAGAATTAATGATATCATGAATATTCATTTGATTAATTTGTTATAATAGGACATGGACACAGGAACTTTTGGCATTGGCAGAAACTGTAGAATCATATCTATATTATATCATAAGCAAACAGATCAGACCCTGATTATACATCTTCTGTAGTAGCTCTGATCTGGGTATACACTCTTTGCAAAGACGTAGTAAGGCGTATTTATGGACTAAGGGGTTAAGAACATAGACTTCTGTAGTCATGACAGAAATAGTGCAATCAGATCTATATGATTCAATAAGCAAACAGAGCACAGACTGATCAGACAGCCTCTACAGGAGCCATCTGATCGGAATCTACTCAGTTTGCAAAGGCAAAAAATGTGTATTTATATAAAGTAAACGGTTAAGCAGAGCAACAGATAAAGATGCATATACTCAACTACCAAATAAATAAATAAAAAGTCACAATTGCACCAAATCGAAATTTAAGAAGATATTTTTTTCATAGCGGGTTAAGGGCTAATTATTATGCGGGGTATTGTGTTTTTCACTCCTTAGATTAGATTTATGTAGTTTTGAAACCACTGTGACAAAATAAAGCTCCTAACGGAACAAATGTTCTTTTTTATCACAATGGTTTCAAAGCGTAGCTTTTACAGAAGCATCAAAATGCGTCAATATGAGGGAATGGGTTTTATTGCTGTAAGCCATTTTTTGTATTGGAGAATAATATATTGGTTTAATCATCTGATAAATGAAAAAATTAATAAATTAGTTTATTTAGGTTTGTCCTTGAAAATTATATATTAAAAGCATACAGTAAAACCCCTCTATAACGGCCACTAAATTATATTAAGTAGTTTGTGTTAAATGCAGGTGGCTGCTTAAAGGAAGGTGAAAGTAAAACAGAACGCTCCAAGCGTTCTGTTTTACTTTCACATTGCTTTAAGCAACCACCTGCCCTAATTACCAACTAATTAATGCAATTTAGTGGTCGTTATAGAGAGGTTTTACTGTATATGCCATGCTCTTCAAGCGGCAAAAGATGTACACTGCTCGTATTTTCGCTAATGTTTGTGTAACAATATACTTTCAGAATCGAAATCCGTGTCACCTGAAACTAAGTATCAAAGGACATGGTAAGGGTAGAGGTGTGTGTATAACCATGATCTTTTATTACCTCGTACACCAACGGAAACATGTCCGTTGTACAGAGAATCAATCAAGTCCCACACGTAGCCGTTGTACATGTAGGTAAAGTATTACACAATGAACATTCTGTTCTCGTTTTGTTTTACTCTTTCGACTGACACATTGTTGTAAATACATTGTACTCACTTAATATTCATATTGTTGTTCCGAAATCGGAGTCTGACAGAATGTGTCCGTTGATTTCAGTCTAATCGACGAAGTTTTCCGTCTCTTAAAAAGTCGGCGGTTTTCTAAGGATTAAGTAGTATTTGTACACCTTTAATATTTATATGAATATTATTATATAAACTGTTGAAAATAGGTTGTACTTATTATTTTGATGATATGAATATGTGTACAATTTTTGGTGTTGATCAATTTATACGAAACATGGACAGAATATAACTTTCTAGTAAACACGCTTAGTTATTTTATATGTGACTAGATAAATAATAATATTAGTAAATATTTCAATGTTGTTGTCTTATATGGGTTTACACTATTTCACAAAGCCTTTTGCCATGATATCCTAACCACATACATTTAAGACAAGTGTGCTTTGTTAGATAAACAAGCATTTATTTGTGAAATACAATTAATATAAACATATATCAAGAATCAAGAAGTAAAATAAACGACCATAAATTCTTTGTCTTGGTCTGATTTGTATGTTAACCCTTCTCTAGCTGAATTTTAAAATGCATTTCTCCTTCTGTACCCATGCCCTGTTGTATAATTACATATATATTCACTGTGTACACGTATTTCGCTGTGCAATCACTGCTGTGGGGTGCACTGGTTGCACAATCAACTTATAAATAGTGCAGACACTGATGAGACATCTCCTGCAGGAGCTGTCTCATCTGGGTCTTCACTATTTACAGGTAGGTATATTGACGTGAATAGCAAGCGAAGGGTTAAGACAGTTTGTAGCTTAGCGGGTAAAAGTTCCAAATGTCGTTTTACATTTTAGCATTGTGTTGTTTTTAAAAGCAACCATATTGATGGGTTGACCGTTATAAACATAGTCAGCGTGTTGGACTGATTGTCTAACGTTACACGCAGGACAATCGCTGATATGTTATGATGTCACAACCTGGTTTACTAACAAAGCTATGGCTAAGAGTGCGTATTCAAATGTTAGGATCGTCATCCTCAACCAAATCCTGTGTTGTGACCACTCTTTATCTGTTATTGTCTCGAAGAGGCATAGATTTTAGTGGTGTAATAAAAGAGCTACCCGTGAAAATGTTTTATTATTCGCATCTCATTTGGACATCTAGGTCTCCTTTTATCTATAATTTCAAACAAATGATTTGTTAGGATATATTAGATTGTACGCAGCGCTTCAATACAATGCCTACACCTGGGTCCATGCTTATAAAGCTTTGAGTTGAGTCTGAGTTTCGTTCTCAGGCTTTTGATTGGTCAGATTTGAGGTCTCAAGCTTTTGATTGGTCAGATTTGAGCCAAAGGCTCAAATCTGACCAATCAAAAGCTTGAGAACGATCTCAGACTCAACGCAAAGCTTTAGGGTAAACTGATCGCGAGTCGGACACGATTGAGAGTCGGACGTTTTTCAACCCCTTTATACACTGCTTGAAAGCAGTTTAACTAGCATAATCTTTACTTTGCCCGGTACCTCGATGCTTACTTTCACCAGAGTTACCTACCTTGAACTCATTTACGTGCATACGTTCTTTACAATAACAACGCTAGAAACCACCCAAAAGCACAAACTTTTAAATTTTAAAGTCAGAGTAAACCGCGTTTGGTTTTAGTTTCTGGAGTAATAGCGACAATTTACGAGTGTTACAAATGGTGGAAATAATGTTTTTGTTGAAGAAAAATATATATACATTTAAAAGACATCTGTTATTCAGGTTTTTAGTAAACAAGAAGTGCCACGCTCTCTAATAATATATTATATGTCAAACTGATTTTGAGTCGGACGCTGTAGCGTTTATAAATATGCACTCTGTACCCGGTGGGTAATCTCCTATGATTGAACAGCAGGGAAACCATATGTCATTCTACGATATTTATAGTAGATTCTAGATATATATCTAGGCTCTATCTTTTTTATGACACATAATACTATGAAATATCACAATTCGGAGCTTAATTAACATATCACACAATGAATCATTCAAGAAAATAAAACCGTCCGACTCAATATCGAAAGTGTCCGAGTCTCGATCGAATTAGGGTTACCTACATTTCCGTACTTTTTGGCCCTGTTACATGTGTGTTTGATGCATATAAAGCGCTAGAAGAGCTTAAAAGAGATCAGGCCAGGTACCAGTGAGCAGCGGAAGTGTCTAGCTGAACGCACGGACGCTTTACATGAGGAAAAGTGAAATAGGTGTCCGACTCACGATCAGTTTACCCTATAAGCATGGACCCTGATGAAACTTGTAACAAGCAGTCATCGAAATAAATGATGGACAATATCGTTGCAAACATTTTCATTAAGCTTAAGTATGCTGAGTAGACATTCGTCTACTTAGTTTCAAATTACACGGTACGTTAAGTTATTCAAATTGCAATCTGAGTTTCAAACCATTTGGCTCTTGATGAAGGGTTTGTGTATATGTTAATGCATTTCTTCCCATATTATTCAATGAAACTCATTCTTGTTTCATGTTGGTGGGGTACAGGTAGTAAACTGTTTTCCAATATAAGCCATTGTCATCTATGGGTCCAGCAAACAGTGAATGAGACCTCTGATCTGAGTCTACATAGTTTGTTTGTTACCGAGCACAAAAATTTCGACCGTACTAAGTGTTACGTATACGTTTTGTAACAGGTCAAAATAATATCATCTTCATAGTGACTTTGGATTTCTGGTGTTTCTTTGTTCTTTGTTCTTGGTCTATGTCAAACCATATGGTGACCAATTTATCGTCACACACATTATCATCATCATAAACGTCGTCACTGTCACCCTCGTTGCTGTCGTTTTCTAAAATGCTATTTAATCACCATCATTACCAGTGGTTATACCATCACCGATGTCGTCGTCATCCTCATCATAAGTAGTGTATGCATAATATTGCATAACCCTGCCCTGCATTAAGCCACCACCTGCCTCTCCAATCGAGAATTAGACCTCTTTTCAGTGGACGCACTACAGGGGATTTATTGTAGTCGTCGTCATTCTTACTCTAATTATTGTCGTATGCTTCCTGATCAATATGATCGCCATTTTGTTAAGTTTGGTTGTTGTTGTTGGATTGTTTTGGATGAACAAATACGCAGATATGGATGCTCATTTTTCGGCTCTCTACACTAAGTCTTGTATCCCAGCTTGGTCTTGGGCCCAGGTGAGATAACGAGTAGCTTCTACCCCGGTAATAAAATCTTGTTCAGACCAGAGTCCATGCTTATAAAGCGTTTTAGTTGAGTCTAAGTTTGTTCTCAAGCTTTTGATTGGTCAGATTTGAGCCAAAGGCTCAAATCTGACCAATCAAAAACTTGAGAACGAACTCAGACTCAATTAAAACGTTTTATAAGCATGGATACTGAAGTAGTCAAAACTGCACTAGATCCAAATTGAAGCAGACAGTATTTACCACAGCAGGTAGGGTCAATGTTAAGCGTCCTGTTTGGATATTACTGGTATGTTGCCTGTAAACTATTCTCAACCTCTTTTTGTCTTGAATTAGTTTGAATCCTTGTGAGACGTCAGCTCACTATGTGTCTTATCTGGATCCAAACTGTTTGCAAATATAATCGCAGATTCATCCGTTGCAGCAAGCTCTCCGACGTCTTCGATAGAGTTAATTAACCTCAACTTATTGAGCTGCCGACAGGCAGCCCATTCTTTGAGAGATTTCATTGTAGCATACATTTTTTCACAGCGATCGTACATATTTATATCGGGGTAATTATTTTTACTTTTCTGCCACGACCCCCTTCACAAGCATAGCATACAGCGTAGTCCAATGGTAACAGCGTTGGCTTATGAAAACTTGAGGTCGTATGTTCGATCCTTGGTAGAAGCCAAAACTTTTCTTTTTCTTAGCACCCTTAGTTTTCATGTGTTTTGTTTATAAAGTCCTTTGTTTATTCGCAGTTTTGTTTTCAGGTGACACGTTTTCCATATTTCTCCATTGTGAATGATTTAATGTATAACTTATTGTTATACCTGTTGTTAATTTGGCAAGGTAAGTGAAAAGGGTAATATGCATTGAGTCAACCTATTCGAATACTTTCATGTAAACTAAAGGTAATCTTAAATAATCGGTTCTTTAGTTCTGAGACTAAAGATAGTCTTGAATAAAAGGTTGTTTTGTTCGAAGTGTAGACCTTTATTTTGGTACATGTACAAGTCAGGTGTATAGCGGGTACGCATGCAAACATATGCGACAATACCTTGTCCGTTAGAGCACATGCTCTACATCGTATGGGTTGTGAGTTGGAATACCAGACCTGGCGCGTTTCTTTGCTGTAAGTATGAGAGTGTATATGCCTATTTAGGAGTAGTTATTAGAAGTGTTTGATGAAATTAGTCGTGTATTTTGTATAGTGTTAGCTGCTTTGTGATTTAGCATAAATTAATTTTGTTTGTGGACAGCAATTAATGTGATAACGGTTTCTACGTCAATGTATTTTAGCAAGCGAATAACATTGATCTGTGACGTAATGTGTATTAGTGGTGCTATACATCTGTTACGTAATGTGTAGTATTGGTGTCATTCAGGGATCATGGCTCATTAAAACATTCGATACCCTTTCTTTTCTGCTATTATTTATATTATATTTATCATGTTTTCCCATGTATCTGTTAATTAAAAGAATTAAATAATAGTGCGCATTCTTTTTTTCTCTATCCTGCTCTAAGATATGTTAGGCAGCCATTTTACGCTTGCGAAAAACCTTGCTTGTAAATTTTGTTACTTATTTTACTTAAATTGCATGGCTTTACTTATAATATTCATTCGGTTATTGTTCACTCTTCAACTGACCTATTTCGGACAGTTTTAGTATCAATATGATACGGCGCAGATTGTTTTGATCATGACATCGGCATGACCGATTTTAACTGAGCTCCATCTGACTGTAAATTTTACATGTTTATTGATTGTTTTCGAAGTGTTGAATAATTTGAGCCTAGTCTGTTACACCGATTCCTTTACTATGTTTCTGTGCTCTGTTTCAAATAGTATGCGCTTAACTCTAAGTAAACCTCGTCTGCAAATATTGTCGTCTGCTTAACCCATTCCCTTATATTGACGACTTTTGACGACTCTGTAAAAGTAACTTCTTGAAACCATTGTGATAAATAAAGCATTTGCTCCTTTAGGAGCAAATGCTCTATTTATCACCATGGTTTCAAACTACAATTTCGAAAAAAAATCCTTTTCTCTAGTTAATGCTCATTTTTTGGTAGGTTGTATCTAAAATAGCCTTTGATGTAATGGGTTAATTCTAAACGTACATGTTCAATCTTGATGAGACGCCGACTTACTCGGTATATCAACTGGATCTAAACTGTTCCCAAAGGCAATCACACACTTGCCAGAGGAATGCTGGATGTGAACTCGCTCAAGACAGGAAACGAGTGTACTAGCATTTACAAACAGTGAATACCCAGATCAGAGGCTGTTACAGAAGCCATCTGACCAGAGTCAGTGCTGTTATCATTCACAATCCTCCCGTACAGTATTCCGTACTGTATGAACTATATCGGTAAACATTGATCAACCATTCCACTTTGAGCATTCAGCACTAAAAGAAATAACAGGTACAATAAAACAACCTCTAAAACGGCTACTAAAAATAGGTCTAATTTTGGATCGTGGAGTAAGGTGTAGCTTAATGCAGGACGAATATAATGCAGAGAGCTTTCTGCATTATTTGTGTCTTATTTTAAGCAAGCACCTCCGTTTAAGGACATCCATATTTATTCATTAACCCTTTACTCGTTGAATATTCATGTAATAAATAATAACACCATGAATATTAATTAGATTGTTATAAAAGCACATCAACATAGGAATTTTGGCCATGCCAGAAACTGTAGAATCATATCTATATTACATGTAGAGCATAAGCAAACAGAGCAGACCCTGATCAGACGGCTCCTATAGGAGCCGTCTGATCTGGATCTACTCTGTTTGCAAAGGCGTAAAAAGGCGTTTGTATGTAGTGACGGGTTACTTTTGAATGATTTTACTGTAGTCATTTGTCATTATGCGCCCCCCCACACACACACACACACTCCCCAAAACACACATAAATACTATAAGATAAGGACAAAATGAAAAATAACGCCTTTGCAAACAGAGTGCATGTATATCCAGATCAGACCGCTCATGCAAGAACCGTCTTGTTAGGGTCTCCTCTGTTTCCTTATGAACTACTATAAGTGATTCTACAGTGTCTGCCGCAATAAAACATTTCTTTGTTCAATATGTGACTGTAGTTCAGCTATAGTCTTTAATATACATTCACTCATTATTTCGTACTTAGCCTTTAACCTGATATGAGCGGATGAGTGAATACCTAGATGCAAACAGTTTGGACCCAGATGAGACACCGAGTAACTCGGCGTCTCATCAGGATCCAAACTGTTTGACACCCTGATTGCATTTTGGTAGACAAACTGGTTATAGCTTGAAAGTTGACAATGTAGTAGGTTGAAAATTCCGTAAAAATAATTTGCTCAGCATGCTTAAGGTTGATACTTTGAGTTAATGAGTTAACTGACTAGATTGAATGTGAATAATATCTAGGAAAACAATTGAAACAATGTTTGATGTAATGAATGAAAGAAAACCAGCTTGAATTTGCAGGAAACAATCATATAGCGTGCCCAGATCTATTATTTCAGGATTCATTTTTCCGTATTCGGTTCCACAAAAGATGTCTCCATCATTTGACTTAGGGTAGATATATATGACCCATACATTTCAATTTTAAAAGTAATACGTTTGAAGCAATTTGGATTTGGATCAGTTTCACACATAGATTGTCACATATACATTATTCTCGCAAATTCAATAACGCGCTCTCACATTAAGTGCTACATGCTCGATGGTGTTCAGTACCATTATTTGATGTTTCATATTAAAAAAGAAAACACTAACTGGATAGTCTCGCCTTTTGGCTAATCTCACCTTTTGGCTATTCTCACCTTTTGGCTATTCTCACCTTTTGGCTATTCTCACTTTTTGGCTATTCTCGCCTTTTGGCTATTCTCACCTTTTGGCTAATCTCACCTTTTGGCTATTCTCACCTTTTGGCTATTCTCGCCTTTTGGCTAATCTCGCCTTTTGGCTATTCTCGCCTTTTGGCTATTCTCGCCTTTTGGCTATTCTCACCTTTTGGCTAATCTCGCCTTTTGGCTATTCTCACCTTTTGGCTAATCTCGCCTTTTGGCTATTCTCACCTTTTGGCTAATCTCGCCTTTTGGCTATTCTCGCCTTTTGGCTATTCTCGCCTTTTGGCTATTCTCGCCTTTTCGCTATTCTCACCTTTTGGCTATTCTCACCTTTTGGCTATTCTCACCTTTTGGCTATTCTCGCCTTTTGGATAGTCTCACCTTTTGGCTATTCTCGCATTTTGGATATTCTCGCCTTTTGGCTATTCTCGCCTTTTGGATAGTTTCGCCTTTTGGCTATTCTCACCTTTTGGCTATTCTAGCCTTTTGGATATTCTCGCCTTTTGGATAGTCTCGCCTTTGGATAGTCTCGCCTTTTGGATAGTCTCGCCTTTTATATTGAATGGCACAGCAGCCAAATCGTTTGGGTGTATGTACGATGTGACAGCATTGTTAAATCGTGATGAATCTTGAGAAACTGAAGTAGTAAGAACTTCAGTAATTGAAGCAGACAGTTTTGTGCAGAAACGTTGACGTAGTGCATACACAGATAGTAGTTTAGAACAGGGCAAAATAGAATATAGTAAAACCACTCTAATGCGACCACTTAATGAATAAACATAACTGTCTTCATAAGCAGGTGGTTGCTTAATGGAGGACGAAGGTTATGCAGAAAGCTCCAATAGGAGCTTTCTTCATAACTTTCGTCCTGCATTAAGCTACCACCTGCATTTGCCTCTTTTTGGTGGTTGCATTAGAGGGGTTTTACTGTATATGTTAATTTTTTAATTCAATTAACTCTTTGAAGGCTGGAGTATCGAAGTGGAAGTCAAACTGTTTGAAAATGCCAGTAAATAACTTTAAAAATAAGTTTCCGCATTCAAACACATATAACCATATCAAACAGATTGTGTAATTCATATTTATGTACAGACTCATTCTATACCATCCTGCTTTTCTTAAACAATTCCACACACCTTAAATTTGATCAAGACCTGACTTGCAAACGGTTTAGATCCAGATGAGACTTCAAGTAAAACAGCATTTCATCAGCATCCAAGCTTTCTTTTAACTCGGTTAACCCATTCCCTCATATTGACGACTTTTGACGACACTGTAAAAATCAATTTGTGAAACCACTGTGATAAATAGAGCATTTTTCTCCATAGGAACAAAAGCTCTATTTATCACAATGGTTTCAAAACTACACAATTCTAAATGTGTCCTTTTTTCTAGTTAACGTTCCATTTCGGTAGATATATTCAAAGAGGCTGGGTCTAAAAATAGTCTATGAAAAAATGGGTTATTAGTTTCCCAAAGGCTTGATCGAATCCGAGAAAAAATTTATCATGTTTTTACCTGTTGTTTATTTTATTAATATTTGTAAGAGATTTAACCCTTTCAAGGCTGGCCTTTTTCAAATGTACTATTCAAAGGGTAAAACAGGTCATTCTTACCGAGAATAATAAGGGTGTTTTTAAACAGAGAAATCTAACATGACAATCAGTGCAGACCCTGATAAGAGGGCCTCTCTGTGGGTCCTCTCATTTGGGACTACACTGTTTGCAAAATACATTAGTGGCTCGTTTCTCGCACTGACTCCTTAGGGAAATATTCACACGTTTACCGAACAGAATCAACCAGAGTGTAGTTATTCTGAATGAATAATACTTATTATAAATAATAAATGATTTTTTATGTTTTCAGGGGTATATATTAAAAACAAATACTCGCTAGTGTGACTTCAAATCTAGACGGGCATGTTCTCCATACGTTGTGACCAGCAAGGACAGCAAGGACAACAACGGGACATGACAGATGTTACTACCCGGGACACGCCGTATATTATCACTATTCTTGCATAAAACATGATTTGCTGTGTTCATTTAATTGTTTAAAATAACACCCAACCTATAAGCTACTTTTGACGCTTCATTCGATTTATGCTGATTTGTTTCTATGACAAAAGTTTGTCAGCCAACGAAAGTTATGACGCCGTTTGTGAAAGTGTGGAATATACACGGGAAGACGCATGTATTTAATATATCTGGGTGTTAGTATTTTAAAGGACATATATTTAGTTCTGTAAGTACATACTTACTACATGTAACTTACATATATAGCTTTCAATTCATTCAGAAGTCTCAGTTTGGTTAAATACATACCAGTTACAAACATGTTTTATCATGTAAATACATGGGCAGCAATAGAAGGCACGCCATTGTAAGTGAACCTGCCTACGTGATGACACTTGCAGTGTACTCATTCTTGACTGAATTGTATTTTGACAAATTATTTAGCAATGCATGACCATGAAGCAATTCAATCCCCTAGCTTTGGCCTAAACGCTGTTGTACTCGCGTCCATTTGTTTCGAGTAATTCGGCGTCTCATCAGGATCCAAGCTGTTTGATAAATAAAGATGAGATGGAAGATAGAGATAATCTTTTACAGTAGAATCTGTCCTAATTACAGACATTAATTTAGTGAACATAGGATTCTTAAAAAACAGATGTTTGCTTAATGCAGGTCAAAAGTTATGCAGAAATCTACTATAGGAGGAACCTTCTGTATTACTTTTGACCTGCATTGAGCCACCACCTGCCTTACATACCCATGCTTATAGCTTTGTGATGGCCGTTTAAAACAGGTTCTACTGTATACAGGTCACATAACCTAGTTACTATAGTGGTCCAATGAGTCCTCGATACGTCCAATGTTCGTCTTGGAGATCTTCATCTTGTTCCGACAAGCGTTCAGTCATTACACAAGAGATGTCATTATCTTTCCACAGAAATTCACTCTGAGTTTCAAGGTTTTTGATCATCCCGATAAGACCGTTGGTGACTGCGTATTATCTGGTTCAAACACATTTGGACTGATAGTCTGGTTTCCCTCGTTACATGCTTGAAATTGTAAAACGTTCAAAAATCCATTTATGGTTTCTCATGTGTTAATACAGCTTTTGAATTTAGAAACATATACCATTTGTACCTTTTCACAGCCAATGTCGCATAAATGCACCACGACAAATAGTTCAGTCCCAGATCAGACGCCGCCTTTTTAAGGCGGCGTCTGATCAGGGACTTAACTTTTTGTCTCAATCTTTATTTCTATATCTGATCTTTATTCCTTTGAAATTTGCAATTATTTATCTCATTTCCTTATTGTGCCGAAAGATTTAATAAAACATGGATTGCAGACGACAATTATAAATTTGGCGCCGAAAGGATTAACCCTTCTCATGCCAAGCGCGACATTAATTGGCATTTGCAAACAACTATGGTCCAGATAAGATGCCGAGTAGATCGGCGTCTCGTCAGGATCCAGACTGTTTGAGTCAAACAGTTTGACACTAGGTCAATAGCTTCTAAACACATAAACCAATCAGATGAAGTTTGATGTAACAGACCCGGCTTTTATTTTAACAGCATTTATACTTATTTGATTGTCCGGTTTAGGGATAGTTTACTGCATATATTTGTAGTACGATATAAATCGAATATATGCATCAATATACATCGTATGTGCATCAATATACATCGTTTATGCATCGAACCTTTTTCAACCGTTACCCATCCCTATGGTGTCTACAATAATTCAGTGCATCTTGTTTTTCTCAAGCTGTGTTACCAATCCCTACAATATATACAAGAGCAACTGATAAATGGGCCTACTTAGATACTAAAATCGTAATTTCTCCACCAAACCCTATGTTGTGACCACTCTGTTTTAACCCTTCGATTGCTATTCGCGTCAATATACCTACCTGTAAATAGTGAAGACCCAGATGAGACAGTTGATTGTGCAACCAGTGCACTCCATAGCAGTGATTGCACAGTGCAATACTTGTACACAGTGAAGATATATGTAATTATACAACAGGGCATGGGTAAAGAAGGAGAAATGTATTTTAAAATTCAGCAAGCGAAGGGTTAAAGATCGGTCACATAATGTGCGCATCTTATCTGAATCTCTGTACATTGCATACTTTTCTCAAACTTCGCTACCATTCCCTATGACAGACGCGGGAAACACTGAACAAGATGTAATCCCAAAATAAGCCATCGCGTTGACTTCTGCCATCGAAGGACAACACTTGTATTACACATAGCGTTCTGTTGTTGCCTCTAACCAATTGGATATGGGAAGTGAGTGAGTTGGCTTCTGTAAGTAATGAAGACCTAGTACATGTATAACCCTCTTATCAGGATATCCACAGTTCATCCAGTATCATTCCAAATCCTTTAGTATGGATTATACCTTTAGGATGGGCTTTTACTTCGAATAACATAGTTTCGCCTTCTCCTGATGCAGCTCAATACTAATCAGTAACTTTTTACATAATACATGCATGTTCCTGTTTGTTTCATTCATCCGGACTGATACATTTATACAAATAGCGCATACCCAGATCAAACATCAAATGAACTAGCAGATTGATTCTTGTCTATATTATTTGCTTCTATGCCAGACTAATTAATATTTATCAGAATGGCGCAGGATTGATTTGTTCGTGTATTTACAGTATTCTGTGATCACGGGAAAATATTTATTCAGTGACTGCAAGAAATTGCATTTATTCAGTAATTACAGAAACAACGTATAAATCAGTTACATATTAGTACACTTAAAACTACAATTAACAAAAAGACAATAACTACCACTATGACAGAATTATAAAGACGTTGACCATGAAAATAATGGTCGGATGATGCAGTAATTACAATAAATTGTGTTTAGTTCGTATTTACAGAAACAATGTATAAAACACTTACACGTAATCTACTAAATACAATTAAAACTACAATAAACAAAACGGAAACAACTACCACGGTGACATAATGATCACGACGTTAACCAAATTTTCGTAATGCAATGGTGGGATTATGATAACAATTATGATTTGTTGCTGCTGTCGCTGAAAATGATGATAATGCTGCTGCTGCTGATGATGATGATAATGATGATGATGTTGATAAGAATCATGGTAATGATTATGATGATGATGATGATGATATTGGGCTTTTTTTGTTGATGATAACGGTGATAAACATGATGTATTATTATTAATGCTAGTGGCGTGGTGGTGGCGATGATTATGATGGTGATTATTACGATAATGTTGATGATGATGACGATGATGATGATAATGATGATAATTACTGACTGTCTGTAACAGATTGTACAGGCGGATAATGTGATGCGCTTGTGATCGTTAAAGACCACTTGCGACCTCTGAAACCGGCGATCGTCTGCGACTAAATTACAAAAAAAATGCTTCACAGTCACTCTGGAGATGCTTCTGCGACCATCGTACGACAGGTTACTGACGACAATGCACCAAGTTACTGGTATTCGTACGAATGTCCAACAATCACTTCCGACCTGTTGTGACCTAATCGCTAGTAACCATTAGACGATCACCAGTGACAGTATTGGGTAATTGTAGAAAGGTCCCTGACAGTCGTACGATTTAAGGAAAGATCACCAACGACAGTTAAAAATTGTTTGAGACCGTTGTGCGACGATCGCACGATTACCAAAAAACTGCTAACGGTTACCTCTTAAAGACTACCGGCGACCAGTACTACCGTAAGGATGTTATTGTGCATGATCAACAACCTCTTTGCGACTGAAATTGGTCGCACGACTAGAAAAAAATACCAATGATTACTGAAGAGAACCCGCGATTATCAGTGACTTGCCATGCGACCTTCGTACGAATATCGGCGACTAGAGGTCGCTAGCAATCGTAAACAGGTCTCAAGGGACCGTAAGGCCAATTGGAACTAGGCCCTAAGGTGAGTGTTGTGTATGAACAACCTCTCTACGATTGGAATTGGTCCAAGACTGGAAACGATTACCAACGAGTACTGAACACCGCCGGCGATTATCAGTGACATATCGTACGACCTTCCTACGAATATCGGCGACCAGTGGTCGCTAGTAATAGTAATCAGGTCTTAGGTGGTCGTAAGGCCTAGTGAGACAGGGCCCTAATAAAAACATTTGAAGATGTACAGTAAAGCTTACGTTGAGTGGTTGCCTGAAGGAAACCTAGATGTCTGTATATATATAAAAAAAAAGTACCTAGTTATAGTCTACTTTCAGTCTGATTGACCGCTCAGCCGACTGTACATTTACTCCCCTGATCATTGAGTCATTAGCCTACAATATTGAGTACTGCTAACATATGGCGCAATCATGCAGCCGCAGTACCGGCGAGTGACCCTCACAGGTACCCATTTTAACCCCTGGGTGGAGAGTATGTGCGGGTGGGAGACACGGAAAAGCGTCTCTGAAATTTCCGGATGGGACCGGGATTTGAACCCCGGACCTCTGGTCTACACGTAGCGGTTTAAAGATAGTTCCCAAATAATATTTCTATAATACCTTTATTCTGTATTATCCTTTTGAAAACAACAAAAGAGTACTGGCATTTGAAAACAGTGCAGATCTGCATCGGTGGATTCCTAGAGGATCCCATTTATCAGGGTCTGCATTGTTTGTTATTCAAAAACCGCTCGCAAAGTATACCAGTTCATACTGAATGGACTCTATCATTAAACAAAGATGGACCGGCCACCTTGACAAAATCAGCAATAAAAGTATTAAGATGTCCATTGTTTCACCCCTTTACCCATCACACACGCATTGTGACGCATTTGGTCTACTCCGTAAGCCTATGGAATTATATAGATCTGATCATACAATGTCTACCTTGCCCCCCCCTTCTTCCCATTCCCGCGAGCCAAACATAAAAACAAAAAACATATCCTGTATTCAAATGACATTATAAAGTATATATTTGTCGATAGAAAATTTATGCCTATTCAGTTTTGAAGACTTTGGCCTTCCATTTTTTTACAACAATTGATCATAATACACAGTCTGTATATTGAGAGGGTTTTCATCTGAGTGAAGTCTAACATGTTTGTAAAGATATTCATCATATCCTCAGAAGTGTGCTAACGATTAACAACTGACCAATATATGGCCCCCAAAAAAATCACTGTCACGCCACTATGTAATCGTTTTGGTCAACGTTAATATTTGCCCTGAACTCTCTCCCTCATCGGCAATTTTAGAACCATTTCCCTCATTGGCTAGTTTTAGACCCAACCTTTTGAATAGATCTACGAAAAGGAGAAATTACAAGAACAAATGAAAAGTTTGTAAAGATATTCCCTATATCGACCATGGTAACAGCCACGTAGCCATGAAGAAGGGATATTGGCCCAAATGAATCAAAGTATTAGGACTGACAAACTTTCAGAATTTAGGCAAATAGTGCAGAACCAGACCAAACTGCTCATGAAAGAGCAATTTGACCAGGGTCTACATTATTTGCAACTATGTCAGTATAACTTAAAGTCAGACATCAGAGTTATATTTTTCAAACACTTAAATTGCATTCAAGAAATATCTAAGCATTCTAAATTATTATCATTATTGCCATAAGAATTTATATCAAAGAATGAAAATGTACATACCAATCATTAGATCTTTAATATTTGTCTCAGGCTTATTTTCAAGCTCGTGAAAGTCTGACGGGAACTCACAGGTGACTATATAAACCATGAACTAGTGTATTGCCAGATGTTCCCGCCATTACATATTTGGTATGTAGGTAATTATAAAATCTATTGTCAGATTTTAAGTGGTAATAAATTCGCATCTTTATTTGTTCCGTAAATATAATCCATCGAGTAGTTTTGCATTATCGAACTTATCAAATGACACTTAATTAAATAATTCAGCTTTTCCAACAATATTCGTTCACTATAATTAGTACCCACTTATCCCATATACAGTCAATGTACAGCAAATGTGACACGTTGTGAATACAATATATGCCACAGCATGTTTTCTATGGTGAATACGATGAACAACCGATTACTTTATCAGAATCTCAATAATTTACACTCTGGTTACATGTAGATGCAAGATGCAGACGATAATCCTCCTCGGACCATATTGAGGGCTTGGTGCAAAAATATTCTAACTCCTTCACTTTGTGAAGGAGTTAGAATAGTTTTGCACCAAGCCCTGGATATTGGCTCAAATACGAACTGCTACGTATATAATAAAAGGTGCTACCGAAAAAGCTTTCGACATCGGGGATAGAGCATTATTGCTCAACCGAGTTTTCGACAAGTATTTGGGCAAACAGACTTGACATAAACTGCACTTTTATCAAGTACTCTTTTGACGTATTCGTTTGAGAAAAATACTGTGCCATCATGCAAGACTGCATCGCCATTAATGAATTTATACTCGGAGGGGGCGAACACAACCATTTTGCAGAACTGCATATCAGTCATTGCCACCTGTAATCCGCAGCCCGGTGATGTATGATCATCATAGGATAGAAAGTCTACCTCATCAAAGGCTAAGTCAGAGAAGGCAATCCCAGTATTGAACTCCATCAGTATTTCCATCGTTTCCACGGGAGTCAGAATCCTGCTTTCCAAGTCTTTGTAGATGTCATATACGTTGGTGATATCTGCCACATGAATCAAAACGTCAAATTGGAAAGTTACCGTGTCCCCTGCAATACTGTATGTCCTAGTTGAAATTTCAATGACACTCATTTTGTTAGTGAATAATCGTAGTTTTGTTTTATAAATCGCTGTATTTCTCAAATATGGTATCGCATCTCCTGTGTTGTTTACTGTAACCTTCAGGCGAAGATCTAAACAAAATTGACCTCGTATCTCGGCAAACACTTCAATACAATCAATGCTTCCATAATTAGCAGTGAACTTAGCTGGAGGACAAGCAATATGTAGACATTGTTGCTGCAAGTAGAGCAATGAAAACACAAATATACATATCTTAACCATTTCCATATTGAATATTCATGTAAGAAACTGTACATTCAGGACCAATTTAAGTGCATAAGTAAACAGACTAGATCCTGATCAGACGGCTCCTACTGTCGTTCGAATTCCTGACCTCTTTTCACAGAATTATATTGCTGCAGCGGAGATCTTGCCTCCTTCACGTCCAGTGATACCGTGTCTGATCCTAGTTTAGGTCGTTTAAAAACGTTAACCCTTCTCCACATATAAACACCTTTTCACGCATTTGTAAACATAGCAGACCTAGATCAGACGGCTCATGTAGGAGCCGTCTGATCCGGGTCTGCTCTGTTTGCTTATGAAATTATAATTGATCTGACTTCTTTATAATTTATACCAATACTAAAACGTCCTATATGTATGTATATATATCATTTATAAATATTCAACTATTAAATATTCATGACGTCTATTACTTTTTACATGAATGTTCAATAGAGAAGGGGTTAAAAGTTACCAGAAGTGTCACATCTGGTGTAGAATCTAATTGTTTAGGACTTAAACTATTTAACCCATTCCTTCATATTGACGACTTTTGACGACTCTGTAGAAGTAACTTTGTGAAACCATTGTGATAAATAGAGCATTTTCTCCTATAATAGCAAATGCTCTAATCATCACAATGGTTTAAAACAACAAAATTCTAAAAAAAATCCTTTTCTCCAGTTAATGCTCCTTTTCTGTTGATTTATTCAAAGAGGTTGTATCTAAAAATAGCCTATGAGGTAATGGGTTAAGCGTAAACTGAAATGGAGACGAACACGACATAAACATGTATTCAATATAAGCTGAATGATAAAAAAAAACTGCAGATGTCAAATGATGTCTGGTATTGTAATCCCGATTCAAAACAGCAACATGTAACGCTGAATGTAATGAAAAGTCATGCATGACTATATTATGAATATTAATTTATCCGATAACTGTATAATATAATAATAGAAATATAAATGTATCATCATTGTCAGAGAAAATCTTATCGGAAACATAAGCAATCAGAACAGAATATGATCAGATAGTTCCACCAGGAACTGGCCTATCTCGGTCTACTCTTCAGAGTACAGGTTTGCTACGCGAGTCTATCCGTTTATGATATTCCGAAAGCTAGATAAATATTGGTGAGGCATATATATGAAGCCATTACTCTACATGTCATTTCGGGTGGGCTTTTGATGTGGGATAGTATCGTAGAAAGGAAAGATCATTTTGAAATCGTGATCGCAATGTTGTCGTCAGCTTATTCTTCGTTATGATTATATGTAATTCAAAGCTAAAGATTAACGTGCGTACTAAAGTACTAAAATCATTTCTCTACCAAACCGTATGTTGTGACCACTCTTTAGAATCGTTTCTTCGAGACGATTCTTAAAAGTGGTCACAACATAGAATTTGTTGGAGAAATAAAGAAGTTATTCTTGAAACTGATTTGTTTTACGCGTCTAATTTAGACATCTATCTGAATAAACAAGTATTGATAGTCTATCCGAATAGTTACGAGCATAACATTGTTTTTCATCAATCGCATTCATGATGAGGACGCAAAATTACTTCCTCTACACAAAGCGAATTGGTGAGTGTATCGTATATGGGCGAGTATTTTGTAACTGGTACTTTGCTATTTTCTTAAACATTAAATGATTCATTACCTCGATATGTGTGTGACATATTAAACATATATATTTCAATACTTATTTATCAATATTCAAAACAAAACAGTGCATGAGAAAATTAATGTATTCTGTATAACAAAGTGACTAAGGATGGGTGAGATTAAGAGCCACTTGTGAATATGAGAGACTGCGAAGGCAAATTTTAATATCGGATACTCTAAGATGATTGAAACAGGAGATTTGGTAGGCATGTTATTGGGAACTTGTGCATCTGAGGAGTAGCAATCATGTATAGTCACAACATTTGTTATTTTTTATAATACAGTGGAACCCCTCTAATGCGACCACTTAATGAATAAACATGCGTGTCTTTATAAGCTGCTGGTTGCTTAATGCAGGACAAAAGTAATGCAGAAAGCTCCTTCTAGTGACGGATACGTTTCATTCTCTTCGGCATTTCAATTGAACTTCACGGCAATAAAGTGGTACTTTCCGCCTGGGATTGGTTTGCTAACATTCTGGAGGTTCTTATTTCCCAGGATTTCCAAAGGCAACCTCCAAACAAAATCTTTGTAGTAACACCGTCAATTCACAATGTTAGTAAAATATGATCGTCCGGTGCCGTTATATTGGCATTGAAAAAAGACCAACCAATGCTGTCATAATGTCAATAAAAGATGCCTACTTTCTAAATCGTCGCTTTAGAGAAGGCCAGCTGTATACAGTAAAACCTCTCTATAACGGCCACTAGCTTGTGTTAATTAGTTGGTATTTAGGGCAGGTGGCTCGAGCTTGCTTTAAGCAGCTACCTGCCTTTAACACACAAAAAATGATGTAATTTAGTGGCCGTTATAGAGAGGTTTTACTGTATCATATTGGCATGTGTATAGTAAACCTCGCTAGACCGGACGTTCAATTTAGTAAAATTATCGGTATTAGAGACAGGTAAAAGTCATGCAGAAAGCTCCTCCCTGCATTAAACGGCCACCTGCCTAAAAGTATCGGAATTTTTCTCTACTATAATTCCGGTTTGGAAGGGTTATTATAGTATTGTAAGATATAGAAAATACTCCAAATGGTACAACTTTCCTTAAACCTTTCGCTGCAAATGCCGGATCTGTGATTACCTATGCAAACAGTTTGGATCCAGATGAGACGCCGAGTAACTCGGCGTCTCATCAGGATCCAAACTGTTTGTTACTGTTGCTATGTTTTTGAAACAAAAATGAAGAAAATCAAAAGAACGAAATTTTGTAGCAGACGACTGAGTTTGGCAGCGAAAGGGTTAATTGAGGGCAAATTTCATTGTGAACCTGGTATCTAATTTTCATTTGATCGAAGCAAATGGCAACAATTTATTATGTAAATAATGTCTGCTTTATAGTTCTGTAAGACAATGTTCAACAAAAATGGGTTAACCCTTAGTCTGCTAAGTGTGACGTAACTGCTATTTGTAAACAGCTTGGGTCCTGATGAGGCGCTGAGTAACCCGCCGTCTCACCAGGATCCAACCTGTTGGACATTCTGTTATTAATATCTCAAAAGCTTGAGCGAATAAGAAGTGACAACGGCAACAGATCAGAGCTTAAGCAAACCTCATTGTCCTAGTAGGCTAAGGATTAAAGAAGTATACTTCTTCATCTTCAAGCAGGTAGTACCATAATGTAGGACTACAGTTATTCAGGAAGCGACCGAATGAGCTTTCTGCATTACTTTTGCTTGAATTATGCAACGACCTGCGTATTTTGACTTATTAATGGAATCAGTACACACAAAGTAAATCATAAATAGCCGCTCAGCTGTCTAAATAAAGTATCTGAATTTGCACGGCATCATCAAAACCACGTAGTACAGTGCTCCCTCCCTACAACGGCCCTCTCAATAACGATTCCCTCCTTACAACAACGCATGTCACTGTTTCCGAAACAACAAGGCTCTAGAAACAACTTTTTTCAATCGTATTTTCTTTATGCATCCATCAAACCCTGTGTTGTGACCACTCTTTAGAATCGTGACTTGCCTCTTTGCATGTACGCCGACAAGAAAGGTTTAGTACTCTATGAAGGCGACCTCTTAAATCCAGAAATGGAAGGAGAACGTCGGATATCTGTACTATTTCATTTTTGTCGTACCCTTTATTACTTTTCTACAGTTACTCTGTTTGCAGCTCAATCATTGAGTACACTAGCGATAGGTGGATACAGTATGTTCAATTAAATGTTTTTTTGTTATACATGCACTTTACCACTGTATTTGCTGTCGCGGTTGTTGTAGATTAGTCGGAGAGGGGATACGTTTATTTACACTGTTTGTCTTTTAGGATGGGGATGGAATAAGGGTGAGGTTGGGCGCCCATAAACCGGTTTAAACCCCCGGTGACTTTTGTCACTGACCGTTCCAAGGCGGTACTTCCATCTTCCTCCTATTGAATGTTTGTTTTGTCTTTGTGCGTCTCTTGTTGTTTTTTCTACCCATGTACATTTGCTGTTTCCTTGTGTTGCTGTTCGGGCGAGTGTTTGTTCTGTATGTGGTATTTCCTGCATGACTCATTTTTGTACTTTTGTGAGCATTCTAAAGAGTGGTCACAACTTAGGGTTTGATTGAGACATAACGGTTTTAGTTCTCGAAATACACCTTATCTGGTGATATGCAAACAAGCTAATTATGTTTGATTTTCCCTCCCTATAACGACTCCCTCTGAACAACACATACATTCTTCGTATCCCAAAGGGTGTCGTTGTAGAGAGGGAGCACTGTAGTTGGTTTAAGGATATTATCCCTTGGTATGTTACTGCATTCTTTTTCAGGTCGCTTATAGTTGTCTACAATGTGTGCAAAATGTTAGATTCCATAACTTGTCGTCTCATAGTGTTGCCACCTAATTTGATTTTCGTGTGATGCAATTTAACTTCCTGCTTTATTTTACAGAATCGAATTAGAATGCTTATTTTCTTTTATTCCTACGCACAAGTCTCCATAGATGTAGAAAATGGGTAAAATGTTATTTTTAGAAATAGAAAACGTTCTCTTTTACACCCAGTCTGTTCTGCATGAAATATGATTTTATGTTTCCCTTTCAGTGCAATCCATGCATCTTATTGAATAATTAATTCGAGCAACATCTTTATCTGAGTTGATGTTAATATTTAGTGACGTACCTGTTCCGCAATAAACGTTTTGCCAGTAGGACAGTAAGAAATCGAGGATGCACTGTCACTAAAACGGCTATTCAGTTGACTGACATCAATGAAAGCGTTCCCCTTTAGAAGAACATCATAAGGCATGCGTCCAAATAAATTATTGTCTAGTCCGTATCCGTACCACATCGCAATGCAACTATCGCAATATATGTTCCTAAATACTCGTCGGAGGAAATTAAACCCTTTCAATGTACTTTGACATGCCGTTTTGTAGGTGGTTTGGTTACAAACAATTAAATCAGCTGGCAAATAGCACTCAGCAACCGTACCTGTTGGAATCAATGTCAGTTTACATTTCTGTTCTCTGAATTGAGTATGTATGACCTCTATACTCGTATTTGCAAGACGATGAAGAGCTATATGTTGCATGCATAACAACCTGGCGTTCCATGGAATAAGCATCAGTCTTTCGCGGTTGCAGTGAGCACAGTGTATATTTTTGTACGTACGACCAGTCAAAGGAGAAAATACCGGGATCATTTCGATCAACGTGTCTGTTTGCATGGTCAAACATTTATCCACTGCATCATCCGAATACCCAGGTATACATTCTGAAACTAAAAGGTATGGCTTATAATCATGTGCACCAACTGCCCCTACGGACTGAACTGCGGTACATATCTCATTGCTCTGTGTGATTATTTGTCCATTTTGTGAATACCTGGGTTCCCCAACTTTGTCCTTACAACACAAACCTAAAGCCCAACAGTCATCGGAACAGTCACAAGGTACACAACAAGAGCGGATATGTGACACATTTCCAGTATATTCTGTTTGGTTGCAGGTGTCGTACTCCGAACAATGCTGTTGAACAACCGCGACGACTGTTTGCCAAGGTTCATTTTTTAGCTCGTCGCCATAGTCCAGTGAATCTATACAACAATATAACGCTGCAAATATGATAGCAGCTCGAAATACACGAATCGTTTGCACCCCAGTCCTAAAAGTATGGATAAAACATATTAACCAGTTTAATAATTTACTCCATGGATATGCATGTAAAAAATAATGTATCCGTGAATATTAATTCAATTCATTTTTATAATGGCATTTAAAAACAGACATGTTGGCCATTGCAGTACCTGTAGTATCATATCCGTATTACAGTGCTCCCTCTCTACAACGACATCCTTTGGGATACGAATATTGTATGTGTTGTTCAGAGGGAGTTGTTATAGGGAGGGAAAATCAAACATAATTAGCTTGTTTGGAGATTCCCAGATAGGGTGTATTTCGAGAACTAAAAGCATAATGCCTCTATCAAACCCTATGTTGTGACCACTCTTTAGAATCGTCACAAAGTGACGATTCTAAAGAGTGGTCACAACATAGGGTTTGATGGAGGCATAAAGAAAATACGATAGAAAAAGGTTGTTTCTGGAGCCTTGTTGTTTCGGAAACAGTGACATGCGTTGTTGTAAGGAGGGAATCGTTATTGAGAGGGTCGTTGTAGGGAGGGAGCACTGTATATCATTCTATAAGCAAACATAGCAGAATAATGCAGATGAAAATAGGCACAGATTGCAAAGATGAAAATTGGCGCATTTATGAGGTAAAGTGTTAAATGTTATACATGTATTCAGTTTATCACATAACCCCCCTTGTATAAGATTTAATATAGCCATCAAATATTCCTCTATATTATACATATTTAATATAAGCTGTAACGTCATGTATAAATACCACGACGTCGTAGAAATATACATGTAGGACCTGTCAATAAAAATGTGATATAAATATTATGCTCGTAGTCATTTTGTATGCATAATTTTGTACAAAATGATATCGTCTTGGCTTGATGGAGACTCGCTTAGAGAAGAAGTCCCTACAATAGACGCACATTTTTAATAATATAAAAATTGGTATTTGTTATGTGAAATCATTATTATGAAGATTGTCAATTTGAACTTATATCGAAAAATGACGCTGTGATACCATTAAACCGATTTCACCAATACTTATATTGTTTGTTCTACAAAAAAGTATTATCGGCCTTTTTCCGTTCAAGTTTTCCGCGTTTGGCCGATGCTCAACCGATCCCTCCATGTTCACGTAACAGCTTTTCTCGGGAGTGGTCGGAGAGACGCGAATAGCGCGATCAGATACGAAACTAAAACACAACCCGAATAAAACAAGTCAAGTCAAGTCTAGTAAATTTTATTTACATAATCCGATGAGCGTAACGAATAACAAAAGCTCTAATGAGCTTTTTACACCGACTTAAGTTATACATCACATACATATAAACATAGATATATAAGAGAGAAAATAAAAATAAGAAAAAGCTAAGAATTTCAGTAACAGTTAAGAAGTTGTTATATACAGTGAAACCTGTGAAAACCGGACCCTGTGTAAACCGGTTCACTCTCGAAACCGGCCGATTTGTTCGGTCCCGATTTTTTTCCTTCTTTTCCCATTATGAAAATCCCTCTAAAAACCGGACCCTGTGAAAACCGGATACCGGACGGGTCTCGCCAAATATTTGTCTCATTTCAACCCAAATTCACCTGTGTAAACCGGGTGCCAAAAACCAGCGGACCGGAACGTAATTTGCTGACTGGCCTCTCAACACGCTTATGCAGCATGACACCTCGTGCCATTGTTTACACAGTGCAATTATCAATAGTCGGGATTAACGGTATGGCTAGGTATAAAATCCTGACCAGTTAATGAATAAGGGAACGAATGGAAAACTGTAAAAACAAATAACAGTAATGATCGAACTACAAACCTTACCTGCACTAATCTTGGAACAAAGTTTTGTTATTAATCAACAACAATTACAAATCCATTAATGCTATTATTTCACTTTCCTAACCCTTCTGATGCTGGCACACAAAAAAAAATCTGCTAAAAAATTTTGAAATCTTGACCATTTTCCCTTAATCCTGGTGAATAATTGTTAAAAGCTATCACATTCGTACTTGGAGTGACCTCGAGATTAAATTTGCAACATCCTGTAACCCTTTGCCTGTTACGAAAGTTTGCACATTCATCTTTATTAAAACTTCACAAATTCGCTTATATTTCTTGTAGAAATGATGACTAAGTTGCCATCAACAAACATCTTGGATCCAGATCAGGTTCCGAGTTACTCGGCGTCTCATCCGGATCCAGTTTGTTTGCATACATGACATGACGCTCGCGACCAGCAGATTAAGGGTTAAACGTGTCTCATTTAGCTCTGTCTACCACACCCGTTTGTGTCACAAGTGAGAAAGTGAAACAAGATAGGTTACACGTTTACAGATGTGTATGTGATGCTGGACGTGAATCAAACATACACACACTCGTGCATTGTTATTATGTCCACGGAATCATTGAGGAATGCATATGCAACACCAAAAAGTCAGTAGAATATTTGTGCAGTTCATTCTTTCTTTATTTTTATTTTTTATTTTTTATTTTGTAACAAACGACTCCTCTTACTTTCGTCGTAATTCAGATCAGTCAAATATTTGTTTCATCTAGTTGCACATTAGGAAACTCATAAGGATGGGTGAATTAAAACTGAACAGTCTACACACACTTTACTGGTTTTCTCGTCAAAATTTTGAACCTGAAAAAACCGGTCACCTCTGAAAACCGGCCGATCGATCTGTCCCCGAGGGGGTCCGGTTTTCACAGGTTTCACTGTAGTAATTGTTAAAAAAAGCAGTCTGATCATAACCTGCACATTATTTAAAACAAGGAATACATGTACTACGTATTATAAATTTGAAAAAATATGGTACAAAAAGGCATTTAGAAGCACACATATTTCAAACACAAACAACTAAAACATCGGTGTATAGAATCGGGATCGTCGATATCAAACACATGGATGTTTCGTTATTTTCAACGTTTATTGTATAGGTTTATTGTATACCGTTTAGCATATACACAAATGAGTTTTGTATATTTTAGTCATATTGAAAACGCGTCGAATGTAGGGACTTCCCCTTAGCATTTTCCAAGACTAGTTTAATATATTGAACAAATGACTACTCGCAACATATCTTATATACATGTACATGTATATCTACCCTACTGAAATGGCAACAGATATGAACAAATACAATATAAAAATAGTTTCAATTCATTCATTGCAGAAAACAACAGTGTTGGTATTTGCAAACAGTGTATACCCAGATGAGGGTTTCTAGAGGAGCCCTGTAGACCCAGACGAGGGTTCCTAGAGGAGCCCTGTAATGTTGGTATGCACTCTTTGTCACGTTACCCAGATGAGGGTTCCTAGAGGAGCCCTGTAATTTTGGTATGCACTATTTGTCACGTTACCCGTTTCTTTTAACCATTGTCCTGTATCAATGTAAGAAAAATGGCATCATGAATATTTATCAGCAGAATATCTTATAACGTTAACTTTTCAAGGGATTTTTTGCTTTGAAACATATTGTAGAATCAGATCTACAGGAGCCGTCTGGATCTAATATGTTTGCAAATGCATGAAAATGCGTTTATGAGTGAGAAGGATGAACCTCATTTAACCTTTAGCCTGGTGAGGTAATTATTTCTACAGAATTTTTCACCTACTACATTTTCGGAATGCAAGCTATAATCCACAGGGCACCGTCACACTGAATAGTGAACCTCGACAGATAAAAATGTACGAACACTTGATATATATACAAGGGGTCGAACTTCCTAGTTACGAATTTTACTCTTCTCCCAAGTTATGCCTATGTTGACATTCAATCAAAAGGTATATCGGGTAAAGCTGTTTGCCAATGCGTAGTCTAATGTATAGTCTATGCAACTACAAAGCGAAATGCTCCTAGTTGAAACGGTTCTTAGAAGTTACAGCGGAGAATCTCGAGAAACACGGTAATTTTGACAGGTCGGAAACGACCTCGCAACCGCCCGCTTACCGACTAAAATGGATTTTTGAACGATTGCCAGCGCTGAATCAGGTCGGCTGCATACAGGGTGTCCCAAAAATAATGGAACCCTGGATCAAAATTTGTATTTGAACCAAGCAGCCTAATCCCTTAAAATATAAATATACAGGTATGTAGATAAGTCATGTGTGCATATTGCTGCCAAATGTCTCTTAAAAATATGCATAAGTATTAAAGATATGAGTATTTTAATGAATGCACCTAAATTCTGTTTTTACATGATATGCATACATTGCATAGTGCACGCTTATATTAAGTTTAAAACGGATATGCGGGTGCTTTCCTTTAAATGCTGATATCGTAAATACCAATGAACATGTTTAGACAAAATTCAGACTATATTATTGCAAAATGTTGTCTCTACTTAGCTACATGTATATACTGTTAATTTAAGTTAGCAATATTGACAGAAATGAGATACCTTGCATATCTTAATCCCGGGTCTTTATTTTGGGACACCCTGTACAATAGCTAGTAAGCAGCTGTGACAATTACTGCGAAAACTGCGTTCGATTAACTTTATGTACACTGTTGGACAGATGATATTGTCACCAAACCATTTGTTGTAGCTTTCAGCATCCATTTTACGTCAAGTGACCAGTAAGGAAAGCTGCAAGCTTATTGGACGAGGGCCCAGTTTCGACCAATGAAATTTGCCATTACAATATTAGTCACGTGATACAAACATGGTGTGGAATTTGAATAAACTGGAAAATGTTCATTTGACCGCCCAAATTATACTGTCAAACGTTCAACTAGCCGTTGTAGTCGAGTTGGCCGACAGCGAATTCCAAACAGAAGATTTAGGTGCACAATTTAGTGCATATTTAATAATTTTTATATTAAACTATCTTTTCAAAAGGACTGCAATTCTGATAGATGCCCGGTGTGTCACCATTGTAGATGATGGCTGGATCACTGATATCCCAGGATCTGCCGTAGTTGAATTTGTGATACATCCATTCTCGGGGTTGCAGTTCAATCGTACAAGCTAATGTCAAATTTGTATGTGACTTGTTCAGTCAGGGGCCTTCTGGTGCATATTTTCAATTCAAGCCTTTTGGGGCATATTTTGTAGCCTATTAGGGCATACTATGAAGCCTATTGGGGCATATTTTAAAGCATATTGGGACATACTTTGAAGCCTATTGTGGCATATTTAGAAGCCTATTGGGGCATACTTGAAGCCTATTAGGGCATATTTTGAAGCCTATTGTGGCATAATTTGTGGCTATTGGACCTAATCATTATAAATTTGGGATACCACTGCGGATGGCTGTCAAAGGTCGCCCCTACACGACAATTTGTCCGGTGTACCTGCTAACCAATTGGGCTAGCACAATGGGATCGGGAACCATGCCCAACAGAGACAAACCTGAACCTTAGTTGTACATAATTTTAATAAACCAATGTTATGTTTGAAGATGTTGTGTGTTATTGTTAGGTCCGCTAGATGTTATGTGGCAAGAAGACATGGGTGAATGCAGAGATGTTATATCGGGCTGGCATTGCAGGTTGACTTTGATAATGTGTTAAGATGAAGAGCATCGCTTATGTTGGGAAAGCATTCACCCATGGCGCCTTGTCCGGCAGCTGGTGTCCTCAAATCTCCCAATAAATGCGATTATTGTTCAACAGTAATCGATTGTTATTGGAGTTTGGTATCTATTCGGTTATGTATTTTGTGTGTGATAGAAGCGTTATACTGAATGATAAATTGTCAAACAGTATATGTCGGGCGTGGTTCTAGGGCAGCAATACATTTTGAAAACGAGGCTTACCCGGAGTAGCATGCATCGGCAGTGTCGCCCGATCATGATTTACAGTAAACCCCCTCTAAACCGGAATCTAGTAGAAAAGAATTTACATACTTTAGGACAGGAGGTTCCCTAAAGGAGCTTTCTTCATGAATTTCATCCTGCTTTAAGCAGCCACCTGTCTCCATGACCGAAATTTATACTAAATTAACGTCCGGTTTAGAGGGGGTTTACTGTATATATTTCTACTGAGACAGACCGTGCATGTAGACATAGATATTCTCAAACAGTCATCTGTCTTTGCCTACACTGTTTACAATGTTCGTGTGCGTTATATTTCTTTTCAGAAAGGGCGCCTAGTAATTTCACAGGGGCCTTGACCGCTTCATGGGGTCTATATGTACTATATTATATAGTACATATAGACCCCAATGAAGCGGGCCAGACCCCTGTGAGTAATTTGGCCTCTGGTGTGGATTCAATATGTCCACTAAAGCCATGTATGTAATGGTCATTCTATCAGATTATGTTTGTAATGGTCAATATAAATGGCTGTGTATGTAATGGTCAGTCTAACAGGACATGTATGTAATGGTCATTCTATCAGATTATGTTTGTAATGGTCAATATAAATGGCTGTGTATGTAATGGTCAGTCTAACAGGACATGTATGTAATGGTCATTCTAACAGACTGTGTGCTAATTCGTCATATCTTTAGCATTACCACTGCAAACGGTGTCCTGATGAGACAGTTAGCCTCTCATAGTCCGTTCAATACCATTTCGTCATTTTGTAATTACTAAAAAGCTATCCTTAACCTATTCCCTCATATTGACGACTTTTGACGACTCTGTAAAAGTCACTTTGTGGAACCATTGTGATAAATAGAGCATTTGCTCCTATAGGAGCAAATGCTCTATTTATCACAATGGTTTCAAACTATAAGATTCTAAACATTTTCTTTTCTCTAGTTAATGCTCCTTTTCGGTAGATTTATTCAATGTGGTTGGATCTAAAAATAGCCTTTGAGGTAATGTGTTAACTTACTATTAACCCTTTCCCTGTTCTATAATTAGTCCAAATTTCAAATCCTACTGAATATTCATGGACAAAATACATGTATAGTTATAATGAAATATGGAAGGTCGAACATCGTAGTCATTTTAGAAAGTAAAGAAACAGATCTTTCAAATTTCACTAGCAAATATAGGAGACCCTGGTCAGACGGCTCCTGTGGAAGCCGTCTGATCTGGATCTACTCTGTTTGCAGGTGCGTGAAAACACGTGTATATGAAAAAAAAGGTATAACTGATGTCTACTTAAACACCGATCTGTTATAAGTTTCACTCACATGTTATGATTCGTTTTGAGAAACTATTGATCGAGTGTCAAATAGCGTGGATCCTGATATCATCTGGATCCAATCTATATGCAAATGCCGGCTATTATAAGCAGGTGAATGGTTAATTGGTACATGTTCTCGTAAATGTCCATAATAATACCGTACCCGTTGGACGATATGCTCAGTTAACCCTATCCCTCATATTGACGACTTTTGACGACTCTGTAAAAGTCACTTTGGAGTAAATGCTCTATTTATCACAATGGTTTCAAACTACAAAATTCTAAAAAAATCCTTTACTCTAATAAGTGTTCCTTTTCGGTAGATTAATTCAAAGAGGTTGAGTCTAAAAATAGCATGTGAGTTAACCATTATCTGAGGTCCAGATTAGACACGTAAATAAAACATATTTCTACAATAATTGTTTTCCTCCACTAAGCCCTGTATTGTGACACTCTAGACGAGACGATTATAAAGACTGGTCACAACAGAGTAGCCTAGAGAGTTTGCTTGAGAAATGACGATTTTAGTACTTGAGTACGCACGTTTATCTATTGGCTTACCAGGATCCAGACTTCTCTATGGATTGGACTCTTCATAACAAACATCGCAAAGTAAAGTTGATCTTCGATATCTCGAACTCGGATAACTCGAACTTCGGCATAACTCGAGGTAAAAAGTTCGGTTCTTCCACACTTACAATAAAGAATTGCTCACAAATATATCGCTACGCATATCTAGAAATGCATGTGACACCTTGATGCAGGTCGAAAGTAATGCAGAAAGCTCCTACAGGAACTTTCAGCATTAGTTTTGACGTCCATTAAGCTGTAAAATTGAGAAGTTGTCCGGATAAGAAATCTACTGACTCGGACTTGTGTTACTTCGAATTAATTTGTATGGTCCCTTGAAATTCAAGATATTGAAGTTCAACTGTATAATTGTCTGACTAGATAGCATTTCTCTTCGTCGTGAGAAGCGTTAATTAATTAAAAAATAAATAAATAATAAACATGTAAAAATTATACACGAATTATCAAACCAAACACTTACCTCATGTTTCCCCCAAACACTTGAATAGGTGCACTTTGTGATGTTGCTTCTCCTGGTGCTCTCAGACAAGTCTCTTGTCAAACTGCCAGGCAAGTTATAAAGCTTGGTGACATTGAAATTTGATCCCCGCTGCACACTTCCCCGCCCCTGTATTAACCCTTCGCTTGCTATTCACGTCAATATACGTACCTGTAAATAGTGAAGACCAAGATGAGACAGCTCCTGCAGAAACTGTCTCACCAGGGTCTGCACTATTTACAAATTGATTTTGCAACCAGTGCAATCCACAGAAGTGATTGCACAGCGAAATACGTTTACACAGTGAAGATATATGTAATTATATAACAGGGCATGGGTAAAGAAGGAGAAATGTATTTTAAAATTCAGCAAGCGAAACAGTACAGTAAACCTTCTGTACGTGACACCTGTATGTCGTATCATGGGTCCTGTTTTGTGAAAGATCGTACGGCCAAACTTGTTGTAAGTTCATCTTTACGATAGACATAACTATTCATATAGCCGAAATCATCAAAAGTCTAGCATCAATTATGAACGACAGAACTTGGCGTTAACATACTTGGCTACGACAAAAACTTTATTATCAGATCTATAGATATCCTTAAGCAAATAGAACAGACCCTAGTCAGACAGCTTCTACAGGAACTTACTGATCTGGGTCCATTCTGTTTTTCGAACGAGTTAAAAGCGATTACACACCGTTAAACATTCCGTCATGTTGACGCCTTTTGACGCCTCTGGAAAAGCAACTGTTTGAAACCATTGTGATAAATACAGCATTTGTTCCATTGGAGAAAATACTATATTTATCGCAATTGTTTCACTAAGTACTACACAATTCTAAATTTTCCTTTTTTTAATAAATCTTCATTTTCAGTATACAGTATTTATTCGAAGAGCTT
Source organism: Azorinus chamasolen (assembly GCA_963576725.1). Classification (NCBI taxonomy): domain Eukaryota; kingdom Metazoa; phylum Mollusca; class Bivalvia; order Cardiida; family Solecurtidae; genus Azorinus; species Azorinus chamasolen. The sequence goes on along the minus strand of OY755242.1, from coordinate 34,113,948 downwards.
AGATCTAAAACAAAAAAGGCCTGTGAGGTTTTGGGTTAAACCTAAACCCTTAACCATTAGAGGTTTAACCCAAACCCTCAAAGGCTATTTTTAGATCCAACCTCTTTGAATACATCTACCATCTAATTGTGTAGTTTTGAAACCATTATTCTATTTATCACAATGGTTTCAAGAAGCGACTATTACAGAGTCGTAGAAAGGTGTATTTATGGAGGAAATGGTTAAGCATCCACTTGGCCTTATAGAGTCCCATTATATCAATTGAATGTTACCTACTGTAGAAATTGGCGTTCGGCTACTGCGTCAACACCTTCGTTTCACATTCAATATAAAAGGCGAGAATATCCAGTTAGAGCTTTCCGTTTAGACATGAAAAGTAAAATAATAATATTGAACACCATCGGGCATGTAGCACTAAAAGTGAAAAGGTCGTGATTAAATTTGCGAGAGAATTTATATGTGACAAGCTGGTACGAATCTAAATTGCTCCAAACTTATATTTTGATTGTTGTTGTTGTTGTTTAAGTTGAAGTGTAAGGGCCATATGCCTGCTCTAAGATAAGTGATGAAAACAGCGTGACTGTGTAAATGAAACCTGCTTTGAATTCAGAAAGAAAATATATCTCGAATAAATAGATTAATACAATAAATAAGTGTTTCCTGCAAAATCACACTGGCTGCTTCAGTTATGACATTTAACATTGCTTTAAATGTTTTCCGAGAAAACAAAGTATCAAAAACTTTAACCCTTTACTCCATAAATACGCCTTTCTACGGTTTTGCATTAGTTTGCAAACAGAGTAGGCCCAGATCAGACGGCTCCTATAGAAACCGTCTGATCAGGGTCTGTTCCGTTTCTTAAGCCATGATAGAACTGGTACTTCTGTCACGGCCAAAGTGTCCTGTGCTCATATACCATTGTAGTGTTGCCATTATAATTATACCACATTTATATAGCGCTCTTTTCACACAGGATATGTGGGTTCAAAATTCTAATCATCTAATTAATATCCACGATGTCATTATTTCAAGCATAAATCTTCATGGAGAAAATTGTTAATCAAACTAGTCAGTTGACCCTTTACCTCATATTGACGACGTTTGACGACTCTGCAAAAGTCGCTTTGTGAAACCATTGTGATAAATAGGGCATTTGCTCCTATAGGAGCAAATGCTCTTTTTATCACAATTGTTTCAAACTACACACTTCTAAAAAGTTCCCCTTTCCCTAGTTAATACTCCTTTTCGGTAGATTTATTCAAAGAGGTTGGGTCTGAAAATAGCTTATGAGGTAATGAGTTAACCATTTACCTCACGCGTTTTAATGACTGTACATTTGTATGTACAGTAGAACCCCTCTAATGCGATCACTTAAAGAATAACCATTGCTGTCTTTATAAGCAGGTGGTTGCTTAATGCAGAACGAACGCTTTCTGTATAACTTTCGTCCTGCATTAAGCTACCACCTGCCTCTGTCACACATAATTATGCCCCCTTTTTGCGGTAGCATTAGCGGGGTTCTACTATATATTAAGTATTGTACCTTAACTCTATCATATTTTGAACAAAGAAATGTGTTACTGCGGCAGACAATGTAAACTCACATTATATTACAGTAAAACTTTGGCTCTTTATAACGGCCACTAAATTACATCAGGTATTTTGTGTTCAATGCAGGTGGCTGCTTAAAGCAAAGTGAAAGTAAATCAGAACGCTCCTATAGGAGCGTTCCGTTTTACTTTCAATTTGCTTTACGCAGCCACCTGCCCTAAACAACAACCAATGAACACAATTTAGTGGCCGTTATAGAGAGGTTTTACTGTATTTCATAAGCAAACAGAGGACATCCTAATCAGACGACTCCTGTGGTTCTCATCTTGGTATACTCTGTTTGCAAATACCAGTGCTCTCGTTTCTTGCCTTCATAGATTCTGAAGTAACCTTCAGCACTCTTCTGGCAAAATTGTGATAACAGAGGACCAGATAAGATGTGTAAATTTAAACATTTTCAAGAAAAGCTTCTTTATTTCTCCACCAAATCCTTACTCTGACCACTCTTTAAACTCGTCTCTGCGAGGCGATTCTACAGAGTTTGTCACGGTATATGGACTGGGGTAGAAATGGCGAATTTAGTATTTGGGTACGCACCGTTATCTATGTATCTGTAGCTCTGGACAAACTTTGCAAACAGTTTAGAACTCGTTGATATGCCAAATATCTCGGCGCCTCATCAAGATCGAAATTGTTCGACACTCTGAACACTCATATTAACCCCTTCCGTGCCACAATGACGGGTTTATGGTATCACATGCAAACAGTTTGGATCCAGATGAGACGCCGAGTAATTCGGCGTCTCATCAGGATCCAAACTATTTGACACTCTGTTTACTGTTTTATAAAGAAAATGGGGGAAAATGCACACACTTACACTAAAAATAAACGAAACTATGCCCAGCAGACGACAATGGGGTTAAAATATGTACGTTTAGTATCGAAGCAGACGACACTATTTGCAGACGACACTTACGAAGAGTTCATAGTACAATATTTGAACCAGCACAACGAAACATATATAGGTAACTGTTATAAAAGAGCTTTTGTTTTCCACCTCGGAAACAGTCAGTATAATGTATATATTCTGCAGCCGCTGGTGGAGCTCAGTGAAACTGGACATGCCGAGTATCATGATTAAAATACAACCAGCTTCATATATTGATACTGAAACTGTCCGAAACAGATCGATTGACGAGTGAACAACAACCTAATAAATATTTCATTCAAATTCATGCGTTCTCTGCTTCAGTAACTCCGTGTCATGTTCAATGTGAAAAGGCGAGAATATCCAATTAGTGTTTTCATTTTTGACATGACAAGTAAATTAATAATGTTGGACACCTTCGAACATGCACCACTAAAAGTGAGATATCTTGATTTGCGAGTGTGATGTATATGTGACATAAACTGTTCTAATTCAATCTGTTTCACACTAATTGATTTTAAGATGGAATTATAAGGGTCGTAGAACTGCCTTTTGGTAAATAACGAAGACATCTGGTGAGACAGAATCCATGGTTGGAAATCTACAACAAAATTTAATTTGAATTAATAGATCGTAGCGCACTGAATTGTTTTCTTCACTATCATGCCTTCTGCTTCAATTATCATATTGCTTCAGTTGTTTCCGAGAATACAAAGTATTAAATGCCACAAATTTACTACACAAGAGGTCATGAAGTATAAGCTTTCCTACACAATGGATCACTGTGCTGAGGTTTGCAATGCGTGGATTTAGATCAGACGCACACTTAACTTCTCATAAAAATTCCAACATGTTTGATATTCAGAAATATTTTAAAAGCAAAAGGCGAAACTCCAATAGTATATCCATATGACACGCATGCTCCCTGGCGAAAAGTGTTCCTAAATCAAGCACTTTTTAATATATATAAATTATGATAAAGAAAATTTCAAAGTTCTTTAACTCTGGTAAAAGTGGCTGGGACAAACATTCCCTTCGTTTCGTACATTTGCACATCAACGTCGTTTCTTTGGGAAAGTTTGAAGTAAACCCTTCTCTGTATCCGCTTCCTTCTCTCTGGGGTCCGATTAGCCCATAGTTGGCAGAAACGGACGTTGATCAATAGAACCAACCAATAACTCTGATAAAACTGGTCAGAGCAAAACTTCCGACCCCTACATTCTTTTCATCAACTTCTTTACGTTGTTCTTCTGTGAAGGTTTGAAACAAATCCTTCCATAGGTGTATGAGGATATAGCCTTGCTGATATATAGAAAAAAAATAAAAAATAATATAACTTGAATACTGATCAGAAGCTGTTCATAAACATAGGCACCGGTACGAATGACTACATGTTAATATATGTTCTGTTTTGATAACTTAAGATAAGCGTGTTATCTTTGTCTATTTCTTTTTATTTAGTCACTGAAAGTTGAAAGAGAAGTTCAATGGCTTGACGGCTAAATTTTCAAATAAAGTGTTCTATTTTTTGACTAAAAGAATTCAATTTTAATCTAGAGGGTGCAACAAAATGATGTTTGCATTTAACACACAGTGGATACGCTGATGAGATAACCTCTAGGAAGCCACTCACCAGGGTCAACACAATTAGCAAATGTCTTATCCCTTTCCCTCATATAAACGTGTTTTCACGCATTTGCAAACAGAGTAGACCCAGATCAGACGACTCCTAGAGGAGCCGTCTATCTGATCAGGGTCTACTCTGTTTGCTAGTGGTAATTGAAAGATCTGTTTCTTTTCTTTCTAAAATGGCTACAATGTTCGACCTTCCATATTTCATGATAACTATTTTCTCCATGAACATACAGTAGGTATTGAGATTTGGAATAACAATATAGAACAGGGAAAGGGTTATAGACTGGTTTCCTACATTGTAAGGGTTGAACAGTTTAATTGGATTTGATACCCGATTAATCAATTTCTGATATATATTATAAGAAATATATATTGAACGCAGTAGAAGCACAGTGCACAGTCAAAGAGTATGAATTCTAATCATTCATAAAACGCTTTTTTTAAATCTGAAAAACATCTGATCTGAATCAGAACTGCTTGAACGTGTTAAAAACGTTATTTTTCGTTGTTATAAGTTTTTTTTGTGGTATAATTTCAATGTTTATATTTATTGCAATTTGCATGTACTATTTGTGGCCAAATTTCACCTTATAATTTCCCTACAAACTAGTAAAATATTACTTGTAATAATTAAAATAATAATGGACTCTCAAACAAAATTGAAGAAACATGGGCATATACATTATATATTTAAAGTCTGTTTTACATTATGACAATAGAAGTGTAATATCCGGTCCTGAACGTTTAATGTCCACCCCCTGTGCAAAATGGTTGAAAGAACTATTTATATTCAAATTTTAAAATTTCTTTTTCATTTCAGCTACATGATTTAAATCAGCTTGTTGATGAATTTTATCCTGAATCACATCAGTAAACAAATACAATGGTGATCAATAAAATCAGAAAATATTCGAATGTGGGGCCTATAGTCGGTGCGAGTGCAACCTATACATTTTTGGAGATAACCGACAAGTGTCCCCATTCTGTCTGCATATCTGTCCATCGGTACAATACTTGCATGTATGATGTGGGGGTTGCGTGCGTGAGTGCGTGCGTGCGTGCGTACGTACGTAAGTACGTACGTGCGTGCGTATGTGTGCTTGCGTGCGTGCGTGCGTGCGTGCGTGCGTGCGTGCGTGCGTGTGTGGGATAAAAGCATAGTTTTGTAAAGTATGAATATTGAGTATCGGCAGTGCTACTGACATTGTCGGCAAATAAATACCCCGACCACAGCCAGCACCCGACCAGGACTGAGCCAATATCTGGGTGTCAGCAATGCTACTGACATATGGTCGGAAAGCAATACCCCGACCAAAGCCAGAGTCAGGCCAGCAGTGGACCATTGTCTGAGTATCACTCAGCATCGCTATTGACACTTTCAACAGGTAAAATACATCGACCAAATTCAGCATCCAGCCAGCACTGTGCCAATATCTGAGTATAAGCAATGCCACAGATACTGTCGACTGAAAATACCCCAATCATAGTCAGCTCCCGGCGAGAACTGTGACATTGTCTGAGTATCAACAATGCTACTGACGCCATCAACAGGTAATACCCCGACCAAAGCCAACATCCGACCAATACTGGGCCAATGCTTGAGTATCAGTAGTGCTACTGACATTGTCAGCAGGCAATACCCCGACCAACTCCATCGTCAGGCGAACACTGGGACAGTGTCTGAGTATCAGTAGTGCTACTTACATTGTCAGAAAGTTATACACCGACCATAGTCAGCATCCTGCCAGCACTGGACCATTGTCTGAGTATCAGTAGTGCTACTGACATTGTTAGCAGGCAATACCCCGACCAAATCCAGCGTAAGGCCAACACTGGGCCAATGTCTGAGTACCAGTAGTGCTACTTACATTGTCAGAAAGTACCCCGACCATAGTCAGTATCTGGCTTGCACTGGACCAATGTATATGTACCAGCAGTACTAATGAGATTGTCGGCAAGTTATACCCCGGTCATAGCCGGCATCAGACCAGCATAGGGTCATTGCTGGAAGTCAGGTGTCGATGTTTTACCAACCGTATAATCATGTATACCGTTAACACTTTCAGAGTGGACTAGCCAATCAGTGGTTGTAACTACAGAGTCTGATCAGGAGTCCAATCATGAATCCGATCAGAATGAAAGGCTTAACCCTTTCCCTGTTCTATGTTTATTTCAAATTTCAATACCTAATAAATATTCATTAAAAAATAGTTATAAAGAAATATGCAAGGTGGACCATTGTAGATATTTTAGAAAGCAAAGAAACAGATCTATCAAATTCTATAAGCAAACAGAGTAGACCCTGATCAGACGGCTCCTCTAGGAGCCATCTGATATTGGTCTACTCTGTTTGCAAATGCGTGAAAACACGTTTCTATGAGGGAAAGGGTTAAACTTGCGAGAGTATTATGAATTACAAACAATGCAGACACTGATGAGAGGACTCTCAAAGATTCATCTCACCTGGGTCAACACTATTTGCAAATGCCAGTGCATGCATGTCCCGCATTCATAAGGTTAACTGACAAGTGATATAGCGCTGACAGGTAATAACTGAAAACATTGAACTATATAATATAATAATATTATAAATTATTGTTTATTGCTTATTGTAAGGGAAGTAACCCATACTTCATTATGATTGGGACCTGTATGGATTATTTCCCTTTGACGTCAATAATTGATGAACAACATTGAACGGTATATTTGACTAATTTGCATTGTAAATGTGGTATATGGGCGTATATCCTTATTCCTGTATTTAGGGGTCACTATTTGATACGCTGGCATTTTGTATTGGTACAAGCAATATTTGAGAAATATGGACGAATTTGGAGAGATCCGCAAAGACCAAAGACCGAAACTATTTATGGTCGAATTAATTTGGGACCAAATATGTTCTAAAACTTACTGTGCCCCGTTTCTGCTCCACAGGGCGACTGCTGAACGGGAACCGGTATTTATTCGCCTTTGATAACCTACGTCCGGAGATACCAGGATATTTTGTTTCCGCAAATTGATACATAATATTTTAAACATTAGGCACTAGTGCTATCAATATACACGAGTCTAAAAAGAACAAAAAATACGATGTACAATGGTCAGCCTTCAAGACAGAGCACTGGTAATTTGGAGTATATATAAATGAATAGTTGGTGTGCTGGTATCATATGACCAACTGGATATTGATTTAAAAAAGGCTCAAATCTGACCAGTCAAAAACTTGAGAACGAACTCGGACAGCTGAGATCCTGACCTTGAATGAGTCCTACATGTAGGTGTAGCTGATGCAAGGTGCTCTGGCAGCTTATTCCAAGTGCAGAACAGAAAGTGCAGTGCTCTTGATTATTGCCAAGGTCCAAATCTAGAGAAAGTCCCAGATCAGGCGCTGTACTCTATAATATCCTGAATTCTTTCCAGCAAAAAATTACCTTTTATTACTGAATGGAGTCCTCTGTTAACCCTTTCCCTCATATAAATGTGTTTTCGCGTATTTGCAAACAGTAGACCCAAAACAGATGGCTCCTAGAGGCTAGAGGAGCCGTCTGATCAGGGTCTGCTCTGTTTGCTTATATACTTTGAAAGATCCGTTTCCTTACTTTCTAAAAGGACTACACTAGTACAGTGTTCCACCTTCCATGTTTCATTATAACTATTTTGGCCATGAATATTCAATAGGTACTGAAACTTGGAATAAGCATAGAACAGGGAAAGGGTTACACAGTGATGAACCATTCAACTTTGAAAGTTAAGCCTTTACCTAATGAATATTCATATGAGAATATTTACATTCGCCCTGCAATGTCCTTATATAACCTTATTCTAAAAAGAAAGTTGCATTTTCCCATGAACGTTCATTTCAATACCGGTTTGAGTCGGTTCTCCTTTTCCCAGAATTCCGCTGGACAATTTACTGATTAAAATATTGTATTCATTCTATATTTATAATATGTGTTTGGGACTATTTTTCATACCATATATAGAGATCCTTGTCTATATGGGACGGGAATAGATGATTGACACGTCTTCTTCTTTCACAATTTACTTCTCTCAATTCTCTCTTTGCGTACTACATTCAAACTCTATTAATCAACGTCTGTTCCCAAGGGACGTAACGTCACTTCCGTGTTATGTACACGTGACGTAAGGAGCGTTATCTCCAACAGTCCTACTACGTTAGAAACGAACTTGGCAACGACCTAGATAGCGGCTATTACGTGACCAGTATATAATATTTAAAAAAAAATCCGTTGAAATATAAGAAATACAATGGAATATAAATATAAGAAATAAATAACTTAATGAATACTAGTTAGTTTAATGTTTGAAATGGCATTAAGCCTTTACTCCATGAATATTCATGGAAGAATTAATGATATCATGAATATTCATTGGATTAATGTGTAATAATAGGACATGGACACAGGAATGCCTGACCTTGGCAGAAACTGTAGAATCATATCTATATCATATCATAAGCAAACAGATCAGACCCTGATAATACATCTTCTGTAGTAGCTCTGATCTTGGTATACACTCTTTGCAAAGACGTAGTAAGGCGTATTTATGGACTAAGGGGTTAAGAACATAGACTTCTGTAGTCATGACAGAAATAGTACGATCAGATCTATATGATTCAATAAGCAAACAGAGCACAGACTGATCAGACAGCCTCTACAGGAGCCATCTGATCGGAATCTACTCAGTTTGCAAAGGCATAAAATGTGTATATATAAAGTTAAGTGTTAAGCAGAGCAACAGATAAAGATGCAGATACTCAACTACCAAATAAATAAATAAAAAGTCACAATTGCACCAAATCGAAATTTAAGAAGATATTTTTTTCATAGCGGGTTAAGGGCTAATTATTATGCGGGGTATTGTGTTTTTCACTCCTTAGATTAGATTTATGTAGTTTTGAAACCACTGTGACAAAATAAAGCTCCTAATGGAGCAAATGTTCTTTTTATCACAGTGGTTTTTTGTATTGGAGAATAATATATTGGTTTAATCATCTGATAAATGAAAAAAAATTAGCTTATTTAGGTTTGTCCTTGAAAATTATATATTAAAAGCATACAGTAAAACCTCTCTATAAGGGCCACTAAATAATATTAAGTAGTTTGTGTTAAATGCAGGTGGCTGCTTAAAGAAATGTGAAAGTAAATCAGAACGCCCCTAGCGTTCTGTTTTACTTTCACATTGCTTTAAGCAACCACTTGCCCTAAATGCCAACTAATTAATGCAATTTAGTAGTCGTTATAGAGAGGTTTTACTGTGTATGCCATGCTCTTCAAGCGGCAAAAGATGTACACTGCTCGTATTTTCGATAATTAATGTTTATGTAACAATATACTTTCAGAATCGAAATCCGTGTCACCTGAACTAAGTATCAAAGGACATGGTAAGGGTAGAGGTGTGTGTATAACCATGGTTTTTTATTACATCGTACACCAACGGAAACATGTCCGTTGTACAGAGAATCAATTATAAGTCCCCCACGTACCCGTTGTACATGTAGGTAAAGTATTACACAATGAACATTCTTGTTTTCGTTTTGTTTTACTCTTTCGACTGACACATTGTTGTAAATACTCACTTAATATTCATATTGTTGTTCCGAAATCGGAGTCTGACAGAATGTGTCCGTTGATTTCAGTCTAATCGACGAAGTTTTCCGTTTCTTAAAAAGTCGGCGGTTTTCTAAGGATTACGTAGTATTCGTACAACTTTAATATTTATCTAAATATATATATAAACTATTGAAAATAGACTGTACTTATTATTTTGATGATATGAATATGTGTACAATTTTTGGTGTTGATCAATTTATACGAAACATGGACAGAATATAACTTTCTAGTAAACAAGCTTAGTTATTTTATATGTGACTAGATAAATAATAATATTAGTAAATATTTCAATGCTGTTGTCTTATATGGGTTTACACTATTTCACAAAGCCTTTTGCCATGATATCCTAACCACACACATTTAAGACACGTGCGCTTTGTTAAATAAACAAGCATTTATTTGTGAAATACAATTAATATAAACATATATCAAGTATCAAGAAATAAGATAAACGACCATAAAATCTTTGTCTTAGTCTGATTTGTATGTTAACCCTTCTCTTGCTGAATTTTAAAATGCATTTCTCCTTCTTTAACCATGCCCTGTTGTATAAATACATATGTCTTCACTGTGTACACGTATTTCGCTGTACAATCACTGCTGTGGGGTGCACTGGTTGCACAATCAACTTGTAAATAGTGCAGACACTGATGAGACATCTCCTGCAGAGCTGTCTCATCTGGGTCTTCACTATTTACAGGTAGGTGTATTGACGTGAATAGCAAGCGAAGGGTTAAGACAGTTTACAGCTTAGCGGGTAAAAGTTCCAAATGTCGTTTTACATTCTAGCATTGTGTTGTTTTTAAAAGCAACCATGTTGATAGGTTGAACATAGTCAGCGTGTTGGACTGATTGTCTAACGTTACACGCAGGACAATCGCTGATATGTTATGATGTCACAACCTGGTTTACTAACAGAGCTATGGCTAAGAGTACGTATTCAAATGTAGAATCGTCATTCTCAACCACATCTTGTGTCGTGACGACTATTTAGAATTGTCTCGAAGAGGCATAGAGTTTAGTGGTGTAATAAAAGAGCTACCCGTGAACATGTTTTATAATTCGCATCTCATTCGGACATCTAGGTCTCCTTTTATTTATAATTTCAAGCAAATGATTTGTTAGGATATATTAGATTGTACGCAGCGCTGCAATACAATGCCTACACCTGATGGAACTTGTAACAAGCAGTCATCGAAATATATGATGGGCAATATTGTTGCTAACATTTTCATTAAGCTTAAGTATGCTGAGTAGACATTCGTCTACTTTGTTTCAAATTACACGGTACGTTAAGTTATTCAAATTGCAATCTGAGTTTCAAACCATTTGGCTGTTGATGAAAGGTTCATGTATATGATAATGCATTTCTTCCCATATTATTCAATGAAACCATTCTTGTTTCATGTTGATGGGATACAGGCAGTAAACTGTTTTCCAATATAAGCCATTGTCATCTATGGGTCCAGCAAACAGTGAATGAGACCTCTGATCTGAGTCTTCATAGTTTGTGGGTTACCGAGCACAAAAATTTCGTACCGTACTAACTGTTACGTATACGTTTTATAACAGGTCAAAATAATATCATCTTCATATTGACTTTGGATTTCTGGTGTTTCTTTGTTCTTGGTCTATGTCAAACCTTCTGGTGGCCAATTCATCGTCACACACATTATCATCATCATAAACGTCGTCACTGTCACCATCGTTGCTCTCGTTTTCTAGAATGCTGTTTTAATCACCATCATTACCAGTGGTTATACCATCACCGATGTCGTCGTCATCCTCATCATAAGTAGTGTATGCATAGTATTGTAGCTTTTTACATAACCCTGCCCTGCATTAAGCCACCACCTACCTCTCAAATCGAGAATTAGACCTTTTTTCAGTGGACGCACTACAGGGGATTTATTGTAGTCGTCGTCATTCTTACTCTAATTATTGTCGTATGCTTCTTGATCATTATGATCGCCATTTTGTTAAGTTTGGTTGTTGTTGTTGGATTGTTTTGGATGAACAAATACGCAGATATGAATGTTCATTTTTCGGCTCTCTACACTAAGTCCTGTATTCCAGCTTGGTCTTGGGCCCAGGTGAGATAACGAGTAGCTTCTACTCCGGTAATAAAATCTTGTTCAGACCAGAGTCCATGCTTATAAAGCGTTTTAGTTGAGTCTAAGTTTGATCTCAAGCCTTTGGCTCAAATCTGACCAATCAAAAACTTGAGAACGAACTCAGACTCAATTAAAACGTTTTATAAGCATGGATACAGAAGTAGTCAAAACTGCACCAGATCCAAATTGAAGCAGACAGTATTTACCACAGCAGGTACGTACTGTTTGGATATTACTGGTATGTTGCCTGTAAACTATTCTCAACCTCTTTTTGTCTTGAAATAGTTTGAATCCTGGTGAGAGGTCAGCTCACTGTGTGTCTTATCTGGATCCAAACTGTTTGCAAATATAATCGCAGATTCATTCGTTGCAGCAAGCTCTCCGACGACTTCGATAGAGTTAGCTAACCTCAACTTATTGAGCTGCCGACAGGCAGCCCATTCTTTGAGTTATTTCAATGTAGCATACATTTTTTCGTACATATTTTTATCGGGGTAATTATTTTTACTTTTCTGCCACGACACTCTTCACAAGCATAGCATACAGTGTAGCCCAATGGTAACAGTGTTGGCTTATGAAAACTTGAGGTCGTGTGTTCGATCTTTGGTAGAAGCCAAAATCTTTCTTTTTCTCAGCACCCTTAGTTTTCGTGTGTTTTGTTTATAAAGTCCTTTGTTTGTTCGCGGTTTTGTTTTCAGGTGACACGTTTTCCATATTTCTCCATTGTGAATGATTTAATGTATAACTTATTGTTATACCTGTTGTTAATTTGGCAAGGTAAGTGAAAAAGGTAATATGCATTGAGTCAACCTATTCGAATAATTTCATGTAAACTAAAGGTAATCTTAAAGAATCGGTTCTTTAGGTCTGAGACTAAAGGTAGTCTTGAATAATAGGTTGTTTTGTTTGAAGTGTAGACCTTTATTTTGGTACATGTACAAGTCACGTGTAGAGCGGATACGCATGCAAGCATATGCGACAATACCTTGTTCGTTAGAGCACATGCTCTACATTGTATGGGTTGTGAGTTGGAATCCTAGACCTGGCGCGCTTCTTTGCTGTAAGTATGGAAGTGTATATGCCTATTTAGGAGTAGTTATTAGAAGTGTTTGATGAAATTAGTCATGTATTTTGTATAGTGTTAGCTGCTTTGTGATTTAGCATAAATTAATTTTACTTGTGGACAGTAATTAATGTGATAACGGTTTCTACGTCAATGTATTTTAGCAAGCGAATAACATTGATCTGTGACGTAATGTGTATTAGTGATGCTATACACGGATCATTGATCTGTTACGTAATGTGTAGTATTGGTGTCATACAGGGATCATGGTTCATTAAAACATTCGATACCCTTTCTTTTCTGCTATTATTTATATTATATTTATCATGTGTTCCCATGTATCTGTTAATTAAAAGAATTAAATAATAGTGCGCATTCTTTTTTCTCTATCCTGCTCTAAGATATGTTAGGCAGCCATTTTACGCTTGCGAAAAACCTTGCTTGTATATTTTGTTACTTATTTTACTGAAATTGCATTGCTTTACTTATAATATTCATTCGGTTATTGTTCACTCTTCAACTGACCTATTTCGGACAGTTTTAGTATCAATATGATACGGCGCAGATTGTTTTGATCATGACATCGGCATGACCGATTTTAACTGAGCTCCATCTGACTGTAAATTTTACATGTTTATTGATTGTTTTCGAAGTGTTGAATAATTTGAGCCTAGTCTGTTACACCGATTCCTTTACTATGTTTCTGTGCTCTGTTTCAAATAGTATGCGCTTAACTCTAAGTAAACCTCGTCTGCAAATATTGTCGTCTGCTTAACCCATTCCCTTATATTGACGACTTTTGACGACTCTGTAAAAGTAACTTCTTGAAACCATTGTGATAAATAAAGCATTTGCTCCTTTAGGAGCAAATGCTCTATTTATCACAATGGTTTCAAACTACAAATTTCGAAAAAAAATCCTTTTCTCTAGTTAATGCTCATTTTTTGGTAGGTTGTATCTAAAATAGCCTTTGATGTAATGGGTTAATTCTAAACGTACAGTTTCAATCTTGATGAGACGCCGACTTACTCGGTATATCAACTGGATCTAAACTGTTCCCAAAGGCAATCACACACTTGCCAGAGGAATGCTGGATGCGAACTCGCTCAAGACAGGAAATGAGTGTACTAGCATTTACAAATAGTGAATACCCAGATCAGAGGCTGTTACAGAAGTCATCTGACCAGAGTCAGTGCTGTTATCATTCACAATCCTCCCGTACAGTATTCCGCACTGTATGAACTATATCGGTAAACATTGATCAACCATTCCACTTTGAGCATTCAGCACTAAAAGAAATAACAGGTACAATAAAACAACCTCTAAAACGGCTACTAAAAATAGGTCTAATTTTGGATCGTGGAGTAAGGTGTAGCTTAATGCAGGACGAATATAATGCAGAGAGCTTTCTGCATTATTTGTGTCTTATTTTAAGCAAGCACCTCCGTTTAAGGACATCCATATTTATTCATTAACCCTTTACTCGTTGAATATTCATGTAATAAATAATAACACCATGAATATTAATTAGATTGTTATAAAAGCACATCAACATAGGAATTTTGGCCATGTCAGAAACTGTAGAATCATATCTATATTACATGTATAGCATAAGCAAACAGAGCAGACTCTGATCAGACGGCTCCTATAGGAGCCGTCTGATCTGGATCTACTCTGTTTGCAAAGGCGTAAAAAGGCGTTTGTATGTAGTGACGGGTTACTTTTGAATGATTTTACTGTAGTCATTTGTCATTATGCGCCCCCCCCCCCCCACACACACACACACTCCCCAAAACATACACAAATACTATAAGATAAGGACAAAATGAAAAATAACGCCTTTGCAAACAGAGTGCATGTATATCCAGAGCAGACCGCTCATGCAAGAACCGTCTTGTTAGGGTCTCCTCTGTTTCCTTATGAACTAATATAAGTGATTCTACAGTGTCTGCCGCAATAAAATATTTCTTTGTTCAATATGTGACTGTAGTTCAGCTATAGTCTTTAATATACATTCACTCATTATTTCGTACTTAGCCTTTAACCTGATATGAGCGGATGAGTGAATACCTAGATGCAAACAGTTTGGACCCAGATGAGACACCGAGTAACTCGGCGTCTCATCAGGATCCAAACTGTTTGACACCCTGATTGCATTTTGGTAGACAAACTGGTTATAGCTTGAAAGTTGACAATGTAGTAGGTTGAAAATTCCGTAAAAATAATTTGCTCAGCATGCTTAAGGTTGATACTTTGAGTTAATGAGTTAACTGACTAGATTGATTGTGAATAATATCTAGGAAAACAATTGAAACAATGTTTGATGTAATGAATGAAAGAAAACCAGCTTGAATTTGCAGGAAACAATCATATAGCGTGCCCAAATTTATTATTTCAGGATTCATTTTTTCCGTATTCGGTTGCACAAAAGATGTCTTCATCATTTGACTTAGGGTAGATATATGAATAGACATAGTTTATTTGGTAACTTATACACATAGTATCTCGTTACATCAGCATATATATATATATCAAAATATGACCCATACATTTCAAGTTTAAAAGTAATATGTTTGAAGCAATTTGGATTTGGATCAGTTTGACACATAGATTGTCACATATACATTATTCTCGCAAATTCAACAACGTACTCTCACATTAAGTGCTACATGCTCGATGGTATTCAGTATCATTATTTGAGGTTTCATATTAAAAAAGAAAACACTAACTGGATATTCTCGCCTTTTGGCTATTCTCGCCTTTTGGCTATTCTCGCCTTTCTCGCCTTTTGGATATTCTCGCCTTTTATATTGAATGGCACAGTTGCCAAACCGTTTGGGTGTATGTACGATGTGACAACATTGTTAACTCGTGAGATATATATGACCCATACATTTCAATTTTAAAAGTAATACGTTTGAAGCAATTTGGATTTGGATCAGTTTCACACATAGATTGTCACATATACATTATTCTCGCAAATTCAATAACGCGCTCTCACATTAAGTGCTACATGCTCGATGGTGTTCAGTACCATTATTTGATGTTTCAAAAGCAACAGCACGAAAATTGGATATAAATTTTAAAGAAGCCGAACTTTTCCGGAAACCATATAAACCGCCTTATATTGATATCATTATTAAAGACAGTAAAGGTGCCAAACGAATTTATGAAGCTTTGAATAGAAACAAAATTGAGCCAAAATGTATAAACACGTGGAATAAAAAATTAACAGCACATATATCGGATAAAAAATGGAAAAGCATATTTTTGCTACCATTCAAAATTACTACCGATACAAAAATACAATGGTTTCAAGTACGAGTCATTCATAGACTTTTAGGAGTAAATTCATACCTCATTAAAATGAATTACACGGACGATCCACTCTGTACCTTTTGTAAAAGTAATCAAGAAACGATTGAACATCTGTTTTGGTACTGCCCAATTACCCTAAAGCTGATACAAAATATGTTCGATATATCCCATTTCAGGGATTTAAGTTTGGAAATTATGCTATTTGGATACTCAAATATTTTACATATAGCTAATGATCTGGTTCTCATATTCTTTAAAATGTATATTTTCCAATGTAGAAACTTGAAATTTCTTCCTTCTGAGCAGGGTGCAAAGAAATACATATCTTTTAAATATAATCTACTTAGACAGACCGCCATACAAAATAACAAGGAATATATGTTTGAAAAACATGGCAAAATACCATGCACATTTTTCAAAAATCTTAAAAATACAGTACGTATTCTACCAAGATCTTAAAAGATCACTACAGTGTTACATGTAGAATGTAGATAATAAGAACACAATAAATAAATAACTGGCCTGGCAGCTATGTTTCTTGTTTATGTTTTTTCTTTTTTTACTTTGTTTAAGTTGCTAAACTTAATTGGTCCTTGCAGCGACTGTACATATGTGATTACTGTTCTAGCTATAACGCTTCAATGTCTAGGAAAAGAGATTTTAGCCAAAAGAATTGTGCGATTGCTAGTTATGCCTTTGGAACAACCCCAGCTTTACATTTATAACATCTCATTCAAGAATGTCGTTATTGTTATATTTTGTTATATGTATAAGATCCACTGTTTGTGTATTCATATGTACTATATGTCAGTTTGTAAGGTGTGGAGGGGGATGGTTCTCCGACCCTCACACATCAAATGGACGGGGGAAATAAACGAGGTCCCTCGCTGCAGGGCCTGAATGGAAAAAAAAAAGATAAGTAAAGTGTAAAATACTGAGAAAAAAAAAAAAAAAAAAGTTATTTGATGTT
Organism: Azorinus chamasolen; assembly: GCA_963576725.1. Lineage (NCBI taxonomy): Eukaryota > Metazoa > Mollusca > Bivalvia > Cardiida > Solecurtidae > Azorinus > Azorinus chamasolen. The sequence goes on along the minus strand of OY755242.1, from coordinate 34,096,736 downwards.
TCATATTAAAAAAGAAAACACTAACTGGATAGTCTCGCCTTTTGGCTATTCTCGCCTTTTGGCTATTCTAGCCTTTTGGCTAATCTCACCTTTTGGCTATTCTCGCCTTTTGGCTATTCTCGCCTTTTGGCTATTCTCGCCTTTTCGCTATTCTCACCTTTTGGCTATTCTCACCTTTTGGCTATTCTCGCCTTTTGGATAGTCTCACCTTTTGGCTATTCTCGCATTTTGGATATTCTCGCCTTTTGGCTATTCTCGCCTTTTGGATAGTCTCGCCTTTTGGCTATTCTCACCTTTTGGCTATTCTAGCCTTTTGGATATTCTCGCCTTTTGGATAGTCTCGCCTTTGGATAGTCTCGTCTTTTGGATAGTCTCGCCTTTTATATTGAATGGCACAGCAGCCAAATCGTTTGGGTATATGTACGATGTGACAGCATTGTTAAATCGTGATGAATCTTGAGAAACTGAAGTAGTAAGAACTTCAGTAATTGAAGCAGACAGTTTTGTGCAGAAACGTTGACGTAGTGCATACACAGATAGTAGTTTAGAACAGGGCAAAATAGAATATAGTAAAACCACTCTAATGCGACCACTTAATGAATAAACATAACTGTCTTCATAAGCAGGTGGTTGCTTGATGGAGGACGAAGGTTATGCAGAAAGCTCCTATCGTCCTGCATTAAGCTACCACCTGCATTTGCCTCTTTTTGGTGGTTGCATTAGAGGGGTTTTACTGTATATGTTAATTTTTTAATTCAATTAACTCTTTGAAGGCTGGAGTATCGAAGTGGAAGTCAAACTGTTTGAAAATGCCAGTAAATAACTTTTAAAATAAGTTTCCGCATTCAAACACATATAACCATATCAAACAGATTGTGTAATTCATATTTATGTACAGACTCATTCTATACCACCCTGCTTTTCTTAAACAATTCCACACACCTTAAATTTGATCAAGACCTGACTTGCAAACGGTTTAGATCCAGATGAGACTTCAAGTAAAACAGCATTTCATCAGCATCCAAGCTTTCTTTTAACTCGGTTAACCCATTCCCTCATATTGACGACTTTTGATGACACTGTAAAAATCAATTTGTGAAACCACTGTGATAAATAGAGCATTTTTCTCCATAGGAACAAATGCTCTATTTATCACAATGGTTTCAAAACTACACAATTCTAAATGTGTCCTTTTTTCTAGTTAACGTTCCATTTCGGTAGATATATTCAAAGAGGCTGGGTCCAAAAATAGTCTATGAAAAAATGGGTTATTAGTTTCCCAAAGGCTTGATCGAATCCGAGAAAAAATGTATCATGTTTTTACCTGTTGTTTATTTTATTAATATTTGTAAGAGATTTAACCCTTTCAAGGCTGACCTTTTTCAAATGTACTATTCAAAGGGTAAAACAGGTCATTCTTACCGAGAATAATCAGGGTGTTTTTAAACAGAGAAATCTAGCATGACAATTAGTGCAGACCCTGATAAGAGGGCCTCCCTGTGGGTCCTCTCATTTGGGACTACACTGTTTGCAAAAGACATTAGTGGCTCGTTTCTCGCACTGACTCCTTAGGGAAATATTCACACGTTTACCGAACAGAATCAACAAGAGTGTAGTTATTCTGAATGAATAATATTTATAATAAATAATACCTGCATTTTTATGTTTCAGGGGCATATATTAAAAACAAATACTCGCTAGTGTGACTTCAAATCTAGACGGGCATGTTCTCCATACGTTGTGACCAGCAAGGACAGCAAGGACAACAACGGGACATGACAGATGTTACTATCCGGGACACGCCGTATATTATCACAATTCTTGCATAAAACATGATTTGCTGTGTTGATTTAATTGTTTAAAATAACACCCAACTTGTAAGCTACTTTTGACGCTTCATTCGATTTATGCTGATTTGTTTCTATGACAAAAGTTATTACGCTGTTTGTGAAAGTCTGGAATATACACAGGAAGACACATGGATTTAATAAATCTGGGTGTTCATATTTTAAAGGACATATATTTAGCTCTGTAAGTACATACAGTGACACCCGCTAATGCGACCACTCAATAAACAGCCACTGATGTCGTCTAAAGCAGGTGGTTGCTTAATGCAGGACGAAAGTTATGCAAAAAACTCCTATAGGAGCTTTCTGCATAACTTCCGTCCTGCATTAATCTACCACCTGCCTCTGCCACCCAGAATTATGCCCCGTTTTGGTGGTCGCATAAGCGGGGTTTTACTGTACTTACTACATGTAACTTACATATATAGCTTTCAGTTCATTCAGAAGTCTCAGTTTGGCTAAATACATACCAGTATCATGGACAGCAATAGAATGCACGCCATTGTAAGCGAACCTGCCTACGTGATGACACTTGCAGTGTACTCATTCTTGACTGAATTGTCTTTTGACAAATTATTTAGCAATGCATGACCATGAAGCAATTCAATCCCCTAGCTTTGGCCTAAACGCTGTTGTACTCGCGTATATCTGTTTCGAGTAATTCGGCGTTTCATCAGGATCCAAGCTGTTTGATAAATAAAGATGGAAGATAGAGATAATCTTTTACAGTAGAATCTGTCCTAATTACAGACATTAATTTAGTGAACATGGGATTCTTAAAAAACAGATGTTTGCTTAATGCAGGTCAAAAGTTATGCAGAAATCTACTATAGGAGGAACTTTCTGTATTACTTTTGACCTGCATTGAGCCACCACCTACCTTACATACCCATGCTTAGAGCTTTGTGATGGCCGCTTAAAACAGGTTCCACTGTATACAGGTCACATAACCTAGTAACTATAGTGGTCCAATGAGTCCTCGATACGTCCAATATTCGTCTTGGAGATCTTCATCTTGTTCTGACAAGCGTTCAGTCATTACACAAAAGATGTCATTATCTTTCTACAGAAATTCACCCTGAGTTTCAAGGTTTTTGATCCCGATGAGACCGTTGGTGACTGCGTATTATCTGGTTCAAACACATTTGGACTGAGTCTGGTTTCCCTCGTTACATGCTTGAAATTGTAAAACGTTCAAAAATCCATTTATGGTTTCTCATGTTTTAATACAGCTTTTGAATTTAGAAACATATACCATTTGTACTTTTTCACCGCCAATGTCGCATAAATGCACCACGACAAATAGTTCAGTCCCAGATCAGACGCCGCCTTTTTAAGGCGGCGTCTGATCAGGGACTTCACTTTTTGTCCAAATCTTTATTTCTATATCTGATCTTTATTCCTTTGAAATTTGCAATTATTTATCTCATTTCCTTATTGTGCCGAAAGATTTAATAAAACATTGATTGCAGACGACAATTATAAATTTGGCACCGAAAGGGTTGACCCTTCTCATGCCAAGCGCGACATTAATTGGCATTTGCAAACAACTATGATCCAGATAAGATGCCGAGTAGATCGGCGTCTCGTCAGGATCCAGGCTGTTTGACACTACACCAAACACATACACCAATCAGATTAAGTTTGATGTAACAGACCGGCTTTTATTTTAACAGCATTTATACTTATTTGAATGTCCGGTTTAGGGATAGTTTACTGCATATATTTGTAGTACGATATACATCGAATATATGCATCAATACACATCGTATGTGCATCAATATACATCGTATATGCATCGAACCTTTTTCAACCGTTACCCATCCCTATGGTGTCTACAATAATTCAGAACAACAGATAAATGTACGTATGCAGATATTAAATCATCAGTTGTCTTAACTAAAATCGTCTGAACCTCTGTACAATGCATCTTGTTTTTCTCAAGCTGTGTTGCCAATCCCTACAATGTATACAAGAGCAACTGATAAATGTGCCTACTAAGATACTAAAATCGTCATTTCTCCACCAAACCCTATGTTGTGACCACTCTGTTTTAACTCTTCGCTTGCTATTCGCGTCAATATACGTACCTGTAAATAGTGCACAGTGCAATACTTGTACACAGTGAAGATATATGTAATTATACAACAGAGCATGGGTAAAGAAGGAGAAATGTATTTTAAAATTCAGCAAGCGAAGGGTTAAAGATCGGCCACATAATGTGCGCATCTTATCTGAATCTCTGTACATTGCATACTGTTCTCAAACTTCGCTACCATTCCCTATGACAGACGCGGGAAACACTGAACAAGATGTAATCCCAAAATAAGCCATCGCGTTGACTTCTGCCATCGAAGTACAACACTTGTATTACACATAGCGTTCTGTTGTTGCCTCTAACTAATTGGATATGGGAAGTGAGTGAGTTGGCTTCTGTAAGTAATGTAGACCTAGTACATGTATAACCCTCTTATTAGGGTATCCACAGTTCATCCAGTATCATTCCAAATCCTTTAGTATGGATTATACCTTCAGGATGGGCTTTTACTTCGAATAACATAGTTTCGCCTTCTCCTGATGCAGCTCAATACTAATCAGTAACTTTTTACATAATACATGCATGTTCCTGTTTGTTTCATTCATCCGGACAGATACATTTAGACAAATAGTGTATACCCAGATCAAACATCAAATGAACTAGCAGATTGATTATTGTCTATATTATTTGCTTCTATGCCAGACTAATTAATATTTATCAGAATGGCGCAGGATTGATTTGTTCGTGTATTTACAGTATTCTGTGATCACGGGAAAATATTTATTCAGTGACTGCAAGAAATTGCCTTTATTCAGTAATTACAGAAACAACGTATAAATCAGTTACATATTAGTACACTTAAAACTACAATTAACAAAAAGACAATAACTACCACTATGACACAATTATAAAGACGTTGACCATGAAAATAATGGTCGGATGATGCAGTGACTACAATAAATTGTGTTTAGTTCGTATTTACAGAAACAATGTATAAAACACTTACACGTAATCTACTAAATACAATTAAAACTACAATAAACAAAACGGAAACAACTACCACGGTGACATAATGATCACGACGTTAACCAAATTTTCGTAATGCAATGGTGGGATTATGATAACAATTATGATTTGTTGCTGCTGTCGCTGAAGATGATGATAATGCTGCTGCTGCTGCTGCTGCTGCTGTTGCTGATGATGATGATGATGATGATGATGATGTTGATAAGAATCATGGTAATGATTATGATGATGATGATGATGATGATATTGGGGGTTTTTTGTTGATGATAACGGTGATAAACATGATGTATTATTATTAATGCTAGTGGCGTGGTGGTGGCGATGATTGTGATGGTGATCATTACGATAATGTTGATGATGATGACGATGATGATAATAATGATGATAATTACTGACTGTCTGTAACAGATTGTACAGGCGGATAAAGTGATGCGCTTGTGATCGTTAAAGACCACTTGCGACCTCTGAAACCGGCGATCGTCTGCGACTAAATTACAAAAAAAATGCTTCACAGTCACTCTGGAGATGCTTCTGCGACCATCGTACGACAGGTTGCTGACGACAATGCACCAATTTACTGGTATTCGTACGAATGTCCAACAATCACTTCCGACCTGTTGTGACCTAATCGCGTGTAACCATTAGGCGATCACCAGTGACAGTATTGGGTAATTGTAGAAAGGTCCCTGACAGTCGTACGATTGAAGGGAAGATCATCAACGACAGTTAAAAATTGTTTGAGACCGTTGTACGACGATCGCACGATTACCAAAAACCGCTAATGGTTACCTCTTAAAGACTACCGGCGACCAGTACTACCGTAAGGATGTTATTGTGCATGATCAACAACCTCTTTGCGACTGAAATTGGTCGCACGACTAGAAAAAATTACCAATGATTACTGAAGAGCACCCGCGATTATCAGTGACTTGCCATGCGACCTTCGTATGAATATCGGCGACTAGAGGTCGCTAGCAATCGTAAACAGGGCTTAAGGGGCCGTAAGGCCAATTGGAACTAGGCCCTAAGGTGAGTGTTGTGTATGAACAACCTCTCTACGATTGGAATTGGTCCAAGACTGGAAACGATTACCAACGAGTACTGAACACCGCCGGCGATTATCAGTGACCTATCGTACGACCTTTCTACGAATATCGGCGACCAGAGGTCGCTAGTAATAGTAATCAGGTCTTAAGTGGTCGTAAGGCCTAGTGAGACAGGGCCCTAATAAAAACATTTGAAGATGTACAATAAAACTTACGTTTAGTGGTTGCCTGAAGGAAACCTTGATATCTGTAGGTACTACTCGTAGCGTTTTAAAGACAGTTCCCAAATAATATTTCTATAATACATTTATTCTGTATTATCCATTTGAAAACAACAAAAGAGTACTGGCATTTGAAAACAGTGCAGACCTGCATCAGTGGATTCCTAGAAGATCCCATTTATCAGGGTATGCATTGTTTGTTATTCAAAAACCGCTCGCAAAGTATACCCGTTCATACTGAATGGACTCTATTATTAAACAAAGATGGACCGGCCAACTTTGCAAAATCAGCAAAAAAGTATTAAGATGTCCCTTGTTACCCACTACACACGCATTGTGACGCATTTGGTCTACTCTGTTTGCCTATGGAATTATATAGATCTGATCGTACAATGTCTCCCGTGCCCCCACCCCCCACCCACCCATCCCTCTTCCCAATCCCGCGAGCCAAACATAAAAACAAAAAACATATCCTGTATTCAAATGACATTATAAACGTATATATTTGTCGATAGAAAATTTATGCCTATTCAGTTTTGAAGACTTCGGCCTTCCAAATTTGTTTCGAACAATTGATCATAATACATAGTCTGTATATTGAGAGGTTTTTCATCTGAGTGAAGTCTAACATGTTTGTAAAGATATTCATCATATCCTCAGAAGTGTGCTAACGATTAACAACTGACCAATATATGGCCCCCAAAAAATCACTGTCACGCCACTATGTAATCGTTTTGGTCAACGTTTGCCCTGAACTCTCTCCCCTCATCGGCAATTTTAGAACCATTTCCCTCATTGGCTAGTTTTAGTCCCAACCTTTTTGAACAGATCTACGAAAAGGAGAAATTACAAGAACAAATGAAAAGTTTGTAAAGATATTCCCTATGTCGACCAAAGTGTGCTTACGCTTAACAACTGAACTATATACGGCCACAAAAAAATGATTGTCACGCCAATACCTAATCGTTTTGTTCAGAGCTAATATTTACCCTTAACTCACTCTCTCTTAGGATATTATTAGAACCATTCCATCATACGCTATTTTAGACCCAACCTATTTGAATAAATCTACAGAAAAGGAGCATTTAGAAGACAAAGGGGAAATATTTTAGAAATATGTAGTTTTGAAACCATAGTGATAATCAGAGCGTTTTCTCCAATGCAGCAAATGCTCTACTTATCACAATGGTTTCAACAAGCCGTCAAAGGCGTCAATATGAGGGGAATGGTTTAACACATGAAAAATATCACATATTTGTTTTCACAGATAATATGTGACGCCATAACTTATGCATAAGTATGATAAAACATAAAGTCACAACACGCCTTCCTGGAAAGTAAATATCGGCTGGGTTGGATCTAGGGCATCGATACACTGAACAGCCATGAAGAAGGGATATTGGCCCAAATGAATCAAAGTATTAGGACTGACAAACTTCAGAATTTAGGCAAATAGTGCAGAACCAGACCAAACTGCTCATGAAAGAGCAATTTGACCAGGGTCTACATTATTTGCAACTATGTCAGTATAACTTAAAGTCAGACATCAGAGTTTTATTTTTTAAACACTTAAATTGCATTCAAGAAATATCTAAGCATTCTAAATTATTATCATTATTGCCATAAGAATTTATATCAAAGAATTTAAGTTTTATGAAAATGTACATACCAATCATTAGATCTTTAATATTTGTCTCAGGCTTATTTTCAAGCTCGTGAAAGTCTGACAGGAACTCACAGGTGACTATATAGACCATGAACTAGTGTATTGCCAGATGTTCCCGCCATTACATATTTGGTATGTAGGTAATTATAAAATCTATTGTCATATTTTAAGTGGTAATAGTTTATTCGTTCCGTAAATATAATCCATCGAGTAGTTTTGCATTATCGAACTCGGGTGTCTGCCTTTAAAATTATCAAATGACACTAAATTAAATAATTCAGCTTTTCCAACAATATTCGTTCACTATAATTAGTACCCACTTATCCCATATACAGTCAATGTACAGCAAATGTGACACGTCAATTGTTTTTAGAATTGCAATATATGCCACAGCATGTTTTCTATGGTGAATACGATGAACAACCAATTACTTTATCAGAATCTCAATAATTTACACTCTGGTTACATGTAGATGCAAGATGCAGACGATAATCCTCCTCGGACCATATCGAGGGATTGGTGCAAAACTATTCTAACTCCTTCACTTTGTGAAGGAGTTAGAATAGTTTTGCACCAAGCCCTGGATATTGGCTCAAATATGAACTGCTACATATATAATAAAAGGTGCTACCGAAAAAGCTCTCGACATCGGGAATACAGCATTATTGCTCAACCGAGTTTTCGACAAGTATTTGGGCAAACAGACTTGGACATAAACTGCACTTTTATCAAGTACTCTTTTGACGTATTCGTTTGAGAAAAATACTGTGCCATCATGCAAGACTGCATCGCCATTAATGAATTTATACTCGGAGGGGGCGAACACAACCATTTTGCAGAACTGCATATCAGTCATTGCCACCTGTAATCCGCAGTCCGGTGATGTATGATCATCATAGGATAGAAAGTCTATCTCATCAAAGGCTAAGTCAGAGAAGGCAACCTCCGTATTGAACTCCATCAGCATTTCCATCGTTTCCACAGGAGTCCGAATCCTGCTTTCCAAGTCTTTGTAGATATCATATACGTTGGTGATATTTGCCATATGAATCAAAACGTCAAATTGGAAAGTTACCGTGTCCCCTTCAATACTGTATGTCCTAGATGAAATTTCAATGTCACTCATTTTGTTAGTGAATAATCGTAGTTTTGTTTTAGAAATCGCTGTATTTCTCAAATATGGTATCGCATCTCCTGTGTTGTTTACTGTACCCTTCAGGCGAAGATCTAAACAAAATTGACCTCGTAGCTCGGAAAACACTTCAACACAATCAATGCTTCCATAATTAGCAGTGAACTTAGATGGAGGACAAGCAATATGTAGACATTTTTGCTGTAAGTAGAGCAATGAAAAACACAAATATACATATCTTAACCATTTCCATATTGAATATTCATGTAAGAAACTGTATATTCAGGACCAATTTAAGCGCATAAGTAAACAGAACAGATCCTGATCAGACGGCTCCTACTGTCGTTCGAATTCCTGACCTCTTTTCACAGAATTATATTGCTGCAGCGGAGATCTTGCCTCCTTCACGTCCAGTGATACCGTGTCTGATCCTAGTTTACGTCGTTTAAAAACGTTAACCCTTCTCCACATATGAACACCTTTTCACGTATTTGTAAACATAGTAGACCTAGATCAGACGGCTCATGTAGGAGCCGTCTGATCCGGGTCTGCTCTATTTGCTTATGAAATTATAATTGATCTGACTTCTTTATAATTTATACCAATACTAAAACGTCCTATATGTATGTATATTTGCCATTTATAAATATTCAACTATTAAATATTCATGACGTCTATTACTTTTTACATGAATGTTCAATAGAGAAGGGGTTAAAAGTTACCAGAAGTGTCACATCTGGTGTAGAATCTAATTGTATAGGACTTAAACCATTTAACCCATTCCTTCATATTGACGACTTTTGACGACTCTGTAGAAGTAACTTTGTGAAACCATTGTGATAAATAGAGCATTTGCTACTATAATAGCAAATGCTCTATTCATCACAATGGTTTAAAACAACAAAATTCTAAAAATTTCCTTTTCTCCAGTTAATGCTCCTTTTCGGTAGATTTATTCAAAGAGGTTGTATCTAAAAATAGCCTATGAGGTAATGGGTTAAGCGTAAACTGAAATGGAGACGAACACGACATAAACATGTGTTCAATATAAGCTGAATGATAAGAAACTGCAGATGTCAAATGATGTCTGGTATTGCAATCCCGATTCAAAACAGCAACATGTAACGCTGAATGTAATGAAAAGTCATGCATGACTCTATTATGAATATTAATTTATCCGATAACTGTATAATATAAAATAGAAATATAAATGTATCATCATTGTCAGAGAAAATCTTATCGGAAACATAAGCAATCAGAACAGAATATGATCAGATAGTTCCACCAGGAACTGGCCTATCTCGGTCTACTCTTCAGAGTAAAGGTTTGCTACGCGAGTCTATCCGTTTATGATATTCCGAAAGCCAGATAAATATTGGTGAGGCATATATATGAAGTCATTACTCTACATGTCATTTCGGGTGAGCTTTTGATGTGGGATGGTATCGTAGAAAGTAAAGATCATTTTGAAATCGTGGTCGCAATGTTGTCGTCAGCTTATTCTTCGTTATGATCATATGTAATTCAAAGCTAAAGATTAACGTGCTTACTAAAGTACTAAAATCATTTCTCTACCAAACCGTATGTTGTGACCGCTCTTTAGAATCGTCTCTTCGAGACGATTCTTAAAAGTGGTCACAACATAGAATTTGTTGGAGAAATAAAGAAGTTATTCTTGAAACTGATTTGTTTTACGCGTCTTATTTAGACATCTATCTGAATAAACAAGTATTGATAGTCTATCCGAATAGTTACGAGCATAACATTGTTTTTCATCAATCACATTCATGATGAGGACGCAAAATCACTTCCTCTACACAAAAGCGAATTGGTGAGTGTATCGTAAATGGGCGAGTATTTTGTAACTGGTACTTTGCTATTTTCTTAAACATTAAATGATTCATTACCTCGATATGTGTGTGACATATTAAACATATATATTTCAATACTTATTTATTAACATTCAAAACAAAACAGTGCATGGGAAAATTAATGTATTCTGTATAACAAAGTGACTAAGGATGGGTGAGAGCCACTTGTGAATATGAGAGACTGCGAAGGCAAATATCGGATACTCTAAGATGATTGAATCAGGAGATTTGGTAGGCATGTTATTGGGAACTTGTGCATCTGAGGAGTAGCAATAATGTATAGTCACAATATTTGTTATTTTTTATAATACAGTGGAACCCCTCTAATGCGACCACTTAATGAATAAACATGCGTGTCTTTATAAGCAGCTGGTTGCTTAATGCAGGACAAAAGTAATGCAGAAAGCTCCTTCTAGTGACGGATACGTTTCATTCTCTTCGGCAACTCAATTGAACTTCACGGCAATAAAGTGGTACTTTGCGCCTGGGATTGGTTTGCTAACATTCTGGAGGTTCTTATTTCCCAGGATTTCCATAGGCAACCTCCAAACAAAATCTTTGTAGTAACACCGTCAATTCACAATGTTAGTTAAAGATGATCGTCCGGTGCCGTCATATTGGCATTGAAAAAAGACCAACCAGTGCTGTCATAATGTCAATGAAAGATGCCTACTTTCTAAATCGTCGCTTTAGAGAAGGCCAACTGAGTACAGTAAAACCTGTCTATAACGGCCACTAACTTGTGTTAATTAGTTGGTATTTAGGGCAGGTGGCTCCTTAAAGCAAGGTGAACGCTCATATAGGAGCTTGCTTTAAGCAGCTACCTGCCTTTAACACAAAAAATTGATGTAATTTAGTGGCCGTTATAGAGAGGTTTTACTGTATCATATTAGCATGTGTATAGTAAACCTCGCTAGACCGGACGATTAATTTAGTCGAATTATCGGTATTAGAGACAGGTGAAAGTCGTGCAGAAAGCTCCTCCCTGCATTAAACGGCCACCTGCCTAAAAGTATCGGAATTCTTCTCTGCTATAATTCCGGTTTAGAAGGGTTATTATTGTATTGTAAAATATAGAAAATATTCCAAATGGTACAACTTTCCTTAACCCTTTCACTGCAAATGCCGGATCTGTGATTACCTATGCAAACAGTTTGGATCCAGATGAGACGCCGAGTAACTCGGCGTCTCATCAGGATCCAAACTGTTTGTTACTGTTACTATGTTTTTGAAACAAAAATGAAGAAAATCAAAAGAATGAAATTTTGTAGCAGACGACTGAGTTTGGCAGCGAAAGGGTTAATTGAGGGCAAAATTCATTGTGAACCTGGTATCTAATTTTTATTTGATCGAAGCAAATGCCAACAAGTTATTATGTAAATATGTCTGCTTTATAGTTCTGTAAGACAATGTTCAACAAAATTAGGTTAACCCTTAGCCTGCTAAGTGTGACGTAACTGCCATTTGTAAACAGCTTGGGTCCTGATGAGGCGCTGAGTAACCCGCCGTCTCACCAGGATCCAACCTGTTTGACATTCTGTCATTAATATGTCAAAAGATTAAGCGAATAAGAAGTGACAACGGCAACAGATCAGAGCTTAAGCAAACCTCATTGTCCTAGTAGGCTAAGGATTAAAAGAAGTATACTTCTTCATCTTCAAGCAGGTAGTACCATAATGTAGGACTACAGTTATTCAGGAAGCGACCGAATGAGCTTTCTGCATTACTTTTGCTTGAATTATGCAACGACCTGCGTATTTTGACTTATTAATGGAATCAGTACACACAAAGTAAATCATAAATAGCCGCTCAGCTGTCTAAATAAAGTATCTGAATTTGCACGGCATCATCAAAAACTACGTGGTACAGTGCTCCCTCCCTACAACGGCCCTCTCAATAACGATTCCCTCCTTACAACAACGCATGTCACTGTTTCCGAAACAACAAGGCTCTAGAAACAACGTTTTTCAATCGTATTTTCTTTATGCATCCATCAAACCCTGTGTTGTGACCACTCTTTAGAATCGTCACTTTGTGAGCATTCTAAAGAGTGGTCACAACTTAGGGTTTGATTGAGACATAACGGTTTTAGTTCTCGAAATACACCTTATCTGGTGATATGCAAACAAGCTAATTATGTTTGATTTTCCCTCCCTATAACGACTCCCTCTGAACAACACATACAATCTTCGTATCCCAAAGGGTGTCGTTGTAGAGAGGGAGCACTGTAGTTGGTTTAAGGATATTAGCCCTTGGTATGTTACTGCATTCTTTTTCAGGTCGCTTATAGTTGTCTACACTGTGTGCAAAATGTTAGATTCCATAACTTGTCGTCTCATAGTGTTGCCACCTAATTTGATTTTCGTGTGATGCAATTTAAATTCCTGCTTTATTTTACAGAATCGAATTAGAATGCTTATTTTCTTTTATTCCTACGCACAAGTATCCATAGATGTAGAAAATTAGTAAAATGTTATTTTTAGAAATAGAAAACGTTCTCTTTTACACCCAGTCTGTTCTGCATGAAATATGATTTTATGTTTCCCTTTCAGTGCAATCCATGCATCTAATTGAATAATTAATTCGAGCAACATCTTTATCTGAGTTGATGTTATTATTTAGTGACGTACCTGTTCCGCAATAAACGTTTTGCCAGTAGGACAGTAAGAAATCGAGGATGCATTGTCACCAAAACGGCTATTCAGTTGACTGACATCAATGAAAGCGTTCCCCTTTAGTAGAACATCATAAGGCATGCGTCCAAATATAATATTGTCTAGTCCGCATCGGTCCCGCATCGCAATGCAACTATCGCAATATACGTTCCTATATACTCGTCGGAGGAAATTAATCCCTTTCAATGTACTTTGACAGGCCGTTCTGTAGGTGGTTTTGTTACAAACAATTAAATCAGCTGGCAAATAGCACTCAGCAACCGTACCTGTTGGAATCAATGTCAGTTTACATTTCTGTTCTCTGAATTGAGTATGTATGACCTCTATACTCGTATTTGCAAGACGATGAAGAGCTATAGGTTGCATGCATAACAACCTGGCGTTCCATGGAATAAGCATCAGTCTTTCGCGGTTGCAGTGAGCACAGTGTATATTTTTGTACGTACGACCAGTCAAAGGAGAAAACACCGGGATCATTTCGATCAACGTGTCTGTTTGCATGGTCAAACATTTATCCACTGCATCATCCGAATACCCTGGTATACATTCTGCAACTAAAAGGTATGGCTTATAATCATGTGCACCAACTGCCCCTACGGACTGAACTGCGGTACATATCTCATTGTTCTGTGTGATTATTTGTCCATTTTGTGAATACCTGGGTTCCCCAACTTTGTCCTTACAACACAAACCTAAAGCCCAACAGTCATCGGAACAGTCACAAGGTACACAGCAAGAGCGGATATGTGACACATTTCCAGTATATTCTGTTTGGTTGCAGGTATCGTACTCCGAACAATGCTGTTGAACAACCGCGACGACTGTTTGCCAAGGTTCATTTTTTAGCTCGTCGCCATAGTCCAGTGAATCTATACAACAATATAACGCTGCAAGTATGATGGCAGCTCGAAATACACGGATCGTTTGCACCCCAGTCCTAAAAGTATGGATAAAACATATTAACCAGTTTAATAATTTACCCCATGGATATTCATGTAAAAAATAATGTATCCGTGAATATTAATTCAATTCATTTTTATAATGGCATTTAAAAACAGACATGTTGGCCATTGCAGTACCTGTAGTATCATATCCGTATTACAGTGCTCCCTTTCTACAACGACATCCTTTGGGATACGAATATTGTATGTGTTGTTCAGAGGGAGTTGTTATAGGGAGAGAAAATCAAACATAATTAGCTTGTTTGGAGATTCCCAGATAGGGTGTATTTCGAGAACTAAAAGCATTATGCCTCTATCAAACCCTATGTTGTGACCACTCTTTAGAATCGTCACAAAGTAAAGTGACGATTCTAAAGAGTGGTCACAACATAGGGTTTGATGGAGGCATAAAGAAAATACGATGGAAAAAGGTTGTTTCTGGAGCCTTGTTGTTTCGGAAACAGTGACATGCGTTGTTGTTAGGAGGGAATCGTTATTGAGAGGGTCGTTGTAGGGAGGGAGCACTGTATATCATTCTATAAGCAAACATAGCAGAATAATGCAGATGAAAATAGGCACAGATTGCAAAGATGAAAATAGGCGCATTTATGAGGTAAAGTGTTAAATATTATACATGTATTCAGTTTATCACATAACCCCCTTGTATAAGATTTAATATAGCCATCAAATATTCCTCTATATTATACACATTTAATATAAGCTGTAACGTCATGTATAAATACCACGACGTCGTAGAAATATACTTATTATAACGCAAAGTAAAATCCTCGATTTTGATTGGTCAGTTAGCCATGTATAAAAGCCGTGTATCCCTCTAAATTCTGATGTATATACGGAGTCATGAGTAACAATGGAATTTCCCCCGCCGAGGGCCTCGCTCCCTTGATGTAACAAAATAAAAATGGCCGACCAGCTTCACTTCGTCGATTCGATTCAAACAGCCGCTCTCAAACGAAATATAAAGAGTTTGGGGCGGAAAAAAGTTATCCATTTAGAAACATTTTTGTTATAGTTGTTGTGTAACAATGTAAATGAACCCTATATGTGGCGAAGGTCTTATTTTGCTTTGATGCTGCAAATGTTGTCAAAGTGCTTGTGCACATACCGATTAGCCCCCAAAACCCGCTTTTACAAAGATATTCCACACCCAATTCGATTCAGATTTTATTTATGTACATGCACAGTACACGTACCTGTAAATTGCAGTATAGTCGCTCCTTCCAACGCCCATTTTTTGAATATTATAAAACCGTCATTTTGACGTCATCCAAATGACGTCGGAACTGCGCCAAAATTCCTTCAATTAAGTTAAATAGTGTCTGCTTAACCGCTGATCTGCTGAAAGTTTTACTAACGTCTGATTCTTTTAAACCTTTGATAAACTAATGCACTTGGAAGATCCCTTTCTATCCATTAATATAATGAACTGGTTATTATACACGATGAACTAGGGTTGCAGAGTGATATATAAGCCATTACCTGATAGTAAGAGGCCCCTGAGGGGAAGCAAGACGACGCCTAAATTAACAACGCTAATTTACTGCTACAAATATTAAACTTTGCAGTATAATAAAATCGTTATACAGATCATTGGCGGGATATCTGACTTTTTATTTCCTGCTGAGGAAAATACATGTAGCCCTCGCCTAACGGCTCGGGCAACATGAATTTCCTCAGCAGGAAACAAAAAGTCAGATACCCCGCCAATGATCTGTATAACTAATAATGTAGGACCTGTCAATAAAAATGTGATATAAACATTATGCTCGTAGTCATTTTGTATGCATAATTTTGTACAAAATGATATTGTCTTGGCTTGATGGAGACTCACTTAGAGAAGAAGTCCCTACAATAGACGCATATTTTTAATAATATAAAATTTGGTATTTGTTATGTGAAATCATTATTATGAAGATTGTCAATTTGAACTTATATCGAAAAATGACGCTGTGATACCAATAAACCGATTTCACCAATACTTATATTGTTTGTTCTACAAAAAAAGTATTACGGGCCTTTTTCCGTTCAAGTTTTCCGCGTTTGGCCGATGCTCGCCCGATCCCTCCATGTTCACGTAACAGCTTTTCTCGGGAGTGGTCGGAGAGACGCGAATAGCGCGATCAGATACGAAACTAAAACACAACCAGAATAAAACAAGTCAAGTCAAGTCTAGTAAATTTTATTTACATAATCCGATGAGCGTAACCAATAACATAAGCTCTAATGAGCTTTTTACACCGACTTAAGTTATACATCACATACATATAAACATAGATATATAAGAGAGAAAATAAAAATAAGAAAAAGCTAAGAATTTCAGTAACAGTTAAGAAGTTGTTATATACGGTAGTAATTGTTTAAAGAAAAAGCAGAGTCTGGTCATAACCTGCACATTATTTAAAACAAGGAATACATGTACATGTACTACGTATTATAAATTTGAAAAGATATGGTACAAAAAGGCATTTAGAAGCACACATATTTCAAACACAAACAACTAAAACATCGGTGTATAGAATCGGGATCGTCGATATCAAACACATGGATGTTTCGTTATTTTCAACGTTTATTGTATAGTTTTCTTGTGATATACTACCGTTTAGCATATACACAAATGAGTTTTGTATATTTTAGTCATATTGAAAACGCGTCGAATGTAGGGACTTCCCTTTAGCATTTTCCAAGACTAGTTTAATATATTGAACAAATGACTACTCGCAACATATCTTATATACATGTACAGTAAAACCCCGCTAATGCGACCACCTAAAAGAGGTGTAATTATGGGTGCTAGATGCAAGTGGTAGCTTAATGCAGGACAAAGGTAATGCAGAAAGCTCCTAGAGGGGTTCTACTGTATATCTACCCTACTGAAATGGCAACAAATATGAACAAATACAATATAAAAATAGTTTCAATTCATTCATTGCAGAAAACAACAGTGTTGGTATTTGCAAACAGTGTATACCCAGATGAGGGTTCCTTGAGCCCTGTAGACCCAGATGAGGGTTCCTAGAGGAGCCCTGTAATTTTGGTATGCACTCTTTGTCACGTTACCCAGATGAGGGTTCCTAGAGGAGCCCTGTAATTTTGGTATGCACTCTTTGTCACGTTACCCAGATGAGGGTTCCTAGAGGAGCCCTGTAATTTTGGTATGCACTCTTTGTCACGTTACCCAGATGAGGGTTCCTAGAGGAGCCCTGTAATTTTGGTATGCACTATTTGTCACGTTACCCGTTTCTTTTAACCATTGTCCTGTATCAATGTAAGAAAAATGGCATCATGAATATTTATCAGCAGAATATCTTATAACGTTAACTTTTCAAGGGATTTTTTGCTTTGAAACATATTGTAGAATCAGATCTACAGGAGCCGTCTGGATCTAATCTGTTTGCAAATGCATGAAAATGCGTTCATGAGTGAGAAGGTTGAACCTCCTTAAACATTTAGCCTGCTGAGGAAATTATTTCTACAGAATTTTTCACCTACTACATTTCCGAAATGCAAGCTATAATCCACAGGGTACCGTCACACTGAATTATGAACCTCGACAGATAAAAATGTACGAACACTTGATATATATACAAGGGGTCGAACTTCCTAGTTACGAATTTTACTCTTCTCCCAAGTTATGCCTATGTTGACATTCAATCAAAAGGTATATCGGGTAAAGCTGTTTGCCAATACGTAGTCTAATGTATAGTCTATGCAACTACAAAGCGAAATGCTCCTAGTTGAAACGGTTCTCAGAAGCCACAGCAGAGAATCTCGAGAAACACGGTAATTTTGACAGGTCGGAAACGACCTCGCAACCGCCCGCTTACCGACTAAAATGGATTTTTGAACGATTGCCAGCGCTGAATCAGGTCGGCTGCATACAGGGTGTCCCAAAAATAATGGAACCCTGGATCAAAATTTGTATTTGAACCAAGCAGCCTAATCCCTTAAAATATAAATATACAGGTATGTAGATAAGTCATGTGTGCATATTTCTGCCAAATGTCTCTTAAAAATATGCATAAGTTTTAAAGATATGAGTATTTTAATGAATGCACCTAAATTCTGTTTTTACATGATATGCATACATTGCATAGTGCACGCTTATATCAAGTTTAAAACGGATATGCGGGTGCTTTCCTTTAAATGCTGATATCGTAAATACCAATGAACATGTTTAGACAAAATTCAGACTATATTATTGCAAAATGTTGTCTCTACTTAGCTACATGTATATACTGTTAATTTAAGTTAGCAATATTGACAGAAATGAGATACCTTGCATATCTTAATCCCGGGTCTTTATTTTGGGACACCCTGTACAATAGCTAGTAAGCAGTTGTGACAATTACTGCGAAAACTGCGTTCGATTAACTTTATGTACATTGTTGGACAGATGATAGTGTCACCAAACCATTTGTTGTAGCTTTCAGCATCCATTTTACGTCAAGTGGCCAGTAAGGAAAGCTGCAAGCTTATTGGACGAGGGCCCAGTTTCGACCAATGAAATTTGCCATTACAATATTAGTCACGTGATACAAACATGGTGTGGAATTTGAATAAACTAGAAAATGTTCATTTGACCGCCCAAATTATACTGTCAAACGTTCAACTAGCCGTTGTAGTCGAGTTGGCCGACAGCGAATTCCAAACAGAAGATTTAGGTGCACAATTTAGTGCATATTTAATAATTTTTATATTAAACTATCTTTTCAAAAGGACTGCAATTCTGATAGATGCCCGGTGTGTCACCATTGTAGATGATGGCTGGATCACTGATATCCCAGGATCTGCCGTGGTTGAATTTGTGATACATCCGTTCTCGGGGTTGCAGTTCAATCGTACAAGCTAATGTCAAATTTGTATGTGACTTGTTCAGTCAGGGGCCTTCTGGTGCATATTTTCAATTCAAGCCTTTTGGGGCATATTTTGTAGCCTATTAGGGCATACTATGAAGCCTATTGGGGTATATTTTAAAGCCTATTGGGGCATACTTTGAAGCCTATTGTGGCATATTTAGAAGCCTATTGGGGCATACTTGAAGCCTATTATGGCATATTTTGAAGCCTATTGTGGCATAATTTGTGGCTATTGGACCTAATCATTATAAATTTGGGATACCACTGCGGATGGCTGTCAAAGGTCGCCCCATCACGACAATTTGTCCGGTGTACCTGCTAGCCAATTGGGCTAGCACGATGGGATCGGGAACCATGCCCAACAGAGACAAACCTGAACCTTAGTTGTACATAGTTTTAATAAACCAATGTTATGTTTGAAGATGTTGTGTGTTATTGTTAGGTCCGCCAGATGTTATGTGGCAAGAAGACATGGGTGAATGCAGAGATGTTATATCGGGCTGGCATTGCAGGTTGACTTTGATAATGTGTTAAGATGAAGAGCATCGCTTATGTTGGGAAAGCATTCACCCATGGCGCCTTGTCCGGCAGCTGGTGTCCTCAAATCTCCCAATAAATGCGATTATTGTTCAACAGTAATCGATTGTTATTGGAGTTTGGTATCTATTCGGTTATGTATTTTGTGTGTGATAGAAGCGTTATACTGAATGATAAATTGTCAAAAAGTATATGTCGGGTGTGGTTCTAGGGCAGCAATACATTTTGAAAACGAGGCTTACCCGGAGTAGCATGCATCGGCAGTGTCGCCCGATCAAGATTTACAGTAAACCCCCTCTAAACCGGAATCTAGTAGAAAAGAATTTACATACTTTAGGACAGGAGGTTCCCTAAAGGAGCATTCTTCATGAATTTCATCCTGCTTTAAGCAGCCACCTGTCTCCATGACCGAAATTTATACTAAATTAACGTCCGGTTTAGAGGGGTTTTACTGTAGATATTTCTACTGAGACAGACCGTGCATGTAGACAGATATTCTCAAACTGTCTTTGCATACACTGTTTGCAATGTTCGTGTGCGTTATATTTCTTTTCAGAAAGGGCGCCTTGTAATTTGGCCTCTGGTGTGGATTCAATATGTCCATTGAAGCCATGTATATAATGGTCATTCTATCAGATTATGTTTGTAATGGTCAATTTAAATGACTGTGTATGTAATGGTCAATCTTACAGGACATGTATGTAATGGTCATTCTATCAGATTATGTTTGTAATGGTCAATCGAAATGGCTGTGTATGTAATGGTCAGTCTAACAGGACATGTATGTAATGGTCATTCTATCAGATTATGTTTGTAATGGTCAATCGAAATGGCTGTGTATGTAATGGTCAGTCTAACGGGACATGTATGTAATGGTCATTCTATCAGATTATGTTTGTAATGGTCAATCGAAATGGCTGTGTATGTAATGGTCAGTCTAACAGGACATGGATGCAATGGTCATTCTGACAGACTGTGTGCTAATTCGTCATATCTTTAGCATTACCACTTGAAACAGTGTCCTGATGAGACAGTTAGCCTCTCATAGTCCGTTCAACACCATTTCGTCATTTTGTAATGACTAAAAAGCTATTCTTAACCCATTCCCTCATAATGACGACTTTTGACGACTCTGTAAAAGTCACTTTGTGAGACCATTGTGATAAATAGAGCATTTGCTCCTATAGGAGCAAATGCTCTCTTTATCACAATGGTTTCAAACTATAAGATTCTAAACATTTTCTTTTCTCTAGTTAATGCTCCTTTTCGGTAGATTTATTCAATGTGGTTGGATCTAAAAATAGCCTATGAGGTAATGTGTTAACTTACTATTAACCCTTTCCCTGTTCTATAATTAGTCCAAATTTCAAATCCTACTGAATATTCATGGACAAAATACATGTATAGTTATAATGAAGTATGGAAGGTCGAACATGGTAGTCATTTTAGAAAGTAAAGAAACAAATCTTTCAAATTTCACTAGCAAACATAGGAGACCCTGATCAGAGGGCTCCTGCGGGAGCCGTCTGATCTGGATCTACTCTGTTTGCAGGTGCGTGAAAACACGTGTATATGAAGGAAAGGTATAACTGATGTCTACTTAAACACCGATCTGTTATAAGTTTCACTTACATGTTATGATTCGTTTTGATAAACTATTGATCGAGTGTCAAACAGCGTGGATCCTGATATCATCTGGATCCAATCTATATGCAAATGCCGGCTATTATAAGCAGGTGAATGGTTAATTGGTACATGTTCTCGTAAATGTCCATAATAATACCGTACCCGTTGGACGATATGCTCAGTTAACCCTTTCCCTGATATTGACGACTTTTGACGACTCTGTAAAAGTCACTTTGGAGTAAATGCTCTATTTATCACAATGGTTTCAAACTACAAAATTCTAAAAAAAATCCTTTACTCTAATAAGTGTTCCTTTTCGGTAGATTATTTCAAAGAGGTTGGGTCTAAAAATAGCCTGTGAGTTAATGGGTTAACCATTATCTGAGGTCCAGATTAGACACGTAAATAAAACATATTTCTACAATAATTGTTTTCCTCCACTAAGCCCTGTATTGTGACACTCTCGACGAGACGATTATAAAGAGTGGTCACAACAGAGTAGCCTAGAGAGTTTGCTTGAGAAATGACGAGTTTAGTACTTGAGTACGCACGTTTATCTATTGGCTTACCAGGATCCAGACTTCTCTATGGATTGGACTCTTCATAAGTAAACAAACATCGCAAAGTTAAGTTGATCTTCGATATCTCGAACTCGGATAACTCGAACTTCGGCATAACTCGATGTAAAAAGTTCGGTTCTTCCAAACTTAAAATACAGAATTGCTCACAAATATATCGCTACGCATATCTAGAAATGCATGTGACACCTTGATGCAGGTCGAAAGTAATGCTGAAAGCTCCTACAGGAACTTTCAGCATTAGTTTTGACGTCCATTAAGCTGTAAAATTGAGAAGTTGCCCGGATAAGAAATCTACTGACTCGGACTTGTGTTACTTCGAAGTAATTTGTATGGTCCCTTGAAATTCAAGATATTGCAGTTCAACTGTATCAGTGTCTGACTAAATAGCATTTCTCTTCGTCATGAGAAGCGTTAATTAATTAAAAAATAAATAAATAATAAACATGTAAAACTTATACACGAATTATCAAACCAAACACTTACCTCATGTTCCCCCCAAACACTTGAATAGGTGCACTTTGTGATGTTTCTTCTCCAGGTGCTCTCAGACAAGTCTCTTGTCAAACTGCCAGGCAAGTTATAAAGCTTGGTGACATTGAAATTTGATCCCCGCTGCACACTTCCCCGCCCCTGTATCAACCCTTCGCTTGCTATTCACGTCAATATACGTACCTGTAAATAGTGAAGACCCAGATGAGACAGCTCCTGCAGGAGCTGTCTAATCAGGGTCTGCACTATTTACAAATTGATTGTGCACCCAGTGCACTCCACAGCGGTGATTGCACAGCAAAATACTTGTACACAGTGAAGATATATGTAATTATATAACAGGGCATGGGTAAAGAAAGAGAAATGTATATTAAAATTCAGCAAGCGAATGGTTAAACGCCTCTGCAGTACAGGAAACCCTCTGTACGTGACACCTATATGTCGTATTATGGGTCCTGTTTTGTGAGCCAAACTTGTAAGTTCATCTTTACGATAGACATAACTATTCATATAGCCGAAATCATCAAAAGTCTAGCATCAATTATGTACGACAGAACATGGCGTTAACATACTTGGCTACGACAAGAACTTTAGTATCAGATCTATAGATATCAATAAGCAAATAGAACAGACCCTAGTCAGACAGCTTCTACAGGAACTAACTGATCTGGGTCCATTCTGTTTTTCGAACGAGTTAAAACCGTTTACACACCGTTAAACATTCCGTCGTGTTGACGCCTTTTGACGCCTCTGGAAAAGTCACTGTTTGAAAGCATTGTGATAAATACAGCATTTGTTCCATTGGAGAGTATACTATATTTATCGCAATTGTTTCACTACTACACAGTTCTAAATTTTCCTTTTTTCTAATAAATCTGCCTTTTCAGTATACAGTATTTATTCGAAGAGGTTAGATCCAAAACAAAAATTGCCTGTTAGGGTTTGGGTTAAACCTAAACCCTTAACTATTAAAGGTTTAACCCAAACTCTCATAGGCTATTTTTAGATCCATCCTCTTTGAATACATCTACCGAAAAGGAGCATTTACTAGATAAAACGGGATAATTTAGAATTTTGTAGTTTTTAAACCATAGTGATAAATAGAGCATTTGCTCCTAGGGAGCAAATGCTCTGTTTATCACAATGGTTTCAAGAAGTGACTATTACAAAGTCATAGAAAGGTGTATTTATGGAGGAAAGGGTTAAGCATCCACTTGGTCTTATAGAGTCCCATTATATCAATTGAATGTTACCTACTGTAGAAATTGGCGTCTGCTTCTATTCTCAAATTTCTTGTTGCTTTCATTTCTCAGGATTCATCACGATATTAACAATAGTGTGGAAAGCAATAACAAAGACCATCACATCATAAATACGCCCAAAGCGTTCGGCTACTGCGTCAACACCTTCGTTTCACATTCAATATAAAAGGCGAGAATATCCAATTAGAGCTTTCCGTTTAGACATGAAAAGTAGAATAATAATATTGAACACCATCGAGCAGGTAGCACTAAAAGTGAAAAGGTCGTGATTAAATTTGCGAGAGAATTTATATGTGACAAGCTGGTACGAATCTAAATTGCTCCAAACTTATATTTTGATTGTTGTTGTTGTTGTTGTTGTTTAAATTGAAGTGTAAGGGCCATATGCCTGCTCTAAGATAAGCGATGAAAACAGTTTGACTGTGTAAATGAAACCTGCTTGGAATTCAGAAAGAAAATATATCTCGAATAAATAGATTAATACAATAAATGTTTCCTGCAAAATCACACTGGCTGCTTCAGTTATGAAATTTAACATTGCTTTAAATGTTTTCCGAGAAAACAAAGTGTCAAAAACTTTAACCCTTTACTCCATAAATATGCCTTTCTACGGTTTTGCATTAGTTTGCAAACAGAGTAGGTCCAGATCAGACGGTTCCTATAGAAACCGTCTGATCAGGGTCTGTTCCGTTTCTTAAGCCATGATAGAACTGGTTCTTCTGTCACGGCCAAAGTGTCCTGTGTAGTCATTATAATTATACCACATTTATATAGCTATATAGCGCTCTTTTCACACAAGATATGTGGGTTCAAAATTGCTATCTAATCATCTAATTAATATCGACGATGTCATTATTTCAAGCATAAATCTTCATGGAGAAAATTGTTAATTAAACTAGTCAGTTAACCCTTTCCGTCACAATAACGACGTTTGACAACTCTGTAAAAGTCACTTTGTAGAAACCATTGTGATAAATAGAGCATTTGCTCCTATAGGAGTAAATGCTCTGTTTATCGCAATGGTTTCAAACTACATGTACAAAATTCTAAAAAAAATCCTTTTCCTAGTTAATGTTCTTTTTCGGTAGATTTATTCGAAGAGGTTGGATCTAAAAATAGCTTATGAGGTAATGGGTTAACCCTTTACCTCACGCGGTTTAAGTCGTCAGAAATAATGACTAAACATTTGTATGTACAGTAGAACCCCTCTAATGCGACCACTTAAAGAATAACCATTCCTGTCTTTATAAGCAGGTGGTTGCTAAATGCAGAACGAACGCTTTCTGTATAACTTTAGTCCTGCATTAAGCTACCACCTGCCTCTGTCACGAATAATTATGCCCCCTTTTTGCGGTGGCATTAGCGGGGTTTTACTATATATTAAGTATTGTACCTTAACTACAATCATATTTTGAACAAAGAAATGTGTTACTGCGGCAGACAATGTAGACTCACATTATATTACAGTAAAACTTTGGCTCTTTATAACGGCCACTAAATTACATCAGGTATTTTGTGTTCAATGCAGGTGGCTGTTTAAAGCAAAGTGAAAGTAACACAGAACGCTCCTGTAGGAGCGTTCTGTTTCCTTTTCACCTTGCTTTAAGCAGCCACCTGCCCTAAATAACAACCAATTAACACAATTTAGTGGCCGTTATAGAGAGGTTTTACTGTATTTCATAAGCAAACAGAGGACATCCTAATCAGACGACTTCTGTGGCTCTCATCTGGGTATACTCTGTTTGCAAATACCAGTGCTCTCGTTTCTTGCCTTCATAGAAGTAACCTTCAGCACTCTTCTGGCAAAATTGTGATAACAGAGGACCAGATAAGATGTGTAAATTTAAACATTTTCAAGAACAGCTACTTTATTTCTCCACCAAATCCTTACTGTGACCACTCTTTAAACTCGTCTTTGCGAGGCGATTCTACAGAGTTTGTCTGGGGTAGAAATAGCGAATTTAGTATTTGGGTACGCACCGTTATCTATGTATCTGTAACTGGACAAACTTTGCAAACAGTTTAGAACTCGTTGATATGCCAAATATCTCGGCGCCTCATCAAGATCGAAATTGTTCGACACTCTGAACACTCATATTAACCCCTTCCGTGCCACAATGACGGCTTTATGGTATCACATGCAAACAGTTTGGATCCAGATGAGACGCCGAGTAACTCGGCGTCTGATCAGGATCCAAACTATTTGACACTCTGTTAACTGTTTTATAAAGAAAATGGGGGAAATGCACACACTTATACTAAAAATAAACGAAACTATGCCCAGCAGACGCCAATGCTGGAATCGAAAGGGTTAAAATATGTACGTTTAGTATTGAAGCAGACGACACTATTTGCAGACGACACTTACGAAGAGTTCATAGCACAATATTTGAACCAGCACAACGAAACATATATAGGTAACTGTTATAATAGAGCTTTTGTTTTAAATAATTCGCCACCTCGGAAACAGTCAGTATAATGTATATATTCTGCAGCCTCTGGTAGAGTTCAGTGAAACTGGACATGCCGAGTATCATGATTAAAATAAATTCTGAAAGGGGGTGATCCCCCGAGAGCAAAAATTGCAACACAAAAAGAGAAAACTGCAGACTCGGTTTTATTGAGTCTGTTCATGAACAGTAATTGAAAGTACAACACTGCTCACGCCCCCCTAGCACCGGCTTAAGCGGTATTCAATTTTCAGAACAAGAAGTACTGAAATTCATGATCTCGAAGGATCAGAAGGTATAACAACACTGAGAATGAAGTACGTGGCGACGTTTTACGGCCGCCACACAAGCACTTAACACCTGCTGTTGTGAAGATTATAAATTCTGAAAGGGGGTGATCGCCCGAGAGCAAAATTTGCAACACAAAAAGAGAAAATCCAGCTTCATATATTGATACTTAAACTGTCCGAAACAGATCGATTGACGAGTGAACAACAACCTAATAAATATTTCAATCAAATTCATGCATTCTCTGCTTCAGTAACTCCGTGTCACGTTCAATGTGAAAAGGCGAGAATATCCAATTAGTGCTTTCATTTTTGACATGACAAGTAAATTGATAATGTTGGACACCTTCGAATATGCACCACTAAAAGTGAGATTTCGTGATTTGCGAGTGTGATGTATATGTGACATATATGTATATAAACTGTTCTAATTCAATCTGTTTCAAACTAATTGATTTTAACCCTTCGCTTGCTGAATTTTAAAATACATTTCTCCTTCTTTACCCATGCCCTGTTGTATAATTACATAAAATTATATTTTCACCGTGTACAAGTATTTCGCTGTGCAATCACTGCTGTGGAGTGCACTGGTTGCACAATCAACTTGTAAATAGTGCAGACCCTGATGAGACAGCTCCTGCAGGAGCTGTCTCATCAGGGTCTTCACGATTTACAGGTACGTATATTGACGTAAATAGCAAGAGAAGGGTTAAGATGGAAATATAAGGGTCGCAGGACCGTCTTTTGGAAAATAACGAAGACATCTGGCGAGACAGAACCCGTGGTTGGAAATCTACAATAAAATGTAATTTGAATTAATAGATCGTAGCGCACTGAATTGTTTTCTTCACTTTCGTGCCTTCTGCTTCAATTATCATATTGCTTCAGTTATTTCCGAGAATACAAAGTATTATATGTCACCAATTTACTACACAAGAGATCATGAAGTATAAGCTTTCCTACACAATGGATCACTGTGCTGAGGTTTGCCATGCGTGGATTTAGATCAAACGCAAAATCACTTAACCTCTCATAAGTATCCAACATGTTTGATATTCAGAAATATTTTGAAAGCAAAAGGCGAAACTCAAATAGTATATCCATATGACACGCATGCTCCCTGGCGAAAAGTGTTCCTAAATCAAGCATTTTTAATATATATATTATGATAAAGAAAATGCCCAAGTTCTTTAACTCTGGTAAAAGTGGTCGGGACAAACATTCCCTTCGTTTCGTACATTTGCACATCAACATCGTTTATTTGGAAAAGTTTGAAGTAAACCATTCTCTGTATCCGCTTCCCTCTCTCTGGGGTCCGATTAGCCCATAGTTGGCAGAAACGGACGTTAATCAATAGAACCAACCAATAACTCTGATAAAACTGGTCAGAGCAAAACTTCCGACCCATACATTCTTTACGTCAACTTCTTTACGTTGATCTTCTGTGAAGGTTTGAAACAAATCCTTCCATAGGTGTATGAGGATATAGCCTTGCTGATATATAGGAAAAAACGAGAAAAAAATAATATAACTTGAATACTGATCAGAATCTGTTCATAAACATAGGCACCGGTACGAATGATTACATGTTAACATATGTTCTGTTTTGATAACTTCAGATAAACGTGTTATCTTTGTCTGTTTCTTTTTATTTAGTCACTGAAAGTTGAAAGAGAAGTTCAATGGCTTGACGGCTAAATTTTCAAATAAAGTGTTCTATTTTTTAACTAAAAGAATTCAATTTTAATCTAGAGGGTGCAACAAAATGATGTTTGCATTTAACACACAGTGGAGACGCTGATGAGATAACCTCTAGGAAGCCACTCACCAGGGTCAACACAATTAGCAAATGTCTTATCCCTTTCCCTCATATAAACGTGTTTTCACGCATTTGCAAACAGAGTAGACCCAGATCAGACGGCTCCCAGAGGAGCCGTCTGATCAGGGTCTACTCTGTTTGCTAGTGGAATTTGAAAGATCTGTTTCTTTTCTTTCTAAAATGGCTACAATGTTCGACTTTCCATATTTCATGATAACTATTTTCTCCATGAACATTCAGTAGGTATTGAAATTTGGAATAAAAATATAGAACAGGGAAAGGGTTATAGACTGGTTTCCTACATTGTAAGGGTTAAACAGTTTAATTGGATTTGATATCCGATTAATCAATTTCTGATATAAATTATAAGAAATGTATATCGAACGCAGTAGAAGCACAGTGCACAGTCAAAGAGTATGAACTCTAATCATTCATAAAACGCTTTTTTTTAATCTGAAAAACATCTGATCTGAATCAAAACTGCTTGAACGTGTTAAAATCGTTATTTTTCGTTTTTATAAGTTTTTTTGGTATAATTTCAATGTTTATATTTATTGCAATTTGCATGTACTATTTGTGGCCAAATTTCACCTTATAATTTCCCTACAAACTAGTAAAATATTACTTGTAATAATTAAAATAATAATGGACTCTCAAACAAAATTGAAGAAACATGGGCATATACATTATATATTTAAAGTCTATTTTACATTATGACAGGAGAAGTGTAATATCCGGTCCTGAACATTTAATGTCCACCCCCCTGTGCAAAATGGTTGAAAGAACTATTTATATTCAAATTTTAAGATTTCTTTTTCATTTCAGCTACATGATTTAAATCAGCTTGTTGATGATTTTTATCCTGAATCACATCAGTAAACAAATACAATGGTGATCGATAAAATCAGAAGATATTCGAATGTGGGGCCTATAGTAGGGGACAAAAAGCCTGATTTTGGCAGATTTTGTTACCTGATTTACAATAATTCAATATTTTACATATATAAACTTAAACACCTTACCTAACATTTTTAGAAGGGTGGCAGTACATTCCCAATAACATTCTGGTGGAAATCGTGGTTTCCATAGCAACCAGCTTCAAAATGATATACAGAATTTAAAAGGACTGCCAGTTTGCTTATGGATGTAAATATGTCCCCATTGTTTACTCTTTGGAAATGAGAGATGGCTAGTGTTGATTTGAAATTAAATTAAAATATTTTTTTCCCTCAATGACTCGTTACTATGGTAATAACGTATGTAATTTTGCCAAATTTTTCACTTTTTGGAAAACAAATCCTTATTTTTTTTCTAAATGTCTAAATAATGAATTATTGTAAGACCTTGCTATTTACTCACAAAATTACGCAAATATTATGTTAACATTCTGGGACACAGATCTGGTTGCCATGACAACAAAAATATTCTTAAAATGATATGCAATTCATTTGTGGTTCTATAATTGGCATTTTCTAGTGAATTATAAAGTTAGCCTACATTGTCTTTTTACAGCATGTTTGTCTTGTTATTTGTATAAAGTATTGGTGTGGTGTTCCATGTGATTATTGCTGAAACA
Organism: Azorinus chamasolen; assembly: GCA_963576725.1. Taxonomy (NCBI): domain Eukaryota; kingdom Metazoa; phylum Mollusca; class Bivalvia; order Cardiida; family Solecurtidae; genus Azorinus; species Azorinus chamasolen. The sequence goes on along the minus strand of OY755242.1, from coordinate 34,066,769 downwards.
TTTTGTTTACAAATTAACAGTTAACATATCCTTTGTTACCATGGCAACGGCTATAAAAGAACTATTTTTAGTGATTTTTGCACAATATTTTCGAATTATTTACATTTTTTATCAAGTTCTTTCCATGATTGTATCGAACAAACAAGTCGATGCAAGAAGACTGTCTATTTGTAGCTCACCTGGCACAATGTGCCAAGGCGAGCTACTGTGATCATCATGTGTCGGTCGTCAGGCGTCGCCCATCGTGTGTCGTCTGTCGTCAATATTTTATTTCAAGTGCCATCCCCTCTAAAATTATATTGTCAAATGTAATGAAACTTTCCAAGGATGGTATTTGGGTGATTCTCTGTCAAAATAGCTAATAGAATTTGGATCCATGTAGAACTCTGGTTGCCATGGCAACCAAAAGAAAAAAAATCTTCTAACCTCTTCTTCTCCGAAACTGGTTGTCAGATTTCAAAATAATTTGATGGGAATAATCATTAGGTGACTATCTTCCCAAGTAGCTAAAATCATGACAATATCTAAAACAACATGGCCGCTAGGAGCGGGCCTGTTTGTCTGTATAGAAAACATAGCAAAATTTTAAATCTCCTCTTCACCAAAACCAATGGTCTGACTTCAGAATAATTTAATTGGAATAATCATTAGGTAACCACCTCCCAAAATAGCTAAATTGGTATGAAACCATGTGGAACTCTGGTTGCCATGACAACCAAAAGACTACAAAATTGTGTCTGTAAGACACAGTGATGCCCCCGTGTGGGTGCTTGCCTAGCTGTACGTAAAATTACTAAGTCATTTGACCTTGACCTTGGGCTTGCGGGCAGCATGGGCTGGGTGTGCAATGAAAGTATGGATGATGTTTAATGTGTATATGCAATTCCATGGCAATAGCTACAGTGGTTAGGGAGATATAAGACAATGAAAAAACTGTGACAAAACACTGCACGTAAATGTGACAACCAACTGCACGTAAAATTTCCAAGTCATTTGACCTCGACCTTGGGCTTGCCGGCAGCATGGATGGGGTGCCAAATTATAGCAGAGATGGTAATTGATGTGTATGTGAAGTTTCATGTGTATAAGTGTAGAAATTACTGACTTATAACACTTGAAAAACTGTGACATCCAACTGCACCTAAAAGCGTGACACACGGACAGACGGACAGACGGACGGACATGTGCAAAACATAATGCCCCCTGACTATCGTCAACGGGAGCATAAAAACAATATTTAAATTCTCAGTGTTGATATACTTACTGGTCCTTCGGGATCATTAGTTTTTATGTTATTAATTTTGAAAATTGAATACTGCTTAAGCCGGTGCTAGGGGGCGTGAGTAGTGTTGCACTTTTAATAACTAGTCACGAACAGACTCAATAAAACCGAGGCTGCAGTTATCTACTTTCGCATTACTACTTATGCTTTCGAATGATCTCCCACTTTCAGAATATATTTCTACAAACCGATGGTCAGATTTCGAAATAAGTTGATGGGAATAATCATTTGGTGACTCTACCAAAATAGCTGAAACAGTGACAGCATTTGGTATTTATGTCTGAATTTCCAAACTGATGTTCCATCACCTGAGCTTTGTTTTGTTGGCAAGTCCACCCTCATACATTGTGGACAGACAAGCCCTTGGTCGTGAAGGGATTTCAGGAGCTTACACTGTGCGCATGCAAAACCAATTGAGGCTCGTATACGAAGCGATTCTTCAATGTTCAGCTAGCTGTCAGTGTTCGTGTGATATTTGAACACACGAAACTTATGGAAATACTTGGATGTTCAATAGTTATGAGTTGCTTAAGTATGCAATAAACTGACATGGACAAAATAAATAAACTTCTAAAGAAGTGGGGGCTATATTGGAATCGCGTGTGTCTGTCCGTCCTCCGTCCGTCCATCCGTCCATCCGGAGCATTACCCCTAAAGTATTATAGGCACAACTGTGAAACTTCATAATTATGTGGATAGAGGGTGATGAGAGTATGTGCAGTCAACAAGGGTTGTAACTTTAAATTCATTTTTGAGGGAGTTATTCCCCTTAGTTACTTTTCAGAAGCAATTTTTTGTCCGGAGCAGAACTTGTCAAGTATTGTAGAAACAACTGTGAAACTTTATATATGGAGAGAGGGTGATGAGAGGACGTGCTGTCAATAAGGGTTGCAACTCTAAATTAATTTTTGAGGGAGTTATTCCCCTTAGTTACTTTCCAGATGCAATTTTTGTTCGGAGCATAACTTCTCAAGTATTGTAGGCACAACTGTGCAACTTTATATATGGATAGAGGGTGAGAGGATGTGCAGTCAATAAGGGTTGTAACTCTAAATTCATTTTTGAGGGAGTTATTCCCAATAGTTACTTTTTAGAAGCAATTTGTTTGTCTGGAGCATAACTTCTCAAGTGTTGTAGGCACAACTGTGAAACTTTATATATGGAAAGAGGGTGGTGAGAGGATGTGCAGTCAACAAGGGCTGTAACTCTAAATTCATTTTTGAGGGATTTATTCCCCTTTGTTACTTTTCATAAGCAATTTAAGTGGATGAAAGGATTATTGAGCTATTGCCGCTTGTATTGAAGTCAATGCATCTTGTGACAAGGTGGCGGGCAGGGGTAATAATCACCTTTAGTGATAGCTCTAGTTGTAATAATCACCTTAGTAGCTTAGTAGTATTTGGCCACAATCAACTTTGCGATATTCAATGAATGAATGTGACTACCGATACATTATAAGATCTATCATATTGACAGTGGTTTGCTTATTTGGTTTGAAATTAATTTGTTATTGGTGTTTCAAAACAAAGATGATTTTAACTGAACATTTTAACAAACCAAGCTTACTTTTCAAGGAAAACTTTTTGTTCACATATGCTGTAAAAACAATTGTTATTGTACTTTTTCAAATAAAATACAGTCTACTGACATATTCTGTATTATGTAATGTGTATACATGTTGTAAATAATGTCTGTGGTATACACACGTGATTTAAAAACAACGAAATCTGTTTGTGAAACACAATGTCCCCGATATGACGTTTGATTTTGATGTATGACCTTTACCTTAATGTCACCCCTAAAAATGTTCGCCTCCATAAGTTTCACATGCATGCCAAGTTTGAAGGATGTATGTTAAAGACGACAAAATCTAAATTTGACCCGTAATTTGGCACTTGACCATAATGTATGACATTGACCTTAAAAAGTCACCACTAAAACGTTCGCCTCCATAAGTTGCAAATGCATGCCAAGTTTGAGGGATGTATTTTGAATGGTGACAAATTAATCGCCAATCTAAATTTGACCAGTAATTTGACATTTGACCTTGATGTATGAACTTGATCTTGATATGTCACCCCTAAATATTTTGGCCTCTATTATAAGTTGCATATGCATGCTAAGTTTGAAGTATGTATGTGCAATAGCTACAAAATTGTCGCCACCGTTAAAGTTGGGAACAAAACAACCAACAAATAGTCAATGGAAAAAAACAACATAACCCCTCTCTGATGGGGGGCATAATAATGCCACTATTAAGATATTGATACATGTACCCTGTTATTGTTACAATTTTGAATGTCTGTGATGATGATTTTGATTGTCTGAAAATGATTTTGAATGTCGGTGATTAAGTGATTTTGAATGGCAGTGATAATGGTTTTTAAATCATTTGTGATAAATCATTTAACATTATGATTACAGCACTTTTCTGATAAATATGTGCTTATTCATAGTTATTAATGAAATTGAAAAAATAAAAAACCACTTAGTTGATATTTCTGAGAAAATTGTGGTCATTTAAATGTTAACAGGGCGCAAACTAACTATGATGATATTATCTGAAATGCTGAAAGAAAAGTTTCTTGACATAATTCGTTATAAGGTACAATTTATTGATCTAAAATAATATATCATTAAACTGTTGTGTATAACCATTATATTTATGTCTCTTCCTCGATTTACGAAATATTCATGTTAGGTTAAGAAAATAGTTCTCAAGTTTTACCTTTGACCTTCCAATGACCTTGATTTTATGTACCAAGTCTTTGGTAGAGGATATTGTCTTAGTAATTTGTGCACATTAATTACAATATACATCACAGAAAAAATTGACTGAAATGCACAAAAAGTACAAATTTATTTGACATTTGACTTCTCAACTGTGACTTTTGACCTCTACTTGCGACCTTGACATTGACAATATGTACCAAAGTCCTTGGTAGAGGATATTGACTTCTTAGTAAGGTGTAAGTGCACATTTATTACAAAACATACATCACATACATGGGAAAATGTACTGAAACTGCACAAAAAGTACAAATTGGACCTTTGACTTCTTAAATGTGACATTTGACCTTTACTTGCGACCTTGGCATTGGCAGCATGTACCAACGTCCTTGGTAGAGGATATTGATTTAGTATGTTGATCTTTGCGAAGTTATTAGAAATACATCACATATGTAGAACAAGTGGACTTCAACATTCACAAATTAGTAAAAAATGATGTTTGACTTCTAAAATGTGACGTTTGACCTCTGTGACATTGACCTTGACACACCTATAAAACTCGTGGTTAAGGGCACCTCCTTTTTTAAATGAATATCTTTGCCAAGTTTTACTTAAATATACCAATGTTAATGTAAAATTGTAGAACGAAAAGGTCTTGAAACAGAGAAAAAAGCTCAAATTTGACCTTTGACCCCTAACCATGACATTGACCTTAAAGGGAATCAATTGAAACTTATATTTTTAACATTGCCTTGATATTAGTCATTTAATTATAAAGGTATATAAAAATCCCTTCATTAGTTAAAAAGATATTAAGAGATCTTTGTGTATGATATTTATTAAATTTCTACGACATAGCCGTTACCATGGAAACTCAAATTTTAGTGCTTTATAATTGTACCACAGTGCTGCCACCCTTCTTATTTTGATTGTTAAGTCATACTCTTCATTATCTGAAAGTATCCTGTCATTGTAAACCAGGTAACAAAATTTCGAAAAATGTCCCCTACTACTATACTCGGTGCGAGTGCAACCTATACATTTTTGGAGATAACCGACAAGTGTCCCCATTCTGTCTGCATATCTGTCCATCGGTACAATACTTGCATGTATGGTGTGGGGGTTGCGTGCGTGAGTGCGTGCGTGCGTACGTACATACGTACGTACGTACGTGCGTGCGTGTGTGTGCTTGCGTGCGTGCGTGCGTGCGTGTGGGGGATAAAAGCATAGTTTTGTAAAGTATGAATATTGAGTATCGGCAGTGCTACTGACATTGTCGGCAAATAAATACCCCGACCACAGCCAGCACCCGACCAGGACTGAGCCAATATCTGGGTATCAGCAATGCTACTGACATGGTCGGAAAGCAATACCCCGACCAAAGCCAGAGTCAGGCCAGCAGTGGACCATTGTCTGAGTATCACTCAGCATCGCTATTGACACTTTCAACAGGTAATACATCGACCAAATTCAGCATCCAGCCAGCACTGTGCCAATATCTGAGTATAAGCAGTGCCACAGATATTGTCGACTGAAAATACCCCAATCATAGTCAGCTCCCTGCGAGAACTGTGACATTGTCTGAGTATCAACAATGCTACTGACGCCATCAACAGGTAATACCCCGACCAAAGCCAACATCCGGCCAATACTGGGCCAATGCTTGAGTATCAGTAGTGCTACTGACATTGTCGGCAGGCAATACCCCGACCAACTCCATCGTCAGGCGAACACTGGGACATTGTCTGAGTATCAGTAGTGCTACTTACATTGTCAGAAAGTTATACACCGACCATAGTCAGCATCCTGCCAGCACTGGACCATTGTCTGAGTATCAGTAGTGCTACTGACATTGTCAGCAGGCAATACCCCGACCAAATCCAGCGTCAGGCCAACACTGGGCCAATGTCTGAGTACCAGTAGTGCTACTTACATTGTCAGAAAGTAATACCCCGACCATAGTCAGTATCCGGCTTGCACTGGACCAATGAATATGTACCAGCAGTACTAATGAGATTGTCGGCAAGTTATACCCCGGTCATAGCCAGCATCAGACCAGCATAGGGTCATTGCTGGAAGTCAGGTGTCGATGTTTTACCAACCGTATAATCATGTATACTGTTAACACTTTCAGAGTGGACTAGCCAATCAGTGGTTATAACTACAGAGTCTGATCAGGAATCCAATCATGAATCCGATCAGAATGAAAGGCTTAACCCTTTCCCTGTTCTATGTTTATTTCAAATTTCAATAATTGATGAACAACATTGATCGGTATATTTGGCTAATTTGCATGTAAATGTGGTAATATGGGCGTATATCCTTATTCCTGTATTTAGGGGTCACTATTTAATACGCTGGCATTTTGTATTGGTACAAGCAATATTTGAGAAATATGGACGAATTTGGAGAGATCCGCAAAGACCAAAGACCGAAACTATTTATGGTCGAATTAATTTGGGACCAAATATGTTCTAAAACTTACTGTGCCCCGTTTCTGCTCCACAGGGCGACTGCTGAACGGGAACCGGTATTTATTCGCCTTTGATAACCTACGTCCGGAGATACCAGGATATTTTATTTCCGCAACTTGATACATAATATTTTAAACGTTAGGCACTAGTGCTATCAATATACACGAGTCTAAACAGAACAAAAAATACGATGTAAAATGGTCAGCCTTCAAGACAGAGCAAGGGTAATTTGGAGTACATATAAATGAATAGTTGGTGTGCTGGTATCATATGACCAACTGGAAATTGATTTTAAAAAAGGCTCAAATCTGACCAGTCAAAAACTTGAGAACGAACTCAGACAGCTGAGATCCTGACCTTGAATGAGTCCTACATGTAGGTGTAGCTGTTGCAAGGTGCTCTGTCAGCTTATTCCAAGTGCAGAACAGAAATTGCAGTGCTCTTGATTATTGCCAAGGTCCAAATCTAGAGAAAGTCCCAGATCAGGCGCTGTACTCTATAATATCCTGAATTCTTTCCTGCAAAAAAATTACCTTTTATTACTGAATGGAGTCCTCTGTTAACCCTTTCCCTCATATAAATGTGTTTTCGCATATTTGCAAACAGAGTAGACCCAGATCTGCTCTGTTTGCTTATAGACTTTGAAAGATCCGTTTCCTTACTTTCTAAAAGGACTACACTAGTACAGTGTTCCACCTTCCATGTGTCATTATAACTATTTTGGCCATGAATATTCAATAGGTTTACTGAAACCTGGAATAAGCATAGAACAGGGAAAGGGTACGTTACACAGTGATGAACCATTCAACTTTGAAAGTTAATCCTTTACCTAATGAATATTCATATGAGGATAAATGACTTAATGAATACTAGTTAGTTTAATATTTGAAATGGCATTAAGCCTTTACTCCATGAATATTCATGGAAGAATTAATGATATCATGAATATTCATTGGATTAATTTGCTATAATAGGACATGGACACAGGAATTTTTGTCCTTGGCAGAAACTGTAGAATCATATCTATATTATATCATAAGCAAACAGATCAGACCCTGATTATACATCTTCTGTAGTAGTTCTAATCTGGGTCTACACTCTTTGCAAAGACGTAGTAAGGCGTATTTATGGAGTAAAGGGTTAAGAACACATAATTCTGTAGTCATGACAGAAATAGTACATGCAATCAGATCTATATAATTCAATAAGCAAACAGAGCACAGACTGATCAGACAGCCTCTACAGGAGCCATCTGATCGGAATCTACTCAGTTTGCAAAGGCATAAAATGTGTATATATAAAGTAAAGGGTTAAGCAGAGCAACAGATAAAGATGCAGATACTCAACTACCAAAATCCTCATTTCTCCACCAAACCCGATGTTGTGACCACTCTTTAAAATCATATCAAAGAGTTGATTCTAAAGAGTAGTCACAACATAGCGTCTTGAAGAGACGGTTCCAGCCAGTGGTCACAACATTTGGTTTTTGTTGATGGAAAACTAAAGAAGTTATTTTTGAAAATATTTATCAATATATATATATAGACACTGTGGTTAAGCACCTGGATGTTAAACTCTTTCTTTTTTATTCAGGACCACTTACAGGATCCTAGGGTATATGAGGAAAGCACAGATTCCCTTACTGCTCATCTCACCAGTTCAGCAGGAGAAAAAGTAAAGAAGATAAACACTGTCTGGCTGACAGTAGTCGAAATAGTTCTAGTGGTAGGTATACTTTTTCATAGAGGTTCATAGAGGTCCAGATAAGATGCGTAAATTAGAACATTTTCATGAATAACTCCTTTATTTCTCCACCAAACCCTATTTTGTGACCACTCTTTAGAAAAGAGACAATTCTAAAGAGTGGTCACAACATAGGGTTTGGTGGAGAAATGACGATTTTAGTATTTGAGTACAAGTTGACAGTTATAATCTGTACATACTTGCACTGACTTTTCGTAGTCCTTGAAGCAAACATTTTGGATACAGATGAGAGCTCAGGGTAACTTGATATCTCATCTGGATCCAAGATATTTGACCCTTTGACTGTATTTTTACTTTTTAACCCTTTACTCCATAAATACACCTTTCTATGCCTTTGCAGACTGAGTTATTTCAATCAAATTATGATTGCCCTTGTGTCGAAGAAATGTTTTAACCCTTTCCCTTATGTAAGCACATTTTCACGCATCCTATAGGAGCCATCTGATCTGGGTCTGCTCTGTTTGCTTATGAAATGGTATAATGTGATTCTGCAGTTTCTGCTATGGCCAAAATTTCTTGTGTCCATGACTGATGTGTCATTATTAAAAAATAAACTATATGCAATATTCATGATGGCATTATTTCTTACATGCATATTCATGCAGTATAGGGTAAAAGGGATATTTGAAGTACAATAAAAACCCTTTAAACTGGAATTTTAATATAGTCGAATTTATGTCATTTTAGGTAGGTGACTGCTTAATACAGGGTGAAAGTAATGCAGAAAGCTCCTTTCTGTCTAAAAAGACATAGTTGTGATTCTACAGTTTCGGTCAAGTTAAAAAATCCTGTGTTTATGTACTACAGTAAAACCTCTCTATAACAGCCACTAAATCACATAAAATATTTTGTGTTAAAGGCAGGTGGCTGCTTAAAGCAAGGTGAAAGTAAAACAGAACGCTCCTATAGGAGCGTTCTGTTTTACTCTCATCTTGCTTTAAGCAGCCACCTGCCCTAAAAACAACTAATTAACAGAATTTAGCGGCTGTTATAGAGAGGTTTTACTGTACTTGAAATTCAGCATATAAATATTTAGGATTTCATTGTTTCTTTCATGAATGTGCATCAGGTAAACAGTTCTGAATACCTTTCTAAATTGGGTGAACTTAGAATAGTTTCGACTGGTATATAATTTGTTGCTCGTAAGCAGGATTGCATGCTTCCATGAAAAGTAATGAATTACAAACCATGCAGGTATTGATAAGACTCTGTGTCTTTGACAGTTGACCTATTCTAGGTCACCATTGTTTGCAGAACTATTAGGTCTCTTATGTTTTTGCATGCTAGCGGCAATTTCATGATTACCTGTGCAAACAGTTTGGATCCAGATGAGATGCAGTGTAACTCAGGACCTCATTGAACTCTTATTCCCTTTTTTAGCTCTTTAAAAATCTTCTTCTCCGAAACCGTAAGGCCTAGAGTTTTGATATTTGGTATATAGCATTATCTAATGGTCCTCTACAAAGATTGTTCAAATCATGACTCCCAGACCAATAATGGCCCCGCTCAAGGGCTTATCAGTTTTTCACAGGAAAATCTTTAAAAAATCTTCTTCTCTGAAACCATAAGGCCTAGATCTTTGATATTTGGTATGTAGCATCATCTAATGGTCCTCTACAAAGATTGTTCAAATTATGACCCCGGGCCAAAAATGGCCCCGCCCAAGGGCTTATCAGTTTTTCATAGGAAAATCTTTAAAAAATCTTCTTCTCTGAAACTGTAAGGTCTAGACCTTTGATATTTGGTATGTAGCATGATCTTATGGTTCTCTACAAAGGTTGTTCAAATAATGAGCCCCGGACCAAAAATGGCCCAGCCCAAGGGCTTATCAGTTTTTCATAGGAAAATCTTTAAAAATCTTCTTCTCTGAAACCGTATGACCTAGACTTTTGCTATTTGGTATGTAGCATCATCATCTAATGGCCCTCTACAAAGATTGTTCAAATCATGACTCCCAGACCAATAATGGCCCGGCCCCAGGGCTTATCAGTTTTTCATAGGAAAATCTTTAAAAATCTTCTTCTCTGAAACCGTAAGGCCTAGACTTTTGATGTAGCATCATCTAATGGCCCTCTACAAAGATTGTTCAAATTATGACCCCCGGACCAAAAATGGCCCGCACCGGGGCTTATCAGTTTTTCATAGGAAAATCTTTAAAAATCTTCTTCTCCAAAACTGTAAAGCCTAAACCTTTGATATTTGGTATGTAGCATCATCTAATGATTTTCTACAAAGATTGTTCAAATTGTTACCCCCAATGCCAAAAGTGGTCCCGCCCCATGGCTTATGTTTTTTATAGGTAAATTTTTTAAAATCTTCTTTTCCGAAACCATAAGGCATAGACCTTTGAAATTTGGTATGTAGTATCATCTAATGGTTTTCTACCAAGATTGTTCAAATTATGAACCCAGGACCAAAATTGCGTCGCCCCTGGCATCATCTAAAGTTCTTTTTATTAAGATTGTTCAAATTTTAACCTCCAGGCCTAAAATTATGGCCTTTGGTTTCATATTGGCCCCAATCTGAAGCTGACTTATTTTTACATAGAAATACAGTGTATGCATAAGTCTATAGTAACCAGGTGAGTGATTTAGGGCCATCATGGCCCTCTTGTTTTAATCCTTTACTCCATGAATATCCATGAAAGAAATGATGACATCATGAATATTGATAAGATTAATATAATGACATATTAACCCTTTCCCTCATACAAACGTGTTTTCACGCATTTGCAAACAGAGTAGACCCAGATCAGATGGCTCCTAGAGGAGCCCTCTGATCAGGGTCTGCTCTGTTTGCTTATAGGATTCGATATATCTGTTTATTTACTTTCTAAAATGACTACAATAATCCACATTCCAGATTTCATTATAGCTATTTTGTTAATGAATATTGGTCTAAATTTGGTCTAAATATAAAACAGGGAAAGGGTTAATACATGGGTTTGTTTTTTTTGCCAAATCAGAAAGTGGAGAATCAGATCTATATCATTTCATAAGCAAACAGAGCAGACCCCGATCAGACAGCTCCTATAGGAGCCATCTGATGAGGGTTTACTCTGTTTGCAAGGACATAGAAAGGCATATTTATGGAGTAAAGGGTTGAAGAAAAATGAAGAAATTCTGAATTGCAGCAGACAATAATTGGTGTACAAAGAGTTATTCTGAAGTCTGTGGCCCATCTAAATGTTATGCTACTTGTGTTTCAGATTTTACTCTGGGTGAGTGCATTTGTCATACCTCATCTGTGTAAAGACAAGAACTGCCATTCTTCAGCATTCTCAGTTATCTTGTATGTTGCCGCAGGAATATGGGTTCTACAGTTCCTCATGGACAGATACTACACGTAAGCGCTGCATTAACCCTTTCCCTCACGATTGTTTATGTAAGAAATAACTACGTCATGAATATTTATTACCTGAAGTTGTATAATGGTACAGTAAAACCCTGCTAATCTGGATGTTAAATTGAGTATAAATATTGGTCATGTAGACAGGTGGCAGCTTAAGGCAGGGTGAAAATCATGACTTTCACCCTGCATTAAGCAGACACCTGCCTATATCTAAATTATTCTTTACTAGAATTCCAGTTAACCCATTCCCTCATATTGACGGCTTATGACGACTGTGTAAAAGTCACTTATAAAAGTCCTATAGGAGCAAATGCTCTATTTATCACAATAGTTCAAACTACAAAATTCTAAAATTTTCCTTTTTTCTAGTTAATGCACCTTTTCGGTAGATTTATTCAAAGAGGTTGTATCTAAAAAATAGCCTATGAGGTAATGGGTTTAAAGAGATGAATAGTTAGTAGTTTATATTTTATAATGACAAATGAACACAAGATCTTTTGGCCATGGCAGCAACTGTAAAATCAAATCTGTATAATTTTGTTAAGCAAACAGAGCTGACCCTGATCAGATGGCTGCTGTAAGAAGTGTCTTTATCAGGTAATTTTTCTGCCATAATGTATTACCAGATTTACCATAGACTTTTAGAATTCACAGAAAGATATGCTGTCAGATTTGTTATGTGTAACTGTTTAAAAGTATTCCAGATTATTAAAAGTATTACCTATCAGATATAATTCTCGGTTTCTTATTGGTCACTTTGCAAAGGTTTACAGGACCATACACCCCAGCAGGAAATGAGGTGTACGAGATCGATTTCATGTCTCAACGGCTTCTATGTTTCCCCCCTCAATTTGATTATTCCGGGCACTTTATCTCATCCTGTTATTGTCAGGTTTTGTTTGAATAATCGACAACGGATTCGGTTTGTAATAATTCAAATATATTCACCCCACAAAAGTTGATAAAAATATCGAACGAAGAGGCTGAGGTTCGTTTTTGACCTTTCAGCTCTAAATCTAGTCCTGCTTAAACCCAAAAATGATTTTATGGCATTGTCTGCTGTCAAATGTAAACAATGGGGAAATGATTTGCTTCTCACTCCAGAGCAAAATTGTTGCAGATGAGCTAGTACTGAAAAACACGGAAAAAACAAACAAAAATGCTGCCAACCTGTCAGGATGAATATACTACAATCCACCTGGCTGTGCATATGACCCTGTTCAGTAACCGCAAAATTGGCTCTGTCCATGTTATTATCCAGCCAAAATAAACTCTAGATCAGATTTCTGTTGTTCAGTATAAGTTTAACATGCATATTAAATAAAAATTCTGTGTTAATGAATAAAAGTGCTTTGTTTCACACTGATCAGTTTGTGAGATTTAAATTACATGCCTTTTAAGTTACGTCAGTAATATTATTCATTAATGATATCATCAAGTCGTAATAGCTGTGTGTAATGACATCATGTGTACACATCCTAAAGGCATATAAAGATCGAACGGGTAATAAAGGATAAGGTATAAGAAGGGTAAAAAATGGCCCATACTCAGATTTGCATCAAATTTGGTATATTAATAGCCAATAGTATGTATCAATAACTTTTGTCATTTTAATAATGAACCATGGGAACCATGTGCGTGCACCGTCTCAAAAGTACATGTAAACTATGGGGCCCATGTGAAAATTGATTATAAATAGGTAAAAATACTGGAAAAACTCAAAATTGCAGGGATAAGCGTACATTTGGACCACGAAAAATCAGGATAAAATGCAGTGATATCATATTATTCTTATACAGTGATAAAAATAAGATAATACACTTCCAAGCTCTTTCTCTAAAAAACAGTTTATTTTTTATCAATTTCTTGGGCCATATACAGCCTTCTTGAACCTTGTACTATTAGAGTGGTCATGATGAAGAAATAAAAGAGATATTCTTTAAGATGTTTGAATTTACTCATCTTATCTTCCACTGGCATTCTGTTTGACACTTTAAGGAAAGAGCACTATCTCCAGCGACTGTATGGCTATGAGAGTTTCTCCCGTGACACACATGGTCTTCGCAAGGTGCCCCTCATGCTTGCATCAGCAGGTTTGTCAAAAGAATTTGGTTAATTGATCAGATATATCCGTACTTTTTAGTTCACCTGGCACAAAGTGCCTTGTGAGAGGGCTGTCTCCGGCGTCTGTCGACGTGTGTCATGCGACATGCGTAGTCAACAATTTTTTTATTTTCTTCTCTGAAACCACAAAGCCTAGAGCATTGATATTTGGTATACATGTAGCATTTAAAAATCATCTTCTCTGAAACTGTAAGGCCTAGACCTTTGATATTTGGTATGTAGCATCATCTAATGGTCCTTTACAACTATTGTTCAAATTCTGACACCCAGACCAAAAATGGCCCAGCCCCGGGGCTTATCAGATTTTCATAGTGAAATCTTTAAAAATCTTCTTCTTCAAATTTGTAAGATGGAGACCTTTGATATTTGGTATGTAGCATCAACTAATGGTCGTCTACAAAGGTTGTTCAAATTATGATCCCCGGACCAAAACTGACCCTGCCTCGGGGCTTATCAGTTTTTCATAGGAAAATTAGGAAAAAGTTTCTCTGAAACTGTAAGGCCTAGAGCTTTGATATTTGGTATGTAGCATGATCTAATGGTCATCTACAAAGGTTGTTCAAATTATGATCCCGGACCAAAACTGGCCCCGCCTCGAGGCTTATCAGTTTTTCATAGGAAAATCTTTAAAAATCTTCTTCTCTGAAACTGTAAGGTCTAGACATTTGATATTTGGTATATAGTATAATCTAATGGTTCTCTACAAAGGTTGTTCAAATTATGACCCCTGGGTTGAAAACAGCCCGCCCAAGGACTAATCTGTTTTTCATAGGAAAATCTTTAAAAATCTTCGTCTCTGAAACTGTAAGGCCTAGACCTTTGATACATGTATTTGGTATGAAGCATTACCTAATAGTCCTCTATCAAGATTGATCAGTTTTAAACATCCGGTCTAAAATGATGGCCATTGGTTTCATATCGGCCCTAATCTGTAGCTGACTTTTTTTTACATAGAAATACAATGTATGCATAAGTCTATAGTAACAAGGTGAGCGATTAAGGGCCATCATGGCCCTCTTGTTGCCACAAAGTTGTGTTCTTTCCCTTAGAATATTTTTCTTGGTTCATTTTAAAGAATATACATACATGTATTAATAGTGTGTTAACCCATTTCCTCATGAATATTCATGTAAGAAATAATGACACTATGAATATCAACTAGATAAATATTTATAATAGTTACCGTGTTTCAGGCAGTATTCTTTAATATCAGTTTTTATGCCCCCCTGTCAGTTTCTTGGTTGGTTTGTCCCAAACTTTAACGTTGGCGAAAATTTTGTAGCCATTGCACATACATACTTCAAACTTGGCATGCATGTGCAACTTGCGGAGGCGAACATTTTTAGGGGTGACTTACTAAGGTCAAGGTCATATATCAAGGTCAAAGATCAAATTACAGGTCAAATTTATATTGGCGATAATCGGGTGCATAGTGTTTCACAAACACATCTCGTTTAATCCTTAGATATATCAATATTTCAACATTTTGACTGTTGGTACATAACCATTTAATTGAAGAGGTTATGACCCTTCCGTTGATATGTTTTGACCATTCCTGATATTTCCAGAATATTTAGGACACCTAATCTCTCTTCTCCATCAGTTTCCAAATCTAAATAAGTACATACAACTCTGTTATGATAGTTTTACATGAAACTTATAGAGTAGCAAAACATGTTGATATTGATGAAACTGCTCTTTCAGGAGCATGAGTTTGTCTTGCTGATTTTTTCGAGGGATAAAGGACCTATATTGAAATTCTTTCAAACATTTTTGAAGAAAAAGGTCGAGGTATTGTGATCACTGAGTCAGAAGCGTTGTCGTAGTTGTAGGCATTGGTGTGCAAAAACTGTAATGTAGCTGATTAATCAAAATGTATAAGAGGTATCAACATGAAACTTCATAGGTTGGTAGATCTCTTTGAGAAGAAGTGTATGCAATGGACAAGCATGAAATCAGATGAGTGTTGGTGCCGCATATGGTACTTGTTTATCTGTGTGAGAGGACACCTTATTCAGTTTCTCATAAGGATCAAAACTGTTTGATAATGTGCTTATATGAAGGAAATGGTTAAAAAGAAATTGATGAGAAAAATACCTTTATAATTGAAGAAGGCAACACATTATTTGATTTGGTTTATAAGGGTAAAGAATACACATGCCATTATAAAAAATCAGCTAATTTTCATGATGTCAGTATTTCTTACATGAATATTGAACAGCAAATGGGTTAACCCATTCTCTGTTCATGTTCAGTATTTATTAAACATTTCATTATCTCATGAATATGCATTGACGTAATCATTTAAATTGAGCATGGACAAGGGATTTTTTCAACTTGACAGAAACTGCAGGAAGTGATCTATGCAGTTCTTTAAGCAAACAGAGCAGACTCTGATCAGACGGCTCCTATAGGAGCCATCTGATCTTGGTCTCCTTTGTATGCAAATGCATGAAAAGGTGTTTATATAAAGGAAATGGTTAAAAAGAAATTGATGAGAAAAATACCTTTATAATTGAAGAAGGCAATATTATATGATTTGGTTTATAAGGGTAAAGAATATAGTCATCTTGGTTTTGCACCATTCCTTCAAACTTTTCTTATGGCTCATTTGATATTGTTTACAGAAATGGCAATGTTATTGGTAGTTAGTCAAGTTGTCTCCAATGTCTGCAGCAGCAAGTGCAAGACCCTGGCAAGAGAAGACGTCTTAACCATCATCATCTCTGTCTTCTGTGCGGTACAGATTGTATTGCTTTGTATATACTTTGGTGAGTTTGCGTGTTAGTGTAATGCACCTGAAGGCCTTATTCAATTGCTGGGGATTGTTCCTTCAGCAATTTTTCTGGGAGTTAAGCCCCTTTGAACTTAGAAATCACTAGGTCTTTAGACCCTATCCTTGTAAGAGCGCAACTCCTCTGAAACATATCCCTGTAAGTGCAACTTCTCTAAAACTGTTCAGTAGAATTTCATAAAATATTGTATGTATCATATACACAATATGTAGATGTTCATATTGTCGGGAATTTTCCTTCTGCCATTTTTCTGGGAGTTATGCCCTTTTGAACTTAGAAATCACCTGTTCCTTTGACCCTATCTTTGTAAGCGCAACTCCTCTGAAACTGTTCAACAGAATTTCATAAAACCTTGCAAATAGTAAGGACATAACATGTAGAATGATGTTCATATTGTCTGGGATTTGTATATCCCGCTACGAAGTAGGAAGTATACTGGTTTACCTCTGTCCATCCGTCTGCCCATTAATTAGTTAGTCCATCCATTCCTGTAAGCGCATTTTCTCCTACATGGATGGTCGGATTTCAGTGAAACCTTAACAGAAAGTAGTACACCATAAGGCATATAAAGATATGCATAAAGAAAATCATTTTGGTTCGACAAATTTCAGGGGAGCTAATCAGACTGGGATTTATTCCAGATATTATGTATGGTTGAACTCGTAAATGCCACTCCTCATACATGGATAGTCGGATTTCAATGAATTTAACAGAAGGTAATACGTCATATTTTAGGATTTATTCCAGATATTTTGTATTTTTGAACTTGTAAGAGCAACTCCTACATGGGTAGTAAAACTTTGACAGTAATGTTCCTTATGTAATGCTTCATGATGTTCTATAACAAAACATGGACTTAGCCCTAATAGTACATCGAGTTTGGGTACTCAGTTCATGAGCGCAACTCCTCCTAAATCCTTTAACGAGGAAGTCCCTACAATGATCGCATATTTTCAATAATATCTTAAAACTTGGTATTTGTTATGCTCTATCATTATTATGAAGGTTCCCAATTTGAACTTATATCGAAAAATGCCCCTGTGATACAAATAAACCGATTTCATCAATACTGATAATTTTTGTTCTACAACACAATATTATCGGCCTTTTCCGTTAAATTATTCCGTGTTTTGCCGATGATCACCCGATCCCTCCATTGTTTACGTAATAGCTTTCTCGGAAGTGGTCGGAGAATCGCGAATAGAGCGAACAGTTACGAAACTAAAACCCAACCCGAATAAAACTGAAACTTCGGGTAGTAAAACCGGGATCGGCGATATCAAACACATGGATGTTTTGTCATTATAAACGGTATTAAAATTGGATGGGGCTTTTTGCGATATACTACTTTTCAGCATATAAATAAATGAGTTTTGTATATTTTAAGTGTTTATGATATGCGTCAAATGTAGGGACATCCCCTTTAAACGAATTTTATGTATCTTTGAAAGAATGTTCCACATAAAATGCCATTGTGCTTCTCTTATTTTAGATTTTTATCAAATTTTGTGGTCTCCCAATGCAAGACATAGACTTAGCCAAGACTATACATGATAAACAGAGGTTACACAGTTTACCAATTACCTCATAGGCTATTTTTAGATTCAACCTCTTTGAATAAATCTACCGAAATGGAGCATTAACTAGAGAAAAGGAAAATTTTAGAATTTTGTAGTTTGAAACCATTGTGATAAATAGAGCATTTGCTCCTATAGGAGCAAATGCTTTATTTATCACAATGGTTTCACAAAGTGCCTTTAACAGAATCGTCAAAAGTCGTCAATATGAGGAAATGGGTTAAAAGTGAAGGAAACCCGGTTTGATGTCGTGTCAACATCCTTTTCTTGTTTATATGTTTATGTGAATACTCATAGCGCAAATAAAGACATCATGAATATTTATTAGATGATGGTTTTTAATCCAAGAATTAAAGTAATACATATTCATAATGTTATTTAGGGTCTAGATCCTCATATTTGTGGGACAACTTGTTGTTTGGATCCCCTTTTCCATTAAAAATCAATGGACAGGTCTTAGTTTTTAAGGGACACTGGTCTTGTACAGAGGGCAAATGTCCCACAGGCTTGCCGTGGGTACAGCGCTGAATTAATGCAAAAACAATAACAAAAACATGGCATCACATATATTGATTATATTCATTTTTATGACTATCATGGACAGTAATTTTTGGGCCATGCAGCAACTGCGGAATCTTATCTATATTATTTCATAAGCAAACAGAGGAGACCCTGATCAGACAGCTCCTACAAGAGTCTACTCTGTTTGCAAGGTGTAGAAAGGTGTATTGATGGAGTAAAGGGTTAACCCTTTCCCGCATATTGACGACTTTTGATGACTCTGTGGAAGTCACTTTGTGAAACCATTGTGATTAATAGAGCATTTGCTCCTATAGGAGCAAATGCTCTATTTATCACAATGGTTTCAAACTACAAAATTCTTAAATTTTCCTTTTCTTTAGTTAATGATCCTTTTCGGTAGATTTATTCAAATAGGTTGTGTCTAAAAATATCATATACGGTAAAGGGTTAAATAGCCAGCCTGGGATTGCTGGATGATTGAGATTCCACTTTCTTGCTTCTCAGATGTACTAGATAACCTCAGTAGCTAAAAATAGAAGTACTACAAAACCTTATCTGGAAAACCCCTTCTCTGACTAGGCAAAATCAATACAAGGGAAGTAACTCTTACAGAATTATTCCAAACTTTCTACAGTCAACAAGTTTATAAATTAAAATTAATAATTAATTAACACGAATCAATGTGAGATTCTATCCATCATATAAACATTTTAAAAGCCTATTAATTAACCCAAGATGTAGTTTTGTAGTCCCTGCAACATTTGTATTTTATGCCAAAACGTGATATTTATGGTAATGTTATCTCAAATCACAAGATATTGAATGCACATATCTTGTGTGAAAAGAGCGCTATATAAATGTGGTATAATAAATAAATAAAATAAGATATGATTCTACAGTTTCTGTCAGGGCCAAAATATCATGTGACCATGTGCTATTATAACAATTAATCTAATTAATATTCATGATGGTATTATTTCATGGCATATAGAGGATAACTTATAATTACATGCTAATAGGTATTTCTCTGATTTATTTTCAGTTAAAACTTTGAGATTCAACAGAAGTAATGCTCCACCAGATGTGTTTCGGGATGAGGTGTTGGCAGGATCTCTAGACATCAATAGCACAGACATAGGATTTAGGTATGTTTATATTCTTAACCAGTTTTGTATAAACAAATCTGTCACCGGACAGCAAACACAACTATTCCCAGTATTGTTAGTGTTACGTAATAGTGTAAAAATGCTTGAAAGTGGACTAAAATGGTGTCCAATGATACTAGAAACAAGTATTCAAAATCTCAGTAAAATATCTTTAATAGTGTTCAAGTTGATGGATCTCTTTGAAATCTTTAATGAAATGAAAAACCAAAGTTAAAAAGGGCAAAAATGTGTGCTCTAATGCTTGACAGAGTTATCTACTATTGCTAGAGGTGTCATTGATGGAAATTTCTGTATCAATATATCGATGGAAAAATATCGTTCATAAAATAGCAGTCAAAATGTTCAAGGGTTCTGTTTTAGAAATATCTAGTCAATGTAGCTGAATTAGACCTAACCCACCAATTAATCACTAGAGAATGATGTAAATGAAAGTATGTGTGGAAATTCTTCAAAAGACTTTCACTGCAAGTATGTAAGGAGTTACCAACCTGTAAAAAATACAGTCCATATAAACGTGTTTATTTGTCCTCCATTTTTGTGTCAATATTTTGAAACTAGTATCGATGTCAGATCGACTGACATCGATAATATGTCGATATCGTTCCTATCAATGACACCTCTAACTATTGCCAACAGATGAAGCTTGTGATGCTGAACAAGTTTTCCCAGTTTCAAAGCTTTTTCTCAAAGGATTATGTAAATAAGTGGACACTGATCTTGTAAAGAGGGCAAATGCCCCACAGGCTTGTGGACCACAAATTCTAAGTTAAAAAGAGCCCTAATTCTGTCAAAATGCTTGACAGAGTTATGTACTCTTGCCTACAGATGAAGCTTTTGATGGTTAACAAGTATTCTAAGCTTCAAACTTTTATTCCCAAGGTTATGATATAAACCTGGGTTTGATGGTCACTTTAGAGGGGTTCTACTGTAGTCATGGTCTGTTTTTATTTCATTTTTCAGAGATGAGAACTTATTAGAGCAGTTACTGGAGAGACAGCAGGATATCATCAGATATTACAAACATCACAATACACAACTTAGTATGAAACTGATCTCGCTGTCCGATGAGAACAGGTCTCTGAAGACAGGTCGGGGGTCCTCATGAATACACACCAGTTATTCCAGCAATTGTCATTTGCAAAAATATATTTCAACTAATAAGGATTTTTCTCACTGTTTATGGCAGTATAACAATCATTGTCCAAATATTAAACAAACTTGCATTATTAGCAAAGAGAACAGACCCTGATCATAATCTCCTATAAGAACCATCTGATCTTGGTCTGTTCTGTTTATAAAGGTTTTAGAGGTTGCATTTATGGACTAACAAACTCAAACTTGCTAAACTTATTTTTATCATTGTATTGATTAAAAGTTTATCATTGATCATTTGATAGCTATGCTATTGATGACCTTGTTAGTTAGTACCATTGCAATCAGTTTCTACGAGTAGCTTAACTCAACAATGTCCAGATTATTTGATACATTAACCCTTTACTCCATAAATACGCCTTTCTACTCCTTTGCAAATAGAGTAGACCCAGATCAGATGGTTCCTTTAGGAGCTGTTTGGTCAGGGTCTGCTCGTTTTGCTTATGAAATAATAATATAGTAAAACCTCTCTATAATGACCATTAAATTACATCAAGTATTTTGTGTTAAAGGCAGGTGGATGCTTAAAGCAATGTAAAAGTAAAACGGAACGCTCCTATAGGAGCGTTCTGTTTTACTTTCACCTTGCTTTAACCAACCACCTGCCCAAAACACAATTTAGTGGTCGTTATAGAGAGGTTGTTACTGTAATATAGACATGTAGATATGATTCTACAGGTTCTGCTCTGGCCAAAATGTCTTGTGTTCATGTGTCATAAAAAATAATCTATAAATCAATATTCATGAAGTCATTATTTCTTACATGAATATTCATGGAGTGAAGGGTTAATTGTGTTGGGTTTTTAAAAAAATTATTTCAAAACATTCCTTGATGAATTACAGCAGATAAAATATTGCACATGACAATTGTTTAGCTGATACATTTATAAGTTACTGTTAATATTTGTACACCAAGTATCTCTTCTCCACTGTCCACAGGGTAGTAAGTCAGCTTGGCACAATTTTGACAAACTTGAATTAAAATCTTATGGGGATATTCAGGTGTTTTAAAACTGTTTGAAATTAAATTGAATTAATCATGTTACTCTGAACTACCCAGTGCCGTTTGAACAATTTTGTACTGATATTGATATCCATCCATGTAGACATTCCTTCATGAGACACTGAACTTTTCTTTTGTCAACATATGGTCAAATACAATGAAACCTCTCTAAACCAGACATTCAAATTAGTATATTAGTAAATTGTTTGTTTTTAAACCTTCACTCCATAATTACGCCTTTCTGTGCCTTTGCAAACAGAGTAGACTCAGATCAGATGGGTCCCTCCCCTATATGAGCTGTCTGCTCTAATTGTTTATGATATAATATAGATATATTTCTACAGTTTCTGCCATTATCAAACATTTCCTAGTAAATGTGCTGCTATAACAATTAATCTAATTAATATTCATGAGGTCATTATTTTTTACATAGATATGTATAGAGTAAAGGGTTAACACTTTACTCCATGTATATTTATGTAAGATATAATGCATGTTTGAATATCGAGGGCTTGGTGCAACACTATTGTAACTCCTTCACTTTGTGAAGGAGTTACAATAGTGTTGCACCAAGCCCTCGATATTGATTAGCATACTACTTATTGTAGTGTAGGAACAAGAACAGTTTTGACTATTGTAACAACTGTAGCATTATATCTATATTATACCATAAGCAAACAGAGCAGACCCTGATCAGACGGCTCCTATAGGAGCCGTCTGATCTGGGTCTACTCTGTTTGCAAAGGCATAGAAAGGCGTATTTATGGAGTAAAGGGTTAATATATGTGGCAGTTTAATGCAAGGTTAGTCATGCAAAAATCTCCCGAAGGAGCTCCTATTTCAGAATTTATGTACTTCTCAACAGCAGGTGTTAAGTGCTTGTGTGACAGCCGTAAAAAGTCGCCCCATACTTCATTCTCATTGTTCTTATATTTTCTGGTCCTTTGGGATCATCAGTTTCAGTGCTTTTAGTTATTAAAATTGAATACCGCTTAAGCCGGTGCTAGGGGTTGTGACTCAATAAAACTGAGTCTGCAATTGTCTCTTTTCACTTTGTCTCCTATTTTCAGAATTTCACCTTGCAATAAGCAGCAACATGTCTATCAAATCCTAAACTTTTCTTTATTAAAATTTCAACTAAGAGGGGTGTTTTACTTCAGCAAAGTACCTGTATGTCGAAATTTTTTACCCAACACTACTGTAAACACACGCTTTATTCAAAATTTAATGATTCTCATATTTCTTTAAAAAATAGAACTAAAGTGTCAAACATGACAAATTAAATGGCGACTCCCAATATAGTGTAGTTATATACAATGGCTTTGTGCAAAGAGCTCTATATATTGTAGTACCCCGGGGGCCAGAAAGGGTTACCGTGCACCCCCCGTCTGACTTTTTTTCATGGGTACCAGGGTGTTTGGTAGGGTCTGCTGAATGGAAATCAAAATTGTACCCATGAAAAAACTCATTCCTGCTATGGGTTTTTCTACCGTTTCCATGGCAACCGGAGGTCTGGACAACGACGGTAGGTAAAAGTTATAATGTAGTATATCTATGCTATTAGGGGCACTAATAGTTTGACACTGGTGTCAAACTAAAGGTAAGACATTGATCTTTAATTAAGAATATGTTTTTGTTAATTACCTCATTTGCATAATCATGCATATTAATGAGAAACCCGAAAAATGAAGGAAAAAAGACTAGAATATGGTGAAAACTAGATCTGAAATCACCTGTGATGGTCCAAATACACCCAAATATGTTTTTGTACATAAAACATCCCCAATGTTAGTATTATTTAAAACAAAATCGTGTCTTTATGGCTTATTTGCATTTTTATTGCATTTTTGAGTATCCATTGCAGAGGTACGTCCGGGTAGCGTAAGCACATAGAGAAGATAGCATTATATCTCAAGGCCTTCGGGAGATAATAGCTAACAGTATCAACTTGTTACCAAACATAAAATAAATACACTAGTATTTGATTTAAAATGTATTGTAGTAAATAAGTTCATTAGCATATTCATGAATATTAATGAGAACACCGAAAATGAAGAAAAAATGACTAGAAGATGGCGAAAACTAGATCTGAAATCACTTGTGTTGCTCCAAATGCACCCAAATATGTTCATATACGTAAAACACCATCAAGGAGAGTATTATATAATACAAAATCGTGTCACTTTGGCTTATTTACACTTTTATTGCGTTTTTGAGTATCCATAGCAGAGGTACGTCCGAACAGCGTCAGCGCATATAGGAGATAGCATTATATCTCAAGGCATTCGAGAGCTGGTAGCTAACAGTATCAACTTGTTACCAAACATATAATAAATACACTGGTCTTTGATTTAGAATGTATCGTTGTTAATAAGTTCATTAGCATATTCATGAATATTAATGAGAAACCCCCCCCCTTACAATTAGAGAAAAAGACAGGAAAATGGTGAAAACTAGATCATAAATCACCTGTAATGCTCCAAATGCATAGAGATATAAAACCACCCCATTGAGCGTAATCTAGCAGATACTATCACAGGGCCTTGGGAGCTAACATTATCAACATGTTACCAAATATAATTATAAGAAAAACAATGGTCTTTGATTTAGAATATCATGTTGTTAATCAGTTCATTAGCATATTCATGAATATTAATGCTTAAATCAAACAGAAAGAGGGGGCATTATTTAAAAACGGTAGAACGAATTTTAAACCACCCAGTTTGCTCAAAGTATACCGAAATAATTCAACCGCTTTCAAATTAATTATGATTTAATTTTGGTATTATATGAAACGATGGTGGTATCCGTTATTTTCTTTATACGGGCATGAATGTACACATTTCTGGTATGAAAACAAATGAGCAGTTAAGGTACAAATAGCGTTTCAATTTCCAAGTGTGACATAAAACTTTAAAAACTGCTTACTTTCATATTCATAAAAATGAGTAGGGTATCACAAAACACGTGAAATGATTTACCTAGTGTCTGATTTTCAAGCAAAGATTAAGATAATGACTCAATAACTTAAACTTATTAAGTAAACTAAACGGAATATTTGTAGACTGATGTCTCGGCTCATTTGAATAGTTGTATATATACGAGTATTTCCGTTGTTGTTATCCGTATCAGTACACCACAGCAATGATTATGATATTTAAAAATCATTTTTTTTAAAGTATCATGTTTTTAGGAGACGCCATTGTAATGACGTGTAAATTACTAGTATTGATGAGGACATCTAAAAGTAATATAACATGATTTGTAAAGTAGAAATGAAACAAGGCTTTTTAAATGGTGTATTTCGTAACATACAAGTGACATTATACTTATCGAGGCTAATGCTTTTGACACATACATGTATTTACAAACAAAAGCATACATGTATTTACAAACCATTATATCATTGTTGTTTTCAGCCCATGTACAAAACGTTATAAGTGCATGCTGTAGGTGCATAGCTAGATTTTTAGAAACAATATATTTCACATTACTAAAATAGGATACATGGCAAAAATGCATGAAACATTATCATGTCAAATTCAATAAATACTAATGATAACAC
Source organism: Azorinus chamasolen (assembly GCA_963576725.1). Taxonomy (NCBI): domain Eukaryota; kingdom Metazoa; phylum Mollusca; class Bivalvia; order Cardiida; family Solecurtidae; genus Azorinus; species Azorinus chamasolen. Next base: position 34,041,264 of record OY755242.1, on the reverse strand, counting down.
AACAAACGGAAAACACGTCCCTCATTTCGATTCCGCTCCTCAATGTTAAGAATGTTTCTACGGGTTTAAGCGGTAGACCTTTCTGTGTGATATATTAAACTATCATCGCATCTGTATTAATCGTAATGCACTTTTAGACCGAATAATAATCTTGAAAGAGCCCCATCCACTTCTTCATATTCTTCAGCTGCTTCAAGAGCCTTCTCCAGAATGCTTCGACAACTCATCCTCAATCCATTATGGAACCAGAGAAAGTAGTAGGGCATCGCACCCGATTTTCTCTGTACCCTCTCACCTCTTTCTGGTGTATCAAATTAGCCTAAGGTTGTAATGGGCATTAATCAACGCAACCAAATTTCTACAAGGTGGCAATGATCGATGTCAATCTCGCGCTCTATATCGTTTGTATTGTGTTTCCAGGACTCTATTTTCAAAATGAAGATAACTTTCTCAGGGCAGATATAAGAGATAAAGTCGCTAAAGAAGCTTTTATAAACAACAGGCTGGAAACCCACGCATGGTTCCTCGAGTTGTTAAAGACTGATTTGAAGACAATGGCAGCCTCGGTTTTAGTATACTGGCAGCACGGAGATAGTTGAGTGCAATTACTAAATCAGTCATAAGGGTCATATGTGGATATCGATCTTGGGGATCTTCATTATTGATAATGCTGATGGCAGTTTAGCCAAATACTATACGCCAAAGGAGTTGAATACCTAATAGAAGAGGTAGACATGACAAATGCACCAACACAAGATGAGAAACACATTGTAAAAGAAGTCAGGAATGCTTTATTTCATTCAATGCGAGACACTCCAGGCATCTTCAAACAAATATCTGAAAGACTTTTCAACATGACGCCTGAAAGTATTCATGTAAGATATGTATCAGGAAAACTAAAAACATATGGAGAGAATGAGGGAATGGGGATTCAGAAAACTGCTAGTGTAAGGGGAGGATACAAAGAAACCTGCTGACTGGAAGGCTTTTTGATGAACGATGACACCATGAGGCAAAGTACCTAGTTATAGTCTATGTTCAGTCCGAAAGACCGCTCAATCGATTGTACATGTACTCCCCTGGTCATTGAGTCATTCGCCTACAATATTGAGCACTGCTAACATATGGCGCAATCATGCAGCCGCAGTACCGGCTAGTGACCCTCACATGTACTCACTTTAATCCTTGGGTGGAGAGGAGGTGCGGGTGGGAGACACTGAAAAGCGTTTCTGAAATTTCCGGGAGGGACCGGGATTTGAACCCGGATCTCCCGACCGGTAGTCAAGTGCGTTACCACTACAGTGAAGCTCACTTATAACGAACTTGGATATAACGAAATACTGCTTATAACAAAATAGAATTGATTCCCCCTCTCTGATTACATATAGTAAAACTGACCTGATATAACGAAATTTGGATATAACGAAAGAAATAAGAGGGTCCCGATGACTTCGTTATAAGTGAGCTTCACTGTATACCACCACACCACACGAGTTATTTGTAAAGCATAAAGTCAAACTGTTTTGAAGTCAGCACACTAAGAACCTAATATCAGGTTTTAGCCAGAGAACAAGACTGCACGACTGTTCAAGCAAGAACGCTAGCCAGCAACATGTTCACACTGTTTGATTACTATGACAGTTTCGAGTGTGAGGATGCTCTGTTGGGCATTTATGCTTACTGTGAGTCTACACATACATTTAAGGAAAAAGAGTTTGTATCACCAAATAACAACTCCTGGGAAGAGACCGAGATTCGTAACTCCACTAGTAAGTCTTGTAAACTTGGGATGTTTATGCTGGTCTAATTGGTGAATAAGAATCGTTCACATCCACAATGTACGCTGAATTGAAACTGCTGCTAATGAAACGCGCGAAGATAAGCCAATTAATGTTTTGCATAACGTTGACATGGGATCTTTGCCACCACGTAGCTTTGCTTAGTCAGACACATTTAACGGGTCGTCAATCAGGTGCGATTTTTGACGAGCTCACATATAGCCTATCCAGTAATACCCCAGCCTCAGAAGCACATGACTGGAGCCATGTCAATGTGGTTCTTGGACCATTCCATTATGAGTCTGCGGTTACTTGCCCTCACAACTTCACAAGTCATGGTTGACATTCTGTAATTTGAGGCACATAGAGGAGATGAAAAATGGGGATCTTTGAAGACATTGGTTATCATTGGGACTAAACTTGCATTTTAATGCATACATATACAATGTATGGTGATGAATGAGTGTATCACACAGAAATGTCTTTTTCTGTAAACCGGTTGAGACATTCTTTACAGTCATGTTTTGTACATATACTAAGGCCACAATGATACAATGATTTGTAAATATGCCGAATAATAATGCTTCGATTAGTTCGAAGTTAATTGTTTATCACCAGTTAAACACCACTAAGCCATGATTTCTATTTGTTACTGTCTATTCTAATTCCACTTTACAGACCTTGTTCTATTGCATTTTCTGCTAGTAGATTGTAGTGTACAAGTCATATCTCTATGCATTTGGAGCATTCCAGGTGATTTATGATCTTGTTTTCACCATTTCCCTGTCTTTTTCTCTAATTGTAAGGGGGGGGGGTTCTCATTAATATTCATGAATATGCTAATGAACTTATTAACAACGATACATTCTAAATCAAAGACCAGTGTATTTATTATATGTTTGGTAACAAGTTGATACTGTTAGCTACCAGCTCTCGAATGCCTTGAGATGTAATGCTATCTCCGATATGCTCCGACGCTGTTCGGACGTACCTCTGCTATGGATACTCAAAAACGCAATAAAAGTGTAAATAAGCCAACGTGACACGATTTTGTATTATATAATACTCTCCTTGATGATGTTTTATGTATATGAACATATTTGGGTGCATTTGGAGCAACACAAGTGATTTCAGATCTAGTTTTCGCCATCTTCTAGTCATTTTTTCTTCATTTTCGATGTTCTCATTAATATTCATGAATATGCTAATGAACTTCTTAACTTCAATACATTTTAAATCAAATACCAGTGTATTTAGTTTATGTTTGGTAACAAGTTGATACTGTTAGCTATTATCTCCCGAAGGCCTTGAGATATAATGCTATCTTCTCGATATGCTTACGCTACCCGGACGTACCTCTGCTATGGATACTCAAAAATGCAATAAAAATGCAAATAAGCCATAAAGACACGATTTTGTTTTAAATAATACTAACATTGGGGATGTTTTATGTACAAAAACATATTTGGGTGTATTTGGACCATCACAGGTGATTTCAGATCTAGTTTTCACCATATTCTAGTCTTTTTTCCTTCATTTTTCGGGTTTCTCATTAATATGCATGATTATGCAAATGAGGTAATTAACAAAAACATATTCTTAATTAAAGACCAATGTCTTACCTTTAGTTTGACACCAGTTTCAAACTCTTAGTGCCCCTAATAGCATAGATATACTACATTATAACCTTTACCTACCGTCGTTGTCCAGACCTCCGGTTGCCATGGAAACGGTAGAAAAACCCATAGCAGGAATGAGTTTTTTCATGGGTACAATTTTGATTTCCATTCAGCAGACCCTACCAAACACCCTGGTACCCATGAAAAAAAGTCAGACGGGGGGTGCACGGTAACCCTTTCTGGCCCCCGGGGTATAGGCTGTCTTCCATAGTAACACATGCATCGGTGCCTAATCCAGTTAAACCTTTACCTCATTTAGAAGGCAGTTCATGCCTTTGCAAATAGACTAGACCCAGATCAGAGAGCTCCTGTAGGAGCCATCATATCAGGGTCTGCTCTGTTTGCTTATGGAACTACATGTATATAGATCTGATTCTACAGTTGCTATCATCACCAAAACAACCTGATTACATATACTTTTGTAAACTTCAGCTAATATTTACTTATGATGTCATCTTTTCTTTCATAAATATCTCTACGTTGATGGGTTAATTACCCAATGCCATACTGCATGTACAGAATTTAGTAAGATCTGGATCAGAGTGTCTACACATGTATATTTGTGACATTTAGTTGCTTGTTGATCTTTGTATTTATATCATTGAGCTTGTATATCCTAGTCATTGAGTCAATGACCTCATCAATTTAACCCTTTACTCTACAAATATGCATTTCTACGCCTTTGCAAACATAGTAGACTCAGATCAGATGGCTCCTGTAGGAGCCATCTGATCAGGGTCTTCTCTGTTTGATTATAATATAGATGTGATTCTATATTTTATGCTAATGCCATAAAGTCTTCTGTCCATGTGCTGTTATAACAATTAATCTAATTAATATTTATGTTATTATTTCTGACATGAATATTCATGGAGTAAAGAAGAGTTAAACATGTCTCTTCACCAGTTTACTCCTATTGTTGGTAACTATGTAATATGCAAACAGTTTAGGCCAGGATTAGAGGGCTCTTGAAGGAATCATCTGATATGGTTCTGCACTATTTGCTTTTAACCCATTCTCTCATATTGATGCCTCTGTAAAAGTCACTTTTTGAAACCATTGTGATAAATAGGCAGTTGCTCCATAGGACTGTTGACGTTGCCTCTGAACCTCTGAACACCTTTCATATAACATGGCTCTTATGTAGCTGACACAAATATGAAAATAGGAATCCAGAGGACTGCTGGATGTTTTTCCTTTCTGTCCAAATGCATGTATTGTGCACCTTAGTAACTGCATGCATTGTTCAAGTAACTTAAACGGTTCCCAACCCATTCACTTCGTAGCCTCAATAGAAATGACTAATTTTTAGCTCACCAGAGCACAAAGTGCTCAGGGTGAGCTTTTGTGATTGCCTGATGGCCGTTGTCCGTCGGCGTGCGTCGTCCGTCGTCCATCGTCCGTCGTCAGTCGTCAACAATTTCAACCTTTAAAAATCTTCTCAACTGAATCTACAGGGTTCTCAGCTTTCATCTTTGGCACATAGTATCATCTTTACGTCCTCTACAAAAGTTGTATAAATTATGCCCCTGGGGTCAAAATTGGCCCTGCCCCAGGGGTGCCTTGTTTTCAATAGAAACATATAGTAAAACTTTGAAAATCTTCTCCTCTGAAACCAGAAGGTTCTCAGCTTTCATATTTGGCACATAGCATCATGTTCAGATCCTCTACAAAAGTTATATAAATTATGCCCCTTGGGTCAAAATTGGCCCCGCCCCAGGGTGGGCAGTTTTCAATAGAAACAAATAGTGAAATCTTTGAAAATCTTCTTCTCTGAAACTGGAAGGCTCTCAGCTTTAATATTTGGCACAGAGCATCATGTTCAGGTCCTTTACAAAAGTTGTATAAATTATGCCCCTTGGGTCAAAATTGGCCCCGCCCCAGGGTGGGCAGTTTTCAATAGAAACAAATAGTGAAATCTTCGAAAATTTTCTTCTCTGAAACTGGAAGGCCCTCAGCTTTAATATTTGGCACAGAGCATCATATTCAGGTCCTCTACAAAAGTTATATAAATTATGGCCCTGGGGTCAAAATTGGCCCCGCCCCAGGGTTGGGCAGTTTTCTATAGAAACAAATAGTGAAAACTTTGAAAACCTTCACCTCTAAAAATTTGAAGGTTCTTTGCTTTCATATTTGGCACATAGCATCATGTTCAGGTCCTCTACAAAAGTTGTATAAATTATGGCCCGGGGTCAAAATTGGCCCCGCCCCAGGGGTGGGCAGTTTTCTATAGAAACAAATAGTGAAATCTTTGAATATCTTCTTCTCTGAAACTGGAAGGTTCTCAGCTTTCATGTTTTGCACATAGCATCATGTTCAGGTCTTCTACAAAAGTTGTATAAATTATGGCCCTGGGGTCAAAATTGGCCCTGCCCCCGCCAGTTTTCAATAGAAACATAGTGAAAACTTTGAAAATCTTCTCGTCTTAAACTGGAAGGTTCTCAGCTTTCATATTTGGCACATAGCATCATGTTCAGGTCCTCTACAAAAGTTATACATGTATAAATTGTGCCTCTTGGGTCAAAATTAGCCCCGCCCCAGGGCAAGCTAGTTTTCTATAGAAACATATAGTGAAAACTTTGAAAATCTTCTCCTCTGATTGTCTGGTGAGCGCTTCAGGGCCATTCTGGCCCTCTTGTTTAGTCTTGAATACCCTTTTGGAACATATACAAATATTGAACTGCATGCCATATTTTAACCCTTTACTCCGTAGATACACCTTTTTAATGCTTTTGCAAACAGCAGACCTATGTCAGATGGCTCCTGTAGGAGTTGTCTGACCAGGGTCTTCTGTGTTTGCTTTTGAAATAATAAAGAATCTATAACTTCTGCACGGTATGTGTTCATATGCCGTAAAAATTCAACTAACTAATGATGATGTGATTTTTCTTACATAAAGACTTATGAAGCAATGGGTTGGATGTTATTATAGATCATGGAGGAGAAAAAGAGGAAGAAAGGATGTTTTCAAATGTACATAAACAATAGCTTGTTCATTTACTTGTTATTTGAATATTTGCTTTTAAAGCTGTTTTAATAAACAATTTTTACCTATGCATTTGGTACCTTGCTTATTTGTTTGTTTTAACCCTTTCCTACATATAAACACATTTTCACACATTTGCAAACAGATTAGACCCAGATCAGATGGCTCTTTTCAGAGCCGTCTGGTCAAGGTCTGCTCGGTTTGCTTTTGACATGATATAGATCTGATTCTACAGCTTTTGTCAAAGCAAAAACAATTCTTAAAAACAATTATAAAAGTTCAGCTGATAAATATTCATGATGTCATAATTTCTTACATGAATATTAAACACGGAAAGGATTAACTCCTTGTATGCTATCAGCATTCATTATAGCTGATGCAGTCAGTTTGTATTCAGATGAGACACCAACTAACTGGATGTTTCATCAATATCCAGACTGTTTTTCATTCTGTTTGTACTTCGAAGAGAAATGGAAGAAACATAAAGCTTTCAGAATTGTAGCAGACAACAAGTTTCTTTGCAGCCCACAATGTCTCTCAGCGTACAGAGTTAACCCCTTTAAGAATATTACAGCCAAACGCTGTCATCTTCCACAATCCTTACCCTTTACTCTATAGACATCTTTTGGCCCATTTGCAAACATAGCATGCAATAAAACCCTCTAAACCAGAATTCTACTAGAGAATTTAGGCAATTCTAGGCAGGTGGCTGCTTAATGCAGGATGAAAGTGATGCAGAAAGCTCCTAGGAGCTTTCTTCATGACTTTCATCCAGCGTTAATCTGCCACCTGTCTCCAAGACGGATATTTATACTAAAATTTAAAGTCTGGTTTAGAGGAGTTTTACTGTACTCAGTTCAGATACTGTCTGATCAGGGTCTGCTCTGCTTGTGAAATAAATAGTTTGGATCCTGGTGAGACACAACTTTTGTAATATAACATTGTATATTGATAATCACTAGTTTGATGCTGCTGTGCACATAAGTCATAACAGGAAAACCTCTCTATAACGATCACTAAATTACATCAAGTATTTTGTGTTAAAGGCAGGTGGATGCTTAAAGCAAGGTGAAACTTTCACCTTGCTTTAATTAAGCAACCACCTGCCCAAAAACCCAACAAACTAACACAATTCAGTGGTCGTTGTAGAGAGGTTTTACAGTATTTCCTATTTGAATGCAAAAGGAAACGTTTGTTGCAAATGTCTTCTTCAGATATTAGTATGCTGTATTTCCTTACAGTAATAATTGGAATGGTGAACTATGACCCATTAACCCAAATAATTTGGGAGGTATGTGTGACACAAACTTTCTACACCATTCATGGTAATTTCAACTAAGTCAACTCTAGGACCACGACTCTGCTGCAGCTGGACTTAAGGAAAAATGAAAACTCAGGTGCACAAGTTCACACGCTGATCAGCAATTCTGTTTATGTTCATTAAAATTAAGTCAAGGTCCATAATTCCAGGTGCACTTCAAATGTTCATCAATATTCCTCTATCACTTACAGATATGCGCAATACAAATTAAGTTAAAGGGCCATAACTGGCTATGACCATTTCCCTCTCACAGGAAGCCATTTCGTGGGCCTGGATGGTCTAAAAAGTCAAAAAAAATTGATTGGGTCGATTTAGTGTTATGTATAGGTTTAATTATAATATACATGTAACACTAAATCGACCCAATAATTTTATTTTTTAGACCATCTAGACCACGAAATAGCCCCCTGTGATTTCCTTGTTGGATATTCATGAAAGAAATAATGATATCATGAATATATATAACCTGAATTTGTATATAGCCATATCTACACATTAATTTTTAGTACTGATGAAAACTGTAGATGCAGATCTATTATAATTTCATAAGCAAACAGCAGACCCTGGTAAGATGGCTCCTACAGGAGCCACAGTAGCCATCTCATCAGTGTCTACTCTGTTTGCATTTAGGTATAAAAAGCATTCCTGTGAAGAAAAGGATTAACTGGGTGTCATAAAACAAAACCTCAGATGCACAACTTCACAAGCTGATCATCATTTCTCTGCAGTTGCACTTTTCAGGAGATACATGCAAAACAAATTTGCAACACAGTTTATGCCAATGCCAAATCCCCGACAATATGCACATCTACATATTGTGTCCTTGCTACATACAAGGTTTTATGAAATTCTGTTGAACAGTTTAGAGAAGTTGTGCTTACAAGGGTAGGGTCAAAAGACCCGAGTGATTTCTAATTTGAAATGGGCATAACTCCCAGAAATGAAAATCTGTTGAGCAGTTTCAGAGGAGTTTCGCTTACAAGATTGGCAGCTGCCCGCCCAACCACCTGCAGTACATCACCATTTCAATAACCGGATTTTCCCTGGAAAACCCAGTTAAAAATGAAGTAAGGGGCGACCTAGAAAAGCAAAAGCAGCACTGTGAAAAGAGAGAATTGCAGTTCTTTACGTAATGTAAACATACAGACGTTGGCCAAAATTGAAAAGCAAAACAGGACATAATGTATATAAATAAGTTTATTTTGTTAAAATCTAGGGACAGAATATTATTTCGTATACATGTAGATAATGAAGTAGAGTATCATTAACTTATCGGCAGTATTAACCCATTTAACCCTGAACTTTCAGAGTCGGAGTGGAACAGCTGTTCCAAGCTGTTTGACACTCGGTTATCAGTTTCTCAACGCTTGTACAAATCAGAAGTAAGTTAATAAATAAGAGCACCACATGCATGTGCAAATGCTCGTCTGATTGTAGCCCTTGTGACAGTGAACAAGTGTGTGAAGTATCATTAGATATGCATGAATAATAAAGAATTAACAGCCAATATTAAAGTTTCTGGATGACAACAACAACATGGACGTCTGAGTTACAACAATAGCTCATATTCCTTTGAAAAACAGAGGAGCTAAAAATGCAACAGATCAGTTTAGGCAGACATAAATTTTTCAGCATATGGGTTAACATCCTAATCGATCAACAAGACCCAAGTCATTTGAAGCCGTGACTGTGTTTTTATATATATAAACAAAGAGGACCATGATGACCCTGAATAGCCCACCTCAGTATCATTGGTCTAGACATTACTCCATGAATATTCATATAAGAAATAATGATATCATGATTACTAAATTAGATTAATTGTTATAATAGCACATGGACACAAGAGGTTCTCCATGGCAAAAACTGTAGAATCGTCTATATATATCGTAAGCAAACAGAGCAGTCCCTGATCAGACGGCTCCTACAGGAGCTGTCTGATCTGGGTCTACTCTGTTTGCAAAGACATAGAAAAGTTTATCTATGGAGTAAAGGGTTAATGGTGAGGTAAAAGTCTGAAGTTAGCACTTTCTTCAACCCTTTTCTCCATAAATACACCTTTTTTCGCCTATGCAAACAGAGTAGATCCAGATCTGATGGCTCCTATAAGGGCTGTCTGATCAGGGTCAGCTCTGTTTGCTTATGAAATAATGTAGATATGGTTCTGCAAATACTGCCATGGCCAAAACGTCCTGTGTTCATGTGGCATTATAAAAATAAGCCCAATTAATATTCATGACATAATCATTTCTTACATGAATATTCATTGAATAAAGGTTAAAATAAGTTAAAATATGCCATTTCTTGATCAATCAAGGGCACTTACCCATCCAGTTTTGCACCCAACCCTTTCAACCCTGAATTATCTGAGTGGGATAGCCCATCTGTGTTTAACCCATTCCCGCATAGGCTATTTTTAGATCCAACAACTTTTAATAAATCTACCGAAAAGGAGCATAAACTAGAGAAAAGGAAAATTTTAGAATTTCATAGTTTGAAATCACTGTGATAAATAGAGCATTTGCTCCTATAGAAGCAAATGCTCTATTTATCACAATGGTTTCACAAAGTGACTTCTACAGAAGCGTCAAAAGGCATCAATATGTGGGAATGGGTTAACCATATAGCCCACTCGATATGAAAGGCATAAACTTGCTATAGGATTTCCAATGACAAATATATGACATGTGTAATTATACTAATCTAAAATGCTAATCCAGACAATTGCAAACCGTATAAACCCAGATAAGCTATCATGTTGAAATGCAATGTCTGATCCATGTTTATGCCAAATATAGTGTTAGCTTACAAAATACAGACACATCACAAGTTGTGAACATTGTTGACTCTGATCAGACACTGGACTTCCAACAAAGTAGTTCATGTGAGACAGCATTGTTTGGTAATGCCAGGGGCACGTTTTACTAAAGATTGTATGACTGAAATTATCATTTAACGGCTCCTACAGGAACCCGCTGATCTGGGTCTTCTCTGTTTGCAAAGGCGTCAGTATACCGGTATATAACGTAGAGAGCTAACTCTATGTCTCATAAGCACAATGACCACCGACACTTACATTCTATTCATGAATATGAACACAAAACAACAAGAAAATGCAATATTGATAAATAAACCTGATCAAACCTTAACAACAGAAATCTATAAACATGTTTAACCCAATACTCCATGAATATTCATGTAAGGAATAACAGCACCATGCACATTAATTAGATTCATCGTTAATGATAGCACATTGACATGGGAATGTTTGGACATGGCAGAAACGGTAAAATCAGATCTATATAACGTCAAAAGCAAACAGAGCAGTCTCTGATCAGACGGCGTCTGATCTGGGTCTTCTCTGTTTGCAAAGGCGTAGAAAGGTGTATTTATGGATTAAAGAGTTAATCCTTTTAATACTAGGTAACAGTCTGCAAAATAATCACCTGCCACAATTTTTTATCTATGCAATAAACTTTCTATGCTTTTCAAAACAAAGAGTATGACTCAAACAGTGAGGATCCTGATGAGAGTCAAAGTTACTTGGCATCTCATCTGGATCCACACTGTAAGCAAAGGTAAGAACAAATTTCTCCCCAGTGAGGATAATATAAATACGCTTTTCTACGCCTCTGTAAAAGTCACTTTATGAAACCATTGTGATAAATAGAGCAAATGTAGGAGCAAATGCTCTATTTATCACAATGGTTTCAAACTACAAAATTCTAAAAAATTACTTTTCTCTAGTAAATGCTCCTTTTGGGTAGATTCATTGAGGTTGGGTCTAAATATAGCCTATGGAGGAAAGGGTTAAAGATAAGTTTACAATTTTTTATTTCATATAAATGTGGATGCCTTATCAAGCCTTTGAAAACAGAGAAGACCCAGATCAGAAGGCTGCTACAGGAGCTGTCTAATCATGGTCTGCTCTGTTTGCCTATGAGATTGCACTGATATAATTCTACAGTTTCCGCCATGGTGAAATATTCCATTGTTCAGAATAACATTATAGAAAATTCAGTTAACTAACCCTCTACTCCATGAATATTCATGTAAGAAATAATGACATCATGAATATTCATTTGATAAATTGCACATGAACACAGGAATATCTGGCCAAGACAGAATCAAGACACCTACAGTAAAACCTCTCTATAACAGCCACTAAATTGTGTTAATTAGAAGGTATTTAGGGCAGGTGGTTCCTTAAAGCAAGGTGAAAGTAAAACAGAACGCTCCTATAGGAGCGTTCTGTTTTACTTTCACCTTGCTTTAAGCAGCCACCTGCCTTTTACACAAAATACTTGATGTAATTTAGTGGCCATTATAGAGAGGTTTTACTGTATATTATACCATAAGCAAACAAGACAGATCCTGATAAGAAGGCTGCTATAGGAGACGTCTGATCTGGGTCTTCTCTGTTTGCAAAGTCATAGAAAGACGTATTTATGGAGTAAAGGCTTAATATTCAATTTCTTACTCAACATTCATGAGGTAAAGTGTTAAACAATATTTATAAACAAGAGGGCCATGAGGCCCTGAAGCGCTCACCTGAGATAACTCCAGGGGCGGGGCCATTTTTGACCAAGAAGTCATCATTTGTACAACATTGGTAGAGAACCACAAGGAAAAGCAGTATGCCATTAATTAAAGGTCTAACCCTAATGGTTTCAGAGAAAAATAATATTTCATATTTTTCCCATGAAAAACTGATAAGCACAAAGGCAGGGCCAAGTTTTGCCCAGAGGCCAGGGTCGTAAGTTGAACATTCTTGGCAGAGGACCACATGCCAAGCTACATATTTGTAGAGGACCATTACATCATGCTACATGCCAAATATCAAAGGTCTAGGCCTAAAAGTATCAGACAAAACTATTTTTAAAGATTTTCCTATGAAAAACTGATAAGCCCTTGGGCGGGGCCATTTTTGGCCCGGGGGTCATAATTTGAACAATCTTTGTAGAGGACCATAAGATCATACTACATGCCAAATATCAAAAGTCTAGGCCTTACAGTTTCAGAGAAGAAGATTTTTAAAGATTTTCCTATGAAAAACTGATAAGCCCTTGGGCGGGGCCATTTTTGACCCGGGGGTCATAATTTGAACAACTTTTGTAAAGGACCATTAGATCATGCTACATATCAAATATCAAAGGTCTAGGCCTTACAGTTTCAGAGAAGAAGATTTTTAAAGATTTTCCTATGAAAAACTGATAAGCCCTTGGGCGGGGCCATTTTTGACCCAGGGGTCATAATTTGAACAATCTTTGTAGAGGACCATTAGATCATGCTACATGCCAATATCAAGGGTCTAGGCCTTACAGTTTCAGAGAAGAAGATTTTTAAAGATTTTCCTATGAAAAACTGATAAGCCCTTGGGCGGGGTCATTTTTGGCCTGGGGGTCATAATTTGAACAATTTTTGTAGAGGACCATTAGATCATGCTACATGCCAAATATCAAAAGTCTAGGTCTTACAGTTTCAGAGAAGAAGATATTTAAAGATTTTCCTATGACAAACTGATAAGCCCTAGGGCGTGGCCATTTTTGGCCGGGGGTCATAATGTGAACAATATTTCGTTCCCCCTAACCACTGATGCTTCTAACAAAATTTGGTTAAAATTGGGTCAGTAGTTTCAGAGGAGATGTCGTTTGAAAATGTGGACGGACGACGGACGCCGGACGACGGACAGATTGCGGTCACAATAACTCACCTGAGCCAAAGGCTCAGGTGAGCTAAAAACATATCAAAAATTCATATTGCTATTAGTCTTTAGCTAACATGCATAGTCGAACCTGTATGTAATGACCACGAAAAACGAAGACTAATTCTCAGCTTTAAATCCTTCACTTGCTTCAATTACTAGTACATGTAGCTGTAGTTAATACTGGCATATGAAGAAGAGATTTTTTGCAGATCTACATTGTCTCACAAAAAAACAAGAACAGACCGTAATCAGAAATCTTCTACAGGAGATTCTGATCTTGGTCTATTTCGTTGCAAATGTGTAAAAATGTGTCTCTATCAAGTCAAGGGTTAAGAAAGGTGGTAGCTAAATGCAGTATGAAAGTAATGCAAAAAGCTCCTGTAGGAGCTTTTTGCATTACTTCCATCCTGCATTGATGTTCTAATGACACATGGCATGCATGGAACATGTGGCAAGGCACTTGTCTATTGCATATAGGTACAAATGCATATGTAAATCAATGTATATCAGCAGATAAACTTTATCAACTCTAATGATTTGGTACAAAAAGTATCCTTCCGAAAACAAAATGGGTAAATACCATGTACATGTAATACTAATTTGGCTAATAACAGCTGGCAATGAGTTTAAAGGATAAATGCACAAAACTTTATACAAATAAAGGGTAGAATAATAGATGATGCTTACTTCACAGAATTCAATTATGCATGAAAAAACACTATTAAGGATGAACATGAAAGCTTGTCATTACAATTTTGAAAATCTGCCATGAATGCATATTTCTGTCACAATTGCATATTTGTTGTTAAGAAAGTTTTTAACCCTTTCCTTCATATCAATGCCTTTTCACGCGCTCTGCAAACAGAGTATACCCAGATCGGAGGGCTCCTATAGAAGCTGTATGATTAGGATCTGCTCTGTGTTTATGAAACATATCTGACTGTGCAGTTTTTATTTTAAACTAGAAAATTGTGTCTGTAAGACACAGTGATGCCCCCGTGTGGGTGCTTGCCTAGCTGTACGTTAAATTCCTAAGTCATTTGACCTTGACCTTGGGCTTGCGGGCAGCATGGGCCGGGTGCATAATGAAAGAATGGATGGTGTTGAATGTGTATATGCAATTCCAAGCCAATAGCTATAGCGGTTAGTGAGATATAAGACTATGAAAAAACTGTGACAACCAACTGCACGTAAAATTCCTAAGCCATTTGACCTTGACCTTGGGCTTGCGGGCAGCATGGGTTGGATGCGTAATGAAAGTATGGATGGTATTTAATATGTATATGCAATTCCATGCAAATAGCTACAGTGGTTAGGGAGATATAAGACTATGAAAAAACTGTGACAACCAACTGCACGTAAAATTCCTAAGTTATTTGACCTTGACCTTGGGCTTGCTGGCAGCATGGGCTCGGTGTGCAATGAAAGTATGGATGGTGTTTAATGTGTATATGCAATTCCATGGCAATAGCTACAGTGGTTAGGGAGATATAAGACAATGAAAAAATTGTGACACAAGAGTACCGCATACGGTACATAATATGCCCACTTGCAAATTTTCTCTGATTCAACATGCCTTATAAGTGTTGACATTTTCTAATCTGTGCTTCAGATCTTGATTTCCATATTAAGGTGATACTATTTTTTAAAACAAATGAAGTGAATATCTTATTAAATAAAAAAGCTAATCCTCATTTTTGCAGTGCAACAGCCATAACTCTGTAAAGATAAACTGAATGAACCTCAAAATAAACTCAGCTTCAAATTTTGTTGCTTAAAACATTTGTGTTAAGTTTCATTTATATCATTTTAATAGTTTTCCCAGAAAACAACAGACAAACTAAAAGTTGACCGACTAACAAGGCAAAGAACACACGAAGTTCAAGGACCATAACTTTAGAATAAAATGACATATCAAAACCCCCGCAATATATGTGAAAATTCACATTAAGGTTTAACCATATAAAAAATTGAAGTAAATATCATTTTAAATGAAAAAGTTATGGCCATCCTCATATTTGCATAGATTTGCATTATTTTTTTAAGTGCAAGGGCCATAACTCCGAAACAACAAATCAAATGATCCTCAGAATCGACTAGGCTTCAGGTCTTGATGCATTAAACATGTGTATGAAGTTTCATTAATATCTGTCAAACAGTTTTGCCAGTAAACAGCGGACAAACTATATGCATATATTTGCATTATTTTTTAAGTAAAAGGGCAATAACTCTGAAACGAAAAATCAAATAAACCTCAAAATCGACTCAGCATCAGATCTTGATGCATTTAACATTTTAGTGAAGTTTCACTAATATCTGTCAAATAGTTTTCCCAGAAAACAGCGGAAAAACTATTTGCATTATTTTTTAAGGACAAGGACCATAACTCTAAAACGAAAAATCAAATGATCCTCAGAATCAATTCAGTTTCAGATCTTGATGCATTAAACATTTGTGTGAAGTTTCATTAATATCTCTCAAATAGTTTTCCCAGAAAACAGTGGACAAACTATTTGCATATTTTTTAAGGACAAGGGCCATAACTCTGAAATGAAAAATCAAATGAACCTCAGAATCAACTCAGCTTCAGATCTTGATGCATTAAACATTTGTGTGAAGTTTCATTAATATCTGTCAAATAGTTTTCCCAGAAAACAGCGGACAAACTATATGCATATATTTGCATTATTTTTTAAGTAAAAGGGCAATAACTCTGAAACGAAAAATCAAACAAACCTCAAAATCGACTCAGCATCAGATCTTGATGCATTAAACATTTTAGTGAAGTTTCATTCATATCTGTCAAATAGTTTTCCCAGAAAACAGCGGACAAACTATTTGCATTATTTTTAAAGGACAAGGGCCATAACTCTGAAACGAAAAATCAAATGAACCTCAGAATCGACTCAGCTTCAGATCTTGATGCATTAAACATTTGTGTGAAGTTTCATTAATATCTGTCAAATAGTTTTCCCAGAAAACAGCGGACAAACAAAATGTTGACGGACGAACGAACGAACGAAGGGCCATAACTCTGAAACGAAAAATCAAATGAACCTCAGAATCGAATGGACAGACGGACAGGGCCACGACAATATACAACCACCTTTATTAGGTGGGCGTATAAAAAACTGCACATAAATGTGGCAACCAACTGCACATAAAATTTCCAAGTCATTTGACCTCGACCTTCGGCTTGCCGGCAGCATGGGTGGGGTGCAAAATGACAGCACAGAATGATGGTAATTGAAGTGTATGTGAAGTTTCATGTGTATAAGTGTAGAAATTACTGACTTATAACACTTGAAAAACTGTGACATCCAACTGCACCTAAAAGCGTGACACACAGACGGACAGACGGACGAACATGTGCAAAACATAATGCCCCCTGACTATCGTCAACGGGGGCATAAAAATCCTGTGCACATAATTATGGCACTATAAAAATTCATTAAATAAATATTCATGTCATTATTCCAGACATGACAAATATTCATCAGGTAAAGGGTTAAGCAACACTTTGACAAAACAGTTCTACCTGTCTTAAGACAAGAATGTGTCTAATTATTGGTCTGTAGGCAAGTGTTAGCTTAATGCAGGACACAAGTAATGCAGAAAGCTCCCATTGGAGCTTTATGCACTGCTTTTGGCTTGCATTAATCAACCATCTGCTTTTAAGACTCCTATGTTCAATAAATGAATGTCTCCTTAAGACAGGTTCTACTACTGTATATATTACTTCACCAGTATAATCTTACAGACTAGCATTTGTACTTTACTGTCTTTGACATTATATATTAGTTTACGAGTTTAAGTCTACAGACCAGAATCTGTATTTTTACTGTCTTTGACATTATATACTAGTTTACCAGTGTACTCTTACAGACTAGCATCTGTATTTAACGGTCTATGACATTATATATTAGTTTACCAGTGTAAGTCTACAGACTAGCATAATAATTATGTATATTACTGTCTATGACATTATATATTAATTTACCACAGTAATCCTACAGACAAGCATCTGTATTTTTACTATCTTTGACATTATATATTAGTTTACCAGTTTAAGTCTACAGACCAGCATCTGTATTTTTACTGTCTATGACATTATATATTAGTTTAGGAGTTTAAGTCTACAGACTAGCATTTGTATTTTACTGTCTTTGACATTATATATTACTCCTATGTTCAATAAATGAATGTCTCCTTAAGACAGGTTCTACTACTGTATATATTACTTCACCAGTGTAATCCTACAGACTAGCATCTGTATTTTACTGTCTTTGACATTATATATTAGTTTACCAAAGTAATCCTACAGACTAGCATCTGTATTTTACTGTCTAGAGATAATGGATGTTTCTATTAGAAAATTATAAATAAACATACAGGTCTTACAATTAAAGAGCAAAGACCATTAGAAATGTAGAAAATATACTGACAGAACTAAAACGCAATGTAATCAGCTGTAACCATATCTCCTGCTAAGTGCCTCCTGACTGACATTTGCAAAGAGTTTGGATCCAGATAGGATGCCAAGAACTCAGCGTCTAATCAGGATCCAAACTGTTTGCCAACAAGAGGGCCAAGATGGCCCTTAATCGCTCATCTGATTACCATAGATTTCAGATTTTTGCTGGGTAGCCCATGGGTAGGGCCAATATTGACCTTAGGTACAATACTTGAACAATGTTAATAGTGGATCATGAGCAATGGTTCTGCAGAACAATATTTTCAAAGATTTAGTACATTGATTTTATCAATACAATGATTCTGACCAATGAAGATTGGGCTAAAAATGTGCCCTCTAGAGTAATTTTTCTAAGATTTGACCTAGTGACCTAATTTTTATTCCCATCCAACCCATGATCACACTCAACCTTGATATCACCAAGACAAACACTCTGAGCAAGATTGAGGAAGACTGGGCTAAAAATGTGGCCGCTGGAGTGTTAACTACATTTTTCTAAGATATGACCCAGTGACCTACTTTTTGACCTCACATAACCCACTTTCACACTCGTTTGAGATTTTATCAAGACAATCATTATGACTAAGTTTCATGAAGATTGGACAAAAAATGTGACCACTAGAGTGTTCACAAGGTTTTTCTACTGTTTGACCTAATGACCTAGTTTTTCACCCCACTTGACCCACTTTCGAACTTGTCCGAGATTTTATCAAGACATTCATTCTGACCAAGTTTCAGGAAGATTGGACTAAAATTGTGACCAATAGAGTGTTCACAAGGTTTTTCTACTGTTTGACCTAGTGACCTAGTTTTTAACCCCACGTAACCCAGTTTTCAAACTCCTCCGAGATTTTATCGAGATAATCATTCTGACCAAGTTTCATGAAAATTGAGCAAAATATGTGACCTCTGGAGGGTTCACAAGGTTTTCCTACTATTTGACCTAGTGACCTAGTTTTTAACCCAACTTGACCCACTTTCGAACTCGTCCGAGATTTTATCAAGACATTCATTCTGACCAAATTTCATGAATATTGGACTACAATTGTGACCACTAGAGTGTTCACAAGCAAATTGTTGACGACGGACGACGGACGACAGACATTCAAGTCTCCCAAAAGCTCATCCTGAGCTTTGCTCAGATGAGCTAATAACTCAATACTTTATCAAAAAGTGTAAATGGATCGGAGGACACTAAAAAATTCAGTAGGAGAAGAGATAATCCTTTACTCAATATGCCTTTCTACGCCTTTGCAAACAGAGTATACCCAGATCAGACAGCTCCAATTGGAGCCGTCTGATCAGGATCTGCTCTGTTTGCTTATGAAAGTACTATAGCTCTGACTCTATCAAAATTCAGGCAATACATATTTATGATGTCATTATTTCTTACATGAATATTGAACAGGGAATGGGGTAATCTTTTCCCTGTTATTCATTTATGCAAGAAATAATGACATTGTGAATCATGTATGCAGGAACATTTGGTATTGAAAGAAACTGTAGTGTCCAATCTATTACAATTTCATAAACAAACAAAGCAGGCCCTGATCAGATAGGAGCCATCTGATCTGGGTCTACTCTGTTGGCAAAGGCATGGAAAAGCATTTACACGTGGGAAAGGGACAAATTGAAACTTTTGCTGAAGATAACTGCAAGGTGTGAAGACAGTAAAGTTAAGTGCTGATTTCATTTAAAATCTCTACAACAAACACTTTTGGCTGTACCAGTATTAATTGAACAGTCTCCTATCTACAAATGAAAAGGCACACCTCCTATCCAATTAGTGTTAATATCAGCCTCTATTTGAAAAACTTCATTTTCACTACTCTAAAACCATAATAAATATTACAAACAAAACATAAAACACTGCTGAATGCATGTAACAAAAATGTGACATGTATTTTGACATGATAATCTTTGAAAAAGGCCCTTAGTGGTCGAAATATTAGATCAGAGCAGTTCAAGTGTTTATGCAAAACATAAAATTCAATAATTTGATTTCAACAAAAATCATTTGATTATATTTGTAAAAATGATCTACATAAATAAACCATACAAAATGGAAAAAAACACAAGTTCATATTCATAGAAATCATAACATTTAGTACAAGAAATAGTTCTACCTTTCTCTAAAACAAACAAAAGATGCACCAAAACTCACAATCATAACTTAACCCTTTTAACCCTTTCACCGCCGAAGTCGCATAAATTGACCACGACAAATAGTGCAGTCCCAGATCATCAGGGAGTTCACTTTTTGTCTCAATCTCTATATCTATACCTGTGCTTTACTCCTTTGAAATTTGCATTTATTTATCTCATTTCCTTATTGTACCGAATGATTTAACAAAAATTGGATTGCAGACAACAATTAGAAATTTGGCGCCAAAAGGATTAATGCAGGACACAAGTGTACAGACATTTGCAAACAGTGTAGACCTAGTCCTCTGATCAGGGTCTGCACTGTGTGTCATACAACAGCATCTAACCTTCACACTAAATGGCCTTAATAATTATATAGGATCATTCAGCATTCAAAATCTTAAAACAATACTTATATTGCTATTTCTTTGAGCATTGCACAATATATTTATAGGTAAAAACAGTTTATTACATTCATTAGCACTGATAATCTCTAACTAAAACATGGCTAAGTAGTGTGTAAATAATATTGTCATGTTTTAAATACAATATAATAAAGTCACCTGTATGTAAATAACAAATGACTTTTTGATTACTTCTGCAATCAGTTTGGATCCAGATTGGGCACTGAATTACTTCTTTCAATAGTAATGTGGGCACTGACTTACTTCTATCAATAGTATTGTGTTAACCCTGTATTTACTCTTAGTGCTTGGAGACCCAATGGTTTGTTAAACCTTACTCCATGAATATTCATGTAATAAAAAATGACATCATGAACACCAATTAGTTTATTTTTAATGATGGCACATAAGCACGGCAAAGTTTGGCCATGGTAAAAAGTGTAGAACCTATATGATTTCATAAATAAACAGCAGACCCTGACTAGATGGCTCATACAGGAGCCGTCCGATCAGGGCCTATTCTGTTTGCAAAAGTGTAGAAAGACGTATTTATGAAGTAAAGGGTTAACATGTGTGCAAAATTTAACTGTACCAAAGCTGTGCATATTCATATAATGTCATATTTCCTAGTTTCATGACTGGGTAAAATACTTATGGAGTACTGTACAACATAAAGAGGTGAATGAACAGAACGATGGAAAGACAGATGGAGAAGGCAAATCTGGGTCCATGCTTATAAAACTTTTAGTTGAGTCTGAG
Organism: Azorinus chamasolen; assembly: GCA_963576725.1. Lineage (NCBI taxonomy): Eukaryota > Metazoa > Mollusca > Bivalvia > Cardiida > Solecurtidae > Azorinus > Azorinus chamasolen. Next base: position 34,020,011 of record OY755242.1, on the reverse strand, counting down.
AACGTTCTCAAGCATTTGATTGGTCAGATTTGAGCCTTTGACTCAAATCTGACCAATCAAAAGCTTGAGAACTCAAATCTGACCAATCAAAAGCTTGAGAACTCAAATCTGACCAATCATTGAAAAGTGGTGGTGAAGTCATTGCTGACAGTGCTAAATGCTAAGACTAAATGATTCAATGTTCTCTGGCAAGAAGGTGTTGCAATGTTTGATGTTTCAACTAAGCTACCAAAATAATGATAAATCTTTATAATAATTATCAACATTGGAACTTTCTTTTTGTTTCTTTGTATATTTAACAATTATCAACTCCGAGACTTTTCCCATCCTCATTGCCCAATTAAAGGAAACTTAAGTAAACAGACTAAGGCAAATAGTGCAGATCCAGATCAAACTAAACCTGAAGCAGTAGTTTAATCAGACTATACACTATTTGCTACTATTTAAGCCAGTGTCTAATTAACCCATTCCCTCATAGGTTATTGTTAGATCCAACCTCCTTGAATAAATCTACCGAAAAGGAGAATTAACTACAGAAAAGGAAAATTTTAGAATTTTGTAGTTCTGAAACCATTGTTATAAATAGAGCATTTGCTCCTTAGGGCTGTTCCAGGAAAAAAGGCCTGGGGGGGGGGGGTAGGAAAATAGGGGTACCACCAACACAATTTTATTTTTTTTACCCCCCTAAACGAGAGAATTAAAATAAGTCAGATACCCACAACTACTAGATTTATATTTAACTTGCCACCCACCACCAAGAAAACTGAAACTGGTTTAATAGTTCTTTCTAGGTTTTTTTAACCTCTCAAAATTAGACAAGTTTTACTATAAATATGAATATGCTGTTTTATGCACATTGCATTTGCAACTAAATTGTTTTCTGCATGCAAATTACATTGACAGCATATATTGTCATTCTGTTATATATAATTCAATGACAAAAATTATTTATTGTAAATTTCCAGAGTTTACAAAACTCCAGGAGCCTCAGCAGGACCAAAATTTTGGCTGTGTGCAAGATATAGAAGACTTTTCTGTCAATGAGACAACTGATGACATTTGTCAGAAATGCAATGAAAACTGTCTCCGTTAGATTTAAATTTAATTAAAATAACACTAATCTTGATCAGACAGTCTCATTTAGATATCGTTGAACATTTTTCAAAATCAGTGCCCCTGTCTTTAAAATTTCCGTCGATCTAATCTCTGGGTAACTCACTGTGTGTAAACAAGGGTTTAGTATTGTGCTTTAACTGGATCGTTTTATTTTTGTGTGGCAGTTCCTGCTTGACTGTTTTATTTTACTTTCCTTCTTTGTATAAAATTCTGTCAGACTAAACAAATGTCTGGTAGGTCCTGAATGTATAAGTGAATCTGCATGATACTTCGTTGTTCATTCATTTTACACCCCACCCATCAAACATAGCATCTTGTGCCCAAAGTTTCTGTCAGAATGCTGATCAAATTACCGTTTTTAATGCCCCCCCCCCTCCCCCCCCCCCAACAATTGCAATATGTAATAACCCCCAATACAACACAATTACAATTGAAAAAATCACCCCCACCAACACAAATTTATCTTTTTTATCATGCCCCATATGTCACAAGTAAGTGTGTAAAACTGCAACTTAAGTAAAACCTTTCTAACCAAGCTTATAAATAAAACTATATCTACATCTAACCCTGGAGTTACTTCATGAATATTGACATATTGACTGTATGAATATTAATAAGATGATTCTTAACCCTTCGCTTGCTGAAATTTAAAATACATTTCTCCTTCTTTATCCATGCTCTGTTGTATAATTACATATATCTTCACCGTTTACAAGTATTTCACTGTGCAATCATTGCTGTGGGGTGCACCGGTTGCACAATCAACTTGTAAATAGTGCAGACCCTGATGAGACAGCTCCTGCAGGAGCTGTCTCATCTGGGTCTTCACTATTTACAGGTACGTATATTGACGTGAATAGCAAGCGAAGGGTTAATAATGACACATGAACTCAGGTGTTTTTGGTCATGGCAGAAACTGCAGAACAAATTCTATACATGTATTATTCTACACGCAAACAGTGTAGACCCAGATCAGATGGTATCCTAAAGGGGCTATTTGATATAGGTCTACTCTTTTTGAAAAGGCGAAGGCATAAAAAGGCATATTCATGGAGTAAATGTGTAAACTACTATATTTATGGCACAGTATATCACACTTTTTGCATACAAGACATTGTTGCATTGCTAACATTTTGTATCACATGTATAAAATGAGAACCTGTCTTAAGGGGCCACCAAACGGAGGTCTCATTATGGGTCTGTAAGGCAGGTGGAAGCTTAATGCTGGTCAAAAGTAATGCAGAAGGCTCCCATAGGAGCTTTCTGCATTACTTTTGCTCTGCATTAAGCAACCACCTGCTATTTAAGACTCCTATGCTCAATAAATGAATGGCTGTTTAAGACAAGCACTACTGTAACACAGCAGTAATATTTTGAATCCAAAGAAACAAATCTTTAATGAATAAGACTTATTTATCCTATAAGTATGACAAAATGTTTTTGATTTGGCTTCCTGTGGGTCAAAGATTCTATCCAAAGCACTTTTGTTGTAAATGCATAGATGGGGAGACTTAACCATTTCCTTCATATAAGCACCTTTTCACACATTTGCAAACAGAGCAGACCCTAATCAGAAGACTCCTATACGAGCTGTCTGAACAGAGTCTGCTCTGTTTGCTTTAGTCATGATATATATCCGACTCTACAGTTTGTTTTTTGTCAAAGCACAAACAATCCTTGAAAGTTTTACATTTAAAAACCCTCAGCTAATACATGTTTATGGTGACATTTATGGTGACATTATTTCTTACATGAATATTGAACAAGGAAAGGATTAACAACCATCAAACAACATTGCCCATATATGCACCTAAATTACCCTAAGTTTTCAATCAGGGTTTTTCCCCTATTACTTCTATGTAATTCTAATTTAAAGTATAAACCAAAATGTAGCCACATTTAACCATGCAGCTTTACAGATTGTGAGTTGTCATTTAAAATAAATCAAGTTTTTTCTTCTTTAGCCCTATACGCCATGAATATTCATATAAGAAAATAATGACTAATAAATATTCATTATATCATCATTTCTTACATGGATATTCATGTAGTAAAGGGATAATACTGTGCAGAAAATAAGGCAGAAAGCTCAAAAGATTTAAATCCTTTTCCTCCACAGTAAGTAACCAACTGTTTTCACCACTCCAAGTCCATTCATATGTCTCTTAACACATTCCCTCCTAGTGACACATTTTGGCGCCTCTGTAAAAGTCACTTTCTGAAACCATTGTGATAAATAGAGCATTTACTCCATAGGAGCAAATGCTGTATTTATCACAATGGTTTCAAAACTGCACAATTCTGAAATTATCCTTTGCTGTAGTTAATGATCCTTTTCGGTAGATTAATTCAAAGAGGTTGGGTCTAAAAATAGCCTAGGGGAGAATGAGTTAACACCTTGGCAAACACTTGTTGCCATTCCTGTGCTCTGAAGCTAATTAATATTCATGATGTCATGTAGAGTAAAGGGTTAAGAACCCACTATTCATTTACTAATGACCACCTTTAAATAGTTCAACTGCATCTATATGAACTTCTATCTAAAATATGAACTGTTGTTTAAAACAACTGGACAATATGGCACTTTTATTTTGTTAACTGTGTTAACCTATTCCCTCATATTGACGCCTTTTGACACCTCTGTAAAAGTCACTATCTGAAACCATTGTGATAAATAGAGCATTTGCTCCATAGGAGCAAATGTTCTATTTATCAGAATGTTTTCAAAACTACACAATTCGAAACTTTTCCTTTTCTCTAGAAAATGCCCCTTTTCGGTAGATTAATTTAATGATGTTGGGTCTAAAAATGGACTATGCAGGAAAGGGTTAAGCACAACCTGGCGATTCATCAGGATAAAACTGTTCGACACTTGGTAAATAGCTTCTCAAAAGCTTGAACAAATCAAAAAGTATGTAAACACTGCAACAAGACAGGCAAGATAAGGTTAAACACTGCAACAAGACTCAAGTTTTTAGGCAAGATAAGGTTAAGAACTAACCAGGAATAACAAGAAATCAGTCACTGAACTTAATCAAACATGAACTGAATATGAAGTTAAACATGTCCCCTTTACAAGAAAGATGCCCTCAAGGGCTTTTAAAAAATAATTAACCCTTTACCCATGAATATTAACCAGTCAAATTGTTTTATCAGCATTATCAAGAAGGAAATTGTTGACTGCGGCAGAAAATGTAGGATCATACATGTATCTATATTATTTCATAAGCAAACAGCAGACCCTGATCAGACAACTTCTACAGGAGCTGTCTGATCTGGGTATTTCCTGCTTCCAAAGGTGTTAACCCATTACCTCATAGGCTACTCTTAGATACAACCTCTTTGAATAAATCTACCGAACAGGAGCATTAACTAGAGAAAACCATTGTGATAAATAGAGCATTTGCTCCTATAGAATCAAATGCTCTATTTATCACAATGATTTCACAAATTAACTTTTACAGAGTCGTCAAAAGTCGTCAATATGAGGGAATGGGTTAAAAAAGCATTTACACAAGGGAAAAGGTTAACATACACAAATAGACATGAACAAGACATGGGCATCTTAACAGGGACTCCAGCTGGATCCTAATTAGCATATTTTTTATCCAAGTAGACAAGCAGTACAATGTCAGATCAGATGTCATGTCAAAGTCTTGATTGCTGGTCTGAGTCAATACTGCCTGCAAAATCCCCGTTGGTACCCTTTGTGATCTTAAGCGTGCTGCTTGCGATCTCGTGATAATCCTTGCAAAGTTGTTTGACATTATGATGCCATATTAACCCATTCCTCCAGAGGTTATTTTTAGACCCAACCTCTTTGAATGAATCTACCAAAAAGAAGCATTTACTACAGGAGAGGAAAATGTTATAATTGTATAGTATAGAAACCATTGTGATAAATAGAGCATTTTCTCCTACGGAACATATGTTCTATTTATCACAAAGGTTTCAAGAAGTGACTGTTACAAAGGGGAAGAAAGGCGCATTTATGGAGGAAAGGGTTAACCACTAATTCCATGAGTAAATGATAAAATCATGAATATTTATAATATCAATTTTTATATTGGCACACAACCTCAAATGTTTTCACCATAGTAGAAACTGAAGAATCATGTTTTATTTCATATGCAAACAGAGCAGACACTGATCAGACAGCTCCTACAGGAGCTGTCTGATCTGGGTCTACTCTGTTTACAAAAGCATAGAAAGGTGAAGTTATGGAGTAAAGGGTGAAGAGAAAATTACATCATGTACAGTGAAACCCCGCTAATGCGACCACTTAATAACCAGCCACTGGTGTCGTTAAAAGCAGGTGGTTGCTTAATGCAGGACGAAAGTTATGCAGAAAGCTCCTATAGGAGCTTTCTGCATAACTTTCGTCCTTTTCGTCCTGCATTAAGCTACCACCTGCCTCTGCCATCCAGAATAATGTCCCTTTTTGGTGGTCGCATTAGCGGGGGTTTACTGTAGTTGGTGAAATGAGTTGATGACAATAGTTACTGAGAAAGCTAAATGTCAAACAAACAAGAGAGTCACTAGCTGCATAACAGGCACATATGGTATCATGGACAGGAAACAATCCTGAAAATGAAAGAACATAAAACATATAACAGAAACTGATACAGAAATTGCTACTTTAGATAAAAAGTAGGGCCTAACTGAATTTGCCTGCATTTGGTTGATATGACAATTGACAAAGACCTTAAGTGACTAAGGCACAAATTTACTCAAGACTACCTCAAAACAAAATAGTATCAGTTATAATGTAGCATGCTCCCTCCGTAAACTATGGCAGTCACCCATCGAGCTAGTAATCGCACATTAAATTGCTTTACTTTGTGAATTTATTCCAAAGAGTTAGCTCCCTTGGAAGAATAGTTTATTCCTTTACTCCATAAATACACCTTTCCATGTACATTAAAACCTCTCTATAATGACCACTAAATTGTATTAATTAGTTGGTATTTTGGGCATGTGGTTGCTTAAAACAAGGTGAAAGTAAAACAGAACGCTCCTATAGGAGCGTTCTGTTTTACTTTCACCATGCTTTAAGCATCCACCTGCCTTTAACACAAAAAAACTTGATGTAATTTAGTGGTCGTTATAGAGAGGTTTTACTGTATTTGCAAACAAAGTAGACCCAGACCAGATGGCTCTGTCGTCTGATCAAGACGTCTGATCAGGGTCTGCCCTAATTTGCTTATGATATAATATAGATATTATTCTACAGTTTCTGCCATGAGCAAAATATCCTGTGTCCATGTTTTATTATAACAATTAATCTAATAAATATTCATGATGTCATTTTTTAAAAAAAAAAAATATATATACATGCATTTTTGGCCACAGCTGAAACTGTCGAATCATATCTATATCAAATCCTAAGCAAACAGAGCAGACCCTGATCAGATGGCTCCTACAAGAGCTGTCTGATCTGGGTTTACTCTGTTTGCAAAGGCATAGAAAGGTGTATTTATGGAGTAAAGAGTTAAGAGAAAAATACATCTGTTAGCAAAGGCATAGAAAGATGTATTTATGGAGAAAAGGGTTAATCCATTCCCTCATTGGCTATTTTTAGATCCAACCTCCTTGAATAAATCTGAAAAGGAGCATTAACTAGAGAAAAGGAAAATTTTAGAATTTTGTAGAATTTTGTAGTTTGAAACAATTGTTATAAAAAAGAGCATTTGCTCCTATAGGAGCAAATGCTCTATTTATAACAATGGTTTCAACAGGTGATTTCTGCAGAGGCATCAGAAGGTGTCAATATGAGGGAATGGGTAACGAGAAAGGAGAATAGAGGGGTAATGACCTAATACTTACTAGCGATGTTTGTTTAAAAGATCTGTGAGTACAACTCCAACGGAAAAGTCTCTGAGATCCAATACACAAGTGCCATGGAACGCTATGTTTGTGTAGATGGTTAAATATTCACAAAAGGCAAAATAGGAGTACACTGAAAAGAGGATTTAATTCTTTAATGTCATAAAAAGTTAGCTCAAATATTGCAGCAGGCGACAAGCTTCTATAGATGGCAATTATTAAGCATGCAATGATTCAATCATTTCTATATACTCCATCTCTTCAGACTCAGTATATTGGTCTTGTTTCATTACAATCTGACTGCTGAAACTCTTAGCCTATCAATAAGAAATCATCATCAGTTAGAACTGTTTTCCTCCTATTTCTTTTCTATGCACACTAAATGTTGAGCAGAATAGAACCTCATGATATCCTGAAATAGGATGTATCACATCTGGATTAACCCATTCCCACTTAGGCTATTTTTAGACCTAACTTCTTTGAAAAAGTCTACCCAAAAGGAGCATTTACTAGAGAAAATAAAATATTTAGAATTATGTAGTATTGAAACCATTCTGATAAATAGAGCATTTGCTCCTATGGAGCAAATGCTCTATTTTTCAGAATGGTTTCAAAAAGTGACTATTACAGAGGCATCAAAAGGCTTCAATATGCGGGAATGGGTTAAAACAGCAGAAGTTATAATGAATTCATTTTAGTATGAAAATATGAGCATACAGTTAGCTCCCTTTACTCCTTTAATATTTATGCAGGAAATAATCATAATGACATTATGAGTATTAATTAAATGATTTTTCATTATGGCACTACAGTAAAACCTCTCTATAACGGCCACTAAATTGTGTTAATTAGTTGGTATTAAGGGCAGGTGGTTGCTTAAAGCAAGGTGAAAGTAAAACAGAACGCTCCTATAGGAGCGTTCTGTTTTACTTCCACCTTGCTTTAAGCAACCACCTGTCTTTAACACATAATAATTGATGTAATTTAATGGCCGTTATAGAGAGGTTTTACAGTATTAACAAGGGAATTTTTTTTCCTGAAATTTATATCTATATTATCCCTTAAGCAAGGGCTCTTCTAGGGGCATCTAATCTGGCTCTACTCTATATGCAAAGGCTTAGAAAAGCCTATTTATGGAGTAAAGGGTCAACTCCCTGAACCTGAAGTCCATTTTATTAAAGCCTTTCAGTGGTGATCATTATATATAAGAACCATAATTTCTGTCATAAGAATTTGGCCTAAAATGTTGTGACAAACAGGTAATAATAACGACTGCAATAAATTTACAGTAGGGTCATATAGTTTCCCTTTGGATAATTCTTAGGATGTATTGGTAATACTGAAGTTCAGAATTAAGCTTTTACCTGATAGAGATGCCTTATGAAAACAAAGTAAACCAAGATCAGATGGCTTCTATAGGAGTTTCAGCCATTGCTAGAATATCATGTGTTCATACAGTAAAACCTCTCTATAACAGCCACTAAATTACATCACATAGTTTGTCTTAATGGCAGGTTGCTGCTTAAAGCAAGGTGAAAGTAAAACAACGCTCTTGTAGGAGCGTTCTGTTTTACTTTCACCTTGCTTTAAGCATCCATCTGCCCTAAATACCAACTAATCAACACAATTAAGTGGCCGTTATAGAGAGGTTTTACTGTATATCATTACAAAAAAATCAGGTAATAAATATTCATGATGTCATTATGTCTTACATGAATATTCAGGTAAAGGGTTAACCCTAAATTTACTCCATGAATATTCAAATAGGAAAAAATTAATCATGAATATTAATTAGCTGAAATTTTAAAATGTTAACTTTTCAAAATCTTTTTGCTTTGGCAAAAACTGTAGATTCAGATCTATATCATGTCAAAATCAAACAGAGCATAACCTGATCAGGGGACTCCTATGGAACCGTCTGATCTTGGTCTACTCTGTTTGCAAAGCCATATAGAGTTAAGGGTAAGGAGTTATTTGTATTTTTTCTACAGGACATAACACTTCGTATTACATATTCCTTACCTAAAGGCTCACAGTACCAGTTATGTCTAAAATACAGGTAAATAGCTGTAAGGAAACTGGCAATGTTGACAAAGGCAAAAATCTTCTTGTACTTGTAGGATTTCAAATCCTGTGAAGACAAAATAAATAAATAAATCAAGTATTGCAAGCAAAATGTAAAACAACTCTAACTAGAGTGAATTGTTTAACTCTCTCACCACTTCTGATCACTTTGCAAACAGTTTAAGCAGTTTACTTTAAAACAACTAGCAATATAAAATAAATACATTGATTCAGCCATAAGGTCAGGTCCTTAATGTAGCTGACACAATATTCAAAACAACCAGGAAATTTTGGCTGTCATAGTAGTGATTCTTATACACTAATAAATGTACAGTCAGCTGAATGGTCCTTCAGACTGAAAGTAGACTATAACTAAGTACAGTAAAACCCCGCTAATGCGACCACTTAATGAATAAACATGGGTGCCTTTATAAGCAGGTGGTTGCTTAATGCAGGACAAAAGTAATGCAGAAAGCTCCTCAAGGAGCTTTCTGCATTACTTTTGTCCTGCATTAAGCTACCACCTGCCTCCACCACCCAGAATTATACATCTTTTAGGTGGTCGCATTAGCGGGGTTTTACTGTACTTTTTTTTTTTATAATCAGTACAAAAGCATTAACCTTTTGCCCTCCAATTTTGTAAGACATGTGCACTGCAGTCAAAAATGAGGCCCACATGGAAGATTGGGCTTACCTAAATGTGTAGCCTCGTAAAATAAAGTCATTATTATTATTATTATATAAATCAACACAAAGCTGACCTCGAGTCAATGTCTCTACGACAAAATATGGCAAGACAGACACAGTCTCTAGTTCACTTATGAAAAATGAATAGTTTTATGTTGATGTTAAGGCTGTTCTAAGAAAGTATTAAAGAAAACAGTGAAAACCCTGATCTGAGGACTGCTTTAGGAACCCTCAGAGCAGGGTCTTTACAGTTTGTAAAATATGTACTTTTACTGGTTTCCTGCACAGAAAGGTACTTCTTAGGGTTACCTTAAGGTTAAATCAAATACACTTAATGTCAGTTTCATATTGAAAGGTTTGTGTTGAATGTAGTATTTGTTTATTATAAAACAGATCAAAGATCTATATTTATAAATACATTAGAAAAATCTGTCAAAGAAAATAGTTTTTGTTTGACCCTCTGGCTTTTGTAATTGACCCCCAGTTTCAGTTAAAGGGGTCAAACATAACCCCCAAAATTTCAAGTCCAGAGAAAACACTGTAAATGGACGCCATTACCTGTCTCTTCTTGCAAACATCCTTGTTTTAAAGGGTCATAACTCTTTAAATATGCATATTTTCCAAATTAAAGCCATGTAAGAACAAACTTCATAAAGTTTGATGGAATAAATATTGGTGTTGAATTTGTGTCAAAATGAGAGTTTTTAAACAATCCCCAAAACATCAACAACAACACCAGGCTATGGCAAAACCTCAATTTTTATCATTAGGAAAAAGGCTAAACTATAATCTCCCTTAATCCATTCCCTCATATTGTCACCTTTTGATGCCTTTTTGATGTCAATTTTTGAAACCGTTCTGATGAAGAGAGCATTTGCTCCATTGAGCAATGCTCTATTAATCGCAATGGTTTCAAGTCTACCCAATTCTACAATTTTCCTTTTGTCTCGTAATTGCTCCTTTTCATAAAACTTATTCAAAGAGTTGAGTCTAAAAATAGCCTATGAGGTAATGGGTTAAAGTGATAGACTCTACAATAAATGTTTTCAATAAAAACATGTACAATTTTTCTAATGAAGATTGTCAATTTGATAAATTTATATATTTCAAAAAATGCCCCTGTAATACAAAATAAACTGGTTTTGTTGGTACTTAAAACTTTTTGTTGCACAACAAAACTGAGTCTTAAGCAAACAACATTGGGGTCTTCAATATCAAACACATGAAAGTTTTATCTTGTTTAACATTTATTTGAATGGTTTTGCTGTTATTACCTCTTTCCCGGGTATAAAGAAATGATTAATACCTGGGTCCATGCTTATAAAACGTTTAGTTGAGTCTGAGTTCGTTCTCAAGTTTTTGATTGGTCAGATTTGAGCCTTTGGCTCAAATCTGACCAATCAAAAGCTTGAGAACTCAAATCTGACCAATCAAAAGCTTGAGAACGAAACTCAGACTCAACTAAAAGCTTTATAAGCATGGACCCTGGTAGATATCTGTGTTAGAAATAAAGACTGTAAGAAAATTAATTAAGCTCATGTTTATAAGAAAATTAATTAAGCTCATGTTTATTATGTCATTATGAGCATGAGAAGTTTTACCATGGCACAAATAATAAAATTAGATCAATATCATTTTTTAACCCTTTCCCTCATATAAATGTGTTTTCACGCATTTGCAAACAGAGTAGACCCAGATCAGACGGCTCCTAGAGGAGCCGTCTGATCAGGGTCTGCTCTGTTTGCTGATGGAAATCGAAAGATCTGTTTTCTTACTTTCTAAAATGGCTAGAATGCTCCACCTTCCATATTTCATTATAGCTACTTTGTTCATGAATATTCAATAGGTATGGACATTTGAAATAAATACAGAACAGGGAAAGGGTTAAGCAAACAGCAGACCCTGATCAGTCAGCGCCAACACGAGTTGTCTAATCTGAATCTACTCTATCTGCAAAAGCAATAAACTATAAAAACTCAAACAGATAACTAGTTCTGCAGCTAACAATTACTTCAAGGGTACCAGGCCTCTTGATATTACCTCTTTCTCTGCTTTCCAGCTCTTTTCTTTCAACTTCCATCTACATAGGTATATTGTCAGCATCATGTACGTCCATGATGAGATGATGAATAAAACAAAACTTCCTTCATGAATACCTGAAAAACAAAACGAGAGCTATACTTAACCCTTTAACTAATGAATATTCATGGCACACTCCATCAATTATGAATATTATTTAACCCTTTACTCCATTAATAATCATGTAAGAAATAATGGCATCATGAATATTAATTAGATTAATTGTTGTAACAGGAACTTTTGAACAAGGCAGAAACTGTAAAACCATATCTACATTGTATATTATATCATAAGCAAACAGAGCAGTCCCTGATCAGATGGCTCCTAAAGGAGCCGTCTGATCTGGGTCTACTCTGTTTGCAAAGGTGTAGGAAGGTGTATTTATGGAGTAAAGGGTTAAATGATTCTTTCAAATTGTTATATAAAACAAGTAAACACACTGCTAAGACAAAAAGGAGCCTCGTGTGTCGGAGCATTGTAACGCCCAAAGTATGTGCGGTCGTAATATGCAATATATTAATTTGAGATGAAGGTCACCATGACCTTGACTGACAGACCTCAAAATCTATAGGGGTCATTTACTGGCCATGACCAACCTTCCTACTAAGTATGAAGACAGCACACCTAATACTTATCAAGTTATTGAGCGGACAAGATTTTTCAGTTGAAGGTCACTGTGACCTTGACCTTTAACTGACTGACCTGAAAATCAATAGAGGTCATCTACTAGCCATGACCAACCATCATACTAAGTATGAAGACATCACATCCAATAGTTGTCAAGCTATTAAGCGGACAAAGAAGTTGCTAACGGATAGACAGCTGGACTGACAGACGGACGGACGAGCGCCATACAATAATACAACGGAAGTTACCTTCAGGCATATCAAAAGTATAGACTCAGATCTAAGATTAAAAGCAATCTGAGCAAACCCTGATCAGACTACCCCTGTGGGAATGTCTGATCTGGGTCTTCTCCATTTGCAAAAGTGTTAAAAGGTGTCTTCATCAAGTAAAGGGATAACTAAGCATAACACATACCCAACATCCAAAGCTTTGTCAAGAAATAAGAAAGAATATTAGTCAAACGGACATGTCGATTAATATCAGTTACATTTATAATGAAATCTAGAAATGTGTTGATATGAAGGAAAGGGTTAAGCAACAGTTCATTTATTAAATATACATGTAAATGTAAAGGAGTCTAAAAAAGCAGGTTGCTAAATGCAGGGCAAAAGCAAAGAAGAAAGCTCCAGTAGGAGCATTAGCGACCAAATGACTTAACCCTTTCCTCCATAAATACGTCTTTCTACACCTCTGTAAAAATCACCTATTGAAACCATTGTGATAAATACTTCATTTGCTCCTATAGGAGCAAATGCTCTATTTATCACAATGGTTTCAAACTATAGAGTTCTAAAATTTTCCTTTTCTCTAGTTATTGCTCCTTTTTGGTAGATTCATTCAAAGAGGTTAAGTCTTAAAATAGCCTATGAGGTAATGGGTTAAGACAAGTTCTACTTACTTCTATTTTCACTGGATGATATGGATGTCAACATAACTAGCATGGCATTCTCTATGATGTGCAGAGCCCCAGCCAGGTGGGCCAACACCAAGTATGTCATCTCGTGCTTCCCTAAAGATAAAACACATACTAATACTGTAACTCTTTGTTGTCTGCAAAAAAATTTGACTGCTACAATTCAAACAATTAACCTTTAGCATGCTATGGGCGGATGAGTGAATACCTATGCAAACAACTTGGATCCAGATGAGACGCCGGGTAACTCGGCGTCTCATCATGATCCAAACTGTCTGATACCCTGGTTGCATTTTGGTAGAAAAATTGATTTAAGCTTGAATTTTTAAAAAAGTAGTCAGTGAAAAATTCTGTCAAGATAATATGCTCAGCAGGCTAAAGGTTAATTAAACTTCCATTTCCCCTCTAAACTTATAATAGTCACAGAATAAAAACAGTGTTCTGTTTTACTTTCATCTTGCTCTAAGCAGCCACCTGCCTTTAACACAAAATACTTGATGTAATTTCATTCTATACGTTTACCCACTAAGAAATACATTGTAAAGGCATATGAACACAAATACATTGTAAAGGCATATGGACACAGGAAATTTTGGCAATGACAGAAACTGCAGAATCATATCTATGTTATCTCATAATCCACAATGTCCAGGTGTCAAACAGTTTAGATCCTATAGGAAATGTCTGATCTGGGTCTTCTTTGTTTGCAAAGGCGTATTTATGGAGTAAAGGGCTACTTTATCATATCTAGACCTCTTATTTTAGCCACGGTCCATCTGCCTGAAAGAATCCAGAATCTTCTCTACTAGAATTCCGGTTTAGAGGGGTTATAAACTTATAATATATGTACAAATCTTTATCTAAGAATCCTGTTTTATCTGGAGATCTGTATAAATCATTTCTGGATATAGAGTCTTTTTTAACCCTTTCCTCCATCAATACGCCTTTCTACGCCTCTGTGAAAATCATTTTTTGAAACCATTGTGATAAATATCACAATGGTTTCAATACTACATAATTCTACATAATACTCTCCTTTTCAGTAGATTTATTCAAAGAGGTTGGGTCTAAAACCACCATATGGAGGAATAGGTTAAGAACTCTTAGAGATAAAAGTTTTGGAAATCTAGGTATGGTACCATATTTTCTATGTTCATGCCTTAAACCTTCACTCCACAAAAATCATATGTCCATGTGCTTTTAAAATAATTGATCCCATAAATAATCACAACATTTGTCATTATTTCTTACATGAGTATTCATGGAGTAAAGTGTTAAAACCTGTCATTAACCCTTCTCTTGCTTAATTTTAAAATACATGTCTCTTTCTTTACCCATGCCTTGTTGTATACTTATTAAATGTATCTTCACTGTGTACAAGTATTTCGCTGTGCAGTCACTGCTGTGGAGTGCACTGGTTGCACAATCAACTTGTAAATAGTGCAGACTCTGATGAGACAGCTCCTGCAGGAGCTGTCTCATCTGGATCTTCACTATTTACAGGTAGGTATATTGACGTGAACAGCAAGTGAAGGGTTTAGGTACTAAGAATTAACCCTGAGACACTATCTTGCAGGTACTCCTAAAAATTAACTCAGAGATACTACCTTGCAAGTACTCATTAGATCCCTGATATGGGACAATGAGTACATACAGGGTACTGTTTGGCAAATAAATAATGGACTTAGATGGACTGTATGTCTCTGTTACAAGACTAATCCTTACCGACAAGGGTTTTCTTATACCAGCCAACTAAAGCAATTGCTTTCATGAATCTTGGAGCTGTGTGCAGTGCAATACATATTCTCCACATATAACGCTGAGGAGTTCTCCCTATAGCTGCGCTGATAGATGGCAAGAAATTGTAGACCTGAAAAAATCAAGTGGGCCATTATGAATCTATATCACTCACCTGATGCAATGGTTCATTAGGTCTACTGTGTAACTATTCTTTATTACCCTAAACATTCAAGATACAAGAAGCTTTATTTTCAGTCGGGTTTACAACAAAATAACATTAGCTATATCAGAAGCAATTTGCCGACTATAGTAATATAAAACAATAACACTTTAAAACAAAACAGCCTGTAAAATATAGGATAAAGTTCAGCATATTGACACTATACATATAAGATATAGATATATTTAAAATCTCAAGTTTAATTCAAATAGTTCTCACCATTTATGATTCTAAAAAAAAATCCTAAAAAAACAAAAACCAGATCTAAGACTATATTGTCTTTGAAATTATCAATATATGCGTGTATGTTAATCCTTCGCTTGCTGAATTTTAAAATACCTGTCTCCTTTTTTACCCATGCCCTGCTGTATAATTACATACATCTTCACTTTGTACAAGTATTTCGCTGTGCAATCACTGCTGTGGAGTGCACCTGTTGCACAATCAATTTGTAAATAGTGCAGACCCTGATGAGACAGCTCCTGCAGGAGCTTTCTCATCTGGGTCTTCACTATTTACAGGTACATATATTGACGTGAATAGCAAGCGAAGGGTTAAGAGATCACATTTTTAATAGATAAAGGGAGGCAATGCTGACATAGTGAAAATGCGTCTACAACAGATCTAGATTTGCCTCCCTTTATCATATGTATAAGAAAAGATATATCAAGCTTGTATTTAAGCATGGAATTATACCGTCTAATTCCATAATTTAAGATTATTATTATCACAGTTTAAGCATGTATTTATATTATCATATGTCAATAGAGCATATCGAGACAGCATGGATCCTGATCAGATGTTAGGATGGTCAAGGCGGCCAAAGCAAAATGCAATTCTCTTTCAACCAAATAGGTAGACCACATTCCACCTTCAATATTCAGCATTCAAGTGGTTAACCATTCCAACACTAAATTATTAGAGTTGAATAAGCCATCACTGTTTAACCATTGCCTTCATGTAAATGTGTGTTCACACATTTGCAGACAGAGTAGACACAGATCAGAGTCTGCTCTGTTTGTTCATAATGGATTTGAAAGATCTGTTTCTTCACTTTCTAAAATGGCTACAATGTTCAACCTTCTATCTGTATCTGGTATGTCGTAGATACCAATTCCTGGCTTTTATACGACGGAACAACTATATTTCGTTTTAACTATTTTTTCCATGAATATAATTATATTCAGTAGGTATTGAAATTTAGAATAAATATAGACCAGGGAAAGGGTTAAAGGTGTAGTCCAAAATTGAGATGGGTCTTTGAATGACAAACAGTGCAGACCCTAATCAGAGGGCTCCTCAAGGAGCTAACTGATCTGGGTCTACATCTACACTGTTGCAAATGACAAAGAGTTGACTATTTCAGTGTTGGACACCAGTCTCAAATGTCCTTTGCAAATGTAGACCCAGATGAGAGGGCTCCTAGAGGAGCCCTCTCATCAGGGTCTGCACTGTTTGTCATGTTACACTTTTCTTTTTAAAAATCCTTGAATTTTCACAGTAAGCTTGACCTGTTTGAATTTTGGAAACGTTCATTTGAAAATTCAGTGTTGAATGGGTTAATATGGTCCAGCAACAGATTGTCAATTACTATATAACAATTAATATATGTATACATGTATATTGATTGTATTCTTCTGCACTTGAGCGATTGTAGTCTGCAATTATTGTCGTCTGCTTCAATTCTAAAAGTACAGTATTCTTTAACCCTTTCCCTGTTCTAAGTTTAGTACAAATTTCAATACCTACTGAATATTCATTGACAAAATAGTTATAAAGAATTATGGAAGGTGGAACATTGTAGACATTTTAGAAAGCAAAGAAACAGATCTAGCAAATTCTATAAGCAAACAGAGTAGACCCTGATCAGACGGCTCCTCTAGGAGCCGTCTGATCTGGGTCTACTCTGTTTGCAAATGCGTGAAAACACGTTTATATGAGGGATAGGGTTAAGTTAACTCTTTCCCTCATACAAACGCATTTTCACACATCTGCAAACAGAGTAGACCCACAATTTGATAGATCTGTTTCTTTACTTTCTTCAATGGCTAAAATGTTGCACCTTCTATAATTCCATTATAGCTATTGTGTTCATGAAACTTCAGTAGGTATTGAAATTTGGAATAAACATTGAACAGGGAAAGGGTTAAAAATCTTTTTAACTCTTTGCACACTAGTGGCGAAACTGTGATTACCTACGCATACAGTCTGGATCCAGATGAGACGCCGCATAATACGGCATCTCATCAGGATCCAAACTGTTTGTCATCTTGCCCATATTTTTGCCAAAAAAATGAGAGAAAGTTTATTTTAAGAATGGAAGCAGACGATAATAATATTGTTGCAGACGAAAAAATACTTAGTGTGCAAAGAGTTAATAAACAATTTGGCAAATAATGACAAACAGTATGGATCCTAATGAGGCATCCAATTTACTCAGTGTTTCATCTGTATCAAAAATATTTGCTTTCAGGTTATTTAATATTACAAGTTCGCCAGTAGCATGATGAATGTAAATATAAATTGCTAGACTTAGAAGAGATAATTAAATGCAGATACAATATTAAGAAATATGAGATACGATAGGGAATTTACAACAGATCAATAACATTATGTATATCAGTTAGATGAATTCAATAATGGTTCATACATGTAGATACACAACATGACAGAAAATGTAGAATCAGATACAGTACAACCTCTCTATAACGAAATTGTGTCCATTAGTTGGTAATAAGGGCAGGTGGCTGCTTAAAGCAAGGTGAAAGTAAAACAGAACATTGCTTTAAGCAGCCACCTGCCTTTAACACAAAATACTTGATGTAATTTAGTGGTCGTTATAGAGAGGTTTTACTGTACATGTACACAACTTTTTAGCCATGACAGAAACTGTAGAATCAGCTCTAAATAACTCCAGAAGCAAACAAAGTGGGCCCGGGTCAGATAGATTCTACAGAAGCCATCTGATCTGGGTCTACTCTATTTGCAATGAGGTTAATAGGCACCTGTGTCAGATTAAGGCTTAACCCTTTCCCTGGTCTGTGTTTATTCCAAATTTCAATACCTACTGAATATTCATTAACAAAATAGTTATAAAGAAATATGGAAGGTGCAACATTGTAGACATTTTAGGAGGCAAATTAACTGATCTATCAAATGCTATTAGCAAACAGAGCAGACCCTGATCAGATGGCTCCTCTAGGAAGACTCTAAGATATGATGTATATCAATCTGTACACTGTTTAGAATGATGTCAATGATTTTTTTAAATGAATATTGAATCAACAACATAAATTGATGTTTTTATGCCAGACGGCTTCAGGAAAAATGCATCCACATATATACAATAATGTGTACCTTCCCACATCTCAATAGGATCCGATCTTTTTTCCTTTACTCCAAGAATATTTCATGTAAGAAATAATTACATCGTGAATATAAATTAGATTCATTTTTTTTACTGGCAAATATACACAAGACATTTTTACCATAACATACACTGTAGAGTCATACATATATCCACACTATTTCATGTAGTCAACAGAGCAGACCCTGATAAGAAGGAGCAGTCTGATCTGGATCTACTCTGTCTGGAAATTCCTATAAAGGTGTATTTATGGAGTAAAGAATTACCCTTTCAACAATGAATTTTCATATACAGACTATTCCAAAATTCGAACAGGTCAAGCTTACAGTGTATTTTTTTGGGGTTTTTTTTTAAAGAAAACACGACAAACAGTCGAGACCCTGATGACAGGGCTCCTCAGACAGAAG
Organism: Azorinus chamasolen; assembly: GCA_963576725.1. Taxonomy (NCBI): domain Eukaryota; kingdom Metazoa; phylum Mollusca; class Bivalvia; order Cardiida; family Solecurtidae; genus Azorinus; species Azorinus chamasolen. Next base: position 34,000,965 of record OY755242.1, on the reverse strand, counting down.
CTGTAACTGTGGAGGTACTGATCTGACAGGGTGTACAACAATTGCATATTATAATCACTCTTTTCCTGCTAGCTAGATGACCTATGCATACAGTTTGGATCCAGATAAGACGCCTCATAATGCCACGTCTATTCGGGATCCAAATTCTTTGACACTCAGACTATATATTTGAAAAGAAATGAAAGAAATTTATTTTTAGAATTGAAGCAGATGGTAATTGTTGCAGACAAAAAAATTACTTAGTCTGCAAAAACAGATAAAGAAGCAGTGCATGTCAACAAGACTGACAAGAGCAAATCTTTATTCTCCCAAAGGTGAACATTTGCAAATTCTTCATTGTTTCGAAACTTATAAGGAAACAATTTTGCAATTCAAGAATTATGCATGTTGTTACAACAGTTTTGTTCTTACTGACAGACAAGATTAACAATTCATGTTGACTACTCTTACATTTTGTACACTAAGGCATAGTTTGGGATTGTAACCTTTATACATTGTATACATTTTAGAAAGCAAAGAAACAGATCTATCAAATTCTATTAGCAAACAGAGCAGACCCTGATCAGACGGCTCCTCTAGGAGCCATCTGATCTGGGTCTTTTCTGTTTGCAAATGCGTAAAAACACGTTTATATGAGGGAAAGGGTTAAAGCATAGTTTGGGATTGTAACCTTTAGATATGAACAGATTGGATCCTAATGAGTCGCAGTATATCTCTACATCTTATCATGGTACAAACCAGTTTACACTCTTACTGTATTTTTGAAAAGAAATAATAGAAACATTCTCTTTCCGAATTGCAGCAGACTGAATTTTTTGTAGACAAGAATTACGTGCAAACATTTAATTAGTAGAATGATTAACCACTCAATTAACACTTTACTCCATAAAAACACACCTGTTAATGCCTTGCAAACAAAGTAGACCTATATTAGATGGCTTTTATAGGAGCCCTCTGATCTGGGTCTACTTTGTTTGCTTGTGGAGTAATATAGAGCTGATTCTACAGATTCTAAACTTCCCTGTGTTCATATGCCCTTTAACCCTTTCCTCCATAGGCTATTTTTAGATCCAACCACTTTGAATAAATCTACCGAAAAGGAGCATTAACTAGAGAAAAGGAAAAAATTAGAATTTTGTAGTTTGAAACCATTATGATAAATAGAGCATTTGCTCCTATAGGAGCAAATGCTCTATTTATCACAATGGTTTCATAAAGTGACTTTTACAGAGGCGTAGAAAGGCGTATTTATGGAGGAAAGTTTTAAATTGCTTTAAAATATATTAATATGTATCTAATTAATATTCACAATGTCATATTTTATTACATGAATATTCATTGAGTAAAGGGTTAGAAATTGACAAAATTCAATTTGGCGCCATTTTAAATTTGACTGCCATAGTGGCATATGGTGCAAACATGATTAAAAGGCTCCTCCATGAGCCATTTGATTTGGATCTGCACTATTTACTGTCCAAAAACTTACAGTAATTAGGTTATATGCACCTGTTACAATAGGTTTAAATCATGATGGCTATAATAACCCTTTACTGCATGAATATTCAATGTAAAAGATAATAACATCATGAATGTTTGTGGTGTGTGGTGGTCTAGTGGTAATGCGCTTGAACACCAATCTGGAGGTCTGGGGTTCAAATCCAGTCCCTCCAGGAAATTTCAGAGACACTTTTCAGTGTCTCCCACCAGCACCTCCTCTCCACCCAGGGCTTAAAATGGGTATCTGCAAGGGTCACTAGTCGGTACTGCAGCTGCATGATTGCACAATATGTTAGCTGCTGAGTGCTCAATATTGTTGGCGAATCATTCACTATGACCAGGGGAGTAAATGTACAGTCGCCTGAGCAGTCCTTTGGACTGAAAGCAGACCCTAACTAGCTACTTTTTAGGGTTTCGGCTTTTGCCGAAATCCTTATAAAATGGATTGTGACTCAAACTATGGCGGAAAACCCTATTGCACGAGCGCTACCTAGCGGGAATCCCCCTAAGAGAATACGCGCATGTGCAGTGCTTGGCTTACACTCCGGTTCCGGAATCTTACAAAATATTTATAATGAAATATGGAAGGTGGATCCATTAGCAACAGAGCAGACCCTGAATCTATGGGAGCGAGCTGTCTGATCTGGGTCGAATCTATTTGCAGATGCATGAAAACAAGATTATATGGGGAAATTAAGAGTTAAATAGACTTCTTCTGTTCTGTACATCCTTTACAGTATAAAGGTTACAGCGCACTGGTGGTCAGTAGTGCAGGGCAACTGTTACATCATGCTAAAATCTCTAGAGGTCATACGCTTAACTCTTTGCCACTAGCGGCGCAACTGTGATTACCTATGCAAACAGTTTGGATCCTAATGAGAGGCCACATAATTCTGCGTCTCATCAGGATCCAAACTGTTTGTCATCTTGATCATATTTTTGCATAAAATGAAAGCAAGGTTATTGAAGAATTGACGCAGACGTCAATTGTTGCAAACGAAACATCACTCAGCATTATAAGGATTAAGCAAGCTGTAGTGATCTGTAATATCGTCTGCTTCAGGTTTGTCATCATTTGAATTTCTAAAAGATCAGTTTTAGGCATTTTGACCTATGGCAAAATTGTCACAAGTTGTAAACAGTTTAGATTTTGGTCAGACAGTTACTTGGTATAAGATCTGAATCCAAACAGGGTGTCTCACTTTGCCAACCTTTATTGTTTAAGTAGCTTGGATGGTAGTATTAACAATTACTATTAAAAGGAAACAAGCGTTTTTGTATCCTTTATATTATTAAAAATTCATTAAAATGAAAAAAAGGAGAAAGGCAAATGATCAGGGTCTGTAGTGTTTACTACAGCACTAACTGTAATTTGCATGTATGACTATAATTTATTTTTAATTACCGGTATATCATTTATTGGTATACTTGTTACATGTATGATGCTGCAAATAGCAAAGACCCTGGCCAGTTGTGGTAACTGATCGGGGTATGTATTGTTTGCAGCACAGACTCACAAATTGACCCTGAACAGACTCACACTCGCAGTCTCCTCAGGAAGAAGTAAGAAAATACAACACAATCACACAAAAAGACAAGGTATAGGCATGGATAAACTATTAAGGGTCTTTTCTGTTTGCAAAAGCACAGAAAGGCTTATTTTGCTCAGACAAATTGTACCCGATATGGAACCCTGAAATCGTCTTCACTATATAATATAAAGTGAAACAATACTTTGTGTCTAACAACCCATATACCAATGGGAGGTTTTACTTCAAATTTTCACCCATGATAAGCTGTCAACCTTAATTTGAAGATTTTCTTAAAGAATGTAATTATTGCTCTGACCATTTTACCAGAGTTATGGCACAAAGTGGCAAGTTGAGCTATTGGAATCGCACTGTGTGTGACATGTTCATAAAAAAATTCTTTAAATGTCTTCCAAACTACTGACATGATTTTCAGAAAAATCCACATCAAACAATCAATATAATAAATATATATTATGTCCGAAACCTTCAGTACTGTCAGTACTTTGATTTTTATTTATGAATGTTGCATGTACAGTAAAACCTCTCTACAACGGCCACTAAATTGTGTTAAGAGGCTGCTTAAAGCAAGGTGAAATTAGTAAAACAGAACGCTCCTATACGAGCGTTCTGTTTTACCTTCACATTGCTTTAAGCAGCCACCTGCCTTTAACACAAAATACTTGATGTAATTTAGTGGCCGTTATAGAGAGGTTTTACTGTAATCATATTATTTTATATAGCAGCACATGGACACAGGAATTGTTGGCCACAGCAGAAACTGTAGAATCATATTTATATTTATAATTCAATAAGTAAACAGAGCAGACTCCGATCTAACTACCCTATCACAAAACTTGATCATATCCTGCATGTATAACCTAATTACCTTAACCCTTTCCTCTATAGGCTATTTTTAGACCCAACCTCTTTGAATGAATCTACCCAAAAGGAGCATTAACTAGAGAAAAGGAAAATGTTAGAATTATGTAGTATTGAAACCATTGTGATAAATTGATTCAAAATAGTTTCAAGAAGTGACTACTACAGAGGCGTAGAAAGGCGTATTTAATAAATACTATTTATGGAGGAAAGCGTAACTCCCGTAGGAGCCATTTGATCTAGGACTGTTCTGCTTGCTCAGAACATTAATTTTTGATTCCATTTTGTTTTCTTGGCAAATATTTCTTGTTTTCATTTACAGTTATAAAAATCAATCTAATTACGGTAATAATCACGATGTCATTATTTCTTACATGAATATTCACGAAGTCAAGCGCTAATCCTCTACTCATTAATCCACTCCCTCATAGGCTATTTTTAGATTCATCCTCTTTCAATAAATCTACCCAAAAGGAGCATTTACTAGAGAAAAGGAAAATTCTAGAGTTGTGTTGTTTTGAAACCATTGTGATAAATACAGCATTAATTTTGCTCCTATGGAGCAAAAGCTCCATTTATCACAATGGTTTCACAAAGTGACTTTTACAGAGGTGCCAATTATAGGCATCAATATGCAAGAATAGGTTAAATATGCCTTTCTAGATCTTCCTAAAGAGCATTTTGATAAACTGGGTCTACTCTATTTCGAGGGCTTGGTGCAAAACTATTCTAACTCCTTCACACAGTGAAGGAGTTAGAATAGTTTTGCATCAAGCCCTCGATATGCTACTATGGTAGTGTAACTGAAAGTTAACCCATTTACTCCATAAATGCACATTTCTAAGTTCCTTTGCAAACAGAGTAGACCCTGATCAGATGGTTATTATAGGAGCAGCTGCTGTCTGATCAGGGTCTGCTCTGTTTGCTTATGGTATAATATACATGTAGATATGTTTCTAAAGTTTCTGCCAAGAACAAAACTTCTGATTTCCATGTTCCATTATAAAAAGTAATCTAATTAATATATTCATGATGTCATTATTTCTTACATGAATATTCATGAGCAAAGGGTTAAAAGATCAGTTTACTTTTTATCTGCAGTTCTGATCTGTATCCAAAGAGTCTTAACAATTTCACCCTTAAGATGCTACCAGATACATGTAACTCTTCACCCTTTTCTTGTTCTATGTCTATTCTAAATTTCAATACAGTAAAATATATACAGCCACTAAATTGTGTTACATGTAATTAGTTGGTTAATTAGGGCAGGTGGCTGCATAAAGCAAGGTGAAAGTTAAACAAAACGCTCCTATATGAGCGTTCTGTTTTACTTTCACATTTTCTTTAAGAAACCACCTGCCTTTAACACAAAATACTTGACATAATTTAGTGGCCGTTATAGAGAGGTTTTACTGTGCCTACTGAATATTCATGGACAAAACAGTAACAATGAAATATGGAAAGTGGAACTTTGTAGTCATTTTAGAAATTTAAGAGACATACATTTATCAAATTCCATAAGCAAACAGCAGACCCTGATAAGACGGCTCTTATAGAAGCCGTCTGATCTGGGGTCTACTCTGTTTGCAAATATGTGAAAAGGCATTTATATAAGGGAATGGGTTAAGCCTTACAATGCTGGATTTCGAAATGAACTATTCCAAAATTTAGTTATTTAGCTAATAGTGAATATTTAGGATTTTTTCTAAAGTAAAGTGTACCATGTCAGGCAGTGCAGACCATGATGAGAGGGCTCCTCTAGGAGGCTCGAAAAGTAGGAGCTACACTGTTAGCAAAGGAAATTAGTGACTCTTGTCCTAGCTGCCCTCTAAGAGTTAACCCGCTTCCTGTTGCAAACACATGTAAGAAACAAGGGCATGTTGTATTGCTGTGCAAGACATGAGTCCCCCACCGGACTGAAAAAAAACCTCCACTCACCCCACCCCACCCACCCATGGTGTGGTTGACCATGGTATATACATGACCATCTGAATGGTATTTGTACCTACTTTCATACATTGAATCCGTAAATAAAAAGTTATTGTCTCGACAAGAAAAGAATTATCAAAAAGGGGAGTTACTCCAAAATATTAATGCTAGAGTTATTGCCCTTGTGCATGACACTACACCTCATCATACTTGTTCCATATGAGAAGTTTCAAATCAATTGAACCAGTACATAAAGAGTATAATTAACTGGACAAGAAAATATGAAAATGGGAATAACTCCAAAATTATAGATGCTAGAGTTATGGCCCTTGTGCATGACACTACCCCTCATCATGATTGTTCCATATGTGAAGTTTCAAATCAATGGAACCAGTAGATAAAGAGTTATTGTCCGGACCAAAAAAATATGAAAAAGGGGAATAACTCCAAAAATATTGATGTTAGAGTTATGGCCCTTGTGCATGACACTACTCCTCATCATGCTTCTTCAATGTGTGAAGTAATAATGAATTTGGCATATGTTTGTAGGAGATATGGCCCAGACTCCTTCAGGAGCTGTCTCATCAGGGTCTGCACTATTTACAAGTTGATTTGTGCAACCAATGCACTCCATAGCAGTGATTGCACAGCGATATACTTGTACACAGTGAAGATATATGTAAATATACAACAGGGCATGGGTAAAGAAGGAGAAATGTATTTTAAAATTCAGCAAGCGAAGGGTTAATGTGTTAAGCTGAATATGCCAACTGTGCACTATTTTGATATCTTCATATTAGACATGCAGGCAAGTAGTGTAGACCATCATCAAACAGCCCCTTCAGGAGCAGTTTAATCTGGGTTTGTACTACAGTAAAACCCTCTAATGCGACCACTTAATGAACAAACATGACTGTTTTCATAAGCAGGTGGTTCCTTAATGCAGGACGAAAATTATGGTATATCAGCTACTGTGTAACACTGTCTCAATAGGATCCAATCAGGTTCAACTCTGACAAGAGAGGCATGAATTGAAGACTATATATTGAAAACAAATAAGCTGACAACACTTTCAACAGACAAATCTGATGTTCCATGTAAGGCTACAATTTGAGGTATTGAACCATATATTTGTATACAGTGCTCCCTCTCTACAACGACACCCTTTGGGATACGCAGATTGTATGTGTTGTTCAGAGGGAGTTGTTATAGAGAGGGAAAATCAAACATAATTAGCTTGTTTGCAGATCCCAGATATAGTACATTTAGAGAACTAAACCGTTATGCCTCAATCAAACACTATGTTGTGACCACTCTTTAGAATCGTCACAAAGTGACGATTCTAAAGAGTGGTCACAACATAGGGTTTGACAGAGGCATTAAGAAAATACGATAGAAAAAGTTGTTTCTGGAGCCTTGTTGTTTCGGAAACAGTGACATGCGTTGTCGTAAGTAAGCGTTATTGAGAGTGCCGTTGAAGGGAGGGAGCACTGTACATGTATTTGTTTATGTGTTTGTTTACATGTTTTTGCTTACGTATTTGTATACATGTATTTGTTTACATGTTTGTATACATGTATTTGTTTACGTGTTTGTATACATGTATTCGTTTATGTGTTTGTATACATGTATTTGTTTAAGTGTTTGTATACATGTATTTGTTTACGTGTTTGTATATTATCCTCCCAATTTGACCTGAGACTCGATTAAATTTCCGCGTGTTTATCCGGATTGTTCGTAATACTCTGTGACTAAACATAGCAAACCAAAATCCTGAAATAATCATGTTCCACGGGGATTGTACAGTAAAACCCCTCTAATGCGACCACTTAATGAATGAACTTGACTGTCTTTATAAGCAGATGGTTGCTTAATGCAGGACAAAAGTTATGCAGAAAGCTCCTACAGGAGCTTTCTGCATAACTTTCTTCCTGTATTAAGCTACCATGTCTTTGCCACTTTGAATTATGCCCCCTTTTGCTGGTCGGTCGTATTAGAGGAGTTTTACTGTATTTATATGGCGCATTCTTATACCTTCTGAAATTTATTCGAAGATTACCGACGATAATACACGGAGTATGCATGAGTCTCAGGTCAAATTTGTAGGATAATACATGTATTTGTTTATGTGTTTGTAGCCTACAGATGTCCAGATAAGATGCGCAAATCAAAATATTTTCAAGAATAACTTCTTTATATCTCCACCAAACGCTATGTTGTGACTACTCTTTAGAATCTTTTCAAAGAGATTATTGATATTCATGGTGTCAATGCAAAATGCATATGAGATAAAGGGTTAATTAAATTGTTGATGATTGTCGATGCAAGACGCGGACACGTCGCTATCACAATAGCTTACATAACAGTTTGATTTGAAAAGAAATATTGAAGTTGTTGTATGGCTGTTTATCCCTAACACTATTTTCTATAGCACGCTAAACCTTAGCTAAATATGCCAGATTACTGGATATTCACATTTTAAACTATGCAAATGCACACTGGGCATTATTAAATTTCCTGTTTATCAGTAATACTGAGTATATATAGCTATTCTCATTGTTATGCAAACTGCAGCCTGCTTTTAACTCTTATAACTGTACCTGAATACCTTGAATATCCTAAGAACTCTGATAGACAAACTTAGGCAAATATTGCAGACCTAGATCAAACTGCTCCTGAAAGAGAATTTTGATAATTAGAGTCTACTCTATTTGCTACTATGGCAGTCTAACTGAAAGTTAATGCTTTACTCCATATATATATGCCTTTCTATGCATATACAAACAGAGAAGACCCAGGTATGACAGTTCATATGGGAGCTGTCTGACCAGGGTCTGCTCTGTTTGCTAAATGGAAATTATATAAATATGTTTCTACAGTTTCTACTATGGCTAAAAATCCCTGTGTTCATGTGCCATTATAAAAAATAGTTTAACCCTTTCCCTGTTCTGTATTTAGGTCAAATTTCAATACCTACTGTATATTTATAACAAAATAGTAATAAAGAAATATGGAAGGTGAAACATGGTAGACATTTTAGAAAGTAAAGAAACAGATCTATCGAATTCTAGTAGCAAACAGAGTAGACCCTGATCAGACGGCTCCTCTAGGAGCCATCTGATCTGGGTCTACTCTGTTTGCAAATGCGTGAAAACATGTTTATATGAGGGAAAGGGTTAATTAATATTCATGATGCTATTATTTCTTACATGACTATAATTAGAGGAAAATTGATTAAAAGGGTAACAAATTACGAGTCTCTGGTCTTTTAGACCGCATGGCTCAGTGGTAGAGCGTCCGCCTGCGGTACGGAAAGTTGTGGGTTCGATCCCCGGCCGCGACAGACAAAAAGTCGTTAAAAGTTGGTACTAGTAGCTCCCTTGTCTGTGCTCGACATTAAAAGGTGTAGTTCTAGGACTGGCGGGCCCGGTGTCAGGATAATGTGACTGGGTGGGATGCCCTTGCCATGTGCCCGCGGCAGGGGTATTTCAGTGAGGCAGCACTATAACTTGTCTCATGCGGGTGCCGTCTGCAAATAACTGAAATACTGTTGGTCGGACGTTAAACCCAACTCACTCACTCACTCTTTTAGACTGATAAACAAGACTGCCAAAACAGCAAAAAATTGCTCACATCACTCAGTGACTTACCTATTTTAACAGGCGGTTAAAATCATCAGGTTGTGTGAACATTTCATCTATTACCAAAAGTTTGGTTGTTTTGTCTTTAGATTTCATTTCACTATACAGTAAAACCTCTCTAAACCGGAATTCTAGTAGAGAATATTCTAGATACTTTAAGGCAGGTGGAAGCTTAATACAGGGTAAAAGTCATGCAGAAAGCTCCTAGAGGAGATATCTGCGTGACTTTCACCCTGTATTAAGCTGCCACCAGTTTCCAAGACTGCGATATTTATGCTATATTCAACAACCGGTTTAGAGGGGATTTACTGTATATATACCATAATTTCACCAATGCAATATATTGACACTAGTCAGACCCTTTCCCCAATGTTTCTCTAGAAATTAAAATGGTTTAACCCATTCCCACTTCGGCTATTTTTAGACCTAACCCCTTTGATTCAATCTACCAAAAAGGAGCATTAACTAGAGAAAATGAAATTTTCAGAATTGTGTAGTTTTTAAACCATTGTGATAAATAGAGCATTTGCTCCTGTGGAGCAAATGCTCTATTTATCACAATGGTTTCACAAAGTGACTTTTACAGAAGCGCTAAAAGGCGTCAATATGCGGGAATGGTTTAATTGAACAAAGTGTTAACCCAACAAAGACAGTTAATAAGTGTACTGATCCTTGTAAACAGTGAAGACCCTAATCAGCAAAGGCCTATGATCAATGTATGCACTATTTAATTGTTATTAAAATATTCTCGCAATATATGAAGGAATGGGTTAACCCATTACATCATAGGCTATTTTTAGATACAACCTCTTTGAATAAATCTACCGAATAGGAGCATTATCTAGAGAAAAGGAAAATTTTAGAATTTTGTAGTTTGAAACCATTGTGATAAATTAAGCATTTGCTCCTATAGGAGCAAATCGAGGCCTTAGTGCAAAACTATTGTAACTCCTTCACTTTTTGAAGAAGTTACAATATTTTTTCACCAAGCCCTCGAAATGCTCTATTTATCACAATGGTTTCTGAAAGTGACTGTTACAGAGTCGTCAAAAGTCGTCAATATGAGGGAATCCGAATGGGTTAAACACTGATGGACCTTTCCCCTTTGAAAATTTTGCATTTTATATATAACTAAATTATATTTGAATAATCCAAAACCCTTCATGCTAATTCATCTATCATAGGCAAACATTTTAAAAAAAATTCGATCAATGCTTTCCCTGAAGGCTACATAACATACGCAGTTCAGGTGGTAACAATCTGTGGATTTCATAGTTTTCCTTCTCAAACAGGAACAGCTGGGTATTGATCTTGAGAATGGCCTTAATTAAATGACTTGATCCTTTACATGGTGGATATGCTTTTACGTGCCTTTGCAAACTGAGTAGACCTAAATTAGACAACTCCTGCACCATCTGATCAGGATCTGCTGTTTGCTTAACCCTTTCCCTGTTCTATACATGTTTATTCCAAATTTCAATATACCTAGAATAAATCTTCATGGAAAAAGTAGTTATAATGAAATATGGAAGGTGGATCATTGTAGCCATTTTAGAAAGCAATGAAACAGATCTATCAAATTCCAATAGCAAACAGAGTAGACCCTGATCAGACGGCTCATCTAGTCCAAATAATCTGACATCACGCAAGCTTATTTTTCATTCAAATTATTCCGATATCATTCTTCATTTTGTTTTTTATCATTCATATTCATATTTATTTTTCATATTTCGCAGGAATGATGAAAATTAAAAAAATTAATAACAAAATAGAAAAAAAACAGATATAAAAGAATAAAAACGTGTCATATGAAGAAAGATAATTATGTTATATTTCGAAATACAGAAGTTTTATATTATAGAACTAACGGCCCATCTAGGAGCCGTCTGATCTGGGTCTATTCTGTTTGCAAATGCGTGAAAACACATTTATATGCGGGAAAGGGTTAATTGAATGTTTATGGCATGGGCGCACTTCTTTCGAACCTCTTAAACTTTGACCAGGACACATTTACAGTGAATATTCTACCGTTTCGGCCTCGCCATAAACATCGTGTCCATGTGCCATTCCAAAAAGTCAGCTAAAATATTCATGATGTCATTATTTCTTATATGAAAATCAATCACATAAATAGTTATGGGTGAATGATTTAGGAACAGCATCACAGTAGCTAATTATTACCTGAATTATAACTGTCATGCAATAAAATAGATTGTATCTTGATTTGAGGAAATCTTACAGGACAGATTACATTTGTAAACTGAGATAAGAGATATTCCAAAATATAACGGTTCTGAAAATGTAGGCCGGATGCTGGTAAGTACTCGACACGCCTCTTACCTGACAGTGTGTTTTGGTTGACCCCTCAAAATCGTATAGCAGTGACCAGATCACAGCAAATGCTGTTGCAAAGGCTGGCAAGCTCATTGTCATGATTCCTAACGATCTGAATGTCACTCTAAAGATGTTATTTGATCGCGAATGCTCCATGTTTTACGGTTGGATGCTGATGTATGCAGCTGCTTGTCTTCAACACTCTACTTTCACTTCACGCAACACCGCATATGTACATGTATATATTATCGGGTATGCACTAAAACACAGACCGCTCGGCTGAAAAAGGGACAAATGCGGTAAACAATCTCACTACGCAAAATTTACGAATGGAATGTTAAGTTTGGTAACAGTTTTGCTTTATTTTAGAGGCAGGTCTTAAACACGAAACGGAGAAATGGAACACAGTGAAAACAAAACACACAATGAAAATTTATGGGTCGATTTTTACCGTTTTTAAGCATTATTGTTACTTTACCCTTTCCTTCATATTTATATGTTTCTTTAGTTTCTGAAATGGCTACAGTGTTTCACCTCCTATATTTGATTATAACTATTTTATCCATGTATATACTCACGGGGCACCGTCACAATGAACCTCGACAGAAAAAAAATGTATGAACACTAGATATATTCATACATTTTTTTTTCTGTCGAGGTTCATAATTCATTGTGAGGGTGCCCTGTGTATATACTCAGTAGGTCTTGAAATTTGGAAGATGGGTCTGGTCAGGGTCTTCTCTATTTGCTGATGGAATTTGATAGATCTGTTTCTTTAGTTTCTGAAATGGTCACAATGTTTCTAAATTCATTTCCTATATTTCATTATAACTATTTCATCCATGTATATATATATACTCAGTAGGTATTGCCATTTGGAATACGTATAGAACAGGGAAAGGGTTAAGGTAAAATCGATTGAATTAGACCAAATAAAACACGATTTATCCATTGATGACTGTAAAATATCGGGTTTTTACTGAAAATTTTCTCTACGGGTTGGCGAAATGGAGAGTTATATAAATAGTAGAAATTGAAGTAAAAACGTCATGTATATACATGTATGTCGGGGTTTTTTGTTGTATTTTTTCAGGCTTTATGATTACAAATTCTATTGAATTCGACCAAGCTAAACCTAACTTGTCAATTAATAAATGTACAATTAAGTTTTTTTTACTAAATAGAAGTCCATTAATTGCGCCACTGGAGAAATGGAAAGAAACACGCAATGGAAATAAAAACATTAACGATGTGTCGATTTTGTTGTAGTTTGTAAGTCTTATGGTTATTGTAGGATAAACTCCTTTGAATTAAACCAAACTAGACATGGCGTATCCAGAAAAATGTATTTACATGATGTGTGTGTTACTTTCCATTGCGCCACTAGAGAAACGGAAAGAAAACACACAATGGAAATAACATCATTTATTTGTCATATCAGGTTCCTTTCTGTACAACTTATGATTTCTGTAAGATAAACTCCTTTTAATTAGACCAAATGAACCATAATATGTCCATTTATAAATGTGATCTATATTATTTCATAAGTAAACAGACCAGACCCTGATCAGACGGCGTCTTGATATACATGTATTTGCAATTTTATCTTTTACTCCATTGATACATCTTTTAACGCCTTTGAAAACATTAGATTCAGATCAAACGGCTCTTTAACCCTTTCCCTCATATAAACGTGTTTTCATGCATTTGCAAACAGAGTAGACCCAGATCAGACGGCTCCTCGAGGAGCCGTCTGATCAGGGTCGACTCTGTTTGCTAATAGAATTTCAAAGATATGTGTCTTTACATTCTAAAATGGCTACAATTTTCCATCCTCCATATTTCGTTATAATCATTTTATCTATGAATATTCAGTAGGTATTGAAATTTTGCTTAATACAGAACAGGGGAAGGGTTAATGAAAAAAGACCCAACATTTTCGAACGCACCCATGGTCACATGAACAATCAGAATGCTCTTGTAATTGATTATAAAACACATCCTTGTGCAAGCTGCTGCACAATTAAATTACAGTAGAACCCCTCTATTTAAACCGGATGTTCAATTTATTGTAAATATCGGTCTTATAGACAGGTGGCGAAATTTGCTCCTTTAGAAGCTTTCTGTATGCCTTGCACCCGGTATCAAGCAGCTATCTGTCTGAAAGAATTTAAATTCTTCTCTTCTAGAATTCCGGTTTAGAGGGGTTCTACTGTATATAGTTTTTAACACAATGAGCGACATTTATTATATAAACACTCGTACTTCCCATCCCATAAGTACATGTACACATAAATTATTACATGAACGTAATCATGATACATTATCTAATTAGGAGAACACATATTTATTTTTAAATAGAGGTGCAGGTATATATAAAATGCGTTCACTGTTTTCAACACACAACCAACCACAGACATATACACACATGTACACATGTATGTATATGTCTCCTAATCAACGCAAATATATATGATTATGTAAAACCGACTTAATTTAGTTATGTACCTTCAGCATGTGTCATCGGAAAATCGTATTTAATACTATGAATTGAAAGTATTTTTTTCTAAACGTTCTTGGTTATTTATTTGATTTTCAAAACCATCGACAATCCTATCGAAACCGACATTTAAAACCCATTTAATTGTGGGAGTTTGAAATATTTTAAACATCGATTACAAAGTCACGTTTTGCAAGTTTCCAAAGTGTAAATCGTGAACCGTGTCACAGAATTTTGATTTTAAAAATCCGCATAGGAGTTATGCAATATTTATTTTTGAGACCTTTGAAATTCTGCCTCCCAGTACGTTTCTTTTGACGTTATATGTTATCACAATACGTTGAAAGTCACACAAGTCCCTCACTGAGACAAAAGGGGGGGGGGGTGCAGAAAACCCAGACAAGTTTGAAAAAGCCGACTTCTTGAAATGTTTATCTGCCTAAAACATAAAAAACGATGGCCCCGATTTGTTGCGTAATCTAATCATGATCTCGATCATATCTATATCCAGTGGAGAGCTTATATCGTAAGTGAGATTTTCCACTAAGCTCTCTGTCCCTCTTTCTGTTTCACTGTCTGTATCTCTCTGTCTCCCTGTCTCTGTCTCTGTCTCTCTCTGTCTCTGTCTGTCTGTCTGTCTGTCTGTCTGTCTGTCTCTCTCTCTCTCTCTCTCTCTCTCTCTCTCTCTCTCTCTCTCTCTCTCTCGCTCTCTCCCCCTCTCTCTCTCTCTTTCTCTCTCTATATTGATAAATTTTTACCTACGGATCTGACATAATATGATATCAAGGGATATTGTGGCTCAACCATTTTATATTCGCTCGTATGATATATTTTAAAAATGTTTTCATGATCTACTTGTTGTATATGTATTATTACTGACAATTAAAATAAAACATAATTAAAAGCAAACGTAATTGCGCCAAAATTCCACAAATTAAGTTAAACCGTTCTCATGCTGAAAAATAGTGTATACTTAACCGCTGAAACTTTTACTAATGTCTGATTCTTTCAATATTTTGAGGAACTAATGCACTTGGAAGATCCCTTTCTATCCACAAGTGTAATGAACTGATCATTACACACGGCGAACTAGGATCGCAGAGTGATATAAGCCCTTACCTTACAGTATGAGGCCCCTGAAGGGAAGCAAAACGACGCCTATATTAACAACGCTAATTAACTGCTACAAATATTAAACTTTGCAGTATAATAAAATCGTTATACAGATCATTGGCGGGATACCTGACTTTTTATTCCCTGCTGAGGAAAATACATGAAGCCCTCGCCTGTAAGGAGGAAACAAAAAGTCAGATACCCCGCCAATGATCTGTATAACTAATAGTGTGCACCATGCAGACCCCATCAGAAGGCCAATGTGGGCGTTAAATTGCGGACAAACTCCACTTAGAATTTTACATATGATATATACAGTAGAACCTATCTAAAGCGACCATTAAAAAGAGGTTATAAATATGGGTCTTTAAGACAGGTAGTAGCTTAATGCAGATCAAAAGTAATGCATAACACCCATATTGAAACTTTCTGCATTACTGCAGAAACTGTCTCTACTGTGTTTTCAAAAGCGTAAAAAGCGATTGTATAATGGAAATGGTTAATATAATTACATCTATATAAGACGTTGAAACAAATTTCTTTCACTAAATGGATACAACGCTTGTAAGCGATATGGGATTGATAGGTTTGAATCCCCCTTTATTTTACAGACTGGTGTTATCGAATTCTTTATTTCTTGAATCAGTTTTCTTACACTTACAGTAAAACTCGCCTATAGCGACGATACAATAAATAAATACGGTGTCTATTAGAGCGGTTGGTTGCTTAATGCAGGACAACAGTAACACAGAAAACTCAATCAGGAGATTTCTGCATAACTTTAGTCATCCGTTTCCATATGTCTTAAGAAAAGTCCACGGCCAGGTAAAAGGTAGTAATTTGGTTTATATTTGTCGTATGATAATGGCATAATTTTCATGGACATTCGTGACAATGCCCGATGCTGTAGAATCAGATCTATATTATTTCATAAGCTAAAACGGGTAATTTATAAAGATAAATTTATGAATGATTATAGCAAACGGTGCCACCTTAGGGTTCCTCGTTCTGCACAGTCGGCTTCTTTCCCATACGGGGAACCACGGGGAGTTTGTAGGTTAAAGCAACAATGGAGTTGTTTAAATAAGCCTTTGCTCAAATGTTATCAATTTATTGCTGATATCAACTTTTTCCTTCACATATTTATATACGCATTTTCACGAATTTGCAAACAGAGTAGACCCAGATCAGACAACTCCTATAAGAGCCGTCTGAACAGGGTCTGCTATGTTTGCGTATGAAATTATATAGATCTGAATATACATTGTCTGCCAATACCAAATACCGACTGTTCATCTAAAACTCTGATACATAATCGTTGTGTCGTTACGTATTACTTGAACACGAAAACAGAGAAAATGGTTCTAAGGGAGACGAGTGTAGCACAGATGTCTGCTGGTCGCAATGAATTTACATCTTTTAAGATGGCGTTACTTCCTTTTTGAAGTTTATTTATTTCTATTTAGACCAGTGAACAAAATGAACCAATTATGATTTATTTAACTTACTCCATAAATATGTCTTTATAAAGGCCTTTGCTAACAGACTAGACAGAAATCATACGACTCCTATAATCTTATTAATTTTCATGATGCCATTGTCTATTACTTGAATATTCACCTGGAACCAAATTGATTGTAAATGCGAACCATATCGTGATTAGGAGGGAAACTACTAATGACACACAATAACTGATGATTTATGTTTGTGTCGTTCTTGTTATACCCCACGAAACGCAATTGTTCGGGGTATATAGTTTTGAACACGCCCATCAGTCCGTCCGTCAGTCAGTCAGACTGTCTGTACGTCCACGTATCATAATGCATAGTTGCTCATCTAGCACGTTCATTTCTTGAACAATTTATCTCTTATTTCCTTTAAGAATTCTAATGAATACAAGCTTGGGTGAGTTTCATTTTCAGAGGAATCTATCATTTGGGAACCACTTTTTTCTGACAATGTGGCGGCATGAAGTATTGGTGAGCTTGCTCACTAAAGTTCTTTTAATTATTTCTGCTGTTGTTGTTTTATAAACTAAAGAAAAATATCTACCTATTTCCATTAGCAAACAGAGCAGAACCTCATCACCGTCTGATCTGGGTCTTATCTGTTTGCATATGCGTGAAAACACGTTTATATATGAAGGGAAGGGTTAATCACACCTTCGCAAATAGAGAAAAAAAACCATACCAGGCCGCTTCTGTAGGAGTAAATTAATTAGGGTCTGCTCTGCTTGCCAGTCGAACTTTAAGCTACAAATGGTGCTTAGCATGATGTGGCGTCAGATACAGCAATGCATTGGTGTTCCTGTCGTGCAGGAGCGTAGCTCAATTCGAATGTACTGTACACACTATGGCAATAGGGTTCCGGAGGCATGCTCACCCGGGATCATTTAAACCATTGTGATAAATACACTGTAGAACTCTATTTATCACAGCGGTTTCAAAGGATGGCTTTTATAGATTAGCCAAAAAGGTGTCAAAGTGAGGAAATGAGTTAACGCTTACATGGTAAGACAATACTTCTAACAAAGTCTCCCCCCTCCCCAGCCTTCATTTTTTGTTCCATAATGGCAATGATAATGTTTTTACCTTTCAGATGATGTCGCGCACGTGCGTAAGTGCGTATCGCTAACTTCAGCCCGGTCTTGAGATGGATACGCCTTAACCTATACCTACCTCTTGATTTCAGATGATAACGTTGGATAATTCTGTTCAAGTATTTATGTTATAAAATGCCACACTGGGCCGTTGATCAGTTTCAGTTGCAAACAGATAACATATGAGGACATACTTATTAAATGAAAAAACTAACGAGCGATCTGGACACAAACTGTTGTCAGTTGATACACTATTACCATGTATACATTTGCAAAACTATTGTAACTACAGTAAAACTCCTCTAAACCGAAATTTTAACAAAGAACAGTTCATGGTTTAGTCAGATGGTTGCTTAATGCAGGGTGAATGTCATGCAGAAGGCTCCGAAGAGAGCTGTTCCCTAAGAAAACCCAGCAGACGATGAGCCGTCTTGTCTATGTCTGTTCTGTTTATAAATGTATGAACAGGTGTCTATATGAGAGAAAGGCTAAACCCTTATCCTGCCTAAACATCATTTCTGTCGTAACTGATAAGAAACAAGTTTTAATAACCTGCAATTTGATCAAGATTTTGAGCAACTACTGACCGAGTGTCAAACAGTTCGGATCCTGATAAGACACCGGGTTATTCGGCCTCTCATTTGGACCCAAGCTACTTGAAAATGTTGGACAGGATAATATTTAAAACAGATAGCAGCTTAATGCAGGACGATCTATAGCCGAAATATCCCGAGTTTTCTGCATTTCTTTTAACTATAGTTAAAGCAGCCACCTGCTTTCACAGAAACTCTTGAATTATCTGCAGAGCAGTCATTCTAGCTGCTTTCAACGACACTCTTGAATTATCTGCAGAGCAGCCATTCCAGCTGCTTTCATATACAGGGCGGTCATTCCAGCTGCTTTCAACGACACTCTTGGATTATCTTGGATAGAGCAGCCAAAGAAACTATATATTTATCTGCAGAGCAGCCATTTCAGCTGCTTTCAAGGACACTATTGTTTTATCTGCAGAGCGACCATTCCAGCTACTTTCAAAGACACTATTGATTTATCTGCAGAGCAGCCATTCCAGCTGCTTTCAAAGACACTTTTGATTTATCAGCAGAGCAGCCATTCCAGCTGCTTTTAAAGACACTATTGATTTATTTACAGAGTGGCCATCCCAGCTACTTTCAAAGACACTCTTGATTTATTTGCAGAGCAGCCATTCCAGCTGCTTTCAAAGGCACTCTTGATTTATCTGCAGAGCGTGAATACCCATGTAAGAACTACTGACAGTGCATTGTATAGATATCACAGAAAACTCCTCTAACGCATCCACTTAACGGATAAACATGGTTGTCTGTCTAGTGCATACTGCAGGACGACAGCAATGCAGAACGCTCCTCTGAAGTTTTATCATGGCATTATGAACAAGATGTGTTTTTGAAACACAATGCCCCCGCCAAATTTGACCTTTGACCCTGAAGGGTGACAATGACCTTGACATAATTTGCAGCTTCATGAGATACATATGCAAGCCAAATATCAAGTCTCTATCTTTACTGTTTCCAAAATTATGAACAGTGTTAAAGTTTATGACATGGCCTATGTATTTGACCTCTGACCTTGAAGGATGACATTGACCTTAACTTGTCACCCCTCAAAATATGCGGCTTTATGGGATACATATGCATACCAAATATCAAGTCTCTATATGTACCGGCTCAAAAGTTATGATTAATGCTAAAGTTGTCCCCAAACAGACACACAGACAACGGACAAACAGACAGGACAAAAAAAATTGCCTGCGGATCTGATCCGGGGGAAATATGTCGTTGAAAGCGACCGGAATGCAAATATGTAAAAAAAAAGATTTTTTTAATAAGGACAGAAACTGTGAAATTAGATCTAAATTATTACATAAACAGAGCTATACCTACAACTGGTCTTACTCATTTCACACTCGGGACACATTCCTAATGTTTTGGTCCAGAAAAGGCGCTAAGTAACCCTGTGTCTTATCGAGATACGAACTGGGCAACACTCTGCGTATTATCGGGGTACAAACTGGGTAACACTCTGTGTATTATCGGGGTACAAACTGGGTAACACTCTGTGTATTATCGGGGTACAAACTCGGTAACACTCTGCGTCTTATCGGGGTAAAAACTGAACCACGCTGGCTCTTATTGGGACTGTTTGCCACCCTCGCTGTAATTTAGAGGAAAAAGGAAAAGACAAACGAATTTTTAAAACAATGTAGCTGATGACGGTTTAACCGATGATAACGTCTTTTCTTTTTATTGAAAACAAATAGCAGTGAATATATTTAACCCATTCATCACTGGAGACGAATGCTGATAACATTGAAAACAGTTTGGAACCAGATGAGACGCCAACTAACTGTGCATCTCACCAAGATCCAAACTGTTTGTGATCCTGATAAAGTATCAATTAATTATTTTCTGTTAATCATGGAAGAGTTTCTGTTCATAAAAAAAGAGAAAAGTAAAAAACACTGATGTTGGTTCATGACAGATTCCCAAGTTTGAAATAGTTCATTGTACTTTCGTGAATATGATTGTTCTATTGACCTTAACCCCAATTATGCTGAATTTTCAATTTGACTATTCGAAATTCTAAAAGAATTACGGTGAATATTCCGGGATTTTAAAAGAAAAATGTAACATTCGTACTGTGCAGACCCTGATGAACTGGGAATCAACACCAGTGTCTTTTTTTAAAAAAAAAATCTCTTTTTTTAATAACAGAAACTCTGTCAGGATTAACAGAACATAATAAACTGAAACTCTATCAGGATCACAGTTTGGATCCTGATGAGACGCCGAGTAAATTGTTGTCTCATCTGGGTCTACACTGTTTGCAAAGGGCTTTAGTGTCTCATGTCCCCCACTGTAGGAATTAAATGGTAACCAAGGTCAACCCTTATCATGTCAAAAAATGTCTGCAAAAACTCTAATCTTGAGCAAGTTTCACTCATTTCCGATTCCACACATTGTTGAAAGAAGCTCCTGGTCGAGTGTCAAACAGCCTGGATCCTGATAAGACACTGAGTTACTCACCGTCTCATCTAGACCCAAGCTGTTTGCAAATGCCATTCATCTGGCATCTAGCATGCTTAAGGTTTTAGCGTGAAACCTACTACTACTATCACAGTACTATGAATGACGTATATGGAGGTATTTTAAGATTACTACGACGGTACTGTATGTTCTTACTCTTGACCCTACTATTAGCTCTTCTGGCCAGACTACATTTTTGGGTTTTAAAGATTTTAAAACGTACATATCGTTTACTTCTTGAATGAGTAGCGTAAATGTATGGAAGATGGAGATCGTGGATATCAATTTGATTGATTATTATAATAGCACTTGGTCACAGGCATATTTGACTATTGCAGAAACTGTAAAATCATTATCTATATTTATCTATAGGCAAACAGAGCTGACCCTGATCAGACGACTCCGGCAGGAGCCGTTTGATATGGGTCTATTCTGTTTGCAATGGCATAGAAAGGCATAGAAAGAGGTTACTGTATAACACCAGGTGCGGATCCAGGATTGCAAATTAGGGGGGGGGGGCGTATAATTATTTTTGGAGGGGGGGGGGGTAGATCTTTATGTTTGATGACATACATAAATAGTGTGTTTGTAATACATGTTGAAAAAGAGCTTAATTGGGTGAGGGAAATAAAACACTCCTACTGAATCATTGTTTTATTGATTTTAGTAGATACAACGACCACTAAATTACATCAATTATTTTGTGTTAAAGGCAGGGGGCTGCTTAAAGCAAAGTGAAAGTAAAACAGAACGCTCCTATGGGAGCGTTCTGTTTTACTTCACCTTGCTTTAAGCAGCCACCTGCTCTAAATACTAACTAATTAACACACTTAAGTGGTCGTTATAGAGAGATTTTACTGTATATAGATCTAGAATATTACTAAAATTTGTTTTGGCAATTTTAGGGGGCGTACGCCAGCTCCGCCCCTCTAAATCCGCGCCTGAACACGCAGAGCAGGCCTGTCTGATCAGGGTCTGTCCTGTTTGCATATGTCTTACAGCCTCTGCTGTTTGCCATGGCATTGCATTACCTCATAAATGTTTTAGTACAAAAAATAAGTAATTTATATTCAATATCGGCAGCCTTGCATGAATATTAATGGAGTATAAATGGTTAAGTTTCAACCTTTCTATCATTTGAAAAATAATTACATGGAAATGGTCACAATCAACAATGTACACCAGAATCAACAACAGCTTTCATAAATGGGATGTAACTCTTTTGCTGCCAAATAATAAACCTTCTGAGTTTACTGTCTGGTTCGGGTTTTAGAAAGGAGTTGTCTCCATTTCTTTCAGATAACATTATCAGAGTGGCAAACAAGTTAAACATTGGTGAGACACCGGGCCTTATCTGAATCCAAACTGTTGGCAAAGATTAGATCGCGGGTTCGTAAAAGATGGCGACACGTTATGGTTCTGCTTATGCAGCGGTGCTTTGTACACAAGTGCCAGACGTCGAGTACCTACCTATACCCAGCCGTTGGGTTGGATCTGCACTTTTTGCAAATATCTGACAGAATTTTCCCGCTTGATGCGTTTAAAAACATCTTTGAGAATCGCTTTCTGAAAAATTCGACCAATTCGCCTTAACACATGTTAAAAGGGTTGAAAAGCGCGACGACGAATGGATTTTATTGTCCTTGGTCGAAGGTTATAAAACTTGTGAGCAAGCTCAGAATCTGACCAATCAGATGCTTGAGAATGATCTCAGACTCGGGCAATAAGTTTTATAACTTCGGGACCAGGTTTGATGTAACTGTTGTAAATGCTTCGTATATGCTTCT
This sequence comes from Azorinus chamasolen, assembly GCA_963576725.1. Lineage (NCBI taxonomy): Eukaryota > Metazoa > Mollusca > Bivalvia > Cardiida > Solecurtidae > Azorinus > Azorinus chamasolen. The sequence goes on along the minus strand of OY755242.1, from coordinate 33,978,089 downwards.
ACAGTAGAACTGCAGGCAGAATGCTTCCAGGCAGCTTTCTGCATCACCTTCGTCCTATATTAAGCTACCACACCTTAAAAACATAATTACACATTTATTGAGATTTTTGTTGTATAGATGACAATTCAAATGGTCAAAGTAACAACAATCTGTATGCAAGCCAACATGGCTGATAACCTGCAAATGAGTATTGATGGATTCAAAAAAGAAACTAAGAGCACAATCATTTACAACATGTAGAGCATGTTCCGTATTGCAGTGTATCAGGATATCAGAAAAATACACTATCGCGACTGCATTAATGTAGATCCAGATAAGATACGCAATCGGATCTGTTTCATCTGATTCATTTTAGTATAAAGTGATGAACAGTGATAACGCTGACAGACACTGGGCTCCGATCGTAACTTCGGATTTCCATCACTGAGTCACATTCATGTAGATATCTCTCAGCAGGTCGACGTATTTATTCATGAGTCTGAAGGGTAAAACTGAGAATACAGACCTGAAGATAAGGTTGAGTACAGAAAACCCCGTTAATGCAACCACCTAAAAGAGGTATACTTCTGGGTGCTAGATGCAGGTGGTAGTTTAATGCAGGACAAAAGTGATGCAGAAAGCTTTATGTATTACTTTTGTCCTGCATTAAGCAACCACCTGCTTATAAAGACGCCCATGTTTATTCATTGAGTGGTCGCATTAGAGAGGTTCTTCTGTATTTGAGTTCTCCGTCCAATCCTGTCGTGTCGCTACTCATTATAGCATCGCCTCACTGAGATTATTCAAATGAGTAGCAGTAAACTGGGATTTGATTGAAAAATAAAACATATGATAGATCAGTACGCATTTACAGATCTGACAAAGCTGAAGAAATGATAAAATATATTGGAGGAAACGATGGGTTGCCAGCATGAGGCGCGAAACATACCATCGAATTCATTAGTGGCCACTAATAGGGAAACAGGTCTGACTAAAGAGTCCCTGTGTATGAAATAGTTTAATAGCAGCTGCACGATTTGTTTCAAATTAGATATCGGTAAAATAAGCCTTGCAAGATCAAAGTTAAATTAATTCAGAATACATTTTAGAAAAGCTCTTAAGAAATGCAGGTAAACTGTGGTTATATAATTTATTGAACACATAAATAAAACAGACTAATTCCATGAACCCAGAAAATGAAATAGGCTAGTCAGATGGGATTGTGGGCGATGAACGAGGACATGAATCGTTTATGTACCCCTTTATTCTATAAATACGCATTTTAATGCATTTTCAAACAGAGTAGACCCAGATCAGACGGCTCTTATAGGAACCGTCTGATCTGGGTCTGCTGTTTGCTTAATGAAATAATACAGATCTAATTGTTTTGTTTCTGTCATCTCCAAAATTTGATATATACATGTACTATTAAGAACATACACCTAGTTAATATTCATGGTGTCATTATTTCTTGCATGAATGTTCACGGATGAAAGGGTTAAAGTCAAGTGTGAAAACTGAAATAGACATTTTCTTCTTTTTGCTCGGCATAATTATTAACCCTTTCCCTCATATAAACGTGTTTTCACGCATTTGCAAACAGAGTAGACCCAGCTCAGACGGCTCCTAGAGGAGCCGTCTGACCAGGGTCTACTCTGTTTGCTATTGGAATTTGACAGATCTGTTTCTTTGCTTTCTAAAATGTCTACAATGTTCCACCTTCCATATTTCATTATAACATTTGTGCTAATGAATATTCAGTAGGTATTTGGCTTAACTACAAAACAGGGAAAGGGTTAAAGGGTACAACTAACGATATCAAGTATTAGCAACTTTACATTTTCTTACGGAGAGTAGTATGAGCAGGGTTGTCAACGACCAGTACCCGCTTTGGGTATCAGGATAGATTAAAATCTCGATACTGCGAACACTCAAATACGTACCATTACTGATCTTTAACACAGGTGGCAGCTTAATGCAGGATGAAAGTCATGCAGAAAGCTCCTCTAGGACGACTTTCACCCTGCATTAAGCAGCCACCTGTCTACAAATACATACATCCTTCTTTTCTAACATTTCGTAGTATCGAATATTTACTGTAACATTTCGTAGTATCGAACATTTACTGTATTTATCAATGTTTCATAAACTGGAAATAAATACAACAGTTGCTCACTGTATAGACAATATCAAGAAACAGAGATTAGTCTGGGTCTACAATGTTTCCGTAAACTAAAAACGTTGAGAGACCACATCTGCACTGAATAAGGTAGAAGATAACAATTTTAAATAACTGGTGTTTTTTCTAGATTCCTCGCTAGGTGAGATTAGTTCACGACATCGGGAGCTCTTACTGTTCTAACTTATGTTCTGACTTATGACACATGGAAAACTCCTCCCCTTATCTCCGACCAAATGATCCCTAATATACTATAAATAATAGGTCCCTTCAGTCATCAATCACAATCCAACCAGAGGTTTGTCTCCTTACTCAACTGCCGAACAACCAACATGTCATCCCTAGCCAGTATCGTCTTTGCTGCTGTGTGCATTGGCTATGGTACGTAGACTGTTTACTTTACTGTTGTGTACAATGACAGTGGTACGTAAAGATTGTTACTTTACTGTTGTGTATAATGACTGTGGTACGTACAGACTGTTTACTTTACTGCTGTGTACAATATATGTGGTCCGTAAAGATTGTTTACGTTACTGTTGTGTACAATGACTGTGGTCCGTAAAGATTGTTACTTTACTGTTGTGTACAATGACTGTGGTCCGTAAATACTGTTTACTTTGCTGTTGTGTGCAAGGACTGGTACGTAAATACTGTTTGATGTGCCGTTTTGTACATTGGATATGTTGCGTACCAATTACTTACATCAAACATTTTCTGTTAAAGACAGGTGACTGCTTAAAGCAAGTTGAAAGTAAAACAGAACGTTCTGTTTTACTTTAACCTTGCTTTAAGCGGCCACCTGTCCTAAATACTAATTAACATAATTTAGTGGCCGTTATAGAGAGGTTTTACTGTAATGCAACATTTTGAATCAACGAATGTGTGCCTATAACAATTTTCCTGATAATAACTGATATAGGTATTGACCGATCCTAATTATGGGGTTATAGTTTTGAAAATGAAAACTTATTTGTTGAACCATATCGGTGCCGGAGTGGGGCTTTATTCTTATGAGGAAAGGGTATTACATTTTCTTCATAACTTTATTTAAAGTAGTTTTAACACTGTTTAACGTTAGCCGTGTATGTATGACTTCGATGACAACGAAGCGATGGTCTAATATACTCTGGCCTTGCTTGTTTTCACAGCATTCGGCTCTTGTCCAGGCGGATGGGAAGAGTTCAGTGGTAGTTGCTACAAGTTCCAAGTAGATCAACAGGATTGGGTTGGAGCACGGGTAAATAGCATACATACTATATATAGCGGAACCTGTATACAACAACTACACTATTCTGGCGTTAAAGACAGTTGATAGACTAAAACTACACGGAGTGTCATTCTATCATAAGCCCGTGTTCATTAACTGGTTGCTATATAGAGAGGGGTTACGGTATATATGAATTTAAAGACACCTCATATTTTATTATTAACTCGGGATAACTATTATTTCGTAAATGGGGCATTTGTTTAGGTAAACATGTAGTTGCATTCTTCCTTTGGCCAAAACCTATGGTTTCGCCTGAAACTGCTTTATGGTTTATGATACTTGAAATGACTTAAAACAATACATGTGTTTAGAAATAGTCACATATACATATTTAGATCAGACCATGCTCTGGTGTCTGATGAGGATCTAATACGTTTTCCGCTTATCAAACAGCAAACTGCCGGGGCAAACAACATAAACATTGATCAAAAGTAGCGCTTTAACAAAGCTGGTATGTATCATAGTAACCTTAGTCTCATAAAATGCATGTCATACCATCATAACGGATATCATATCGTATTTGATGAAGGCATATATAGTCCCATATAATGCATGTCATATAGGATTTAATGACTAGACCCATGTAACGCATGACATAATTATCATCATAACGCATGTCATATCGTATTTTATACAGCGAATGTGCAAGTGGCATAACAGTGACCTGATGGCCATTGAGACAAAGGCAGAACAAGATTGGTTCAGAACTAAAGCAAGAACGTTCAACCGTAAGTACTCGAATATGAAAGCACTAGTTTGATATATGATTTCCAATCAATTAAATCCAGCAAATATCCAACCATAAGTAATCAATATTTATGCTCCGACTTGAAGAGGTTAAAATACGACTAATCCAGCGACTTTGAACGAGCTCGCTTTATATCATTGTACATATGTGAGGTTCTGAAAATCTATTCCTCAAATTCTTTTATCATAAGGTAAAGCAAACATATCACCACGATCGCTTCCCCTACTTATATCACCATATAACCATTTTGTATGGCGAGGCAGCGAAACCGTTTTCACCATATTCAATGTATACACAATTCCATGATAAAGCCATTAGTGGTTGTCGAAATGACGGATTTAAACGCAAATCATTTCTATTATATACCTAAACTGAAGGACGTGATGATGGTTTGGTCTCATGTGTTGTGTGAAGCGAATATGATTAGCTAAAATCAACTTCTTGTAATCATTTGTCATAATTAATTTGCGTTGTTCTGTATTTCACTGTGGTAAAACGAAATTCACTCGTTATTGGGAGATTTGAGGACCCCAGCTGCCCGGCAAGGGGCCACGAGTGAATGCTTTTCCAAATATGTGATGCTCTTCAGACTTTGTACTAACATATTCTTAAAGGCAGTCTGCCATGCCTGCCTGATATGACAATAACTCTGCATTCACCCATGCTACCTTGCCGCATAACATCCAGCGACCTAACAACAACTGACAACAATCTTCTATCATAACATTGGTTTATTTACGCATTATGTACAACTTAGGTTCAGGTTTGGCTCTGTTGGGCATGGTTCCCGATCCCACCGTGCTTGCCCAATTGGCTAGCAGGTACACCGGACAAGTTGTCGTGTAAGGGCGACCTTTGACAGCCATCCGAAGTGGTATCCCAAATTTATAATTATTAGGCCCAATAGCCACAAAATATGCCCCAATAGGCTTCAACATATGCCCCAATAGGCTTCAAAGTATGCCCCAATAGGCTACAAAATATGCCCCAATAGGCTTCAAAGTATGCCCCAATAGGCTACAAAATATGCCCCAATAGGCTTCAAAGTATGCCCCAATAGGCTACAAAATATGCCCCAATAGGCTTCAAAGTATGCCCCAATAGGCTACAAAATATGCCCCAAAAGGCTTGAATTGAAAATATGCCCCAGAAGGCTCCAGACTGAATAAATCACATGCAAATTTGACATAAGCTTGTTATATAGAGCTGCAACCCCGAGAACGGATGTATCGCCAATTCAACTACGGCAGATCCTGGGAGATCAGTAATCCAGCCATCATCTACAATGGCGACACCCCGGGCCTCTATCAGAATTGCAGTCCTTTTAAAATTATAGTTTGATATAAATATTATTAAATATGTACTTAAATTGTACACATAAATGTTTTGTTCGGATTTCGCTGTCGGCCAATCACCCTTTCAACTTTAAGCAAGCCATAGCCCAATGGCAGTAATTACAATAGACTTCCAGGAACCGCGCCGTTACTGTAATAGATGTAGGTTGTCCCCTATGGTAGTAGCAACACTGTATGCCAAAGTGACTGAAACAAAATAAGAACAAACAGCAGACGACTGTATCTTACAGAATAGGACATACAATGAGACAATAGGGAACATACAACAGTAAAATTAATTAACATACATGTATAATGATATTACATAATAAGCTTCATAAGAAGGTGACGGGCATGCTGCCGGTCACGCATATGCCAATCTGAAAATTACAAGGCATTTCACCGCATAAAACAATAAATAAAAGGGGGCATGTGGTGGGTGGGATTTAAGTCGTCTACAGTGTGAATTTATGACACCATCATCCCACTCACCATGATTAGTTGCAAATCAGAAGACAAAGGAACAAAGGAACTTGGGCGGTCTTTGACTATGTCGCTTCTATCAATGACAAATCGGTGTGCAGTATGCCGCTTCTAACACATACAAAATACAAAAATATGAAGAGCTCAAACTCCAATAACAAACGATTATTGTTGAACAATAATCGCATTTATTGGGAGATTTGAGGACCCCAGCTGCCCGGCAAGGGGCCACGAGTGAATGCTATTCCAAATATGTGATGCTCTTCAGACTTTGTACTAACATATTCTTAAAGGCAGTCTGCCATGCCTGCCTGATATGACAATAACTCTGCATTCACCCATGCTACCTTGCCGCATAACATCCAGCGACCTAACAACAACTGACAACAATCTTCTATCATAACATTGGTTTATTTACGCATTATGTACAACTAAGGTTCAGGTTTGGCTCTGTTGGGCATGGTTCCCGATCCCACCGTGCTTGCCCAATTGGCTAGCAGGTACACCGGACAAGTTGTCGTGTTAGGGCGACCTTTGACAGCCATCCGAAGTGGTATCCCAAATTTATAATTATTAGGCCCAATAGCCACAAAATATGCCCCAATAGGCTACAACATATGCCCCAATAGGCTTCAAAGTATGCCCCAATAGGCTACAAAATATGCCCCAATAGGCTTCAAAGTATGCCCCAATAGGCTACAAAATATGCCCCAATAGGCTTCAAAGTATGCCCCAATAGGCTACAAAATATGCCCCAATAGGCTTCAAAGTATGCCCCAATAGGCTACAAAATATGCCCCAAAAGGCTTGAATTGAAAATATGCCCCAGAAGGCTCCAGACTGAATAAATCACATGCAAATTTGACATCAGCTTGTTATATAGAGCTGCAACCCCGAGAACGGATGTATCGCCAATTCAACTACGGCAGATCCTGGGAGATCAGTAATCCAGCCATCATCTACAATGGCGACACCCCGGGCCTCTATCAGAATTGCAGTCCTTTTAAAATTATAGTTTGATATAAATATTATTAAATATGTACTTAAATTGTACACATAAATGTTTTGTTCGGATTTCGCTGTTGGCCAACTGGCGCCAACCTGATCCCAAGTGTTGGGAATCAGGGGGGCGCCACCGCCAAAAGAACAAGAGCAACCAGCTTTTGGCACAGCGACAATACGGACACTCTTGGGACCAGCTACGGGTGGCTGGCTGGAAAAGGGAACCATAGCATAAACTAATAGCATTTCTAATAATAGTGGAGTAATGTGTACGTGGTGCACCATGGAGGTGGCAAAATAGAGGTACATGTACATTGAAAGGGGGGCGTTACTGTTAAAACTGGCTTAGACTGAGGATACGGTGCAGATTTGTCCCGGTCTACATATTTTTAACATTGAATCATAACCATATTGGTCGGTCTTAGAATACTTGACGTGAACAGTGATAGAATCTCCATTTTCCGTCGATTCTAACATCAGAGGTGAAGAAAACTTTTGAAATATTGCTTGAACGGAAGAAGGCAGAAAATTCTAGGCAATACGCTGCAGTGAACAATCAAGATTCAGATGGATAGATTTTAGATAGATGATTTTATTCAGGAAAATAAGGCAATATGCCCATCTTAACAGATATAAGCGAAATATACCGTTCAATGGTGTCAAACAAAAATATAACGGTCAAAGGGAGCTAACTCATACAGGTTCCAAACATAATGGAGGATGAGTTATTTCCCTTCTAATAAGTACTAAACTGTAACTATCCCAGGATGGAGTAAACAAAATATCCTTAAAATTCTATATTATTTACCACTTCCATGACTACTCATCAGAATCATCAGTTCAAGATGATTCTAATGAGCAGACACACGAACGAGTTCGGTGGATACATAACAAATTTTACTATTTCAATAGTACCCTTATCCTTTGTCTAAATTCCTGAATTCATAACTAGTACAAAACAAAACCTTACACACGCACACAAATATATATATCGACTGATAGAATTTGACCTCATTCCTATTATATTGTTTTGTCTATTAGAGTAACAATTCTATGCATCTGTATACATTAACATAAATACCAGGTAGGTTGAAATGATGGATATAAGAAATTCATGTGCAAATGGGAAACAAGTTCTGCGGCAACACCAATTAGATTTAGCCCCCCTAGAGATTTGAAGGAAATCATTATTTGTGATATCAACTAGGTTACGTAGTTACATTGAGAACTGAAAGCACTAACATATAAGCGTGCCGCATTGTGTGCGAGGCAATTCAAGGAAAGACAAGCGATGAACAATACAATAATGGCGACAAATGCAGTTCAAAACTGTTCAAACCCTTGTAGCCCAATAGACACTGCACTGTCTGTGCAAAACTGCAGGCTGTTGCTACCTAGCTATGACTTATCTGGAATATGATACACTCCATTAAATCATTTAAGAAATGATACCCAGAGGTGAAGATCCTGCTCGACAAATGCTGTTATCTGGAGTTTGTGATGGGATTTTTGTATACCTATCAATTGAGTCATAGAAATGCTGCAGAGTTGCTCTACTTGATCAGACCGCTCTACTAAACAAGAGGGCCATGGCGGCCCAGAAATAGCTCAACAGACAAGCAGGAAAAGAATTATGACGTTCATCGTACTGATGATGCTTAATTAATAGGGTTTCATAATCGGCCGAATTTATAATCGATCATCGGATATAATCTGACAGACCACTTCGATGAATCATAGATTTACAATTGAAATGAGAAATTTAGATTTTGAGTATAAATTTAGTAACGAAAGGCTTAAAATTGACAATTTATTTTTTAATTGCACATCTGAAGATAAATACATACATTTTTAATGTAGTAAAGTGTTTTCATACATTTTATATCAGAAACAATATAGCTATTTTACATAGAATATAATAAAAGAAAAATATTATTTCGATTAATCGATCATTTGATTTTGTAATTGATTATCTATTGAATGAGCACATTCGATCAATCATCGGAAATAATCGATCATCGCTGAAACACTATGATGCTATGTGCCTAATATTAAAGCTGACTGTAATGTATACATATGTCTCAATAGAAAACAAGGCGCCCCTGGGACTGGGTTAATATCTACCCAGGAACACAATCGATGTATTTGTTGACGACTGACAACGCACATCATGCGGTCCCAAAAAAAATCAAAAAAAAAATCACCTCGAGCGATTGGGCTCTGGTGAGTGAAATTTGAAAGTTACCAACCGTAGATAGAAATTCATGTAAGCTATAACCTTCTTGTGAGCAACCATATCCACAAGCATTTCATGTAGCTCCTTGAGTCCATGTAAAGGGATGCGAATAAGCATATACACTGAATCTAGCGCTAAGCCTAAAATGTCAGAGTAGTGCAACAATCAATAGATACTTCAATGGCGAAAGGAACTGAAAGTCCACTGCATACTAAAATTATTGAAAAGAAAATTGATGCGTGTGCCAGAAAGGCATCAGTTCACCATTGCATTGTCATATGTTCGGTCACCTAAATGGGCTTGACCATAACCCACCACTAGGGGACAACTACAGACACCCAGATTCTAAAGACCCTGGCTGCACCAACACCAACTGCGCCAACTCAACATATTGACCTGACATTATCTTGTTGTTAAGAGTTTGCGACACATAGAACCCAATCGATGAGTGGACGCTAGATGTTGGTGCAGGGTTTGGATCTAGGACCGAAGCTGTCACCTCACCTGGGCCTGCAAACAATTCAACACCAACGCATTACCTATGAAATGTCCAAGCTGACTAAATGGAGACACCTCCAGCTGGGTGGATGGTTGGCCCTGGTTGGTCATCCTTGTGGAACGCTGCATCTGACTGGCTCCTAGAGCTGGGTATCGCCCCTCGCAACTCAACTGGCTCCTCTTGAGCACCATTGCCTCCATTCAACAATCACCCGAGATGGACACTTGCTACGGGCTGAACGTCTTGGCTCATTGTGTGTGGACGATAAATAAAACAAAATTGCTTTAAATATCCATAAAATAAAATTATTTGGTTTGGTAATCAAATATGGTATCATGATCATACTGCCATTTGTGCCAGTGTGTGTGCGCCCCTGCCAGGGGGGGGGGGGTGTTAACTGATCAGAACACTGACAAGAGACTGAAGATCAATAGCTGAACAGCATAGATTCACATTAAATGGTTAAAGCAATCGAAAGAGATCGAAATACATATATAATGTCTTTTAGCTTACATATATATTAAATTTATTTATCCATCATAAAATTGAATAGCTTAATATACATCAATGCTTGTCAATAAAATATCTAAAAAATATCTAGCTCAAGATCCGGTTTGAATAGTGAGTAACTTGACCAACTCTCTCAGCGCGCATATTTACAGCACGCCTAACCAAAACAAGAGTGACGTAACGGGGCAACATAAATGATACGGCTTATGCGTCAGCGATCTAGAAGCTAAGAACGATATTAAACGTGTCTTCGCCCTAGACAATAGCATTTTAAAACAGGAATAATACAAATTTACGGAAAAAACAATATGGCCCGTAACTGAACTCATCTGTATACAAGCAAAGTACACCGAAATGTGTAAATAGCACGAAACCCACAAAAACATGGTGCAAACAATGTTCGTGCAAAGATAGAGTGTAATTTTAACAACTGTAACGATGGTACCGTCGATTAGACCAAAGTATTTAAGTCGTCTACAGTGTGAATTTACGACACCATCATCCCACTCACCATGATTAGTTGCAAATCAGAAGACAAAGGAACAAAGGAACTTGGGCGGTCTTTGACTATGTCGCTTCTATCAATGACAAATCGGTGTGCAGTATGCCGCTTCTAACACATACAAAATACAAAAATATGAAGAGCTCAAACTCCAATAACAAACGATTATTGTTGAACAATAATCGCATCTAAGCTTAAGTCATAAGATGAATTTATAATAGAAGGATAATATAAATCATGTGTTTATACTAATGAAATAATGAACAATACACTTCAGATATGGCGACTGAGCTAATTATTTCTCGGCTTTTTGTGAATCATAACCTTATATTATTCTCATAAACAACTATTTATACATAAAACTCGTCCTTTATAGGGAATAAAAATAACGGTCATGCAACTATACACCTAACTATAATGACCCACTCAACAATGTAGGCCATACGGGTGCCAAAAAGATAGAATACTCAAGAAAACCAGTTACAAACACAACAGGTATGCAAGGCAATCATGCATTTTAGAAGGAGCGCAAGATTGTATACTTTATCTTGTCACATACTCACTTGTTGTGCATACTTGTCCAATGTCAAACAGTTCGGGTCTTAGTGAGACGTTGGATTTCCTTGGTCTCATCTAAATTGCATCTATTTCACTTTGCTAATATAGACACGGGTGATGACGAGGGATTCTGGTTGGGCGCTACAGACTGGACCACGAAGGGCACATGGGTCTGGGAGTCGAGTCAGAATGCACCCTTAACTACTACTTACAGTGTATGGGGCAAGGACCAGCCCAACAATCGTAAAAACAGAGAGGACTGCTTGGCGGCCGTTCACTACTTTGACTACATTTGGAGTGATGAGTACTGCACAGGTCTTGTAATGCAGTATGTCTGTGAACAAAAGTGAGTAATTCTTACGGCATTTCTGCCAAATTATGAGTCACATCTCAAGGTTACATTTGGCACAAAATGTCCGTGGCATCCGCCATAACTTTGATTAGCGTTTTAAATGTTTTACATGATACGAGGTATATGTACGTTATCTACGCGTTAGCAAACAGTCTTGTCAGAGACACACCGATTCGTCTACACTATTTCGAATATTGCGTGGACACAGTTCTCCGTGACACGGCTCTTGGGAGTATTGTTCTCACCGAATATTCAGTAAATTGGTCAAATAAAGTAACGCATTGTCCATCGTGATTTTATAAATGGAAAATACGTAAACAATGTAGACCCTGTTCAAAGGGCAAATATCGACACACTCTAAAGATTCCAAACACGGACAGTTCCTCAAATATAACCGAAAACCATGCACAAGTGCTGAGAATGCCCTCGATTATCAATTGTGTGAACAAGGTGCTGGAGAATGAGAGGCTGTTCAGCCGTTTGTGTGTTTTCTCATTTGTTTATTATTTTTGTTGTAAAGGTATCGATATGGGATTTTGGAGGCAGAATATAGTATTACGCGTTATCATTTATGTCCAGTATAAGCAACCGATATAACACTGATCTACACATACCTATTTTATGTTTGGATGAAATATTAGAACGTATGTATTACAACTGTACATCGGTTGGTCGATGATCATGGGTACATGAGACAGTATGCATGGGGGTTATTGTTAACTTATCTCCCTTATTCGATAAACACAAATATACTAAACGACAAGTAGTTGGATTACTCAGTTGTGTCTCTTATATTTCAATATAATTGATTTGAATTAATTGGTTAGTTGATTTGAAATTTAATGAAATATTATTTTCCTTAAACCCTAAATAATTTAACCATCCGATAGAACTATAGTCCAAAAAGTATAAAATAAATATCGTAATCATTTGATTATTCTTATGTGAGATATTTCAGCCAGATGGTTGTGCAAAGACATCAACGATCAAATCAGAGGAATAGCAGGACATAGAATTTTTCAAAGTTTTTGGGAAATATCAAAATGGCTTGAAACTCATATAAGGAAAAAGGAATAGTCTGTAATGAATAGACGATACTGACCTTATGTGAGTTAATTGGAATGCACGACTGGTAGTCTGGTACCCCGTCAGTTTCACGAAACTTGCCACACACTGCAGTGAATTATGTTGTTTGGTTCCCTTTTCAGGGCCACTAGCGGTCCTCTTGTTGGATAGACTTACCTACGGATTCCGTGCATGAATTTTGTTGTTTTTATGTCTGAATTTATTTATGATAAAGTATGATGAAAACAAAAAACATGTTTCTTTTTAATTTCTTCTACCTCAACTTTAAGTCTACCTCAAGTTTAGGCATAAACGTATGCACATTTTAAAATGCTGATAATATGCCAGTGTTTTCCCTATGTCACACATACATTTAGTAAGAAATATTGACATCATGAATATGGAAAAATAGTCAAACAGGGAGAGCCACACATGGAATGACACCGCACCAAACACCATCAAACAAGAAACGGTAAAGCCACAAGACAAAACATAACAGGACGCATATCAAGACGAAAAACATTAAACATTAAGCATATCAAACAACAAAATTGACCATAGGCTGAAAGCAGGAGTACCGCCTTGGAACGGCCAGTAACCAAAATAAGCTACTGGGGGACTTAAACCTGGTTTACGGGTACCCAACCTCGTCCTTATGTTAATTAAACTCATGTTAATTAGAGTTTTATAATGGCATTATGGAAGAGGAACTATTTTACCACGATAGAAACTGTACAACTATATAATTTCATAAGCAAACAGAACAGACCCTGACCAGACGTCTCCTTTAGCAGCGGTTGATCTTGGTCTAGTCTGTTTGATAGGTTGTTAACTATTTACTCCATAAATATGCCTTTCTACGCCTGGGCGAACATATTAGACCCAGATCATACAGCTCATATATTAGCCGTCTGGTCAGGCTCTGCTCTATTTGCTGACATAGTATAGATATAATTATACAGTTTCTGCCAAGGCCAAACAATGCCGTCTCATTGTATATTACAACGAATTAATCTAATCAATATGCATGATGTCATTTCTCACATGAATATTCATGGAGTAAAGTGTTAAATGGCATACAAAGGGAGTAACGGATGAACGTTATTACGGTAGTTTGGTATAAATATTGTCACGTATGTGCCAGACCTTGGTGGCATTGTGTCCTTATCATTCTAAGTATAACCTGACATTCATTTGCAAACAGTTTTGCTCAAGATATGTCTCCGAATAAATACGAGTAAATCCACGTATCATCAGAATCTATACTGTGTGACACTGTTAATTGTTTCTCCAAAGATTCGGAATGGATTTAAAGTAAGATAGAAAAAGCACCCGAGTTTAATTATGCATCATTTACAGTTAAATATGTATGCATCATTTACCTTTTACTCCATAAATACTCATTTGTACGCGTTTGCAAACAGAGTAAACCCAGATTAGGTTCCTGTAGGAGCCGTCTGATCATGGTCTGCTCTGATTGCTTATGGAATAATATAGATATGACTGTACAAGTTTCTGCCATAGCCAAACTATTTTGTTTGCATGGGCAATTATAAAAACTAATCTAATTGATATGCGTGGTGTCATTTCTTACATGAATAATCATGGAGTAAAGGGTTAATAGTTCAACGCCATGTACGAGACGCAGATTTGCATCTTCCGGTTCCTAACTCGTTGGCAACCTGAATAGCGTGGTCGAAAACAGAAGGGAACAAACCCCCAGCAATGAAAGTAGCAGTGTGTCCCACCATGTAAAAGTTGTTTTACAGTTTGACTAACAAAAAGCCGTAGTTTTACTATTTCCAGTATTTTCTTATACAGATTAACTTCGAGATCTTGAACTCGGATAACTCGAACTTCGGGATAATGCATAAAGACTCATGTATGAAACAAGGGAAATAATACCAATACGCAGGAAATAAACCATATCTAACCTTTCACTCAACGCATATTCATGTAAGAAAACAATTACAACATTAATACTAATTACATTAGTTGATCTACATTAGTCTACTCTGTTTGCAAATGCGTTAAAAGGCGTATGGAGTAAAGCGTTAAGACCTTCTTCAGTACCTACATTGCGTTTGTCATGCATTTATTGCTATCTCCTACTTTCGGAATTTATGTATATAGTAAAGGTCAATATTAGTTGACCCGCCATGCAATGTCTTTTGAGTCCCAATGCATATATAGAATAGAGGCAATCAATAGAAATAGATTGTAATTAGTTTGTAATCATATACACTTGTCAACGTGCTAGTTCTGCTATTATATAGGGTAACACAGGTAGAGAAAATATGTATATGACCAGTTTAAAGTGATAGAACTTGCTCTTATACATCCTTCCGTACGTTCCGCAAAACGTGTGTGTCCAACTCCTCATACACCATTGGGGATTTACCTCAAACCGTCACAGACGAACAACATTGATAAGGGAAATTTCGTTCAAACCATTTTGCCAGAGTTATGAGACTTTGAAGTTTTCTTTTCTATATAACATACAGCGAAAGAACTTGTGTGGTCTACTCATACACCAATGGGAGAATTTACGCCAAACTTTCACAGATGAACATATTTACGTGTGAAATTTATGTGAAGAAGGAAATGTTGCTCCGACTTTGAACTTTTCTTCACTATATAACATATAGTGAAAAGTGCTTGATATAGATACAGTATCACTAGGGGGGAACCGTGTCCTATGGATACAAATTTCTAGTCTAGTTTAATACTCAATTGTGCACACTAAGTAATTGTCGTCTACATAAATATTCACCTGCTACAGGTCTTGAAACCCTTTCCATTTTTAATATTCGTGTAAGAAGTAATCACATGGATACCTATTAATGAAACATAATATGTCCATTTATAAATGTGATCTATATTATTTCATAAGCAAACAGACCAGACCCTAATCAGACGGCTCCTACATGAGCCGTATGATCTGAATCTACTGTTTTCAAAGGCGTTAAAAGATGTATCAATGGAGTAAAAGATAAAATTGCAAATACATGTATATCAAAATCAACGAGCATTATAGAAAATACCGATCATTAGAGAGAATCCTTCTTTAAAACAGGCTCGGCATTTTCGAACGCATCCATGGTCACATGAACAATCAGAATGCTCTTGTAATTGATTATATAACAGATCGTTATGTAAGCTGCTGAATCGGTTTCTCATACGAGTGCGAATTAAATTAAGTAGAACCCCTCTATTTAAACCGGATGTTCAATTTAGTGTAAATATCGGTCTTATAGACAGGTGGCGAAATTTGCTCCTCTAGAAGCTTTCTGTATGCCTTGCACCCGGTATTAAGCAGCTACCTGTCTAAAAGAATTTAAATTCTTCTCTTCTAGAATTCCGGTTTAGAGGGGTTCTACTGTATATAGTTTTTACCACAATGAGCGACATTTATTATATAAACACTCGTACTTCCCATCCCATAAGCACAGTAAAACCCCGCTAATACGACCACCAAAAAGGGGCATAATTCTGGGTGGCAGAGGCAGGTGGTAGCTTAATGCAGGACGAAAGTTATGCAGAAAGCTCCTATAGGAGCTTTCTGCATAACTTTCGTCCTGCATTAAGCAACCACCTGCTTTAAACGACATCATTGGCTGTTTATTAAGTGGTCGCATTAGCGGGGTTTCACTGTACACATAAATTATTACATGAACGTAATCATGATACATTATCTAATTAGGAGAACACATATTTATTTTTAAATAGAGGTGCAGGTATATATAAAATGCGCTCACTGTTTTCAACACACAACCAACCACAGACATATACACACATGTACAAATGTATGTATATGTCTCTGAATCAACCCAAATATGTATGATTATAAAAAACCGACTTAATTTAGCTATGTACCTTCAGCACGTGTCATCGGAAAATCGTATTTAATACTATGAATTGAAAGTATTTTTCTAAACGTTCTTGGTTATTTGTTTGATTTTCAAAACCATCGACAATCCTATCGAAACCGACATTTAAAACCCATTTAATTGTGGGAGTTTGAAATATTTTAAACATCGATTCACCTTTTGCAAGTTTCAAATGTGTAAATCATGAACCGTGTCACAGGATTTTGATTTTAAAAATCCGTATAGGAGTTATGCAATATTTATTTTTGAGACCTTTGAAATTCTGCCTCCCAGTACGTTTCTTTTGACGTTATACGTATGTTCAACGCACGATATCAAAATACGTTGAAAGTCTTTCACTGAGACAATGGTGGGGGAGGGGGGGGGGGAGATGCATAAAACTCGGACAAGTTTGAAAACTTTGAAATCTGAGTGATTTAAATGACGTTAATGGGAACAATTTTGGTAACGTTTACCTTGTTATAAATATATATACATATATGTGTGCACCGTGCAGACCCTCATCGGAAGGCCAATGTGGGCGTTATTGCGGGCAAACTCCACTTAGAAATTTACAGATGATATACAGTAGAACCTATCTAAAACGACCATTAAAAAGAGGTTATAAATATGGGTCTTTAAGACAGGTAGTAGCTTGATGCAGATCGAAAGTAATGCATAACACCCTTATTGTAACTTTCTGCGTTACGTTACTTTCGCCCTGCAGACACCGTCTACTGTGTTTTCAAAAGCGTAAAAAGCGATTGTGTTTAATGGAAATGGTTAATATAATTACATCTATATTAGGATAAATGGATACAACGCTTGTAAGCGATATGGGATTGATATGTTTGAATCCCCTTTATTTTACAGACTGGTGTTATCGAATTCTTTATTTCTTGAATCAGTTTTCTTAAACTTACAGTAAAACTCGCCTATAGCGACGATACAATGAATAAATACGGTGTCTATAAGAGCGGGTGGTTGCTTAATGCAGGACGACAGTAACACAGAAAACTCAATCAGGAGATTTCTGCATAACTTTAGCCATCCGTGTCTATATGTCTTAAGAAAAGTCCACGGCGAGGTAAAAGGTAGTAATTTGGTTTATATTTGTCGTATAATGGCATCATTTTCATGGAAATTCGTGACAATGCCCGATGCTATAGAATCAGATCTATATTATTTCATAAGCTAAAAAGGGTAATTCATAAAGATAAATTTATGAATGATTATAGCAAACGGTGCTACCTCAGGGTTCCTTCACTGTCGGCGTCTTTCCCATATGGGGAACCACGGAGAGTTTGTAGGTTAAAGCTACAATAGAGTTGTTGAAATAAGCATTTCCTCAAATGTTATCAATTTATTGCTTATATCAACCCTTTGCTTCACATATAAACGCATTTCACGAATTTGCAAACAGAGTAGACCCAGATCAGACTACTCCTATAAGAGCTGTCTGATCAGGGTCTGCTCTGTTTGCTTATGAAATTATATAGATCTGAATTTACATTGTCTGCCAATACCGAAAATCAACTGTTCATCTAAAACTCTAATAAATAATCGTGGTGTCGTTACGTATTACTTCAACATGAAAACAGAGAAAATGGTTCTAAGGGAGACGATTGTAGCACAAATGTCTGCTGGTCCGAACGAATTTACATATTTTTTGATGGCGTTACTTCCCTTTTGAAGGGATTTATTTATTTCTATTTAGACCAGTGAACAAAATGAACCAATTATGATTTATTTAACTTACTCCATAAATATGTTTTTATAAAGGCCTTTGCTAACAGAGTAGACCCAAATCATACGGCTCCTATAATCTGATTAATTTTCATGATGCCATTATTTATTACATGAATATTCACCTGGAACCAAATTGTTTGTAAATGTGAACCATATCGTGATTAGAAGGGAAAAGACTAATGTCACACAATAACTTATGTTTTATGTTTGTTTTTGTCGTTGTTGTTATACCCCACGAAACGCAATTGTTCGGGGTATATAGTTTTGGACACGCCCATCAGTCCGTCCGTCAGTCAGTCAGACTGTCTGTACGTCCACGTATCATAATGCATAGTTGCTCATCTAGCACGTTCATTTCTTGAACAATTTATCTCTTTATTTCCTTTAAGAATTCTAATGAATACAAGCTTGGGTGAGTTTGATTTTCAGAAAAATCTATCATTTGGGAACCACTTTTTCTGACAATGTGGCGGCACGAAGTATTGGTGAGCTTGCTCACTAAAGTTCTTTTAATTATTTCTGCTGTTGTTGTTTTATAAATTAAAGAAAAATATCTACCTATTTCCATTAGCAAACAGAGCAGAACCTCATCACCGTCTGATCTGGGTCTTATCTGTTTGCATATGCGTGAAAACACGTTTATATGAAGGGAAGGGTTAATCATTTAGCCTACCTGATAGAAATACATATTTACACCTTCGCAAATAGAGAGAGAAAAACATACCAGGCGGCTTCTGTAGGAGTAAATTAATCAGGATCTGCTCTGCTTGCCAGTCGAACTTTAATCTACAAATCTTGCTTAGCATGATATGGCGTCAGATACAGCAATGCATTGGTGTTCCTGTCGTGCAGGAGTGTAGCTCAATCTGAATGTACTGTACGCACTGTGGCAATAGGGGTCCGGAGGCATGCTCCCCCGGGAACATTTAAACCATTGTGATAAATACACTGAAGAACTCTATTTATCACAGCGGTTTCAAAGGATGGTTTTTATAGATTCGCCAAAAGATGTCAATATGAGGAAATGAGTTAACGCTTACATGACAAGACAATAAATCTAACAAAGCCCCCCCCCCCACCCTTAGCCTTCAATTTTGTTCCATAATGGCAATGATAGTGTTTTTACCTTTCAGATGATGTCGCGCACGTGCGTAAATGCGTATCGCTAACTTCAGCCCGGTCTTGAGATGGATACGCCTTAACATACACCTACCTCTTGATTTCAGATGAACACGTTTGATAATTCTGTTTAAGTATTTATGTTATAAAATGCCACACTGGACCGTTGATCAGCTGTAGTTGCAAACAGAATAACATATGAGGACATACTTATTAAATGAAAAAACTAACGAGCGATCTGGACACAAACTGTTGTCAGTTGATATACTCTTACCATGTATACATTTGTAAAACTATTGTAACTACAGTAAAACTCCTCTAAACCGAAATTTTAACAAAGAACAGTTCATGGTTTAGTCAGATGGTTGCTTAACCCTTCGCTTGCTGAATTTTAAAATACATTTCTCCTTCTTTACCCATGCCCTGTTGTATAATTACATATATCTTCACTGTGTACAAGTATTTCGCTGTGCAATCACTGCTGTGGAGTGCACTGGTTGCACAATCAACTTGTAAATAGTGCAGACCCTGATGAGACAGCTCCTGCAGGAGCTGTCTCATCTGGGTCTTCACTATTTACAGGTAGGTATATTGACGCGAATAGCAAGCGAAGGGTTAATGCAGGGTGAATGTCATGCAGAAAGCTCCGAAGAGAGCTGTTCCCTAAGCAAACTCAGCAGACTATGAGCCGTCTTGTCTATGTCTGTTCTGTTGATAAATGTATGAAAAGGTGTCTATATGATAGAAAGGCTTAACCCTTATCCTGCCTAAACATAATTTCTGCCGTAACTGATAAGAAACAAGTTTTACTAACCTGCAATTTGATCAAGCTTTTGATCAACTACTGGGTGTCAAACAGTTCGGATCCTGATGAGACACCGGGTTATTCGGCCTCTCATCTGGACCCAAGCTACTTGAAAATGTTGGACAGGATAATATTTAAAACAGATAGTAGCTTAATGCAGGACGATCTTATAGCCGAAATATCCCGAGTTTTCTGCATTTCTTTTAACTATAGTTAAATCAGCCACCTGCTTTCACAGAAACTCTTGATCTATCTGCAGAGCAGTCATTCCAGCTGATTTCAACGACACTCTTGAATTATCTGCAGAGCAGTCATTCCAGCTGCTTTCAACGACACTCTTGAATTATCTGCAGAGCGGCCATTCCAGCTGCTTTCAAAGACACTATATATTTATCTGCAGAGCAGCCATTCCAGCTGCTTTCAAAGACACTCTTGATTTATCTGCAGAGCAGCCAATCCGGCTGCTTTCATCTACAGAGCGGCCATTCCAGCTGCTTTCAAAGACACTCTTGATTTATCAGCAGAGCAGCCATTCCAGCTGCTTTCAAAGGCACTCTTGATTTATCTTCAGAGCGTGAATACCCATGTGAGAAATACTGACAGTACATTGTATAGATATCACAGTAAACTCCTCTAACGCATCCACTTAACGAATAAACATGGTTGTATGTCTAGTGCATAATGCAGGACGAAAGTAATGCAGAAAGCTTTTATAATGGCATTTTGAACAAGATGTGTTTGTGAAACACAATGCCCCCGCAAAATTTCACCTTTGACCCTGAAGGATGACATTGACCTTGACATGTCACCCCTCATAATTTGCAGCTTCATGAGATACATATGCATGCCAAATATCAAGTCTCTATTTTTACTGGCTCCAAAGTTATGGCCAGTGTTACAGTCGGTGATATGACATATGTATTTGACCCCTGCCTTGGATGACCTTGACCTTGACATGTCATCTCTTAAAATATGCGGCTTTATGGGATACATATGCATGCAAAATATCAAGTCTCTATCTGTACTAGCTAAAATTTGTGATCAATGCTAAAGTTGTCCTCAAACAGACACACAGACAACGGACAAACAAACAAACAGACATGGCAAACACAATTTGCCCCCAGATCTGATCCGGGGCGGGGGCATAAAAAGGACATTTTTGATAAGGAAAGAAACTGTAAAATCAGATCTAAATTATTGCACATACAGAGTTATTCCTACAACGGGTCTTAATCATTTCACGCTCGGAGCACATTCCTAATGTGCTGGTCTAGAAAAGGCGCTAAGTAACTCTGTGTCTTATCGGGATACAAACTGTGTAACACTCTGCGTCTTATCGTCATATAAACTGGGTAACACGCTGCGTCTTATCGGGGTAAACACTTTGTAACACTATGCGTCTTATCGGGATACAATTTGGGTAACACTCTGCGTCTTACCGGAGTTAACACTGGGTAACATTCTGCGTCTTACCGGAATACAAACTGTGTAACACTCTGCGTCTTATCGGGATAAACACTGGGTAACACTCTGCGTCTTATCGGGATAAACACTGGGTAACGTTCTGCGTCTTATCGGGGTACAAATTGAGTAACATTCTGAGTCTTATCGAGCTACAAACTGGGTAACACTCTGCGTCTTATCGGGGTTAAAACTGTGTAACACTGCGTCTTATCGGGGGGGAAACTCGGTAACACTATGCGTCTTATCGGGATAAAAACTGAATAACGCTGGTTCTTATCGGGACTGTTTGCCACCTCGCTGTTACTTACAGGAAAGAGGAAAAGACAAATGAGTTGGGGTTTTATAAAAAAAACAAAACAAGGTAGCTTACGACGGTTTAAACGATAATATTATCCTCCCAATTTGACCTGAGACTCGATTAAATTTCGGCGTGTTTATCGGGATTGTTCGTAATACTCTGTGACAAAACATAGCAAACCAAAAGCCGGTAATAATCATGTTCCACGAGGATTGTACAGTAAAACCCCTCTAATGCGACCACTTAATGAATAAACATGACTGTCTTTATAAGCAGATGGTTGCTTAATGCAGGACAAAAGTTATGCAGAAAGCTCCTACGGGAGCTTTCTGTATAACATTCGTCCTGTATTCTGCTACCACCTGCCTTTGCCACTTTGAATTATACCCCCTTTTGCTAGTCGTATTAGAGGAGTTTTACTGTATTCTTAATGCTCATTCTTATACCTTCGGAAATTTATTCGAAGATTACCGACGATAATACACGGAATATGCATGAGTCTCAGGTCAAATTTGTAGGATAATAACATCTTTTCTTTTTATTGAAAATAAATAGTTGTGAATATATTTAACCCATTCATCCCTGGAGACGAATGCTAATAACATTGCAAACAGTTTGGAACCAAATGAGACACCAACTAACAGGGCTTCTCACTAGGGTCCAAACTGTTTGTGATCCTGATAAAGTATCAATTAATCATTTTCTGTTGATCATGGAAGAGTTTTTGTTCATAAAAAAAAGAGAAAAGAGAAAAGTAAAAAAAAGACACTAATGTTGGTTCGTGAAAGATTCCCAAGTTTGAAAGAGTTCATTGTACTTTCGTGAATATGATTGTTCTATTGACCTTAACCCCAATAATACTAAATTTCAATTTGACTATTCAAGCTTACGATGAATTTTCAGGGATTTTAAGGAAAAATGTAACACTACAAACAGTGCAGACCCTGATGAATTGGGAATCAACACCAGCGCAGTTTTAATTTTCTCTTTTTTATTAACAGAAACTATTAGGATTAACAGAACTGAATAAACTGAAACTCTATCAGGATCATAGTTTAGATCCTGGTGAGACGCCGAGTAAATTGATGTCTCATATGGGTCTACATTGTTTGAAAAGGACATTAGTGTCTCGTCGCTCACTGTAACCAAGGTCAACCTTATCATGTCAAAAATGTCTGCAAAAACTCTAATCTGATTTCCAATTCCACAAATTGTTGAAATAAGCTCCTGGCCGCGTGTCAAATAGCCTGGATCCTGATAAGACACTGAGTTACTCACCGTCTCATCTAGATCCAAGCTGGTTGCAAATACCATTCATCTGGCATTGAGCATGCTTAAGGTTTTAGCGTGAAACCTACTACTACTATCACAGTACTATGAATGACGTATGTGGGGATATTTTAAGATTACTACAACGGTTCTGTATGTTCTTACTTTTGACCCTACTATTAGCTCCTCTGGACAGACTACATTTTGGGTTTTAAAGATTTTAAAACGTACTTATCGTTTACTTCTTGAATGAGTAGCGTAAATGTATGGAAAATGGAGATCATGGATATTAATTTGATTGATTATTATAATAGCACTTGGTCACAGGCATATTTGACTATTGCAGAAACTGTAAAATCATTATCTATATTTATCTATAGGCAAACAGAACTGACCCTGATCAGACGACTCCGGCAGGAGCCGTTTGATCTGGGTCTATTCTGTTTGCAATGGCATAGAAAGGTATAGAAAGAGGTTACACTTTTACTGTATAACACCAGGTGCGGATCCAGGATTGCAAATTAGGGGGTGGGGGGGGGGCGTATAATTATTTTTGGAGGGAGTGGTTAGATTTTTATGTTTGATTACATACATAAATAGTATGTTTGTAATACATAAAAGAGCTTAATTGGGTGAGGGAAATAAAACACTCCTACTGAATCATTGTTTTATTGATTTTAGTAGATACATCTTACTTTCAGCAGCCACCTACTCTAAATACCAACTAATTAACACACTTTAGTGATAATTATAGAGATATTATACTGTATATAGATCTAAAATATTACTAAAATTGTTTTGGCAATTTTAGGGGGCGTACGCCAGCTCCGCCCCTCTAAATCCGCGCCTGAACACACAGAGCAGGCCTGTCTGATCAGGGTCTGTCCTGTTTGCATATGTCTAACAGCCTCTGCTGTTTGCCATGGCATTGTTTTACCGCAAAAATGTTCTAGTACAAAAATCAGTAATTTATATTCGATATCGACAGCCTTGCATGAATATTCATGGAGTATAAAGGGTTAAGTGTCATCCTTTCTATCATTTGAAAAATAATTACATGGAAATGGTCATAATGAACAATGTACACCAGGATCAGCAATAGCTTTCATAAATGGGGTGTAACTCTGTTGCTGCCAAATAATAAACTTTCTAAGTTTACTGTCTGGTTCCGGTTTTAGAAAGGAGTTGTCTCCATTACTTTCAGATAACATTATCAGAGTGGCAAAAAAGTTAAACCTTGGTGAGACGCTGGGCCTCATCTGAATCCAAACTGTTTGCAAAGATTAGATCGCGGGTTGGTAAAAGTTGGCGACAAGTTAAGGTTGAGCCAGCTTCAGGCACGAAACATACCATCGAACTCATTAGTGGCCAATTTCATGTACCCAGAAAATGAAATATGCTAGTCAGATGGGATTGTAGGTGATGGACGAGGTCATGAATCGTTTATTTATCCCTTTACTCCAGAAATACGCATTTTAACGAATTTTCAAACATAGTAGACCCAGATCAGACGGCTCTTATAGAAACCGTCTGATCAGGGTCTGCTGTTTGCTTAATGAAATAATAAAGATCTAATTCTTCTGTTTCTGTCATCTCTGCATGAATGTTCACGGATGAAAGGGTTAAAGTCAAGTGTGAAAACTGAAATAGCGATTTTCTTCTTTTTACTTGGCATAATTATTAAAGGATACAGCTAACGATATGAAGTATTAGCAACTTAACGTTTTCTTACGGAGAGTAGAATGAACAGGGTAGTCAACGGCCAGTAGACGCTTAGGGTATCAGGATAGATTAAAATGTCGATACTACGGACACTCATATACGCACCATTACTGATCTTTAACACACGTGGCAGCTTAATGCAGGATGAAAGTCATGCAGAAAGCTCCTCTAGGAGCTTTCTGCACGACTTTAACCCTGCATTAAGCAGCCACCTGTCTACACATACATACATCCTTCAATACTAACATTTCGTAGTATCGAATATTTACTGCAACATTTCGTAGTATCGAATATTTACTGTATTTATCAATGATTTATAAACTGGAAATAAATACAACAGTTGCTCGCTGTATAGACAATATCAAGAAACAGATTAGTCTAGGTCTACAATGTTTCCGTAAACCAAAAGCGCTCATTATTTCGTTGAGAGACCACATCTGTACTGAATAAGCTAGAATATAACTGGTGTTTTTTTCTAGATTCCTCGCTAGGTGAAATGAGTTCACGACATCGGGAGTTCTTACTGTTCTAATTTATGTTCTGACTTATGACACATGGTAAACTCCTCCCCTTATCTCCGACCAAATGATCCCTAATATACTATAAATAATAGGCCCCTTCAGTCATGAATCACAATCCAGCCAGAGGTTTGTCTCCTTATTCAACTGCCGAACAACCAACATGTCATCCCTAGCCCGTATCGTCTTTGCTGTTATGTGCATTGGCTATGGTAAGTATACTGTTTACTTTACTGTTGTGTACAATGACTGTGGTACGTACATACTGTTTACTTTACTGCTGTGTACAATATCTGTGGTCCGTAAAGATTGTTTACATTACTGTTGTGTACAATGACTGTGGTACGTAAAGATTGTTACTTTACTGTTGTGTACAATGACTGTGGTACATACAGACTGTTTACTTTACTGTTGTGTACAATATCTGTGGTCCGTAAAGATTGTTTACTTTACTGTTGTGTACAATGACTGTTGTCTGTAAAGACTGTTTACTTTACCGTTGTGTACAATGACTGTGGTCCGTAAATACTGTTTACTTTGCTGTTGTGTGCAAGGACTGGTGCGTAAAAACTGTTTGCTGTGCTGTTTTATACATTGGCTATGCTGCGTACCAATTATTAACTATGTCTTGATGTATCCTCGAACGATTACCTGCACGAACTACTTTAGCTGAAGTATCACCGGTGTCACTAAACAATGTAGATCCTGAGCAGCTGTTGAATCACAATTCTGCGATAATATCAATATACTCGTTGTTAGAAGAGGTAGATGTCTGAGCGATATTCAATGTTCTAATCGCCCAGATCAAAACCGTTTCCATAAGCTATAACAAATTCACCATAATCTTGCAAGGAGTTACTTTTTTCTAATATGACCTCATTAGTGCCAGCCATGGTGGTTTGTGGACGTTCCTAGATAATTGTATACTGATATGCTGGAAACGAGAGGGAGGTCTCGATGATTTAAATGAGAAGCATGCACTGTGTATATATTTGAAATGTGATCAGAACTGTTCTGCCAGTATAACTGGGTCTTTCTGTTTACAAACTGAAGTGAAATATCCGAGACCAACTGATGGATCGCACTGATAGGACAACAACACCGATGACATGCAACACATTTGCTTTCCAACAAAATAACTTCATGTTTCTATTAGAATGTTGTAAATTATATACAATAAAACCTCTCTATAACGGTCACTCACTTACATCAAACATTTTCTGTTAAAGACAGGTGGCTGCTTAAAGCAAATTGAAAGTAAAACAGAACGTTCTGTTTTACTTTAACCTTGCTTTAAGCGGCCACCTGTCCCAAATACCAACTAATTAACATAATTTAGTGGTCGTTATAGAGAGGTTTTACTGTAATGCAACATTTTGAATCAACGACTGCGTGCCTATAACAATTTTCCTGATAATAACTGATATAGGTATTGACCGATCCTAATTATGGGGTTATAGTTTTGAAAATGAAAAATGTGTTGAACCATATCGGTGCCGGAGTGGGGCTTTATTCTTTTGAGGAAAGGGTATTACATTTTCTTCATAACTTTATTTAAAGGAGTTTTTACACTGTTTAACGTTAGCCGTGTATGCATGACTTCGATGACAACGAAGCGATGGTCTAATATACTCCGGTCTTGCATGTTTTCACAGCATTCGGCTCTTGTCCAGGCGGATGGGAAGAGTTCAGTGGTAGTTGCTACAAGTTCCAAGTAGATCAACAGGATTGGGTTGGAGCACGGGTAAATAGCATACATACTATACATAGCGGAACCTGTATACAACAACTACACTATTCTGGCGTTAAAGACAGTCGATAGACTAAACTACACGGAGTGTCATTCTATCATAAGCCCGTATTCATTAACTGGTTGCTATATAGAGAGGGGTTACGGTATATATGAATTTAAAGACACCTCATATTTTATTATTAACTCGGGATAACTATTATTTCGTAAATGGGGCATTTGTTTAGGTAAACATGTAGTTGCATTCTTCCTTTGGCCAAAACCTATGGTTTCGCCTGAAACTGCTTAATGGTTTATGATACTTGAAATGACTTAAAACAATACATGTGTTTAGAAAGAGTCACATATACATATTTAGATCAGACGATGCTCTGGTGTCTGATGAGGATCTAATACGTTTTCCGCTTATCAAACAGCAAACTGCCGGGGCAAACAACATAAACATTGATCAAAAGTAGCGCTTTAACAAAGCTGGTACATATCATAGTAACCTTATGCCAATAAACCGCATGTCATACCATCATAACGGATGTCATATCGTATTTGATGAAGGCATATATAGTCCCATATAATGCATGTCATATATGATTTAATGACTAGACCCATGTAACGCATGACATATCATCATAACGCATGTCATATCGTATTTTATACAGCAAATGTGCAAGTGGCATAACAGTGACCTGATGGCCATTGAGACAAAGGCAGAACAAGATTGGTTCAGAACTAAAGCAAGAACGTTCAACCGTAAGTACTCGAATATGAAAGCACTAGTTTGATATATGATTTCCAATCAATTAAATCCTGCAAATATCCAACCATAAGTAATCAATATTTATGCTCCGACTTGAAGAGGTTAAAATACGACTAATCCAGCGACTTTGAACGAGCTCGCTTTATATCATTGTACATATGTGAGGTTCTGAAAATCTATTCCTCAAATTCTTTTATCATAAGGTAAAGCAAACATATCACCACGATCGCTTCACCTACTTATATCACCATATAACCATTTTGTATGGCGAGGCAGCGAAACCGTTTTCACCATATTCAATATATACACAATTCCATGATAAAACCATTAGTGGTTGTCGAAATGACGGATTTAAACGCAAATCATTTCTATTATATATCTAAACTGAAGGACGTGATGATGGTTTGGTCTCATGTGTTGTGTGAAGCGAATATGATTAGCTAAAATCAACTTCTCGTAATCATTTGTCATAATTAATTTGCGTTGTTCTGTATTTCACTGTGGTAAAACGAAATTCACTCGCTAAGCCTAAGCCATAAGATGAATTTATAATAGAAGGATAATATAAATCATGTGTTTATACTAATGAAATAATGAACAATACACTTCAGATATGACGACTGAGCTAATTATTTCTCGGCTTTTTGTGAATCATAACCTTATATTATTCTCATAAACAACTATTTATACACAAAACCTCGTCCTTTATAGGGAATAAAAATAACGGTCATGCAACTATACACCTAACTATAATGACCCATTCAACAATGTAGGCTATACGAGTGCCAAACAGATAGAATCCTGAAGAAAGCCAGCTACAAACACAACAGGTATGCAAGGCAACCATGCATTCTAGAAGGATCGCAAGACTGTATACTTTATCTTGTCACATACTCACTTGCTTTGAATGCTTCAAATTTGTCCCAGGTCAAACACTTCGGGTCTTAATGAGACGTTGGATTTCCTTGGTCTCATCTAAATTGCATCTATTTCACTTTGCTAATATAGACACGGGTGATGACGAGGGATTCTGGTTGGGCGCTACAGACTGGACCACGAAGGGAACATGGGTCTGGGAGTCGAGTCAGAATGCACCCTTAACTACTACTTACAGTGTATGGGGTCAGGCCCAGCCCAACAATCGTCAAAACAGAGAGGACTGCTTGGCGGCCGTTCACTACTTTGACTACATTTGGAGTGATGAGTACTGCACAGGTCTTGTAATGCAGTATGTCTGTGAACAAAAGTGAGTAATTCTTACGGCATTTCTGCCAAATTATGAGTCACATCTCAAGGTTACATTTGGCACAAAATGTCCGTGGCATCCGCCATAACTTTGATTAGCGTTTTAAATATTTTACATTATACGAAGTATATGTACGTTATCTACGCGTTAGCAAACAGTCTTGTCAGAGACACACCGATTCGTCTGCACTATTTCGAATATTGCGTGGACACAGTTCTCCGTGACACGGCTCTTGGGAGTATTGTTCTCACCGAATATTCAGTAAATTGGTCAAATACAGTAACGCATTGTCCATCGCGATTTTATAAATGGAAAATACGTAAACAATGTAGACCCTGTTCAAAGGGCAAATATCGACACATTCTAAAGATTCCAAACACGGACAGTTCCTCAAATATAACCGAAAACCATGCACAAGTGCTGAGAATGCCCTCGATTATCAATTGTGTGAATAAGGTGCTGGAGAATGAGAGGCTGTTCAGCCGTTTGTGTGTTTTCTTATTTGTTTTTTACTTTTGTTGTAAAGGTATCGATATGGGAATTTGAAGGCAGAAGATAGTATTATGTGTTACCATTTATGTCCAGTATAAGCAACTGATACAAAAATTACAACACTGATCTACGCATACAATTTTATGTTTGGATGAAATATTAGAACGTATGTATTATAACTGTACATCGGTTGGTCGATGTTCATGGGTACATGAGACATTATGCATGGGGGTTATTGTTAAGCTGCAACTTATCTCCCTTATTCGATAAACACAAATATACTAAACGACAAGTAGGTCCGTTTAGTTTGATTACTCAGTTGTTTCTCTTATATTTCAATATAATTGATTTGAATTAATTGGTTAGTTGATTTGAAATTTAATGAAATATTATTTTCCTTAAACTCTAAACAATTTAATAATCCAATAGAGCTATAGTCCAAAAAGTATAAAATAAATATCGTAATCATTTTATTATTCTTATATGAGATATTTCAGCCAGATGGTTGTGCAAAGACATCAACGATAAAATCAGAGGAATAGCAGGACATAGACCTTTTCAAAGTTTTTGGGAAATATAATGGCTTGAAACTCAAATCAGGAAAAGGGAATATAGTCTGTAATGAATAGACGATACTGACATTATGTGAGTTAATTTGAATGCACGACTGGTAGTCTGGTACCCGTCAGTTTAACGAAACTTGCCACACATTACGGTGAATTATTTTGTTTGGTTCCCTTTTCAGGGCCACTAGCGCTCCTCCTGTTGGATAGACTTACCTACGGATTCTGTGCATGCATTTTGTTGCTTTTATGTCTGCATTTATTTATAATGAAGTATGATGAACACAAAACATGTTACTTTTTTAATTTCTTCTACGTCAACTTTAGGTCTACCTCAAGTTTAGGCATAAACGTATGCACATTTTAAAATGCTGATAATATGCCAGTGTTTTCCCTATGCCACACATACATTTAGTAAGAAATATTGACATCATGAATGTTAATTAGATGGAAAAGTAGTAAAGTCAAGCAGGCAAAGCCACATGCAAGACGCAACCACCACCAAAACACCGATAGACAGCATGACACACACACACACACACACAACCACACACCCAAACGCACACACACACACACACACACGAAATGAACACAGAAAACACCAAAAGACACACAAGAACCAGGGACAAACGTTCCACAACATGAACAAACCACAAGCACAAAGACGCAAGGCAAACAAAAGGAAGGGTGACAAAGAGAGTACCGCCTTGGCACGGTCAGCAGCAAAAACACCACTGGGGGTTTAAACCGGTTTACGGACGTCCTAACCTCACACTTCTCTCAAAGTCACCCTAGCTTTACAAATATTGTAAATAAAGGTATCCCCGCTGGACTTACCCACAACATAGACGACGGTGAACACAGGACAACATGTAAAACATAGCATAATAACTGTGACAATCCGTCAAATATGTACTCAATGACTTTTATAATGGTATTATGGAAGAGGAACTATTTTACCACGACAGAAACTGTACAACTATATAATTCATAAGCAAACCGAACAGACCCTGACCAGACGTCTCCTTTAGCAGCGGTTGATCGATCTTGGTCTAGTCTGTTTGATAGGATGTTAACCATAGTTTGGTATAAATCTTGTCACGTATTTGCCAGACCTTGGTCCTTGGTGGCATTGTGACCTTATCATTCTAAGTATAACCGGACATTCGTTTGCAAACAGTTTTGATCAAGATATGTCTCAGAGTAAATACAAGTAAATCCACGTGTCATCAGAATATATACGGTGTGTCACTGTTAATTGTTTCTCCAAAGATTCGGAATGGATTTAAAGTAAGATGGAAAAAGCACCCGAGTTTAAGTATGCATCATTTACAGTTAAATATGTATGCATCAGTTACAGTTACCTTTTACTCCATAAATACTCATTTCTACGCATTTGCAAACAGAGTAAACCCAGATTAGGTTCCTGTAGGAGCCGTCTGATCACTCGAACTTCGGGATAACTTGAAATAAAAGTTCGGTCCTTCCAAAATTAACAATACAGAAATGTTCTAAAATGTTTCACTATGCACATCTAGAAACAGATGCAACTGCTTAATGCAGGTCTAAAGTAATGATGAAAGCTCTTTCTTTCAGGAGCTTTCAACATTTCTTTAGAACTGCATTAAGCTCTGATAATGATAAATTATTCTGATTAGAAACTGAACAAGATCGAAACATGGATAGAATAATACAAAGTATTCTGATTAATATTGTCGTAATAAAACAATATGTCATTCAATCCTTTTTCGTGTGCTTTGCTGACAGTGGAGATGCAACTAATGCTTTTGTTATGCATTAATTGCTATCTCCTACTTTCGGAATTTATGTATATAGTAAAGGTCAATATTAGTTGACCAGCAATGCAATGTCTTTTGAATCTCAATGCATATATAGAATAGAGGCAATCAATAGAAATAGATTGTAATTACTTTGTAATCATATAAAATTGTCAACGTGCTATTACTGCTATTGTATAGGGTAACACAAGTAGAGCAAATATGTGTATGGCCATTTTATAGTGATAGAACTTGCTTTTGTACATCCTTCCGTACGTTCCGCAAAACGTGTGTGTCCGACTAATGTAGATCAACTAATGTAATTAGTATTAATGCTGTAATTATTTTCTTACATGAATATGCATTGGGTGAAGGGTTAGATATCGTTTATTTTCTGCTTATTGGAATTATCTCCCTTGTTTCATACATGCGTCTTTATGCATTGCTTCATGTATATTCATTTAAGAATTAATGACATGGATATTAGAATATTGTTGTAAAATGACACGAGTACTAGAAGTGTTTGCCATGGCAGAAACCTTAGAATCAGATCATGATTAGATTGTAAATCCACGAAATCATCAGAATCTATAATGTGTGTCACTGTTAATTGTTTCTCCAAAGATTCGGAATGGATTTAAAGTAAGATACAAAAAGCACCCGAGTTTAAGTATGCATCATTTACAGTTAAATATGTATGCATCATTTACCTTTTACTCCATAAATACTCATTTCTACGCATTTGCAAACAGAGTAAACCCAGATTAGGTTCCTGTAGGAGCCGTCTGATCATGGTCTGCTCTGATTGCTTATTGAATAATATAGATATGACTGTACAAGTTTCTGCCATAGCCAAAGTATTTTGTTTTCATGAGCAATTATAAAACATTAATCTAATTTATATGCGTGGTGTCATTTCTTACATGAATATTCATGGAGTAAAGGGTTAATAATTCAACGCCATGTATAGTAAAGGTCAATATTAGTTGACCCGCCATGCAATGTCTTTTGAGTCCTAATGCATATATAGAATAGAGGCAATCAATAGAAATAGATTGTAATTAGTTTGTAATCATATACACTTGTCAACGTGCTAGTTCTGCTATTATATAGGGTAACACAAGTAGAGCAAATATGTATATGACCAGTTTATAGGGATAGAACTTGCTCTTATACATCCTTCCGTACGTTCCGCAAAACGTGTGTCCAACTCCTCATACACCATTGGGGATTTACCTCAAACCGTCACAGACGAACACCATTGATAAGGGAAATTTCGTTCAAACCATTTTGCCAGAGTTATGAGACTTTGAAGTTTTCTTTTCTATATAACATACAGCGAAAGAACTTGTGTGGTCTACTCATACACCAATGGGAGAATTTACGCCAAACTTTTACAGATGAACAGATTTACGTGTGAAATTTACGTGATGAAGGAAATGTTGCTCCGACTTTGAACTTTTCTTCACTATATAACATATATTGAAAAGTGCTTGATATAGATACAGTATCACTAGGGGGCATCCGTGTCCTATGGATACAATTTTCTAGTCTAGTTTAATACACAAATTTGCACACTAAGTAATTGTCGTCTACATAAATATTCACCTGCTACAGGTCTTGAAACCCTTTCCATTTTTAATCTTCGTGTACGAAGTAATCACATGGATACCTATTAATGAAACATAATATGTCCATTTATAAATGTGATCTATATTATTTCATAAGCAAACAGACCAGACCCTGATCAGAGGGCTCCTACATGAGCCGTCTGATCTGAATCTACTGTTTTCAAAGGCGTTAAAAGATGTATCAATGGAGTAAAAGATAAAATTGCAAATACATGTATATCAAAATCAACGAGCATTATAGAAAATACCGATCATTAGAGAGAATCCTTCTTTAAAATAGGCTCGGCATTTTCGAACGCATCCATGGTCACATGAACAATCAGAATGCTCTTGTAATTGATTATA
Source organism: Azorinus chamasolen (assembly GCA_963576725.1). Lineage (NCBI taxonomy): Eukaryota > Metazoa > Mollusca > Bivalvia > Cardiida > Solecurtidae > Azorinus > Azorinus chamasolen. The sequence goes on along the minus strand of OY755242.1, from coordinate 33,944,003 downwards.
TAACAGATGGTTATGTAAGCTGCTGCATCGGTTTCTCATACGAGTGCGAATTAAATTACAGTAGAACCCCTCTATTTAAACCGGATGTTCAATTTAGTGTAAATAATCGGTCTTATAGACAGGTGGCGAAATTTGCTCCTCTAGAAGCTTTCTGTATGCCTTGCACCCGGTATTAAGCAGCTACCTGTCTAAAAGAATTTAAATTCTTCTCTTCTAGAACTCCGGTTTAGAGGGGTTCTACTGTATATAGTTTTTAACACAATGAGCGAAATTTATTATATAAACACTCGTACTTCCCATCCCATAAGTACACATACATTATTACATGAACGTAATCATGATACATTATCTGATTAGGAGAACACATATTTATTTTTAAATAGAGGTGCAGGTATATATAAAATGCGCTCATTGTTTTCAACACACAACCAACCACAGACATATACACACATGTACAAATGTATGTATATGTCTCTGAATCAACCCAAATATGTATGATTATATAAAACCGACTTAATTTAGCTATGTACCTTCAGCACGTGTCATCGGAAAATCGTATTTAATACTATGAATTGAAAGTATTTTTTCTAAACGTTCTTGGTTATTTGTTTGATTTTCAAAACCATCGACAATCCTATCGAAACCGACATTGAAAACCCATTTAATTGTGGGAGTTTGAAATTCTGCCCCCCCCCCCTCCCCCAGTACGTTTCTTTTGACGTTATACGTATGTTCAACGCACGATATCAAAATACGTTGAAAGTCTTTCACTGAGACAATGGGGGGTTGCAAACAGAATAATATATGAGAACATACTTATTAAATGAAAAAACTAATGAGCGATCTGGCACAAACTGTTGTCAGTTGATATACTCTTACCATGTATACATTTGCAAAACTATTGTAACCACAGTAAAACTCCTCTAAACCGAAAGTTTGAAATATTTTAAACATCGATTCACCTTTTGCAAGTTTTCAATGTGTAAATCATGAACCGTGTCACAGGATTTTGATTTTAAAAATCCGTATAGGAGTTATGCAATATTTATTTTTGAGACCTTTGAAATTCTGCCTCCCAGTACGTTTCTTTTGACGTTATTTGTTATCAAAATCCGTTGACAGTCACACAAGTCCCTCACTGAGACAAAAGGGTGTGTGTGTGTGTGTGGGGGGGGGGGGGTTGCAGAAAACCCAGACAAGCCGACTTCTTGAAATGTTTATCTGCCTAAAACATACAAAACGATGGCCCGATTTGTTGCGTAATCTAATCATGATCTCGATCATATCTATATCCAGTGGAGAGCTTATATCGTAAGTGAGATTTTCCACTAAGCTCTCTGTCCCTCTTTCTGTTTCACTGTATCTCTCTGTCTCCCTGTCCCTGTCTCTCTGTCTGTCTGTCTCTGTCTTTCTGTTTCTCTGTCTCTGTCGCTGTCTCTGTCTCTGTCTATGTATCTGTCTCTCTGTCTCTCTGTCTCTGTCTGTCTGTCTGTCTGTCTGTCTCTCTCTCTCTCTCTCTCTCTCTCTCTCTCTCTCTCTCTCTCTCTCCCTATCTCTATCTCTCTCACCATCTCTCTTTCTCTCTCTCTCTACTAATAAAATTTTACCTACGGATCTGACATTAATATGACATCAAGAGATATTGTGGCTCAACCATTTTATATTGTCACCTCGTATGATATATTTTAAAAATGTTTTCATGATCTACTTGTTGTATATGTATTATTACTGACACTTTACAATAAATCATAATTAAAAGCAAACGTAATTTTCAAGATTTATAAGGAAATATGTAAATCTGAGTGATTTAAATGACGTTAATGGGAACAATTTTGGTAACGTTTACCTTGTTATAAATATGTATACATATATGTGTGCACCGTGCAGACCCTCATCAGAAGCCAATGTGGGCGTTATTGCGGGCAAACTCCACTTAGAAATTTACAGCTGATATACAGTAGAACCTATCTAAAGCGACCATTAAATAGAGGTTATAAATGGGCCTTTAAGACAGGTAGTAGCTTGATGCAGATCGAAAGTAATGCATAACACCCATATTGGAACTTTCTGCGTTACGTTACTTTTGCCCTGCAGAAACCGTCTAGATGTTTTCAAAAGCGTAAAAAGCGATTGTATTTAATGGAAATGGTTAATATAATTACATCTATATTAGACGTTGAAACAAATTCCTTTCACCAAATGTATACAACGCTTGTAAGCGATAAGGGATTGGTAGGTTTGAATCCCCCTTTATTTTACAGACTGGTGTTATCGAATTCTTTATTTCTTGAATCAGTTTTCTTACACTTACAGTAAAACTCGCCTATAGCGACGATACAATGAATAAATACGGTGTCTATAAGAGCGAGTGGTTGCTTAATGCAGGACAACAGTAACACAGAAAACTCAATGAGGAGATTTCTGCATAACTTTAGCCATCCGTTTCTATATGTCTTAAGAAAAGTCCACGGCGAGGTAAAAGGTAGTAATTTGGTTTATATTTGTCGTATAATGGCATAATTTCATGGACATTCGTGACAATGCCCGATGCTGTAGAATCAGATCTATATTATTTCATAAGCTACAAAGGGTAATTTATAAAGATAAATTTATGAATTATTATAGCAAACGGTGCTATCTCAGGGTTCCTCGTTCTGCACATTCGGCTTCTTTCCCATACGGGGAACCACGGGGAGTTCGTAGGTTAAAGCTACAATGGAGTTGTTTAAATAAGCCTTTGCTCAAATGTTATCAATTTATTGCTTATATCAACCCTTTCCTTCACATATTTATATACGCATTTTCGCGAATTTGCAAACAGAGTAGACCCAGATCAGACGACTCCTATAAGAGCCGTCTGAACAGGGTCTGCTCTGTTTGCTTATGAAATTATATAGATCTGAATATACATTGTCTGCCAATACCAAAAATCGACTGTTCATCTAAAACTCTGATACATAATCGCGGTGTCGTTACGTATTACTTGAACATGAAAACAGAGAAAATGGTTCTAAGGGAGACGAGTGTAGCACAGATGTCTGCTGGTCGGAATGAATTTACATCTTTTTTGATGGCGTTACTTCCCTTTTGAAGTTTATTTATTTCTATTTAGACCAGTGAACAAAATGAACCAATTATGATTTATTTAACTTACTCCATAAATATGTCTTTATAAAGGCCTTTGCTAACAGAGTAGACCCAAATCACACGACTCCTATAATATTATTAATTTTCATGATGCCATTATTTATTACATGAATATTCACCTGGAACCAAACTGTTTGTATCTGTGAACCATATCGTGATTAGGATGGAAAAGACTAATGTCACACAATAACTTATGATTTATGTTTGTTTGTGTCGTTCTTGTTATACCCCACGAAACGCAATTGTTCGGGGTATATAGTTTTGTACACGCCCATCAGTCCGGCCGTCAGTCAGTCAGACTGTCTGTACGTCCACGTATCATAATGCATAGTTGCTCATCTAGCACGTTCATTTCTTGAACAATTTATCTCTTATTTCCTTTAAGAATTCTAATGAATACAAGCTTGGGTGAGTTTGATTTTCAGAGGAATCTATCATTTGGGAACCACTTTTTTCTGACAATGTGGCGGCACGAAGTATTGGTGAGCTTGCTCACTAAAGTTCTTTTAATTATTTCTGCTGTTGTTGTTTTATAAACTAAAGAAAAATATCTACCTATTTCCATTAGCAAACAGAGCAGAACCTCATCACCGTCTGATCTGGGTCTTATCTGTTTGCATATGCGTGAAAACACGTTTATATGAAGGTAAGGGTTAATCATTTACCTGCTAGAAATACATATTTACACCTTCGCAAATAGAGAAAAAAACATACCAGGCGGCTTCTGTAGGGGTAAATTAATCAGGGTCTGCTCTGCTTGCCAGTCGAACTTTAATCTACAAATCTTGCTTAGCATGATATGGTTTCAGATACAGCAATGCATTGGTGTTCCTGTCGTGCAGGAGCGTAGCTCAATCCGAATGAACTGTACGCACTATGGCAATAGGGGTCCGGAGGTATGCTCCCCCGGGATCATTTAAAGCATTGTGATAAATACACTGTAGAACTCTATTCATCACAGCGGTTTCAAAGGATGGCTTTTATAGATTAGCCAAAAAGGTGTCAAAATGAGGAAATGAGTTAACGCTTACATGGTAAGACAATACTTCTAACAAAGTCTCCCCCTTCCAAGCCTTCATTTTTTGTTCCATAATGGCAATGATAATGTTTTTACCTTTCAGATGATGTCGCGCACGTGCGTAAGTGCGTATCGCTAACTTCAGCCTGGTCTTGAGATGGATACGCCTTAACTAACACCTACCTCTTGATTTCAGATGATAACGTTTGATAATTCTGTTCAAGTATTTATGTTATAAAATGCCACACTGGGCCGTTGATCAGCTGTAGTTGCAAACAGAATAACATATGAGGGCATACTTATTAAATGAAAAAACGAACGAGCTATCTGGACACAAACTGTTGTCAGTTGATATACTCTTACCATGTATACATTTGCAAAACTATTGTAACTACAGTAAAACTCCTCTAAACCGAAATTGTAACAAAGAACAGCTCATGGTTTAGTCAGATGGTTGCTTAACCCTTCGCTTGCTGAATTTTAAAATACACGGAAATGTGTTGGTGCTGGAATAGTGGTGGGGATAGTAGGCAGTTTGGATCCAGATCGGGAGCCTAAGAACTTGGCGTTTAATCAGGATCCAAACTGTTTTAAAGCTGACACTCGCTGCATATGTTCATTGCTAGGATACAGTACTCTGGGCCTTATCGGTCGGATAATGCGTCGTTATTAGACAGTCTGGGGTCAGATCAGACACCTAACCACTTGGTATCTAAACAGACTCCATACTGTTTGTCATCGGGATTGAGTATGCCAATTGATTGTTGTCGTGGTCGAGTGGTTCCTTAACATATGTTAATTGTATGTAGTAGTATATATATATGATTTGTATGTGCATCGTATATAACGTAATGCTGTCAGTAATAAGCAGTTTGGATCCAAACTGTCACTGTGTTACGATAGACAGGAAAGGATGTTGTTGGCGCTGAACAGTACTGTCATTAGCAAAAGGCTTGGGTTCAGATCAAACGCCTGGAGTTTGACGTCTGATCAGGATCCATACTGTTTGTCACTCCTGTAAAATGATGGATCGTAAAGTTTCAGACATTCTGATGATTAGTTACATTATGTTATTGTAGTCTGAATGAAGTGTAAGAATGTGTATCGATTCCATACAGTCTTCACTCTGAACAGATTGGAGTGGAATTACTGATGTAGACTGTAGTATTGATAAATATTGGTACCACGGACATATTGTGTTTGCCGTTGTTACACACAGCAATGCACAGTAAACCCGTGCTTTCTATTGTGCGCTTTGTATTATTATCCTTCTATATGGAGGCCATACTTAATATGTGTAAAACAGTCTGTACTTGATAAATCTATGCATATGCATATCTGGTTACTGTTAAGGTCTTGTTAATGACTGATGTGTGAGGATTTCATTGTACATTTTACATCTCTAAACGCCCAAGGGCTTAGAGATACAAATAAACGGTATAGGCTAGGGCAATGGTTATCACAGCAAAAAACAAAGGTTGTTTACTTTAATGAAGAACTGATAGTTAAAATCAATACAGAGTTTTCAGACTGGCAATGTTTCCATAGTTTCGGAACGACTAAAAGTAGAGGGGTTTCTATACTTATACATAATAGTTTAAATGCAATAGTTAGTAATATAATACAAGATGATAAAGGTAGATACCTATTACTTAATGTAAGCATAGACGCAAACGATATTACTATGATAAGCGTATATGCTAATAATGATGAAAAACTCCGCGATACTTTTTTTCAGAGTTTGCTCCCTTTAATTAAAGAAAAGACACTGGGTATCACTATACTTGGTGGAGATTTCAATGAAGCTTTAAACATAGTTGATAGGTTTCCTCTGCCAAAGAGATGTAAATCCTCCAAATCATTGTTAAAATTATATCAGAACTTAATCTCAAGGACATTTGGCGAATAAAAAACACCGCTACTACACAGTTTACTTGGAAACGAAAGAATAGTGTCGAACGTAGTAGAATTGATTACTGGCTTATAAACGAAGATATCATACCATTAATACATTCCTGCGATATCAGACCTGCATTGATAGAATATACAGACCATATGGGTATATCGCTCAAGATATGTTTTAAAACAAATAGAGGTCCAGGGACGTGGAAATTTAACAACTCCTTGCTAGACGATGATCTATTTATTAAGAAAATGAACACTTTTATAAACACATGTAAAATAAATCTGCAGTCGATATATACAGACCCTCAGACAATGTGGGAGATGTTTAAACTCGAGATAAAGGGATTTGTAATTACTTACTCAAAACAAAATGCCAAGGCTAGAAAGAGTTATTTAGGCAAATTAGAAAAGGAGTTAAATGCTTTACAAAAGGACGACCATAAAGATACGAAGATAGAAATAAGTGAAAGAATATCTTTTTTAGAAAAGGAAATAGAAAATATATATTCGCTTAAAGCTAGAGGGGCGATGATAAGATCTAGGGTTTAATTAATTGACGAGGGAGAAAAATGCACTAAGTATTTCTTTGGATTGGAGAAATCAAGACAGTCTAGGAAATCTATACATTCGTTAAAAATAAATGGTAAACTCTTAACAGATAAATATGAAATTCTAAAAGCTGAGGCTGATTTCTATAGACAGTTATACACATCTGGGAATGCTACACTAAATGACGTTGATGAATATCTTGAAAACATTGAAATCCCTGTTTTGAATGAGCAGTCCTCACGTCTATGTGAGGGTTACCTATCTGTTAATGAGTGTTATTCTTCACTTATAGAAATGAAGTTTAATAAATCACCGGGTAGCGATGGATTAACGGTAGAATTTTATCTGAAATTTTGGTCAAAGTTAGGAAGCATACTCGTTAGGTCTCTAAATTGTGGGTATGACAAAAAAAGCACCTCTATTTCCCAAAAGCACAGTGTTTTATCTTTAATTTACAAAAAAGACGATCCGGAAAACCTCGGAAACTGGCGTCCTATTTCGCTTCTAAACATAGGCTATAGAATATGTACAAAATGTCTTGCTAAGAGATTACAGAAAGTTCTACCGGATATTATAAGTCTTGACCAACAGGGATATATAAAGGGTAGATACATTGGTTATAACATACGTCAGATTCAGGATGTCATAGACTATGCAGATTTACTTGATATAAGTGGTGCCATATTATTTCTGGATTTTAAGAAGGCTTTCGATACAGTCGAACACTCATTTATGTTTAAAGTTATTAGGAAATTTGGGTTCGGACATTCCTTTATTAACTGGTTGGAAACGCTTTATGGCAACATCACCACATGTATCTATAATAATGGCTGGAGGTCAGATCTCATACATCAGGCAAGGGGCTTAAAACAAGGATGCTCGTTAAGCGCGCTAGTCTATATACTTGTGGCAGAAATTGTATCGATTAAGTTAAAGGAATCAGAAGAGTTTAAAGGTATAAAAATAGAAACCAATAATGGAAAAATTAACTGCTTAAAGCTTACTCAACTCGCTGATGATACCTCATTATTTGTTAAAAACTCACACGATGCCAATATTGCTCTAAACATTGTCGAAACGTTCGGTTTATATTCAGGTCTCTCGCTAAATAAGAAAAAAACAGAATGTCTCTGGATAGGCAGATCAAAACACTCAGTTGAAAATATTGGTAATATAAAATGTTCTAATAAAGTAAAAGCTCTTGGAATTACATTTGGTTATAATAAAGATTCATGTAATGTTTGTAACTGGGAGAAATTACTAGGCGATTGCAAAAAAACTATTCAAACATGGGAGCGACGCAGTCTCACAATGTACGGCAGAATCACTATAATTAAAACAATATTGATACCAAAACTAGTTTACTTATTCCACTCATTACCAGTGTCAAAAGAAATAATAAAAGAGATAAATAAATTAATATTCGGGTTTCTATGGAATGGAAAAAAAGAAAAATCAAAAGGAAAACACTGATAGGTGCAAACATATATGGAGGTCTTAACATGATCGATGTTGAAAGTTTTATTAGGTCAATCAAATTAAAATGGATAAAAGCCTTACTACACAAAGATAATTCAAACTGGAAATTTATTCCCAGGAAATTATTAGAACAGTTTGGAAAAAACTTTCTTATATTCTACATGAACATTACATCTCTAGATGCATTGCCAGAAACTAATATAAAACTGACACCATTCTACACAGATATTTTAAAAACTTTTTTTGAGTTCAAATCAATGCAGTCAGACTATGATAAATTCCCGCTCAAGTTTTATGATATCAGGCAGCAATTAATATGGGGCAACAGACACATCCGCTTTAAAGGAAAAACTCTCATTTTTAAAACCTGGATTGCCTCAGACATCTTATTTGTAAATGATATTATCGGTCAAACAGGTAGTATCGATGAAAATAGGATACTAGGGAAACTTAAAAATAAATCTAATTGGATCAGCCAGATCAGCGTTATAAAATCAGCTTTTCCAAAAATATGGAAAAGAACCCTTAAATTAAAAGAGTCTCGGTCAACAATGGTTAAAACAGCACTGAAACTTGTTTTCGATGGATATAGTATATCAAAAATGTCTAACAAAGAATGCTATAATATAATGCGAAACAATTCTTTTATAAAACCATACATCCACAATATGTGGAATAGAATTTTAAAAGAAGAAGATATAAACTGGAAAAGCTTCTATTTATCATTAGAACAATCTTGTATCGACAATCGCGTGAAACAGTTTAAATTCAAATTAATACACAATATATTAGCCACAAAATCAAACTTGTTTAAATGGAAAATTGAAAAAGATCCATACTGCAATATGTGTAATGTTGAAGAAGATTATGAACATTTTTTTCTAAAATGTAATGCCGTCTCTCATTTATGGGAAAAGCTACTCAATGTTTTTAAATCATGCGGATTCGAAAATAACATATATTCTTTAAAAACATCCATATTAGGATATAAAATAAATGACACTCGTTTTAATGATGTGAACATGGTTCTCAACCTAATAGGCTTTTGTATCTATAAGGGCTATTACATAAGCGATAAGAGAAAGAATACATATAATACATACGCACTATTTGTTAACGAATTTAAATTCATGTATTCCTATTTGATGTTGAAAAATAGACTATTTATATTCTTGATTAGATTCAATAAGTATTTAGGTCTACTCAGAGTATGAAATGGTACACCCTTTTATACTGACCATATATGTTTTAAAATGTATATACTATGTTGAAAATTTATAATAAAAGAAGTTGAAAAACTTCACCAAAAAAAAAAAAAAAAGAATTTTAAAATACATTTCTCCTTCTTTACCCATGCCCTGTTGTATAATTACATATATCTTCACTGTGTACAAGTATTTCGCTGTGCAATCACTGCTGTGGAGTGCACTGGTTGCATAATCAACTTGTAAATAGTGCAGACCCTGATGAGACAGCTCCTGCAGGAGCTGTCTCATCAGGGTCTTCACTATTTACATGTAGGTATATTGACGCGAATAGTAAACGAAGGGTTAATGCAGGGTGAATGTCATGCAGAAAGCTCCGAAGAGAGCTGTTCCCTAAGCGAACCCAGCAGCCTATGAGCCGTCTTGTCTATGTCTGTTCTGTTTATAAATGTATGAACAGGTGTCTATATGAAAGCAAGGCTTAACCCTTATCCTGCCTAAACATAATTTCTGCCGTAACTGATAAGAAACAAGTTTTATTAACCTGCAATTCGATCAAGCTTTTGATCAACTATTGGACGTCAAACAGTTCGGATCCTGATGAGACACCGGGTTATTCGGCCTCTCAACTGGATCCAAGCTACTTGAAAATGTTGGACAGGATAATATTTAAAACAGATAGTAGCTTAATGCAGGACGATCTTATAGCCGAAATATCCCGAGTTTTCTGCATTTCTTTTATTAACTATAGTTAAAGCAGTCACCTGCTTTTACAGAAACTCTTGATCTATCTGCAGAGCAGTCATTCCAGCTGCTTTCAACGACACTCTTGAATTATCTGCAGATCAGCCATTCTAGCTGCTGTCATATACAGAACGGCCATTCCAGCTGCTTTCAGAGACACTATATATTTATCTGCAGAGCAGCCATTCCAGCTGCTTTCAATGACACTATTGATTTAACTACAGAGTGGCCATCCCAGCTACTTTCAAAGACACTCTTGATGTATCTGCATAGCAGCCAATCCGGCTGCTTTCATCTACAGAGCGGGCATTCCAGCTGCTTTCACAGGCACTCTTGATTTATCTTCAGAGCGTGAATACCCATGTAAGAAATACTGACAGTACATTGTATAGTTATCACAGAAAACTCCTCTAACGCATCCACTTAACGGATAAACATGGTTGTATGTCTAGTGCATAATGCAGGACGATAGTAATGCAGAAAGCAAGATGTGGTTGTGAAACACAATGCCCCCGCCAAATTTCAACTTTGACCCTGAAGGATGATATTGACCTTGACATGTCACCCCTCATAATTTGCAGCTTCATGAGATACATATGCATGCCAAATATCAAGTCTCTATTTTTACTGGCTCTAAAGTTACGGCCAGTGGTAAAGTCTGTGATATGACCTATGTATTTGACCTCTGCCTTGGATGACCTTGACCTTGGCATGTCATCTCTTAAAATATGCGGCTTTATGGGATACATATGCATGCCAAATATCAAGTCTCTATCTGTACTGGCTAAAATTTGTGATCAATGCTAAAGTTGTCCTCAAACAGACACACAGACAACGGACAAACAGACATGGCAAACACAATTTGCCCGCAGATTTGATCCGGGGCGGGGCATAAAAAGGACATGTTTGATAAGGAAAGAAACTGTAAAATCAGATCTAAATTATTGCACAAACAGAGTTATTCCTACAACGGGTCTTAATCATTTCACGCTCGGAGCACATTCCTAATGTGTTGGTCTAGAAAAGGCGCTAAGTAACTCTGTGTCTTATCGGGATACAAACTGCGTAACACTCTGCGTCTTATCGTCATACAAACTGGGTAACACGCTGCGTCTTATCGGGGTTAACACTTGGTAACACTATGCGTCTTATCGGGATACAATTTGGGTAACACTCTGCGTCTTATCGGAGTTAACACTGGGTAACATTCTGCGTCTTACCGGAATACAAACTGTGTAACACTCTACGTCTTATCGGGATAAACACTTGGTAACACTCTGCGTCTTATCGGGATAAACACTGGGTAACGTTCTGCGTCTTATCGGGGTACAAATTGGGTAACATTCTGCGTCTTATCGAGCTACAAACTGGGTAACACTCTGCGTCTTATCAGGGCTAAAACTGGGTAACACTGCGTCTTATCGGGAAAAACTGGGTAATACTATACGTCTTATCGGGATAAAAACTGAATAACGCTGGTTCTTATCGGGACTGTTTGCCACCTCGCTGTTATTTAGAGGAAAGAGGAAAAGACGAATTAGTTGGGGTTTTTTTTAAAAAAAACCACAAAAACAAGGTAGCTTACGACGGTTTAAACGATGACAACGTCTTTTCTTTTTATTGAAAATAAATAGTTGTGAATATATTTAACCCATTCATCCCTGGAGACGAATGCTAATAACATTGCAAACAGTTTGGAACCAAATGAGACGCCAACTAACAGGGCATCTCACTAGGGTCCAAACTGTTTGAGATCCTGATAAAGTTTCAATTAATCATTTTCTGTTAATCCTGAAAGAGTTTTTGTTCATAAAAAAAGAGAAAAGTAAAAAAAAAGACACTAATGTTGGTTCGTGAAAGATTCCCAAGTTTGAAAGAGTTCATTGTGCTTTCGTGAATATGATTGTTCTATTGACCTTAACCCCAATAATACTAAATTTGAATTTGACTATTCAAAAATTCCAAAAGATCAAGCTTCCGATGAATATTCAGGGATTTTAAGGAAAAATGTAACACTACAAACAGTGCAGACCCTGATGAATTGGGAATCAACACCAGTGCATTTTTAATTTTCTCTTTTTTATTAACAGAAACTATTAGGATTAACAGAACAGAATAAACTGAAACTCTATCAGGATCATAGTTTAGATCCTGGTGAGACGCCGAGTTAATTGATGTCTCAGATGGGTCTACATTGTTTGAAAAGGACATTAGTGTCTCGTCGCTCACTGTAACCAAGGTCAACCCTTATCATGTCAAAATGTCTGCAAAAACTCTAATCTTGAGCAAGTTGCACTCATTTCCGATTCCACAAATTGTTGAAATAAGCTCCTGGCCGAGTGTCAAACAGCCTGGGTCCTGATAAGACACTGAGTTACTCACCGTCTCATCTAGATCCAAGCTGTTTGCAAGTACCATTCATCTGGCATTGAGCATGCTTAAGGTTTTAGCGTGAAACCTACTACTACTATCACAGTACTATGAATGACGTATGTGGGGATATTTTAAGATTACTACAACGGTCCTGTATGTTCTTACTTTTGACCCTACTATTAGCTCCTCTGGACAGACTACATTTTGGGTTTTAAAGATTTTAAAACGTACATATCGTTTACTTCTTGAATGAGTAGCGTAAATGTATGGAAAATGGAGATCATGGATATCAATTTGATTGATTATTATAATAGCACTTGGTCACAGGCATATTTGACTATTGCAGAAACTGTAAAATCATTATCTATATTTATCTAAAGGCAAACAGAGCTGACCCTGATCAGACGACTCCGGCAGGAGCCGTATGATCTGGGTCTATTCTATTTGCAATGGCATAGAAAGGTGTAGAAAGAGGTTACACTTTTACTGTATAACACCAGGTGCGGATCCAGGATTGCAAATTAGTGGGGGCGTATAATTATTTTTGGAGGGGGTGGTTAGATTTTTATGTTTGATGACATACATAAATAGTGTGTTTGTAATACATGTACATGTTGAAAAAGAGCTTAATTGGGTGAGGGAAATAAAACACTCCTACTGAATCATTGTTTTATTGATTTTAGTAGTTACAACGACCACTAAATTATATCAATATTTTGTGTTAAAGGCAGGGAGCTGCTTAAAGCAAGGTGGAGGTAAAACAGAACGCTCCTATGGGGGCGTTCAGTTTTACTTCACCTTGCTTTAAGCAGCCACCTGCTCTAAATACCAACTAATTAACCTAATTAACACACTTTAGTGATAATTATAGAGATATCATACTGTATATAGATCTAAAATATTACTAAAAAATGTTTTGCAATTTAGGGGGGGGGGGCGTACGCCAGCTCTGCCCCTCTAAATCCGCGCCTGAAAACACAGAGCAGGCCTGTCTGATCAGGGTCTGTCCTGTTTGCATATGTCTTACAGCCTCTGCTGTTTGCCATGGCTTACCTGACGGCTTACCTGCAGGTGCTCTGACTTCAGCAAAGTCATTGAGTACATATTTGACGGATTGTCACAGTTATTATGCTATGTTTTACATGTTGTCCTGTGTTCACCGTCGTCTATGTTGTGGGTAAGTCCAGCGGGGATACCTTTATTTACAATATTTGTAAAGCTAGGGTGACTTTGAGAGAAGTGTGAGGTTAGGACGTCCGTAAACCGGTTTAAACCCCCAGTGGTGTTTTTGCTGCTGACCGTGCCAAGGCGGTACTCTCTTTGTCACCCTTCCTTTTGTTTTCCTTGCGTCTTTGTGCTTGTGGTTTGTTCATGTTGTGGAACGTTTGTCCCTGGTTCTTGTGTGTCTTTTGGTGTTTTCTGTGTTCATTTCGTGTGTGTGTGTGTGTGTGTGTGTGTGTGTGTGTGTGTGTGTGTGTGTGTGTGTGTGTGTGTGTGTGTGTGTGTGTGTGTGTGTGTGTGTGTGTGTGTGTGTGTGTGTGTGTGTGTGTGTGTGTGTGTGTGTGTGTGTGTGTGTGTGTGTGTGTGTGTGTGTGTGTGTGTGTGTGTGTGTGTGTGTGTGTGTGTGTGTGTGTGTGTGTGTGTGTGTGTGTGTGTGTGTGTGTGTGTGTGTGTGTGTGTGTGTGTGTGTGTGTGTGTGTGTGTGTGTGTGTGTGTGTGTGTGTGTGTGTGTGTGTGTGTGTGTGTGTGTGTGTGTGTGTGTGTGTGTGTGTGTGTGTGTGTGTGTGTGTGTGTGTGTGTGTGTGTGTGTGTGTGTGTGTGTGTGTGTGTGTGTGTGTGTGTGTGTGTGTGTGTGTGTGTGTGTGTGTGTGTGTGTGTGTGTGTGTGTGTGTGTGTGTGTGTGTGTGTGTGTGTGTGTGTGTGTGTGTTTGTATCTTTGCGTCATTGTGGACACAGGCAGTTGTATGGTTGCAGTCTTTGTGGACACATCTTGAATTGTGGACACCAAATTTTGGTGTCCACAGTGTTGAGGTCATATATACGTATATTTTTATGTTTTTTACTAATTGCGTAAGGAAGTGCGAACCGACCTTGTGAACCACTTTTACACACACATCATGAATGTGACAAAAACGGCTAAAATCGGAGTGTGTCTGAGGTAACCTCCCGACACGCACACACTCTGTAACTTGATACTTTCTCTCTTCTCTGAAGTGCAGATAGCGCGGCTGGCTTATCAGTTGCCTTGTAATCGGGGCACATAATTAACACTTAACTTACGCCTTATTAAATGAAGACAATCTTTAACCAAAAAAGCGTTTGAAAGGGTGTTCCTCTAGACGAAATAATAAGAAAGAGGAATAAGTCACTTCTCCGGTGCGATTTTGCGATTTATTGATCATGTTACGGGCAATTTTAGTGTTTGGATTGAAACTGGAAAGCGGGATAACGGTAAGTGATTACGTATTTTATAGTTAACGTATGGTGGTAATTGAGCACAAATGAATTAGTGAAACCGTTCTATTAAGACCAGTAAAAGAAGGCTAATTAATCGTAGGAAATACAGACGACAGCTTAAAGAAACGTGTAAGTAAAAAAGAAAGCCCCTGAATGGGTTTTCTGTTTTACTCTTACCTTGATTTAAGTAGTCCCCTTTCTTAAACACACAATAACTAATGTAATTTAGTGGTCGTAATAGAGAGGTTTTACTGTATTAAGGATTGCGCGGGCGGACCATCTTATGTTCTTCAAGAAAGTTAAAGTGTCAATATGTTTTTTGCTTTTTGTTTTAGCCTGGTAAGAATGATATCGCATATTTTATAACCCTTTACCAAATTATTATTTATAAATTGTATGCCCTTTGGAAATATATTGAAAACAACTGCCGCATATGACATTAGCTTGCAGTTAAAATGAAACATGATCATCAGCATTACATGTAAAAGGACACACAGATCAGCCACAGATTAAAATGGTTTATTCCCGTTTCGTTCTGGTTCGGTTCGATTGAAAACTTGATCGTATTTCCACCATGTTGAGCATAATGATCGAAGTGGCGAATAGTTTGGATCCTGGTGTGACGCCAAATTTAGTAAACTCTTTCAGCGCCTATTTTATCGTGAGGATTTTACCCCTTCACTGCCACATTGACGTCTGCATAAACAATAGTATTGTTGTCTGTAAGATAGTTTCAATATTAAACTAAAAGCAATGTGACTGAGGAAAGTTTAATACGAGTGTAAAACAGTTTGGATCCTGATCAAACGTCGCGTTTACATGGTGTCTGATCTGTATCTAAACTGTTTGCAAAGTCAGGTTAATTCTATTCATTCAAACCGATATGTACCATACTCGGTGCAAGCCGTTGTCACGTAGTAAAGGGATACGCTCTAATGTACTGTCACATATATACGCGATTTGCAGGGATGAGCCGTGCTCCAGGAAAAGGAAGGGGTTTATTGCAATGCAAACAGTGTAAACCTAGATCAACAGAGACGCGGCGTCTGACGAGTGTAACAGGTTTTTGCATAGGGTAGAAAAATAAGTTTTACTTATTTACTGAAGTTCGCATGTGTATAGTTAATTCTGATAATTCAAACGGTGTAAACCCTGGTCAGACTTCGAGTCAGACACGTGATGTTTGATCTGGGTCCACATTGTTTGTAGTGCAATACTCGGAATCTCATCCGAATAAAAATTGTTTTAATTTTAAGAAGCAGACAGTTATTTTGTCATTTTTTCAGTATGATAAAGGTCATATAAGGCTAAACATTACAGTTCGCCTTGAATCCTTTTCACGCATTCAAAAATGGTCGAATTCATTCTCAAAGTTCTTCAAAATCGCTACGTTTTTGGAATATTTGCCCATGTGTCAAACAATTTAAAGTTATTCGGTGTCTGATCCGGAACATTTAAGAAATGAATGACGTGATCCCGGTGTTCATGAGGTTATGCAACGCATAGCTTTACGAGCAAAGTTAGTGAAGCCCGAAGGGCTTCACGTAAATCTTTGCTCGTAAAGGTATGCGTTGCATAACCCAATGAACACCGGGAGCACGTCATTCATTTCTTATATTTATATTCCATTGTATTTCTTACATTTCAACGGATCGGGTATTGAAATGAACGTTCATGGGAAAATGCAACTTTCTTTTTAGAATAAGGTTATATAAGGACGTTGCAGGGCGAATGTAAATATAGCTGCTTGCATTTTTGTTACACCGCGCTTAGCCGGATTACAGAACTCTGATAAGTGAACGGCGAAAATGTACAGACGTTTAGATTGCTATTTATACAACGTGAGAGATTTGCTCTTTATTTGAATTCCATCATAATAAAAGTACAGTTTCTGTATCTGAATAGTTTAACCCTGCAATTCATAATTGAGTTATAAGAGACTTGAGGCATATTATCACGAACCCGTGCATATTACAGATATTGCATGTGTATTATACGTATGTACCCTATAATACGTTATGTACAAGGAAGTTAGTACATACAACATATTAATTTTACAAAAGAAAACTCATTTAATAAACCCATTTGTGCTGCTTGTCCCTTAAATGGGACTACCGATGCCAATGGTTTATTCAAAAAAGTATTTTAGTACCTGTACCCTCTCAAAATGAAAAATTGAGGCTTTCCAGAATGAAATATGGACAAGTTTTTTCAAATAATGTGGGAATAAATGGGTTAGTAAAGTTAATATACAGTATAGCTTTGGTTTGTTTAGACGGATACTATAACCGGAGTTACATTCAATTTGATTTTAGAAAAACGACCATACAGGTCGCACTGCAAAAATTGTCTCAAAAACAATTAGTGCTTTAAATCAGATTTGAGAGATTAATAAACAGATGTTATATAATTATATAGTATAATGTTATGCAGTATCAAAATAAAATGGAGGCGACAACATTTTATTACGAATTTCAATCAGTATATAATATTATTTTTTGCAAAGCAAATATGTACGTCTTTGCCGTACAAGAGAGCCGGATTTAGCATATTTCTACATATTTGTAAAATAAATCGCTATATTTATCACAGTCTGACAAGTTCATTAATCTGACATAAAAATAGCGCTACTGTCAAAATCCAATTAGCTACGAAAACCCAGTAGACCAAACTCATTCAATTTATCGCTTCCCTATTATCTCACCATTGACTGCACTTTTTGATGTGCTGAAACACTTAATTATCTTGATTAGTATAAATATTAAACAGTAACCATGAAATCCGCTCGAGTCGGTTCATGACTGGGTTTTGTGGTCGGTATGATAGCCAAACAACCAAAACAGGCACTAGTATTATAGTAAATTCTATTTACAGGATATAATCCGCTTGATTGAATGAATGAAAACTTAATAACTATATTTATATATTTACAGCACAGCAGAAACTAAACCAAACAAAGTCTGGTGTTTACAAACTTCAACTCTGACTCTGATATATATGAAATTACTACATTACGCTAGACCCAATGTGTTGTAGATATACTGATTGAGTGTCAAAGCTGATTGCATATGGCTTTTTGGGCCGCGAACGAGAGAATAAGGGTTAAATTGCGAGAAATGTATTGGCAAAACGCCGCACTTGCAGTTATTCAGAAAGTTTAACCGTTGTGTCAAGACTTTAATGAGTAATTATGTGTTGTTTAGCAATTAAAATATCAGCCTGCATTGAAACATTGCACATGTGCAGTATCTCGTCTGCGTCACTTATAAAACTTTACCGATTCGCACAATGCTTTGTGAAAGTTTTGGACAAGTTTCATAGAGCCCAGAACGGCGTGAGACACCGAGTTGTTTAGCATCTTATTTGGATCTAAACTGTTTGCATATTTAGCACAGTCGCAACAAGCAGGCTAACGGTAAACTGATGGGCAGGCCATTTAATCTGACGCGTTAATGTACATTTGGGAGACGCAACAAAGCGATATAATCAAATGGTCTTTACGATGTGAATCTGCTCGCGCATCTCATTAGCCTGTGTGTTACGTAGTTTAGGTTAAACATGATTTATTACAAGAAAGATTGAAAGGGGTTGGGCCACAGATTCTACGAAGTTCTAATGCCCTCCCCTTTCAATTTTAATGTTGCAAATGAATGTTTGACAATATGGCAATATATACACAAAACTGTCGGGAGGAAGAAATAGGAGAAGAGGAGGAAGAAGACTATTAAAAGCAGAAAAAAATATTACTAAACATTGACGAACATATCAAGAACAAAAGAAGATGAAGAATATTTACGGATGTTTGAGAGTACTAGATATTGTAATTTTAAGTTTGGCAATTTAATGGTCAGGCTAAAGTGATTGCTGCTAAAAAGTGACGATTTCCCTGTGACGCTTTAGAGCTAGTAATAACGTTTATCTCTAGCAGAGCATTGACAAGAGATGCCTTGAAATTAAGAATCTTTAAATATTTTAAGAAAATGGCTGTAAGAAAGACATGGCATGAACTGCCATATTGAACAGTTGGTAGTCACGCGTGTTAAAACCCGGATATTTCTCGTTATTTATTGGCCATTCCTTCCGAAGGCGCGAGTTATATGCTAGGGACTACCAGCTCACTAATATACCGTGACTGTAAAGTGGTCAGCAAATCACCGGTCCTGTTGAGCATGGAAATTGCATCGGTTACATCTCATTTAAATACTCGTTAGCTTAACCACTCACTATACTTATTCAAAACGTACTCCAACTTACTTTAACATTAATAGACAAATAACAATATTTATGACATTCCTGTTTTGTCGAAATTAGACTTGTAAACATTCAACAGAGAATTAATAGATTATATCTTCAAAATGATCTCACCTGCATTGTTATTTTTCTTTAAACTGATAGGATAACAGGATAATCAGTCGTGTCCTTCATTGAAACCGTTTGCGTACACATTATTTCTCTTTGGGTATAGGGCATTTGGTATTGCTGTACATAATATTTACATTTCCGAGGTTCGTGTATTGAAAAGCAGAGCAAATAAAGAAACTATGGTATTAGAATATAGAACAATATATGTACTGAATGTAAGGCGGAATGGGTCTAAAAACTTTCTGGTATTTAGTATGCTTTAAATCAAAGACGCAGAGCTACACATGCGACGTTATATAGCGTTAATTTTGAAGTCGAATTTCTCAAAAATGTCGCTTTCATAGGCGAATGTTATACATTCCTTCTATACAAATTGTCATTTTTAATTTGTTCTGCGGAAATTTATTTCCAATTAAAATATGATACAACGGTTAGGTCTTTACCGGGTGATTTGTTGCACTCATTAACTTGCTAAGTCCATCCGAAAAAAATAGTGTGGTGTTAGTGGCCTGTGCTTCCATTGTAGGGAGTTTCCTCATAAATACTTAAACGGTTCGATCTTAGCGTTTTATTAGATATCAGGCATTTTTGGATATGGTTTAAAACAGAATGTCGGAACCTTAGATTTCAATTTCTAAGCGTCGGATATTATTAACCCTTCGCTTGCTATTCGCTTCAATATACCCACCACCTGTAAATAGTGAAGACCCAGATGAGACAGCTCCTACAGGAGCTGTCTCATCAGGGTCTGCACGATTTTGCAACCAGTGCACTCCACAGCAGTGATCGAACAGCGAAATACTTGTACACAGTGAATAAATTATATAAATATCACATTCTATGGAGAGAGACAGCAAGTACTGTCAACCCGAGGTTGGTTATTATACCGAACAGCACAATCGATTTCGTCAGCAAAAATATTTATTCAATGATAACAATAAACAGTCTTAAACAAAAATTATAGAGCTACTCGGTGCTTAAAAATCGCGGAAGAGCTTCACATTTCTATTCATGAAACGTTATAAATACTGGCGGAGCCCTTTTCACTGTCCAATCTTGACAGAGTCTCCTCCGAAACAGCCGAAAAACGCGACATTTCTCAGATATATAAACAAAAACAAATCAGTTGCCCTAATGACGTTTGTTGATCAAATTGCAAGCGTTAAATGACGCTAATACATGACGTAATCGGATGACGTCACGTACACAATTTAATAAGCGCTCACTGATCTAAATGTTCCGTTCCTATGGTAGCGGGAGACAGTATTTTTCCGACAGTAATTGTTTCCCGCTGGACCTGACAGTATTTCTTTGTCACGGTGGCCTATGGGAAATTAACATTGTAAATGAAATTGAGGTATAATAAATGTAATTATACAACAGGGCATGGGTAAGGAAGGAGAAATGTATTTTAAAATTCAGCAAGCGAAGGGTTAACTATGTCGTGACGTATGTAAGATTCACGCTTTTAACGTTAATGTTGAAATAACACCAGTTTCCAGATGAAAAAGTATGTAAAAATCAGAGGTATAAATAATAATTTTCGGCACACGCAGTAACAAAGTGTTTTTTCTTAAAAAAGGATTATCTGTTATTTTTATACTGTATTGTTCACTACACAATACCATCCGTCTGTCTTTATGAACACTCGCTAGCCCACACACCCGTCCCTCAGCCTATCCGTACGCCTATCTATCTTTTTGTCTGTCGCTTCGTCAAATTGTTTTTATTATTCACCGAATCGCCCAAAGTAAAATAAAGTATCTCTCGCATAATTGTATGTAAGTTGTAATTAGTTCTATGTACCAACAGAGTGAACGAAACCGTCCAATTACCCCGATTAAAATGACAAAATCTGATTTATCGAATTTAAAAGCACTTGTGACTTTCCAAGAATTTTAAACAACACTATAGAATTTACAAATAGACCACACTCTCATGTTTTACATATAATTCTTTAAATACGCAGTACTAACATATAACGGTATTGTGGACACAACGTGTGAGCTAAATGATGAATACCATTTAACGTTTCGAAAGTATTGTCAAAAAGTCCTCATTAAATAAGAATGATTCCTGGAGAATCCGACAGTTATTTTGCCAACGCCTAACAAATACTTCGATTAGTTTAAAATATGTAAGGAGTGTAATTTTATATTTTACTTTTATTTAAATTTATACAAAAGTTCATACTATCAACGCAATTATAAGCTTTTTGGACTGATTTGTTTGTACTAATCAGAAGTTATGATAACCAGTATGTGAAACAAAATATTATATAACCAGCACATTCATCAACTCGGCTATCCATTTCCTTATACGCTACACAATGAATAATTGCACTGCCCTTGTGATTACATTTCTCTCACTTTTAAGTAAAAAACGCTTTCTAAAACGCTTGCATTATAATAGTTAACATACAAATGGAACATTAGGTTGCCAAGTGCACATTCACTGCTTGAATAATAAATGTTATTGTATATTGTACATACACAAATAACACAGTGTCCTTTTCCGTCCTTGTGGACACTTTTTAGCTGAGTTTGACCATCTGTAAATGGTTTGAGAGTACGCCGTTTGTCTACTTTTCAGCCGATGGAATGCCTTGTATTAATTGATTCCTTTACAAACAAAGTACAGATTTATTAAAAAATGTATGAGACCATCCTTAGAACGGTTATTTTTAATAGGATTCCCATCAAATTGATAGTTATTTTTCCTACCGTTTTACAATAATGAAGCAACAAGCCAGAAAAGAAACAATATGAAGGTTATGATATTCTATACATTTTTAAACAAAATATTATTCAACAACTCACATAAGCGGAATTAACAATTCAACCGCGTCTTTATTGTACACAACAACAACAACATTAATATAACATCATCAAACAGACCGATTTCTTAATTTCCATTCCTAAATTCGTAGACCTATACACAGTGTATAACGTCTTTGTGGACACAATCTGTGGATAGTGAATAAAACGGGACCAATGAGCCATGAATTTAGAAAACGAATTAAAAAGCACTTGTAACTTTCTAAATATTTTAAACAACACTATAGAATTTACATATAGACCACACTTATGTTTTACATATAATTCATTAAATACGCAGTACTAACAAATAACGGTATTGTAGACACAACGTGTGAGCCAAACGGAAAATACCATTTAACGTTTCGACAGTATTGTCAACAAGTCCTAATTGTATAAGAATTATTCCTGGAGAATCCGACAGTTAATTTGCAAACGCCTAACAAATAATTCGATTCATTTAAAATATGTGAGGAGTGTAAATTTTTTATTTTACTTTTATTCACATTTATACAAAAGTTCATACTATCAACGCAATTATAAACTTTGCGGACTGATTTGTTTATACTGATCAGAATTTATGATAACAAGAATGTGAAACAAAATACTATATAAATTCTGAAGGGAAGTGATCCCCCGAGAGCAAAAATTGCAACACAAAAAGAGAAAATTGCAGACTCGGTTTTTTTAGTCTGTTCATGAAAACTTATTGAAAGTGCAACACTGCTCACGCCTCCTAGCACCGGCTTAAGCGGTATTCAAATTTCAGATCAAATAATACTGAAATTCATGATCTCATTTTGAAGTAAAAACGCTTTCTAAAACGCTTGCATTAAAATAGTTAACATACCAATGGAATATTATTTTGCAAAGTGCACATTCACTACTTGAATAATAAATGTTATTGTACATTGTACATACACAAATAACACAATGTCCTTTTCCGTCCTTGTGGACACTGTTTAGCTGCATGTGACCATCTGTAAATGGTTTGAGAGAGAGAGATAGCCGTTTGTCCACTTTTCAGTCAATGGAATACCTTGTATTATTTCATTTCTTTACAAACAAAGTACAGATTCATTAAAACTGTATGAGACAATCCTTAATACAGTAATTCTATTAGTATTCCCATCAAATGGGTAATGATAATTCCTGCCAGTTTAAAAATTATGAAGCAAAAAGCCAGAAAAGAAACAATATGAAGGTTATGATATTCTATACGTTTTTACACAAAATATTATAAAACAACTCACATAAGCGGAATTAACAATTCAACCGCGTCTTTATTGTACATGACATATAAAAAATTAATATAACATCATCAAACAGACCGAATTCTTAATTTCCATTCCTATATACTTAGACCTATATACAGTGTATAACGTCTTTGTGGACACAATCTGTGAATAGTGAATAAAACGGGGCCAATGAGTCATGAATTTAGAAAACGAATTTAAAAGCACTTGTGACTTTCCAAGTATTTTAAACAACACTATAGAATTTACAAATAGACCACACTCTCATGTTTTACATATAATTCTTTAAATACGCAGTACTAACATATAACGGTATTGTGGACACAACGTGTGAGCTAAACGATAAATACCATTTAACGATTCGAAAGTATTGTCAACAAGTCCTCAATGAATAAGAATGATTCCTGGAGAATCCGACAGTTATTTTGCCAACGCCTAACAAATAATTCGATTAGTTTAAAATATGTAAGGAGTGTAATTTTATATTTTACTTTTATTTAAAATTATACCAAAGGCCATACTATCAACGCAATTATAAGCTTTTTGGACTGATTTGTTTGTACTAATCAGAAGTTATGATAACCAGTATGTGAAACAAAATATTATATAACCAGCACATTCATCAACTCGGCTATCCATTTCCTTATACGCTACACAATGAATAATTGCACTGCCCTTGTGATTACATTTCTCTCACTTTTAAGTAAAAAACGCTTTCTAAAACGCTTGCATTATAATAGTTAACATACAAATGGAATATTAGTTTGCCAAGTGCACATTCACTGCTTGAATAATAAATGTTATTGTATATTGTACATACACAAATAACACAGTGTCCTTTTCCGTCCTTGTGGACACTTTTTAGCTGAGTTTGACCATCTGTAAATGGTTTGAGAGTACGCCGTTTGTCTACTTTTCAGCCGATGGAATGCCTTGTATTAATTGATTCCTTTACAAACAAAGTACAGATTTATTAAAAACTGTATGAGACCATCCTTAGTACGGTTATTTTTAATAGGATTCCCATCAAATTGATAGTTATTTTTCCTACCGTTTTACAATAATGAAGCAACAAGCCAGAAAAGAAACAATATGAAGGTTATGGTATTCTATACGTTTTTAAACAAAATATTATTAAACAACTCACATAAGCGAAATTATCAATTCAACCGCGTCTTTATTGTACACAACAACAACAACATTAATATAACATCATCAAACAGACCGATTTCTTAATTTCCATTCCTAAATTCGTAGACCTATACACAGTGTTTAACGTCTTTGTGGACACAATCTGTGGATAGTGAATAAAACGGGACCAATGAGCCATGAAGTTAGAAAACGAATTAAACAGCACTTGTGACTTTCCAAATATTTTAAACAACACTATAGAATTTACATATAGGCCACACTTATGTTTTACATATAATTCATTAAATACGCAGTACTAACAAATAACGGTATTGTAGACACAACGTGTGAGCCAAACGGAAAATACCATTTAACGTTTCGACAGTATTGTCAACAGGTCCTAATTGTATAAGAATTATTCCTGGAGAATCCGACAGTTAATTTGCAAACGCCTAACAAATAATTCGATTCATTTAAAATATGTGAGGAGTGTAATTTTTATATTTTACTTTTATTCACATTTATACAAAAGTTCATACTATCAACGCAATTATAAACTTTGCGGACTGATTTGTTTATACTGATCAGAATTTATGATAACAAGAATGTGAAACAAAATACTATATAAATTCTGAAGGGAAGTGATCCCCCGAGAGCAAAAATTGCAACACAAAAAGAGAAAATTGCAGACTCGGTTTTTTTAGTCTGTTCATGAACACTAATTGAAAGTGCAACACTACTCACGCCTCCTAGCACCGGCTTAAGCGATATTCAAATTTCAGATCAAATAATTCTGAAATTCATGATCTCACTTTGAAGTAAAAAACGCTTTCTAAAACGCTTGCATTAAAATAGTTAACATACAAATGGAATGTTATTTTGCCAAGTGCACATTCACTGCTTGAATAATAAATGTTATTGTACATTGTACATACACAAATAACACAGTGTCCTTTTCCGTCCTTGTGGACACTGTTTAGCTGCATGTGACCATCTGTAAATGGTTTGAGAGAGAGAGAGCCGTTTGTCCACTTTTCAGTCAATGGAATACCTTGTATTATTTCATTTCTTTACAAACAAAGTACAGATTCATTAAAACTGTATGAGACAATCCTTAATACAGTAATTTTATTAGTATTCCCATCAAATGGGTAATGATAATTCCTGTCAGTTTAACAATTATGAAGCAAAAAGCCAGAAAAGAAACAATATGAAGGTTATGATATTCTATACGTTTTTACACAAAATATTATAAAACAACTCACATAAGCGGTATTAACCATTCAACCGCGTCTTTATTGTACATGACAACTTAAAAATTAATAGAACATCATCAAACAGACCGAATTCTTAAGTTCCGTTCCTATATACGTAGACCTATATACAGTGTATAACGTCTTTGTGGACACAATCTGTGAATCATAAATAAAACGGGGCCAATGAGTCATGAATTCAGAAAACGAATTTAAAAGCACTTGTGACTTTCCAAGTATTTTAAACAACACTATAGAATTTACAAATAGACCACACTCTCATGTTTTACATATAATTCTTTAAATACGCAGTACTAACATATAACGGTATTGTGGACACAACGTGTGAGCTAAACGATAAATACCATTTAACGATTCGAAAGTATTGTCAACAAGTCCTCATTGAATAAGAATGATTCCTGGAGAATCCGACAGTTATTTTGCCAACGCCTAAGAAATAATTCGATTAGTTTAAAATATGTAAGGAGTGTAATTTTATATTTTAGTTTTATTTAAATTTATACAAAATTCTGAAAATGGGTGATCCCTCGAAAGCAAAAGTAGAAATGCAACAAGAGAAAATTGCAGACCCGGTTTTATTGAGTCTGTTCATGAGTAGTAATTAAAAGTGCAACACTACGCACGCCCCCTAACACCGGCTTAAGCAGTATTCAATTTTCAAAACTAATAACATGAAAACTAATGATCCCGAAGGACCAGAAAATACTGCGTTCATACTATCAACGCAATTATAAGCTTTTTGGACTGATTTGTTTGTACTAATCAGAAGTTATGATAACCAGTATGTGAAACAAAATATTATACAACCAGCACACTCATCAACTCGGCTATCCATTTCCTTATACGTTACACAATGAATAATTGCACTGCCCTTGTGATCACATTTCTTTCACTTTTAAGTAAAAAACGCTTTCAACCGATGTACATGACAACTAAAAAATTAATATAACATCATCAAACAGACCGAATTCTTAATTTCAATTTCTATATACGTAGACCTATATACAGTGTATAACGTCTTTGTGGACACAATCTGTGAATAGTGAATAAAACGGGGCCAATGAGTCATGAATTCAGAAAACGAATTTAAAAGCACTTGTGACATTTCGAGTATTTTAAACAACACTATAGAATTTACAAATAGACCACACTCTCATGTTTTACATATAATTCTTTAAATACGCAGTACTAACATATAACGGTACTGTGGACACAACGTGAGAGCTAAACGATAAATACCATTTAACGTTTCGACAGTATTGTCAACAAGTCCTCATTGCATAAGAATGATTCCTGGAGAATCCGACAGTTAATTTGCAACCGCCTAGCAAATAATTCGATTAATCTAAAATAAGTGGGGAGTGTAATTTTTATGTTTTACTTTTATTCACATTTATAGAAAAGTTCATACTATCAACGCAATTATAAGCTTTGCGGACTGATTTGTTTATATTGATCAGAATTTATGATAACCAGTATGTGAAACAAACTATTATATAACCAGCACATTCATCAACTCGGCTGTCCATTTCATTAAACGCTACACAATGAATAATTGCACTGCCCTTGTGATTACATTTCTCTCACTTTGAAGTAAAAACCGCATTCTAAAAACGTCTGTATTATAATAGTTGACATACAAATCGAATATTATTTTTCCAAGTGCACAATCACTACTTTAGTAATAAATTCCATTGCACGTACACAAATAACACACACAGTGTCCTTTTCCGTCCTTGTGGACACGTTTTAGCTGAGTTTGACCATCGGTAAATGGTTTGAGCCAGAAAAGAAACAATATGAAGGTTATGATATTCTATACGTTTTTACTCAAAATATTATTAAACAACTCACATAAGCGAAATTATCAATTCAACCGCGTCTTTATTGTACACAACAACTACAACATTAATATAACATCATCAAACAGACCGATTTCTTAATTTCCATTCCTAAATAGGTATACCTATACACAGTGTATAACGTCTTTGTGGACACAATCTGTAGATAGTGAATAAAACGGGACCAATGAGCCATGGATTTAGAAAACGAATTAAAAAGCACTTGTGACTTTCCAAATATTTTAAACAACACTATAGAATTTACAAATAGACCACACTCTCGTGTTTTACATATAATTCATTAAATACGCAGTACTAACAAATAACGATATTGTAGACACAGCGTGTGAGCTAAACGATAAATACCATTTAACGTCAACAAGTCCTAATTGCATAAGAATTATTCCTGGAGAATCCAACAGTTAATTTGCAAACGCCTTACAAATAATTCGATTCATTTGAAATATGTGAGGAGTGTAATTTTTATATTTTACTATTATTCACATTTATAGAAAAGTTCATACTATCAACGCAATTATAAACTTTGCTGACTGATTTGTTTATACTGGTCAGAATTTATTATAACAAGTATATGAAACAAATTACTATATAAATTCTGAAGGGAAGTGATCCCCCGAGAGCAAAAATTGCAACACAAAAAGAGAAAATTGCAGACTCGGTTTTATTGAGTCTGTTCATGAACACTAATTGAAAGTGCAACACTGCTTACGCCCCCTAGCACCGGCTTAAGCGGTATTCAAATTTCAGATCAAATAATACTGAAATTCATGATCTCACTTTGAAGTAAAAAACGCTTTCTAAAACGCTTGCATTATAATAGTTAACATAAAAATGGAATATTATTTTGCCAAGTGCACATTCACTGCTTTTATAATAAATGTTATTGTACATTGTACATACACAAATAACACAGTGTCCTGTTCCGTCCTTGTGGACACTTTTTAGCTGCATGTGACCATCTGTAAATGGTTTGAGAGAGCGCCGTTTGTTTACTTTTCAGTCAATGGAATACCTTGTATTATTTCATTCCGTTACAAACAAAATACAGATTCATTAAAACTGTATGAGACAATCCTTAATACAGTAATTTTATTAGTATTCCCATCAAATGGGTAATGATAATTCCTGCCAGTTTAACAATTATGAAGCAACAAGCCAGAAAAGAAACAATATGAAGGTTATGATATTCTATACGTTTTTAAACAAAATATTATTAAACAACTCACATAAGCGAAAGTATGAATTCAACCGCGTGTTTATTGTACATGACAACTAAAAAATTAATATAACATCATCAAACAGACCGAATTCTTAATTTCAATTTCTATATACGTAGACCTATATACAGTGTATAACGTCTTTGTGGACACAATCTGTGAATAGTGAATAAAACGGGGCCAATGAGTCATGAATTCAGAAAACGAATTTAAAAGCACTTGTGACATTTCAAGTATTTTAAACAACACTATAGAATTTACAAATAGACCACACTCTCATGTTTTACATATAATTCTTTAAATACGCAGTACTAACATATAACGGTACTGTGGACACAACGTGAGAGCTAAACGATAAATACCATTTAACGTTTCGACAGTATTGTCAACAAGTCCTCATTGCATAAGAATGATTCCTGGATAATCCGACAGTTAATTTGCAACCGCCTAGCAAATAATTCGATTAATCTAAAATAAGTGGGGAGTGTAATTTTTATGTTTTACTTTTATTCACATTTATAGAAAAGTTCATACTATCAACGCAATTATAAGCTTTGCGGACTGATTTGTTTATATTGATCAAAATTTATGATAACCAGTATGTGAAACAAACTATTATATAACCAGCACATTCATCAACTCGGCTGTCCATTTCATTAAACGCTACACAATGAATAATTGCACTGCCCTTGTGATTACATTTCTCTCACTTTGAAGTAAAAACCGCATTCTAAAAACGCCTGTATTATAATAGTTGACATACAAATCGAATATTATTTTTCCAAGTGCACAATCACTACTTTAGTAATAAATTCCATTGCACGTACACAAATAACACACACAGTGTCCTTTTCCGTCCTTGTGGACACGTTTTAGCTGAGTTTGACCATCGGTAAATGGTTTGAGCCAGAAAAGAAACAATATGAAGGTTATGATATTCTATACGTTTTTATTCAAAATATTATTAAACAACTCACATAAGCGAAATTATCAATTCAACCGCGTCTTTATTGTACACAACAACTACAACATTAATATAACATCATCAAACAGACCGATTTCTTAATTTCCATTCCTAAATAGGTATACCTATACACAGTGTATAACGTCTTTGTGGACACAATCTGTATATAGTGAATAAAACGGGACCAATTAGCCATGGATTTAGAAAACGAATTAAAAAGCACTTGTGACTTTCCAAATATTTTAAACAACACTATAGAATTTACAAATAGACCACACTCTCGTGTTTTACATATAATTCATTAAATACGCAGTACTAACAAATAACGATATTGTAGACACAGCGTGTGAGCTAAACGATAAATACCATTTAACGTTTCGACAGTATTGTCAACAAGTCCTAATTGCATAAGAATTATTCCTGGAGAATCCAACAGTTAATTTGCAAACGCCTTACAAATAATTCGATTCATTTGAAATATGTGAGGAGTGTAATTTTTATATTTTACTATTATTCACATTTATAGAAAAGTTCATACTATCAACGCAATTATAAACTTTGCTGACTGATTTGTTTATACTGGTCAGAATTTATTATAACAAGTATGTGAAACAAATTACTATATAAATTCTGAAGGGAAGTGATCCCCCGAGAGCAAAAATTGCAACACAAAAAGAGAAAATTGCAGACTCGGTTTTATTGAGTCTGTTCATGAACACTTATTGAAAGTGCAACACTGTTTACGCCTCCTAGCACCGGCTTAAGCGGTATTCAAATTTCAGATCAAATAATACTGAAATTCATGATCTCACTTTGAAGTAAAAAACGCTTTCTAAAACGCTTGCATTATAATAGTTAACATAAAAATGGAATATTATTTTGCCAAGTGCACATTCACTGCTTGAATAATAAATGTTATTGTACATTGTACATACACAAATAACACAGTGTCCTGTTCCGTCCTTGTGGACACTTTTTAGCTGCATGTGACCATCTGTAAATGGTTTGAGAGAGCGCCGTTTGTTTACTTTTCAGTCAATGGAATACCTTGTATTATTTCATTCCGTTACAAACAAAATACAGATTCATTAAAACTGTATGAGACAATCCTTAATACAGTAATTTTATTAGTATTCCCATCAAATGGGTAATGATAATTCCTGCCAGTTTAACAATTATGAAGCAACAAGCCAGAAAAGAAACAATATGAAGGTTATGATATTCTATACGTTTTTAAACAAAATATTATTAAACAACTCACATAAGCGAAATTATGAATTCAACCGCGTGTTTATTGTACATGACAACTAAAAAATTAATATAACATCATCAAACAGACCGAATTCTTAATTTCAATTTCTATATACGTAGACCTATATACAGTGT
Source organism: Azorinus chamasolen (assembly GCA_963576725.1). Taxonomy (NCBI): domain Eukaryota; kingdom Metazoa; phylum Mollusca; class Bivalvia; order Cardiida; family Solecurtidae; genus Azorinus; species Azorinus chamasolen. The sequence goes on along the minus strand of OY755242.1, from coordinate 33,912,858 downwards.
ATAACGTCTTTGTGGACACAATCTGTGAATAGTGAATAAAACGGGGCCAATGAGTCATGAATTCAGAAAACGAATTTAAAAGCACTTGTGACATTTCAAGTATTTTAAACAACACTATAGAATTTACAAATAGACCACACTCTCATGCTTTACATATAATTCCTTAAATACGCAGTACTAACATATAACGGTACTGTGGACACAACGTGAGAGCTAAACGATAAATACCATTTAACGTTTCGACAGTATTGTCAACAAGTCCTCACTGCATAAGAATGGTTCCTGGAGAATCCGACAGTTAATTTGCAACCGCCTAGCAAATAATTCGATTAATCTAAAATATGTGGGGAGTGTAATTTTTATGTTTTACTTTTATTCACATTTATAGAAAAGTTCATACTATCAACGCAATTATAAGCTTTGCGGACTGATTTGTTTATATTGATCAAAATTTATGATAATCAGTATGTGAAACAAACTATTATATAACCAGCACATTCATCAACTCGGCTGTCCATTTCATTTAACGCTACATAATGAATAATTGCACTGCCCTTGTAATTACATTTCTCTCACTTTGAAGTAAAAAACGCTTTCTAAAAACGCCTGTATTATAATAGTTAACATACAAATCGAATATTATTTTTCCAAGTGCACAATCACTACTTGAGTAATGAATTCCATTGTACGTACACAAATAACACACACAGTGTCCTTTTCCGTCCTTGTGGACACGTTTTAGCTGAGTTTGACCATCGGTAAATGGTTTGAGAGTGCGCTCTTTGTCTACTTCTCAGCCGATGGAATGCCTTGTATTAACAAACAAAGTACAGATTTATTAAAAACTGTATGAGACAATCCTTAGTACGGATATTTTTAATTGGATTCCCATCAAATTGATAGTTATTATTCCTACCGTTTTACAGTAATGAAGCAACTAGCCAGAAAATAAAAAATATGAAGGTTGTGATATTCTATATGTTTTCAAACAATATTATTAGAACAACTCACATAAGCGAAATTATCAATTCAACCGCGTCTTTATTGTACACAACAACTACAACAGTAATATAACATTATCAAACAGACAGCAATTTTAATTTCCATTCCTAAATAAGTAGACCTATATACAATGTACATCGTCTCTGTGGACACAGTATATGGATAGTGAATAATACGGGATCAGCGAATCATGAATTCTGAAAACGAATTACTAAGCAGCAGTGACATTCCGAATATTTTAAACAACACTGTAACATCTTCAATAGACTACACTCTCATGTTTTACGTATAATTCTTTAAATGCATATAACGAACATAACGTGTGAGCTAAACGATAACTATCATTTAAAGTCCCTGAACGCCATTGCACTTAAAAACAAACTATATGCTGAATGTACCCTTCAGTATACCATTTAAACAGTTTTGCTTTTTATTTGATCGGTTTTTTTTGTTGAGAAACAACAATAAAACTCTAGAATATATCGCGCGTTACTATTTGTTCCAGCGGACAAAAACATATGACAGTTCTTTATAAATATTCGCTATAATTATAGCAAACACGTCGCGCATGCGCCTCTCGATATCAAACAGTGCATTAGGCGTCCCCTGGAAGCTGAAGTGGGATGAGCACTGTCTCTGAAACATCGGAAAGAAAATGTAGAAATAAACAAACTAACAGAATCTATATTTAAACCTACTTTCGTTTTCTCTCTATATTTAAACCTACTTTCGTTTTCTGATATTAAAATCATGTAACTTAACACAAAACATTACGTTTCAAACTGTTTAAGACCAGTTAATTTTAGATGGAAGGGCACTCTATCATAAACACCAAAGTGTCATGTTTTCGATCTTATGACGTCCAGGGACTTTAACGTAGCGAAAGAATTGTCAACATGTCCTCATTGCATAAGAATGATTCCTGGAGAATCCGACCGTTAATTTGCAAACGCCTAACAAATAATTCGAATAATTTAAAATATGTGAGGAGTGTAATTTTTATATTTTGCTTATATTCACATTTATACAAAAGTTCATACTATCAACGCAATTATAAGCTTTGCGGACTGATTTGTTTATACAGATCAGAATTTATGATAACCAGTATGCGACACAAAATATATAACCAGCACATTCATCAACTCGGCTGACCATTTTCTTAAACGCTACACAATGAATAATTGCTCTGCCCGTCATTACATTTCTCTCACTTAGAAATAAAAACGCTTTCTAAAAACGCTTGTATTATAATAGTTAACATACAAATCGAATAGGATTTTGCCAAGTGCACATTTACCGCTTGAATAATAAATGTTTTTGTACATTGTACATACACAAATAATACAGTGTCCTTTTCCGTCCGTGTGGACACTTTTGAGCTGCATTTGGCCATCTGAAAATAGTTTGAGAGCGCGCCGTTTGTCTCATTGTCAGTCGATGGAATACCTTGTAGTAATTCATTCAATTACCAACACAGTACAAAATGATTAAAAACTGTACGAGGCAATCCTTAATACCGTTATTTTAATAGGATTCCCATCAAATGGGTAATGATCATTCCTACCGGTTTAAAAAATATGAAGAAACAAGCCAATACAGAAACAATATGAAGGTTATGTTATCTTATACGTTATATATGGATAGTGAATAAAATGGTATCAACGAGTCATGAATTCAGAAAACGAATTATAAAGCAGTTGTGATATTAAAATATTTTAAACTGCAATATAACGTCTAAAAATAGACCACTCTCTCATGTTTTACATATAATTCTTTAAATACGCAGTACTAACATATAACGGCATTGTGGACACAACGTGTGAGTTAAACGATAAAAAGCATTTGATTTGTCGAAAGCATTTGGCAACCTGTCTTCGTTGCATAAGAATGATTCAGTTTAGACAGTTAATTTGCAAACGCCTGACAAAACATTAATGCGATTAGTTTAAAATATGAGAGTAGTGTAATCTTTACATTTTACTTTCATTCACAATTATACGAAAGTTCATACAATTAACGCAATTATAAGGTTTGCAGACTGATTTGTTTGTACTGATCAGAATTTATGATAACCAGTATGTGTTTTCAGAAACGAATTATTATTATATAACCAGCGCATTCATTTCTCTCACATTGAAGTAAAAAACGCTTCCTGAAAACGCTTGTATTATAATAGTTAACATACAAATGGAATTTGCCAAGTGCACATATACTGCTTGAATAATAAATGTTACTGTACATACACAAGTAACACAGTGTCCTTTTCCCGTCCTTGTAGATACTTTTAGCTGCATGTGTCAATGTTTTGATAGCTTGCCGTTTGTCTAATGTTCTGTCGACGGAATACCTTGTATTAATTTATTCCTTTACAAACAAAGTACCGATTCTTTAAAAACCATATGAGACAATCCTTAATACTGTAATTTTTGTAGGATTCCCATCAAATGGATAGTTATTATTCCTACCGGTTTTAAAATTATGAAGCAACACGCCAGAAAAGAAACAGTATGAAGGTCGTGATGTTCTATGCGTTTTTTAATATAACATTATCAAACAGAATGCAGTCATCCTAATTTTCACTCCTAAACACGTAGTCATATATACACTGTATAACGTCTTTGTGGACACAATCTGTGGATAGTGAATCCACAAACTAATTGCACTAATAATTTGTCAGGCGTTAGCAAATTGACTGCCGGATTCTCAAGGACTGATTAACAATACTTTCGAAAAGACTTCTGATCCTTCAAGATCATGAATGTCAATACTTCTTGTTCTGAAAATTGAATACCGCTTAAGTCGTTGCTATGGGGCGTGAGCAGTGTTGCACTTTCAATTACTGTTCATGAACAGACTCAATAAAACCGAGTCTGCAATTTTCTCTTTTTGTGTTGCAATTTTGTTCTCGCGGGATCACCTCCCTTCAGAATTTATAAATTGTATTTATCGTTTATATAACATTATCAAACAGAATGCAATCCTAATTTCTATTCCTAAATACGTAGACATATATACACTGTATAACGTCTTTGTGGACACAATCTGTGGATAGCGGATCAGCAAACTAGTCGCTCTAATAATTTGTCAGGTTTTAGCAAATTAACTGTCGGATTCTCAAGGACTGGTTTACAATAATTTCGAAAAGACTTCTGATCCTTCGAGATCATGAATTTCAGTACTTTTTGTTCTGAAAATTGAATACCGCTTGAGTCGGTGCTAGTGGGATCAGTGTTGCACTTTCAATAACTGTTCATGAACAGACTCAATAAAACCGAGTCTGCAATTTTCTCTTTTTGTGTTACAATTTTGCTCTCGGGGGATCACCTCCCTTCAGAATTTATAAATAATATTTATCGTTTATATAACATTATAAAACAGAATGTAATCCTAATTTCTATTCCTAAATACGTAGACATATATACACTGTATAACGTCTTTGTGGACACAATCTGTGGATAGTGAATCAACAAACTAATCGCTCATATCATAATTTATAAATGGTATTTATCGTTTAGTCAAAACGTTGTCCACACTGCCGTTATATGCTAGTACTGCGTATTTCAGGAATTATATGTAACCAATAAGTGTGTGATTAAAATTGTTTTGAATTTCACAACAACTTTTTAATTCGTTTTCTGAATTCCTGAATCGTTGATCCCGATTTATTCACTATCCACAGATTGTGTTCACAAAGACGTTATACATTGTATAAAGTTAATTAAGGTCTGCTTGATAACGTTATATTAATGTGTAATTGTTGTGTACAATAAGGACGCGGTTGAATTGACAATTTCGCTTATGTGAGTTGCTCTAATAATATTTTATTTAAAAAATATTTATTAACATATACTGTATTAATTTATTCCTTTACAAACAAAGTACCGATTCTTTAAAAACCGTATGAGACAATCCTTAATACTGTAATTTTTGTAGGATTCCCATCAAATGGATAGTTATTATTCCTACCGGTTTTAAAATTATGAAGCAACAAGCCAGAAAAGAAACAGTATGAAGGTCGTGATGTTCTGTACGTTTTTTAATGTAACATTATCAAACAGAATGCAATCATCCTAATTTTCATTCCTAAACACGTAGACATATATACACTGTATAACGTCTTTGTGGGCACAATCTGTGGATAGTGAATCCACAAACTAATCGCACTAATACTTTATCAGGCGTTAGCAAATTAACTGCCGGATTCTCAAGGACTGGTTTACAATACTTTCGGAAAGACTTCTGATCCTTCGAGATCATGGATTTCAGTACTTTTTGTTCTGAAAATTCAATACCGCTTAAGTCGGTGCTATGGGCCATGAGCAGTGTTGCACTTTCAATTACTGTTCATGAACAGACTCAATAAAACCGAGTCTGCAATTTTCTCTTTTTGTGTTGCAATGTTTGCTCTCGGGGGATCACCTCCCTTCAGAATTTATTAATAATATTTATCGTTTATATAACATTATCAAACAGAATGCAATTCTTATTTCTATTCCTAAATACGTAGACATATATACACTGTATAACGTCTTTGTGGACACAATCTGTGGATAGTGAATCAACAAACTAATCGCTCTAATAATTTGTCAGGCGTTAGCAAATTAACTATCGGATTCTCAAGGACTGGTTTAGAATACTTTCGAAAAGACTTCTGATCCTTCGAGATCATGAATTTCAGTACTTTTCTGAAAATTGAATACCGCTTAAGTCGGTGCTAGGAGGCGTGATAGGTGTTGCACTTTCAATTACTGTTCATGAACAGACTCAATAAAACCGAGTCTGCAACTTTCTCTTTTTGTGTTGCAATGTTTGCTCTCGGGGGATCACCTCCCTTCAGAATTTATAAATGGTATTTATTGTTTAGCCAACACGTTGTCCACACCGTCGTTATATGCTAGTACTGCGTATTTCAAGAATTATATGTAAACCATAAGTGTGTGGTCTATTTGTACATGCTATAGTGTTGATTAAAATTGTTTGGAATGTCACAACAACTTTTTAATTCGTTTTCTGAATTCCTGGATCGTTGATCCCGATTTATTCACCATCCACAGATTGTGTTCACAAAGACGTTATACATTGTATATAGTTAATTAAGGTCTGTTTGATAATGTTGTATTAATTTGTAGTTGTTGTGTACAATAAAGACGTGGTTGAATTGACGATTTCGCTTATGTGAGTTGCTCTAATAATATTTTATTTAAAAAACATTTAGAATACACAACCTTCATATTGTTTCTTTTCTGGCTTGCTTCTTTATAATTTTTAAACCGGTGGAAATTATCATGATACTGATGGGAATCCTTATAAAATAACGATATTAAGGATTGTCTCATACAGTTTTATAATTAACCTGTTCTTTGTTTGCAAGGTATAACTTAATTCAATGTATTCGATCGACTGCAAATTAGACGAACGACGTTCTCTCAAACCATTTACTGATGGTCAAATAGAGCTAAAACGTGTCAACAAGGACGGGAAAAGGACACCGTGTCATTTGTGTATGTACAAAAAAAAATATTATTCAAGCAGTAAATGTCGCTTTGAAAAATAATATTCCACTTGTATGTTAACTATTATAATACAGACGTTTTTGGAAATCGTTCTGTTACTTCCAATTGAGAGAAATGTAATCACAAGGACAGTGTAATTATTCATTGTGTAGCGTTTAAGAAAATGGACAGCGGATTTGATGAATGTGCTGGTTATATAATAGTTTGTTTCATATACTAGTTATCAAAAATTCTGACCAGTATAAACAAATCAGTCCTCAAAGCTTATAATTGCGTTGATAGTATGAACTTATAGATAAATGTGAATAAAAGTAAAATATAAAAATTACACTTCTCACATTTTAAACTAATCGCATTATTTGTCGGGCGTTTGCAAATTAACTCTCGGAAAACATGAGAGTGTAGTATATTTGTAGATGTTACAGTGTTGCGTAAAATATTTGTAATGTCACAGCTGCTTTATAATATGTTTTGTGAATTCATGACTCGTTGATCCCGTTTTATTCACTATCAACAGATTGTGTCCACAAAGACGTTATACATTGTATATAGGTCTACGTATTTTATAAATGGAAATGAAGAATTCAGTCTGTTTGATGATGTTATATTAATGTTGTAATTGTTGTGTACAATAAAGACGCGGTTGAGTTGATCATTTCGCTTTGTGAGTTGTTCTAAAAATATTTTGTTTGAAAACGTATAGAATATTACAACCATATTGTTCGTTTTCTGTTTTGTTGCTTCATACTCTTTAAAGAGGTAAATATAATCACTACCCATTTGACGGGAATCCTATTCAAATACCCGTATTAAAGATTATCTCATACAGTTTTTTAATGAATCTGTACTTTTCAAAGGTATGAATTAATACAAGGTGTTCCATCGACTGAGAACTAGACAAACGGCTAGCTCTCAAACCGTTAACATATGTTCAAATGCAGCTACAAAGTGTCCACAAGGACGGGAAAAGGACAATGTGTTATGTGTGTATGTAGAATGTACAATACAATTTTTTCTTCAAGCAGTAAATGTACACTAAGTCTTGGCAAAATAAAATTCAATTTGTATGTTAACTATTATAATACAATCGTTTTTAGAAAGCGTTTCGTTACTTCCAAGTGCGCGAAATGTAATTACAAGGACAGTGCAATTATTTATTGTGTAGAGTTTTAAGAAAATAGGCGATTTGATGAATTTGCCGGTTATATAATATTTTGTTTCACATACTGGTTATCATAAATACTGATCAGTATAAACAAATCAGTCCGCAGAGCTTATAATTGCGTTGATAGTATAAACTTTTGTATAAATGTGAATAAAAGTAAAATATAAAAATTACACTTCTCACATTATAAACTAATCGCATTATTTGTCGGGCGTTTGCAAATTAACCCTCGGAAAACATGAGAGTGTAGTCTACTGCTTGAATAATAAATTTTAAAGCACATTCTACATGTATACACAAATAAAACAGTGTCTTTTGTCCGTCCTTGTGGATACTGTTTTGCTGCATTTGACCATTTGTCAATGGTTTGAGAGCGCGCCTTTTTTCTACTTTTCAGTTGATGGAATACCTTTTATGACTTCATACTTTTGCAAACAAAATTAAGATGCATTAAAACTGTATGAGACATCCTTTAATACGGTTTTAATAGGATTCCAATCCAATGGATGGTGATTATTCCTACCGACCTTCTGCGCACATTTTGTTAGTATACTGGCACATGTTTGTGAAACAACGTCTGCATGTAGATTATCACACTGTTGTCGAATCATGGCAATTAAATCTTAAAGCCATAGCAATTTTTTGTTTGTTATCAATTATATTTTATCATTCGGCAAATCTCCTAACAAATCCTTCATTTAAAAGTAACATGATGCAATACAAGTTATTTTTTTATCTGATATATATATGTCACAGTAGAAATTGCGATCCGGGACCATCGTCGATTGTCCTAGGACAGATTGCGAACGTAATCCCTCCTCATTCTGATCTAAATGCATCCTACGGACAATCGATGATTCTACTATTGCAGATTCAGATCACAGTCTGTCCAAGGATAAACTGTAATAATAGTTCTACTGGAATAATGTTTTATTAGTTTTAGATATGACACTTTGATTCTTCTAGGAAAATGTACAATTCTTCTAGAATAATTAATTATTAGTGTTATATATATGACGCTTTAACTCTACAAAGAAAATCTACAATTCTACTTGAAGCATATATTATTTTAAGACCACAAGTCTATTTTCAAAACATGATAAACAAATAGTTTTGAATGATTTAAAAAGAGGATCTGAGTTTGTCCTAAGAGAGATTGAGATCGCAATCTATTCTGAATCGCAATTTCTACTTCAGCATATATAACAGTTCTGTTTAAGGTTCTACAGTAGTCAAGTATCATAAGAAAGAAAGTTTGAGCTTTAGTAAGGCTTTAGAGACTTCACCCCCTTCAGAATTTGATATAGAAATGTATAGCCCGAAGGTTGGCTAAATAACAAAATGTATATTTTAGTATACCTTATTCATATATGAAATGGAGTAAAAATTGTACCAGTATATGAATTGATAGTTGATTCGTCTATGATATGATCGTCAGCTCCATCGTTCTGTAAATGCAATGTTAACACAATTTCAAACACTTTTCAGAGTCTACGTTACCCTATTTTACTTCGTCGTAATTAACATTTATTGTTTTACCTTTATTGTTTTAGTACCCCTTCCGGAACCCACTTGTGCGTCTGAACGATGCAAGATCAATGTTAAGCGGTGGACTGAGGAGGAAACGGTCGAATTGAAACGGCAATCCGACGTTTCACACTTAAACCTCCAAATCAAACAGACTGTTTGAAAGCAATCACAAATGAACAAGCGCTTTTCACCCGAACATGGAAACATATTAAATTCCGCGTGTGGCATGAAATACGAAAAGTACAAAAATGAGTCATGCAGGAAATACCACATACAGAACAAACACTCGCCCGAACAGCAACACAAGGAAACAGCAAATGTTCATGGGTAGAAAAAACAACAAGAGACGCACAAAGACAAAACAAACATACAATAGGAGGAAGATGGAAGTACCGCCTTGGAACGGTCAGTGACAAAAGTCACCGGGGGTTTAAACCGGTTTATGGGCGCCCAACCTCACCCTTATTCCATCCCCATCCTAAAAGACAAACAGTGTAAATAAACGTATCCCCTCTCCGACTAATCTACAACAACCGCGACAGCAAATACAGTGGTAAAGTGCATGTATAACAAAAAAAAACATTTAATTGAACATACTGTATCCACCTATCGCTAGTGTACTCAATGATTGAGCCAAATTCCCGCTCAACTCAGTAAATTTATTTAGACCTCTTTACCTACACGAAAAGGTTCATGCTGATATGCCAATTAACTGCACAGCATCAATATGACCTCTGTCCTATTAGTAGCTGAAACAGTCGTCATTTAAAATACATTTTACTGGAAACTTATTATTAAACGTTTCCGACTATAACGGTTCGATACTGTATAAAAATGGCTTAGCTGTATGTTTCTATCCTTATCGACTATACAGACGATGTATATTACGAGCATGCACGCACTCCATTTGTTCCAAGATATATACCAGTTTTAAATCCTTAACTGACGTGTATTTTGTCGTCTGCTAAAATCTCATCTGTCCCATTAACTAACTTTCTGGTTTTTGTATTCTTTGCGTAAGTAAATGAATACAAAATTATAGGTGTATTCTCGCGTCGGCCACATACTACTGTCGCCGACCTGACAATCGCCATTCCGAATGGCAGTCATTCAAGTAAATGATAAATTCAAAAGGCATTTATTAACATGACACCCGGAAGCGATTGACAAAGACATTGTTTATAAGGGTCAATAGCCGTTATGTCAATGTATGGTTTTGTCTACGACCAGGTCTCTTAGAATCAACAAGCCTTGAAAAGTATATCTGTATGTACATGAACCTAAATACCATGCATGCTAATATCATTATAACTTTAATTTGCTATATTAACTATATATTAAGCCATGTCTGCACTAAGGATAGTTTAAGAATTTCCGATGTAGTTATCTTAAAGAAGATAATATTCTGGGAATGTCATTTCACAACAACAGGGTATACTAATAAATAGTTCATGGATTGTATTTGTAAATTCTGAAACCTCATTCTACGTTGTTTGATTAAATGTTATGATTATTGATCAATTATATTAATTGTTTCATCTAAATACAGCATGTGTTTTAGTATAAATTTATTCTAAAGGAGGTGATCCTCGAGAGCAAAAATTGCAACACAAAAAGAGAAATTTGTATGCCATAGAGGTGAATTATTGGCATCGTCTGTATTAGTATTTAACTGTTATGATTCCGTAATATTTCTCTTTAGATTACCTAGGTCTTAATGCGATGAACAATTAATGCAGTTAAATATGTTTGTGCACTTCACATTGTGTTTTTTTTCATATAAATAATAAATGCAACGTTTGGATATGGGTCTGATTGTTACAGGATTCGTGGAAATACAGAGGCGGCGCAATACGTAGGTTTAGCTGTAGTCTTAAACACATTTTTTTGCAGTGTATTGATAGAGATTTTCAATGAAATGGCTCATTTCGTTATGTAAGTAAAATTCACTGTTGTTCGTCATGTGTGATAAACAGTGCAACCTGCATAAACCAAACGTTTTACATTTTCGCTACCGAGCGTTGATTGGATGTTTTAGTCACCCCAAATTCAAGTATTTAAAAACAAATATCGAAATGAGAACAAAACACTATATTTCGCGTACAGTTTTGTCCTTACTTCCGGTCATAATGAGTCATGTAGGAACAACACAACATTTCTTACAAAAAGGGAAATCCTTGCTTGATCCGTCGCCACCTCAGAATGGCTTAAGATTACCCCCCCCCCAGTTACTGGTTCATGTTTGGACAGTCCTATTCTTATAAACCAACACCTATTAGTCAAAAACATAAATAATGTATTGCCAGATAGGAGACAGTGCGCATCTGATCAGTCTGCTCCAACAACAGCTGGCTGATTTGGATCTGCACTGGTTGCAAAACAATCCCAAAACAGGTCCACGGTGTTAAAAGGGCTAATGTATCAACATAATTACAATAAGAGGAATTTCTGGTAGTATGTTGTTCGCCTGACTGTCATCCGCCTTAAAACCGGCTTCCAGCCCTTTTAGATTTAGTTATACACCCCCTGTGGTGGGTCTACATAGGAATAACCTTGTCCGTCCGGCCGTCACTCAGTCCGTCCGTCGCGTTTTTCCGGGACATTTGATTTGGCTTGTTTCGGATATATATATTTTATTCCTTAATCATCTTTGTAACTGTTGCGAAAACGAGTTTAAAGTTACCTATTTTTACATAGAAATATAGCGATAAAGTGTTTCGCTCGTGTTTTACCTACTTCATCTCTTAATTTCTCAGTCATTAAAGGGCTTTATGACCATAGGCCACACGGCCGGGTGCAAGGTCGGCCCGCTTGCTTGTGCACGGTTCGAACCCGAGTTAAAATCTAGCTGGTACAAAATGGTCTATTTTTCTTATGAAAATATACAATGTAATATAAATGCCTAGAAATCGCTTATATACTCCTTATATCACATCTAGTAATGTTTAAAATAATAGAGGCATATCGATATGGATGCTATGTAGGAGTACATACATAGAGACGGATTGATCGTCCGTCTGTGTGTCTGTAAGAGTCGAATTTTGGGTCAAAATAGCTATCTATTTGAGAGGTGTTGTTTACCTGTTTCTGACCTTTATTTGTCAGTTTTTATAAGTCTGGTAGATATCACCTTTTGCATGCGTCTAGTACTGATGTAGGACTACACATCAATGTGCAACATTAACAGATCTAATGTTGTCTGACTGGTAGCCTGGTCGAACCTTGGTCAAAATGGTTATATTGGTTTATCAAAAAAACACAAAAACATTTGTTTTCTCTAAAACCAGTAAGACGTAAGAACTGAATTTGGGCATGCATGTTTGTAATACATAGGAGATTGTAAATGTGAATTTTGAGCAACATGAACAATGTTGATTATTCTCACACCTGAAACGAATCGTTGCGATAACAATGTAAAAGGCATTTTAAAAAGTCATAATATATGTGTAATCTAGGGAGGTATAGCTCTCTAAACATTGCAGACACTCCATAATTGGTTAGCCACATGTATCCACAATGACTGTTAGTAATGCATAAGCAAACACACGGTGTCCACAGATACTATTAGTTATTGATATACACACTAGAAGTGTCCACAGCGAATGTTGATCCCGAACAGTTACACACACGGTGTCCACAGTGTAAATATTGTGTCCAGAACGCCGGTTACGCTACTTTTACTATATAAGCCCGTATTAAAACATTTGGTATTTCTATTTACATTTAGCACCAACTAATATCATATAATGTCATCGAAATCCGCTTAAGTCTATTATTTCGCATAGTGTCCATAATGTAGGTTTTGAGAGGCAGTGTCAACAGTGCCCTAAAGATGCGTATGTGTGTGTGTGTGTGTGTGTGTGTGTGTGTGTGTGTGTGTGTGTGTGTGTGTGTGTGTGTGTGTGTGTGTGTGTGTGTGTGTGTGTGTGTGTGTGTGTGTGTGTGTGTGTGTGTGTGTGTGTGTGTGTGTGTGTGTGTGTGTGTGTGTGTGTGTGTGTGTGTGTGTGTGTGTGTGTGTGTGTGTGTGTGTGTGTGTGTGTGTGTGTGTGTGTGTGTGTGTGTGTGTGTGTGTGTGTGTGTGTGTGTGTGTGTGTGTGTGTGTGTGTGTGTGTGTGTGTGTGTGTGTGTGTGTGCGTTTGCGCTACATACATTCAGAGGTTCAGGATATAAATACACAGCAACGTACCGAGGTTCCTTGTACTACCGAGGTACATTTTCCCGTTACCTCGAAATGTTAACCCCGGAATGTCATTGTAAAGTTGAAACAAACATCCCTGCTAAATATTGACTGTACCTCGGAACATAACTGATTTGCATCCGTGTGTGACGTGTGTGCTTGCACACAGTCATGTTTCATATCTGGGCGTGTCCATAAGTTCTGTTGAGCATGCGCAGTTGTAAACGCTTCATTACACGCATGCATGACTCAACCTTCACCTGTACTGCTCACTACGATAAGAGTATAAATAACAACTGTGCGATTAGATTGCTTCCGAGTCCGTGTATCTGCAACATTGCACTGGACAAAAACAATATTTATCTGGACAGTACGAGAATGGGTTTGTAGAGACGTTGATTTAATATAGAATATATTTTGATCACTTCTGAATTTTTTGCAGACATGTGTTCTTGTAATCACGCATTCACTCTTTACGTTACTGGTGGTGGAGCAGAAGACAGCTATGTTAGTCATCGCGCATGCGCTCTATACGTTACTAGCAGTGGAGCAGTGAGATAAGCACATGTATGTAATAGCCTATGGGAGCAATTTAAACCATGTTCTGAATAGTATTGATACCGTTCTTGTATAACATCTTTGTCCATTCTCTCTTTATTTGATATCTCTCTCGATCGTTCTCCAAATCCGGATCCAATTGTGTAGAAGCAAATCAAATATTCAGTGCTCTTACATACTGTCCATTTTCAATAAATGTTGTTACTCAATTTGAATCGATATTTTTATTTATTATACGACATACTGAACATAAATCTACTTCATTCGACCGCTGTGAATTTATGCTCTGCAAAGAAGAAAACGCCGAAAATGCTAAATTCGATTAGTTGCGGCCCTCATATGGCACAATGCACATGTACAAAAAATGAAGGATGGAGGAATTAATTACATACTGATATAAATTTAAACAAGAAGGTTTTTACGCAAGCGTAAAATGGCTGTTTAACACATACTTAACCCATTTGTGTCCTCGATCCCATAAATGGGACGTAAGCAAACAGTGTAGACTCTGATCAGACACCGCGTAATGCGACGGCTGGTCAGAGTCTACACTATTTGCTAACAGAAATTCCAATATAAAACAAACGAAATTGAAAATTTAGGCCATGCATCCCTTAGATAAAAATAAAATGGACTAATCCAATATATAGCATGGAAGAATCCACTGGACGCAAATGGTTTAAGCAAGATAGAAGAAAGAGTGACAGAAATATTGTTTAGTGCTTTTAATTAACAGATATATCGGGGAAAATTACTTTATATAATAAAAGCAGAACATTTGGAATGTTTTAATGAGCCATGATGCGTTATATCCGTGTAAGACATCAATAATACACATTACGTCACAGATCAATGTTATTCATTTTCTGAAGCACACTGACATAGAAACCACTATCACATCACTGTTGAAAAGTAAAAATAATTCATGATAAATCACAAAGCTTCTAGCACCATACGAAATTCAACACTAATAGATAATAAAAACTGAATTAAGAAAAGAACAGAGATCATGATGAGAAAAGGAAATTGTTGGTGCATTTTAGAGTAAAAGGTTCCTTAACTCTTTTAGAACCTCCTGAATGTATTAACTCTTGTTAAATAAAGCTTCAGACAGGCAAGTTCAATCCAGTCAGTGTAGTTTAATGGTAGAACACCTTCTTGTCTACGGTTGAGAAGGACATCTGGGTTCAAGTCCCGGCACTGGCTATTTGAGAAGCTTGAAGATTAATTAATGCATGTTAATATAATTAAACAGACCGTACTGAATTGTAAGGAAAACACTGCACACTATACATACACGTTTGGTTTACAGATCAATACATAGGGGATTTTGTGGTTATTAATTATTCAAATAGGTTTAGCCCTAAAGAACGCTGTTTTACGCAAACAGTTTGGACACAAATAAGACACCGACGTGTGATCCAGCTCTGACATATTTGACTCTTAAACTGTAAACGTAAGCAAACTTTTATGACGTAAGAATATGTCATGCATTTACATGTACCTGCAGTAGGGCCCTGTTGTTGGATTTCCACCAACAGGACATAGCAATAAGCTCAGGAACAGACCAGACCAGACCACCTGTCGCTTCGAAAATGTGCCATCCGATCACATTCGGTAAATGATTTGCCTTACGAACAGAGGAGACACTGATTATCCTTAAATGCATTAGAGAAGAAACATAAAGTTGCTGTCTCTATGTGATTTCCTATAATATTCATTAGTCGAAGTACTACAAAAACTAAGCATGACAGAATGGCATGCCTCTCTCTCTCTCTCTCTCTCTCTCTCTCTCTCTCTCTCTCTCTCTCTCTCTCTCTCTCTCTCTCTCTCTCTTTCTCTCTCTCTCTATCTCTCTCTCTCTCTCTCTCTCTCTCTCTCTCTCTCTCTCCCTCTCTCTCTATCTCTCTTTATCTCTCTCTTTCTTCTCTCTCTCTCTCTCTCTCTCTCCCTTTCTCTTTCTATATCTCTCTCTCTCTCTCTCTCTCTCTCTCTCATTGAGACTGATATAGATTAAATTCCACGTAATTCGACCCGAGCTGTTTGAATAGTAAAATAACTGCAGCTGCAGACGAAAACAACCACAAGACACGATAGCGTGCAGACAATAGTTGTAGATCGTATTTTTCTAACATCTTATATATAACACAATTCTCTAAAAACTTTACCATATGACTTATTTGTCCCGTTTGAAAGCTAGGTTTCGATGTCCATGTATGTGTATATAAATAATGTATACATGTACTGTTGTTGTTGTTGTTGTTGCACTAATTACTGCTTGATGAAAGATGCTATATATGGTCTACACGATGCATCGAATGCTCATCCCAACATGTGAAAAGTACTGCCGTAATGATGTTTTCACGTAGTGAACAAGTCCTATCCTTATGCGAATGGCTGAATCAAAGGACCCTGGTTCGAATACGTTATACTTCCTTTTCCCAGTGAGCCTCTCTGTCTGTCTGTTTATATATCTGTCCCTGGATTTGCGTTTCGAGTTGGCAGTCTATCTGTCTGCCTTCTTGCCTGTCTGTCTGTCTGTCTGTCTGTTCTGTCTGCCTGCCAACCTGCCTGCCTACCTACCTGCCTGCCTGCATGCCTCTGTCTATCTGTCTGCCTGCGTTTCTGCGTGTCTGTCTGTCTATATGTCCGTCCGTCCATCCGTACGTACCTACGTACGAATGGCTTAGCAGAGGATCATGGTTCGAGTATGTTATACTTTCTTTTCTCCAAATGAACATGTCTGTCTATATACATGTGTTTGTGTATTTGTGTTTCTGACTGTCTCTCCGACCATATGTACGTACGTCCACCCCTACATACATACATCTACCTTTAAATACCCCCTAAGTACGTAGGTGTATGTATGTATGTATGTATGTATGTATGTATGTATGTATGTATGTATGTATGTATGTATGTATGTATGTATGTATGTATGTATGTATGTATGTATGTATGTATGTATGTATGTGTTTGTTTTATTTCCAACATACTGATGAAGGGAGCAGTCAGAGATTGGCTGTGTTAGCAGGTTAGCAGTATGTATTTCAAGCGATTTTTACTATATCGTCGACGTTTGATCTTTGAGCTCAGCTATCAAAAAGCCTATCAATGACGCCTATGATATCTTACTTAAGGACATCAGACTTGGCAATTGAATGCGCATAATTAAGTCTACATATGCATCATAAATTACATTGTAAGTACGTAGACATTGCGAGATAAGTTTGGAAATGCACGTCAAAATTCGTAAAATTCGAAAAAAAGGTAATTTTCGCGATTCTTGGCTAATTCAAGACCTCGTACAGACATACACACGATCGGACAGACCTATATATGTATGCATAAGTTATGTCCAAGATTAGTTCTTTATATTGGTATATAGATATAAAGAATATATGCAGGGATTATGTAAAAATGGGACCCCAAAACGGCGGAAATCGCTAAAGAACAAAGAACGGGTTTGGTGCCAAAAGGGTTTTCGCGCTCGGACGGACGAACGCCTTCGCTGAGGAATGTGAATTTAGTGCCGTTTGAAAGACCTAGTAAGCAGCTACAAGTCGGTGCAGAAATATTGAAAAAAATATTGTAAAATGACTGGGATATCAGGTTCCAATCCCTTAAAATGAGCAAATCCTGAGCGATTTGGTTGTATATGTGTCATGTTGACACATGATAGGACCTTAATTGTTACATCTGGAATAGTTCTACCTTAATTGTTACATCTGGAATAGTTCTACATGTACATGAAAAAATATTACAGAAATATTAAGTTATAAGCGCGTTATAAACGTTTGATATAAATCGTCAATTTAAGGAAGTGTCTATTTTTAATATGATTTTGTTTTACTTTTAAGGGGAACGCATAGGGCTAGACTATCAAACCATATGTCATTTTGTAGATATTATGCCCTACACGCCGATACCTTTTAAATTGGAATCAGTGAAACGATAAGATTTTTTATAGCCCAAATACGGACAGGGACACTTCAACTACCAAACCCTATCAAAATTCAACCCTCGGAAAAATGAAATAACTACCTTCCTAACTTCCCGTACGGCCCGCACAGACAGACAGATGAACAGACGGACATTCAAACCTACGCGGACGGTTAGCAAATATCCTGTACTATATATGAATATATTATAAGTCTATACCACCCTGTTATAGATACAGTCTTTGTCAAAAGTCATGAAACCGACCCGTTTTTTATAGCAAAATATAGATTCCGAGGAGAGAATTCACTGCGCGTACGGTCGGACAAACACATTAATACTGCAACATCTGGTGTTTTGGTAAAGTATATTATAGGGCCTTAGCAATGAATGTAAAATATATTATCTATCTATAAAATTATGCCGTATACGGGCATTTGAAATTGCCAATTTCATTAAAGAAAACAACGATCGAGTAATAACCTTATCGTTTACGGCCCGCACAGACAGACATATGAACGGACGGACATTGAACCCTACGCAGACGGTTAGCAAATGTCCTGTACTATATACCCATGTATATTTTATAAGTCTATACCACCCTGTTATGGATACAGTCTGTGTCAAAAGTCATAAAAACGACCCCTTTTTATAACAAAATTTAGACGCAGATTAGAGAATTTCTTGCGCGTACGGTCGGACAAACACGTTAAGATTACAACATATGGTATTTTTGTAAAGTATATTATAGGGCCTTTGAATGCACAATTATATTATATATCTAAAAATTATGCCTTAGACGGGCATTTGAAATTGCATTTTTTACTTTCCGTATATCTGAATTTGGCCGTTTTATAAGCTGTACGGACGGACGAATGTCCCAAACTCTACGCAAACTCTGTCCTTTTGTTTATAAAGAAAAATAATATATACAAAGAATTGATGTAGAAATAACCCTCAAAAGAGACAAAAAACAGCCTGATTTTCACAAAATATAGCAATTGGGGCATATAGAATGGCGCGTACGGACGGACGAACAGCCGTGCGAAGTATATTAAAATACCAGCTTGTAGAGACTAACTTGCTTTATACATACACGTAGGTTTAAAATAAAAATAAATGTTTATACAGCCCAGGGCTCCATTAAATAGGGTCCAGAATGTGCATTTTGGACTCTTTAGCGGGTGTCCAGGATTGAACCTAGACCCAACTTTATCGATGATTTTCGGTAAAACACTTAGTACCAATAGAATAACTATAATAAGATCTACATATGCATTATAAATTTAGTGCGCAGACATGGCGAGGTCTGTTCAGAAATGATGGTCAAAGTTCGTGAAATTCGGAAAAACCGGAAATTTTCGCGATACTTAGCTAATTCAAGACCTCGCAAAGACATACACAAGAACGGACAGACCAGTATATTTATGCATAAAGTATGCCCAAGAACAGTTCTTTATATTGGTATAAAGATATAAAGAATATATGCAGGGATTATGTAATAATAAGACCCCAAAAACGGCGGAAATCGCTAAAGAACAAAGGAATGTTTTGGCGCCAAAATGGCTTTCGCGCTCGGACGGACGACGC
Source organism: Azorinus chamasolen (assembly GCA_963576725.1). NCBI lineage: Eukaryota > Metazoa > Mollusca > Bivalvia > Cardiida > Solecurtidae > Azorinus > Azorinus chamasolen. The sequence goes on along the minus strand of OY755242.1, from coordinate 33,893,384 downwards.
CTACACCGGGGAACAAACATTTAGTGCCATTTATAAGGCCTAGTAAGCAGCTACACGTCGGTGCAAAAATATTTAAAAAATATTGAAAATTGGCTGAGATATCAGGTTCCAACCCTTTAAAATGATCAAATCCGGAACCATTTAGGGGTATCTGTGTCATAACTGGCAACCTAATCAAAACTCTGAGTTGACACTTGGTTAGTACTTATTTATAACATCTTGAATAGTTCTACAAGTATATGAAAACATATTACAGAAATATTAATTAATAAGCGCGTTATGAACGTTTGATGTAACAGGAGCAAATATGAAAGTGTCTGTTTTTAACATTTGTTTTTAAATTTTTAATGATAACCCGTAGAGCTAGAATATCAAACGACATGTCATGTTGTAGGTCTTAACGTGCCCTACACGCTGATACCTTCATAATGGAAATCGGTCAAAAGATAAGTTTTTTATTGCCCAAATACGGCCAGGGACACTTCAACCACCAAACCCTATCAAAATTCAGCCTAAAAATGCGATAACTTCCTTATATGGAAGTTTTCAGAAATGACACTTACAGGATCCAAAGACATTTGGTTGCTGCATCTTTTGACACCAACATCGCTATATTCGGAAAATAAGTAAAAGTGTCATAAACGAATCACGAAAGTTGCGAACTTTTGTTAGGTTAAATAGTATACCTGACATGGCATCATAATCTCAACTCCCGACTTTGGAGACAGAATTTTTTTTGTGTGTGTGTTTGGTATGTGGTTGGGTCAAGGTCATCGAAACCCGACATTGAAAGGTCACGATTGGTGTTGCGTAATCGCTGGGGGGGGGGTAAAAATCAAGGGTTGGAATGTTCCTCAAAGTTGACCAGAAATTCGGATCCTTATTATTGTGTGTACTAAGGGACACTCGGCTCAAAGACATAAATCGGGCTCAAGAAACATGACATACATAAGTATGTATGTCTGTCAACGGGTTGCAAAAACACGAAATATAGCCTCAGATAAGAGAATTTTCAGCGCGTACGGTCGGACGAACATGTTAGTATTGCAACATCTGGTAATTTTGTAAAGTATATTATAGGGCCTTTGGACTGAATGTAAAGTTATATAATCTATCTATAAAATTACGCCTTATACGGGCATTTGAAATTGCAATTCTCGGTAATAAAAACACCGGTCGAGTAATAACCTTATCTTGTACGGCCCACACAGACAGACAGATGAACGGACGGACATTCAAACCTACGCGGACGGTTAGCAAATATCCTGTACTATATACCCATGTATATATTATAAGTCTATACCACCCTGTTATTGATACAGTCTTTGTCAAAAGTCATGAAACCGACCCGTTTTTAGATAGATATAGATTCCGAGGAGAGAATTCACTGCGCGTACGGTCGGACAAACACATTAATACTGCAACATCTGGTGTTTTGGTAAAGTATATTATAGGGCCTTAGCAATGAATGTAAAAATATATTATCTGTCTATAAAATTATGCCTTATACGGGCATTTGAAATTGCTAATTTCATTAAAGAAAATAACGATCGCGTTATAACCCTATCTTTTACGGCCCGCACAGACAGACATATGAACGGACGGACATTGAACCCTACGCAGACGGTTAGCAAATGTCCTGTACTATATACCCATGTATATTTTATAAGTCTATACCACCCTATTATGGCTACAGTCTGTGTCAAAAGTCATAAAAACGACCCCTTTTTATAACAAAATTTAGACGCAGATTAGAGAATTTCCTGCGCGTACGGTCGGACAAACACGTTAATATTGCAACATCTGGTATTTTTGTAAAGTATATTATAGGGCCTTTGCACTGAATGCACAATTATATTATATATCTAAAAATTATGCCTTAGACGGGCATTTGAAATTGCATTTTTTTACTTTCCGTATATCTGAATTTGGCCGTTTTATAAGCTGTACGGACGGACGAATGTCCCAAACTCTACGCAAACTCTGTCCTTTTGTTTATATCTGTATTACCTACTTACATATGTAAAAAGAAATAATATATACAAAGAATTGATGTAGAAATAACCCTCAAAAGAGACCAAAAACAGCCTGATTTTCACAAAATATAGCGATTGGGGCATATAGAACGGTGTGTACGGACGGACGAACAGCCGTGCGAAGTATATTAAAATACCAGCTTGTAGGGACTAACTTGCTTTATACATACACGTAGGTTTAAAATAAAAATAAATGTTCATACAGCCCAGGGCTCCATTAAATAGTGTCCAGGATGTGCATTTTGGACTCTTTAGCGGGTGTCCAGGATTGAACCTAGACCCAACTTTATCGATGATTTTCGGTAAAACACTTAGTACCAATAGAATAACTATAATAAGATCTACATATGCATTATAAAGTTAGTGCGCAGACATGGCGAGGTCTGTTCAGAAATGATGGTCAAAGTTCGTGAAATTCGGAAAAACCGGAAATTTTCGCGATACTTAGCTAATTCAAGACCGCGCACAGACATACACAAGAACGGACAGACCAGTATATGTATGCATAAAGTATGCCCAAGAACAGTTCTTTATATTGGTATAAAGATATAAAGAATATATGCAGGGATTATGTAATAATAAGACCCCCAAAACGGCGGAAATCGCTAAAGAACAAAGGAATGTTTTGGCGCCAAAATGGACGAACGCTCAGACGGACGAACGCTTACACCGGGGAACAAACATTTAGTGCCATTTATAAGGCCTAGTAAGCAGCTACACGTCGGTGCAAAAATATTTTAAAAAAATATTGAAAATTGGCTGAGATATCAGGTTTCAACCCACTTAAAATGATCAAATCTGGAACCATTTAGGGGTATCTGTGTCATAACTGGCAACCTAATTAAAACTCTGAGTTGACACTTGGTTAGTACTTACTTTTAACATCTTGAATAGTTCTACAAGTATATGAAAACATATTACGGAAATATTGATTAATAAGCGCGTTATGAACGTTTGATGTAACAGGAGCAAATATGAAAGTGTCTGTTTTTAACAATGTTTTTTTTAATTTTTAATGATAACCCGTAGAGCTAGAATATCAAACGACATGTCATGTTGTAGGTCTTAACGTGCCCTACACGCCGATACCTTCATAATGGAAATCGGTCAAAAGATAAGTTTTTTATTGCCCAAATACGACCAGCGACACTTCAACCACCAAACCCTATCAAAATTCAGCCTAAAAATGCGATATCTTCCTTATATGGAAGTTTTCGGAAATGATACATACATGATCTAAAGAACCATTGATGTCGCATCTTTTGACACCAAAACCGCTATTATCGGAAAATAAATAAAAGTGTCATAAAGGGAACACGAAAGTTGCGGACTTGTGTCTGGTTAAATAGTATACCTGACATGGTGTCAAAATGTCAACTCCTGATTTTTGACATAGAATTTTTTTATTACTGCTGGGTAAGAGGTCGGGTAAAGGTGACCGAAACCCGACCTTGAAAGGTCACGATTGGTGTTGCGTAATCCCGTTTTTTTTTAAAAAGTTGGAGTGTCCCTGAAAGTTGATCGGAAATGACGTCAAACGTAATTAACCCTACCCGGAATTCTGAACTGGTATAACTCAGTAACAGTATGAATTGCAAAAATAGTGACAACTACAAGAAACTGCTTCGTTTAAAAGGCTCTGTCAATTCAGTTCCACTTTCCCACCTAGCATGTTTCTTTATGGGTTATATATATTCCACATATCTCCAGTCGTTTGTTGGAAGAGAAAATTTAATTCATTAAATGATTGCTGTCAAAATCTTGATGTCCATCTAATTATTTTCTAGGACTTAACGACTTTTGTTCTTACATGTATATTCCAAATCTCTCCGGTAGCTTGTTATAAGGGAACATTTAATTCATTAGGCTGTGTCACAAACAAGGGCAGACAACCCACTTGTATTCAGCCGAGTTGTCCATTTGACCATAGTGTCATACCCACTACATTGAATCTTTTACAACGATATGCTACAAGCCTGGGTTTGATTGCATCTGGATCAGGATAACACGACCGACAACCACCGGTCTCTCGGCACGAATGTGGGTGGGGTAACAAAATTGAAATATTAAAACCGTCATAAACTTTGAACGGAGAAAAATAGAAAACCAAAGTAAACTGCAAAGTTGCTTGTCCTGGTGGGACATATCGATTGATATTTACTAGGTTATTTATGCGACCGGCCGAGAACGGGACCGAAAATCATTTCCGTTCAAAGTTCGCGAACATCCAGCATAACTCAGGATCCATAGGAAATAGAAATATGGTGTAAACAGTAATTTTGCCTTATTAGACAAGCCCTGTCGTTTGCTGTTGCATTGTTTCACTTAGCACTTTTAGTTCGGATTTTCGCTCTAGTGCACGGTTTTGAGGTCTCAGGTTCGAAACCTTGATATCAATCGATTTACTGGCTAGGACTGAACAACTTTTGTTCTTACATATATATTCCAAATCTCTCCGGTAGCTTGTTATAATAGAAAATTTAATTCATTAGACTGTGACACAAACAAGGTCAGAGAACCCACTCGATCCCCGGCCGCGACAGACTAAAAGTCATTAAAAGCTGGTTCTAGTAGCTCCCTTGTCTACGCTCGACATTAAAAGGGTAGTTCTAGGACTGGTCGGCCCGGTGTCAGGATAATGAGACTGGATGGGGTGCCCTTGCCATGTGCCCGCGACAGGGGCATTCCAGTGATGCAGCACTATAACTTGTCTCAAGTACTCAAGAAATACTGTTGGTCGGACGTAAAGCCCAACTCACAAATTCACTCACTCACTCACTCACTCAACAGCAAATTTGCTTCATTTGACAAGCTCGATCGATTCTCGTCAAGTTTTCTTATCCAGTCGTTCTGGTTCCGGTTTTTCGCTTTTGTGCAATATTTTGAAACCTTCATGTCAATCGATTTAACAGTCAGAAATGGAGAACTTTTATTCTTACATATATATTCCATGTATCTCCGGTAATATGTTTTGTTAAACCCTTTCCTTCATATAAACGTGTTTTACGCATCTGCTTACAGAGTAGACCCAGATCAGACGGTTCCTTTATAGCCGTCTGATCAGGGTCTGCTATTTTTGCTAACGGAATTTGATACTTCGTTCTTTACTTTCTAAAATGGCTGCAATTTCCCTTCTTTTAGAAATGAAAAAATAATGAAATCTTATTTTTTAAACTCAAGAATAATCTACTGCATTTTTCATCAGCAAGCTAAAGGTTAATGTATACCTCTTGTGAAACACTCAAGTAAATGCTGATTAAATCTACTTGGTCAGATAGATCTTATAAATGGAATCAATCCATAAAGTCAACACATGAAATAGTTCTCATGAGCGTGTGTAGTGTTCTTGTAAACTAACCACTGGTCAGATTGTTTGTACACAGTTATCAAGCATCTGATCAAACTACTAATGAATCTGAACTGCCGTAAGCTGGAAAGTCTGATTTCGCTTTAAACACTATTTCCCATGGATATTTCTTGAGAACTATGTTTATGTAAATGTAAGAAAGGAATTTCAAATTTCAAGGTACTTCGAATACTGACAGGGATGGTAATTATACTACATAGGCGTAGGAGCGTTTTCAATATTGTGTGTGTGTGTGGGGGGGGGGGTGTAATGGCGGGGGGAGGGGGTCAAGGAGAAAAAATATATTTGTAGCTTAAAACTTCTTCCAGTGGTTGATATATTATACATTTCTATATAAAATGTGACGAAGATGGGGAAACGGAAGAAAAAAGATTCGATCCACTGGCTTATTAGTCTTCATTGTGTTACAGACAGCTTGTTAGACCACTCGAACAAGATGACCTGCAGTATAACGTAATTTTACTATATTTAACTTGTCTAACGAGCAAATTTCCCTTCATCCCGGAAGCACATTTTCGGGAAAAAAATTAAAACATAGATCTATTCAAAAGAATAAGTTAATTTCATATTGTAACATTCACTCAATAATACGAATATTATTCCTGTCTTATCTTGAGTCATGTCTTACAAAAGCAATGCCTGTATCGTTTCCATTTTCTTTAAATTAATGAATTCCCGGTCAGGTTTATGCAGATACCTTCAGGAGAGGATTCTTACATTTCACCTGTTCGTTGGTTTTAAACACGTGTAGAAAAAGACAAAATAGCGCCAATCGTAACTACTCGTCGTTTTCCGTCAGTGTTCGGAGTAAAGCCGGGGAAACTTATCCGATGGCACTCGGGACACTTCAGATATTCCGAACCCTGGTGGAATAAGACGAGTAGTAGAATGGAGACGTAAAGTTTTTATGAGCTATGATCACTACTAGCTCCTTATTTGTTTTGAGAAACCCTTTTCTTGAGATAGGAGCTAAATTATGAATGATCACAAAGTCGATAAGTCGTGGATATATTTTGTTTTCAGAAATGCGATTCTAAAGATCTACTCTGCGTTCTGAGAAATTGGAACCTGAACATCAAGACGTAATATTAGTAACGATTATTGAACTGACACGCATAATTCTTAGCATTTCGATTGTCACTTTTATAATCATTTCTGGTATAAATAAAGAAGTACTGCAGATTCACATATGTGTGGAGCTTATCGATTCCCACGAAAATATAAAAATATACATGAATGGCAGTTTAAAAATGTTTACCAGTACTCACAATCTATAACAACAAACAAGTAAAACTTGGAAACCTTGCTCAAGAATGTTATATTGCTATAAGTTTCATATAGAATACAAACTGTTCTAGGACAATACATATAGAAAACAACATAGTAAGCTGGAGCATAATATTAAGTCAGGTATTCCCCAATATTCGCCAGTATTGCATATTAATTATTACAGTATAACCTCTCTTAACCGGAATTCTAGTAGATAAGAATTTAGATACTTTTATGCAGGTGGCTGCTTAATGTAGAGTGAAAGTCATGCAGAAAGCTCCTAGAGGAGCTTTCTGCATGACTTTCACCCTGCATTAAGCTGCCACCTGTCTCGAAGACCGATATTCATACTACATTTAACGGCCGGTTAAGAGAGGTTTTACTGTACTTATTGATTATTGCTGATTCTTAAATGGTCTGCTCAGTTTTTGATATAAATTTACATTTCGCATAATCTAAACGATATGCATATGCATGGAAAAATAACAATAATAATGCATGATAACATCACATTTCCTTATCTTGAAATAAAATAGTTGCATTATACCTAAAAGAGGACCTAGTTCTCAAATACTCTCTGCATATTTCATAAATACATTAGTATCTCAAACCTTCATCTGCTTCAGCTGTAAAAATACAAGTTATATTCCCTTTGTTTACAATAAAAACCAAAAACAAAACAGTTTGGATTTCAAACAGTTTGGATCCTAATGAGACGCCGATTTAATCGTTGTCTCATTTGGACCAAAACTGTTTACAAACTTCATCACAAATTCGCCCAAATTAGCAGACTAAAGGTTAAATGGAAGAGAGGTTAATCTTATCTCCTCTGACCTATAGACAGTGACTGCTGGTACCACGGATTATTTATGAGTCCGTGCTTAAACGAATAACGGAGAGTTTCATTTTACTGAGATTGCAAGCGAGCGAATCTTGTCGAAGCTTGTGGTACAATGGCAACACGGAACTCAGCAATAATCTGAGAAAGGTATGTCAGTTACATTAAACAAATATTATGTTAAAAACGTACCTTAACTATAAATCGAAACAAAAGAAACACACCTACTGCGCGTTTACCATATCATTAACTGGAGTTGCCATTAGTACAGCGCCGTCGACCATTGCTTTACAAATTCTGTCAATACTGATATAGAGTTTATGAATGCTCAGTGATTAAATATTTCGACTCAAACGTTACCGTCTGCAGCTATTTTATATGCTGTATCTTTTTAAACATCGTGTTTTTTAAGGTCTGAGTCAAAATCACTCTCAAAAGGTAATTTTATTGTTCTTCGGGATCATTAGTTTCGATGCTATTAGTTCTTAAAATTGAATACTGCTTAAGCCGGTGCTAGGGGGCGTGAGTAGTATTGCACTTGTAATTACTACTCATGAACATACTCAATAAAACAAAGTCTGCAATTTTCTCTTTTTGCATTTCTACTTTTGCTTTCGAAGGTTCACCCATTTTCAGAATATACATGGATGTATAATTGTAACGCAAATTGTTATAAAGGAAGTGTTAGCATATATAGTTTTCATGCAAATATGCATGTCGTTTAAATTTGTGTTGACAGCATTTGTACTGTAGATTGTTCAGAAATGAAAATAGAAGATGTGGTTCATTGTTACCTCGGAATGTTCATGATATAAAACACAGTTAGTTAGCCTTCCTAGAATGTGTTCGATTCTCACCGTAGGCAGATTGGAGTTCTTTCTTGATGAAGAGCAAATAATCTGCACTGATTATGCAGAGAAAAACTGTTTTGTTTCAAACATTTTAGATGAGAAACGGCAGTATAAAACAATTTTAACCGTAAAACTGCAGCAACTGATGTTTGACCCTTTTACCTCATGTTTACACAGCATCTGTGTCTGTGTGAATCCATAAATGTACCTCAGAACGTCTGCGTATAGTATTTATGTTATGTTTGTTTATTACGTACATCAGACAGAGGTTTTAAATGAACCACAGAATAGTTGTATGTCAACCCTTTCCCCATAAATACGCCTTACTAGGCCTTTGCAACCGGAGAAGACCCAGCCCAAACTGGTTCGGTAGGAACTGTAAGATCACGGAATATTCTGTTTGCTGACGATACATGTTCTGTGCTTTATATTTGGTATTCTCATGCATATGTACATGCTGCCTTTGTTGAACTTTTTGTCCTGTTTGTTTTCTGACCGCAACTTTTGAAATAGATGAAATAGAAACTTTCTGTTAGTATATACATGCATCTGTTAAAGCTGTATCTATTCAATGGCATCAGATAAAGGTCAAATACAGCTTGCAGGATCAAATTTAGTGTACAAATGCAGGTTTTAATGATGCATTTATTGGGTGGGTTAAGGTCTAGGTTACAATCACTCTTTGTGATAAAATATCAATGATTGCAGAAAAATAATAATGTTGGCGTTTGCCTCTTTAGAGGCTTAATTGTTGATTTGCTCATCTGCCAATACCATGTCTTTAAGTAAAACGTTACCTTTGCAGGAAAGTTAAATTGTCTAGTAGTTTGCTATGTAAATCAAGCACTGCTTTGTTTAATTGTTATTTATACAGATGCCTGACAATCTTACAGCAACTGTACAGGTTTTGAAGTCAGCCGAAGGACATTCCGGTTTCTTATCAAAAGGACATTCTGTAGATTCTCACAAAGGTAATCATAAACCTGTATAATTACTTCTAGTATATCTGCAAGGCAGATTGTTACAAACGGATTTGCAAATATCCTTGTCAAGCATATATGCATTGTGCTAAATTTGTGTGAATAACATTTGTACTGCAGAATGTTAAGAAATGGAAATTGGGGTTCATTGTTACCTCGGAACGTTCATGATATAACACACAGTCAGTAAGCCTTCCCAGATAAAGTTCTATATTCCCACAGATTTGATGATCTATGGCGAGGTATTACTCAGTCTGCTTAGCTAATGAAACGTAGAAAAGTTTTTAATTTAAGTGACTTTCATCTGCCTAAGACTATTTTAATAAAATTACTTAAGTATAGCTCAGTCTAATTAGCTAAGCATAATTTTGAAACGGCCAGTATTTAATTATCTTATAACAATGTTTCATAGGACATAATGATAAACTTAAAAATTCAGTAATTGATGTTTGACGCTTGTACCTCATAATGTTTGCATAGCATCTATGTATGTGTGTGTTCATAAATGTACCTCAGAACATGTGTGTATAGTATTGATGGTATGTGTATTATAACGTACGTCAGGGTCTACTTTGTTTGTTTAAGAAATATGCTTTGTATATTTTTTGTATTCTTATGCATATTAAAATGCTGTATTTGAATGACATTTTGTCCGGTTTGGTTTCTGTTTAGATATCTTAATATAACTGTGCTCCAAAGGATATAAATATAACCATAAAACTTCAGTAACTGATGTTTGAAGCTTGTACCTCATAATGTTTGCAGAGCATCTGTGAATGTATGTGTGCATAAAATTACCTCAGAACGTCTATGTATAGTATTGATGGTATGTGTATGTATATACATGTACATACCTCAGACAGACGTTTGAATGTTGCCTTTGAGTGACCTGTTTAGTCCTGTTTGTTTTCTATCAGCAACTTTAATCTTGACACCTACTTTTGAAGCAGATAAAATAGAAACTTCATGTTAGTGTACACATGCATCTATTTAAGCTTTATCTATTTAATGGGATTAGGTCAGGGTCAACGTCACCTTTCAAAAAGTTTGTGCACAAATGCAGTTTTTAAAGATGCATTTAAGTTGTTTAAGGTCTAGGTCAAAATTACTCTCAAAAGGTAAACCACATATCTGTTAATTTGTCATGTCATTCGGGATCATTTATTTTGATGTCATTAGTTTTGAAAATTGAATACTGCTTAAACCAGTGCTAGATGACGTGAGTAGTGTTGCACTTTTAATTATTACTCATGAACAGACTCACAAAAACTGAGTATGCAAATGTTTTCTTTTTGCCTTTCTAGTTTTGCTTCCGAAGGGTAACACATTTTCAGAATACATGCATAATTAGATTGCAGAATGTTATAAAAGAAGTGTTAGCATATATCGTTTTCATGCAAATGTGCATATTGTTAAGTTTGTGTTGACAGCATTTGTACTACAGAATGTGAAGAAATGAAAATAGTAAATGTGGTTCATTGTTACCTCGGAATGTTCATGATATAACACACAGTAGTAGCCTTCCTATAATGTGTCGATTCTCACCGTAGGTAGATTGGATATTGTTTCTTGATGTGGAGAAAATAATCTGCACTGGTTATGCAGAGAAACCCTATTTTGTATCAAACATTTTAGATGACAAACGACAGTATGAAGCATTTTTTAACCCTAAATCTTCAGTAACTGATGTTTGACCCTTTTACCTCATAATGTTTGCATAGCATCTGTGAATGTTTGCGTGCATAAATGTACCTCAGAACACCTGCGTATAATATTGATGTTATGTGTATTTATTCCGTACCTCAGGCAGAAATTTTAAATGGATCACAGAATATTTGTATGTTTCCCCCTTCCCCCATGACTACGCCTTGACAGGCCTTTGCAATCGGAAAAGACCCAGACCAGACCGGTTCTGTAGGACTATTCTGTTTGTTGAAGATGCATGCCCTGTGCTTTATATGTTGTATTCTCATGCATATTTAAATGCTGCCTTTGGGTGAACTGTTTGTCCTGTTTGTTTTCTGTCAGCAACTTAAACGTTGACTCCAACGTTTTGGAATAGATGAAATAGAAACTTCATGTTAGTATATACATGCACCTGGTAAAGCTCTATCTATTTATTGGGTTCAGGTAAATGTCGAATACACCCTTCAGGATCAAAGTTAGTGTACAAATGCAGGTTTTAAAGATGCATCTATTGAATGGGTTAAGGTCTAGGTCACAATCACTCTTTGGATCAAAATAAAAGATCAATGATTGCAGAAAAAGAATAAAGTTGATATGCTCATGCGCCAATGCCATGTTTTTAAGTAAACGTTATCTTTGGAGGAAAATTAAACCGTCTAGCATTTTGTTATGCAAATCAAACATAACACTGCTTTGTTAAATTGTTATTTTGACAGTCTTACAGCAACTGTACAAGTCTTGAAGCAAGCCGAAGAACATCCCGGTTAATTATCAAAAGGATATTCTGCAGATTCTTACAAAGGTAATCGTAAACCTGTATAATTACTTGTATAACTGCAAGGCGGATTGCTATAAACAAATTTTGCAAATATCGTTGTCAGGCATATATACATGTTACTAAATTTGTATTGACAACATTTGTACTGCAGAATGTTAAGAAATAGAAATAGTGGTTCAATGGTACACAGTCAGTAGGCCTTCCCAGATAAAGTTTTATATTCCCACAGTATGCAGATTGGATTTTCTGTGGCGAGGTAGTGAAAATAATCTGCACTGATTATGTAGAGAAGATCTATTTTGTTCCAAACATTTTAGATGAGATATAACAATTTAGAAACAATTTTCAAAGGTCGTGTTTGTATTCTGATAATTGGTATTGTACTTTAAGTGATTGTAAGTATTAAATGCGTTAGTAATTGTGAATTCATATCTATTAAGAGTGTAGGAATAACACATTTCATTAAGTATGTTCATTGAGTGATTTTTATCTGTCTATGACTGTATTCATAAAAATAATTAAGCACAACTCAAGTCTAATTAGCTAAGCATAATTTTGAACCGGCCAGTGCTTAGATATCTGATAATTGTGTTTCATGTAATATAATTGTAGTTTAAATGATTGTAAGTATAAAGGCGTTAGTATTTGATAATTCGTATCTATTAAGGGTGTAGGAATAACACATTTCATTTGGATTAAGTCTTTTCATTGAGTGATTTTCATCTGTCTAAGACTGTATTCATAAATATACTTAAGTATAACTTAAGTATAACTTAGATATCTTATAAATGTGTTTGATGTGACATACATTAAATGTACAACCATAAAACTTCAGTAACTGATGTTTGACAGTTGTACCTCATAATGTTTGCCCCGCATCTGTGTATGTTTGTGTGTGAGTGCATATATTTTCCACAGAACGTCTGTGTATAGTATTGATGGTATGTGCTTCTAATTACGTACCTCAGACAGAGGTTTTAAATGGATCACATAATATTTGTATGTTAACACTTTTCTATATGGGATAAATTAACAACCAACACGTTTTTTATTTTACTGCATACATGTTTCGATTTACATCTTCATCAGTGCATAACAACTATAATATACTTAACGTCACGGAAGTGACGTCATCGTATAAACAATGGCTGGAAAATTAAACGTAACGTTACGACGAGTTTATCCCTTTACTCCATAGATACCCATTTCTACGACATTGCAAACAGAGTAGACCTAGATCAGACGGCTCATATCAGAGCCATCTGATCAGGATCTGCTTGCTGATGATAAAAAATAGTTATGAGTAATTCATACTATTGGCGTAAATATTTCTTACATGAATATTCAAGGAGGAAAGGGTTAAGAATGTCTGAAAATGCATACAGGCGGATTGCAAGAATACGAATAATTCCTATAGAGATATATATAAAAACCAAAAATAGGAAATATCGACTGTATGCCTCTGTAACGTTACGTTAATTAACAGGAAAATATGTGTATCAAGTATATTTAATAGAACAATTAGATATCATATATAACTTTTAGATATCAAATATAGCTTTTGCATTTAAACCTTTTGGTGTAAGAGTGTCCATTTTATGGATCCAGTATGTTTCTTTGCAAAGTCGTTCTAAATTATCATTAACACTTTTCTATGGAACGCCGCAGTTGTCTTATGCTGATGTCGGAAATGTTGTCTTGTTGAAACATTATGTCGTCATGTCAAAAACATATGTTATCCTGTTGAACTATAATGTTATTATGTCAAACATAAGTTATCCTCTTCAAAACAAGTGTTGTTATGTGAAATTGTTATGTCATCATGTTAAATAGAACGTCATCTTGTTCAATTCGAATATGTGATTATGTCAGTTCTGCAAGCAATTTTGTTATAATCATACATCATTATGTTAGACTAACATGTTATCCTGTTAAACGGGTATGTTATTTTGTTCACTGTTAAACTACTATGCTATTAGATCAAATGGGTAAGTTGTCTTCTTCAATACAAGTGTTGTTATGTTAATTTGTTATGTCATTCAGTTGAACACATACGTCATCAGGTTAAATTCCAATGTGATTATATCTTGTTATAACCATATATCATTTATTAAATTAATTTGTTATCCTGTTGAAGGGGTACGTTGTTTTGTTAAATGAAATAGTGATTATGTTGAATGTGCATGTTGTCTTGTTCAAACAGCATGTCATTATGTTATTCAGCATGTGGTCTTCATGAAACAGTATGTCGTTATGTCAAATACATATGCTATCCTGTTGAACTAACATGCTCTTATGGCAAACGCGTACGTTGTCTTCTTCAAAACAAGTGTTTTATGTTACATTGCTATGTCATTATGTTAAATACATACGTCATTTTCTTATGAAAATACGTCATTTTGTTAAATTCAAATGTGATTATGTCAGTTTTGTAAGCTATCTTGTTATAACTATATGTCATTATGTTAAACTGATATGTTAATTTGTTATCCTGTTGAAGGGGTACGTTGTTCAGTACACTGAAACAGTGATCATGTTGAATGTGCGTGTTGTCTTGTTCAAACGGTATGCCATTATGTTATTCAGCATGTAAAATTCTTAATGACTAGAAGATATAAACGTCTACAAATTGTTATTTTATATTCAGGCATACATTTTTCTGCAATTCCGATTTCCTTGTAAAAAGTATGGGGTAGGTAGACTAGGTCGGAAAATATTTTTATTTTACAAAATATTTTTACACATATATAGAGAATATTTGGTTCCTAGTTTTGAATGAGAAATGTTATCTGGCAAGGCGGATGAATATATCAGGTGAGCCGAAGGCGAACCTGATATATTCAGAAGCCGAGCCAGATAACATTTCTCATTCAAAGGTAGGAGCCAAATATTCTATTTATCCTTGTCACGACAGCAAAATATTATTCTTATTATTTTGTACCGAATGTACCACAAAATGCACCGCAACGTATACCCGACTCTACTGGCTCTAGACTGTTGGTGACGTCACTATAAAGGCGTTATTACGTACGTCACTGGAATGCCAAAAAATCACATTGCTTTAAAAATGCTCAAGACAAAACCGTTGGTCTGGTTGGTTATGTGAGAAAAAGAACCTGTCACTTGACGATATCTAGACGATGTATGATTCTTGATGTGGATTTATCTAAACACGGTAATTTCGCGACAAACAACTAGATCTAGGCTAGATCTTGATCTACTCCTAGATCTAGTCTAGGGCTAAAAATATAAGTTTGGGAGAATGAAGTGAAAGAATTAGATCTAGATCTATTTAGTTTAATGGGTATCGATTGAAATCAACAAATTCGCTTTGTTAAACTTTTTTATTCAGTACTCGGTAGACGTAAATTTGTGTATTGACGAAATAAGCGTCTCGGTAAAAAAGTAGTTTCGGCTACAGGTCATGTGACCAACTGACATAATAACAAAAAGTTTATCAGTCACCTTGTTATCCGTCAGGAAAAGAGGCACGTGACAGGATAAAGGATATATACCGTATTAGAAATCTATGAAAGATTTCCAATGATAAGAAAAATTCAATGTTTTAATATAATGCGGGATGAAATTAATCTAAAGTTGTTTGTAAGTTTAACAAGAGCTGTCGGAGGACAGCGAACTCGACTTTTTCGAGAATGTCACGAAATTGGAAACAATAACTAGACTAGATGAGTCCATAGGACACAAATGCTCCCGCTGTATGCTTGTCAGTAAAATGGCAAAGTCCAGTTGAGTTTTTTATATGTTCAAGGTCGGAAATGAAGGTCACAGAGACACGAAATCCACCACAAAGCATTATCAAGGTCAAGATCACATGGATATGAAAGTAACCTCATGCTGTATCCATACACCAAGTTTAGTAATCCTAGTTGATAAAGTATAATAGATATGCTCCAGACAAGGTTTTTTAATGTTCAATATCAAATATCAAGGTCAAAGAGACCTTTAATTTGTGTGCGATACTCAACACTCCCAATATAAATCCATACACCAAGTTTAGTAATCGTATATGATGTAATATAGGTGATATGCTCCGGACAAGGTTTTTTAATGTCCATGGTCAGCGAGGTCAAGGTTCATGTCAGAGAAGTGAAAGTGGTACGCGACATTTCTTAACCTCAAGATGTATCCATACACAAAGTTTGGTAATCCTAGATGATTTAGTACAGGAAATATGACCTAGACATGTTTTTTAATGTTCAAGGTCAAGAGAGGTCAAGGTTAGAGAAGTGAAAGTGGTACGCGACACTCCGCAACTTCAAGATGTATCCATACACCAAGTTTGGTAATCCTAGATGATATAGTAGAGGCGATATGCTATGGAAAAGGTTTTTTAAATGTTCAAAGTCAGAGAGATCAAGGTCAAGGTCAAAGAAAAGAAAGTGGTACGCGACACTCTGCAATCTCCAGTTGTATTCGTACACCAAATCTGGTAATATTAGATGCAATAGTATAGGAGATATGCTTCTGACAATGTTTTATTAATGTTCGAGGTCAAGGTCAAATAAGACAATGACATGCTATTAGAACAAGACAACACGCACATTCATCATGATCACTAATTCAGTGAACAGAACAACGTACCCATTCAACAGGATAATATACAAGTTTAACATAATGGCTTGTGATTATAAGAAGATAGCTTACATAACTGACATAATCACATAACAAGATGACGTATCTATTGAAAAAAAATGACATAAAAATTTAACTTAACAGCACTTGTTTTGAAGAAGACAACTTACGCGTTTGACATAATAAAATAATAGTTCAACAGGACAGCGTATGCATTTGACATGACGACATACTGTTTCAACATTTCCGACCTCAGAATAAGACAGCTGCAGCGTTCCATACTTTTCTCCATGAATACTCCTTACTAGGCCTTTGCAATCGGAGAAGACCCAGACCAGACTGGTTCGGTAGGATCGGTCAGATTAGTGTCTACTTTGATTGTTTAAGATATATGTTTTGTGCTCTATATTTTGTGTATTCTTATGCATATTAAAATGCTGTATTTGAGTGACATTTTGTCCTATTTGTTTCTGTTTAAATATCTTATGACTGTGCTCCATAGGACACAATTATAGCCATAAAACTGATGTTTGACGCTTGTACCTCATAATGTTTGAATCATATCTGTGTATGTATGTGTGTGAGCATAAAACTACCTCAGAATGTCTATGTATAGTATTGATGTTATGTGTATTTATCTACGTACGTCAACGTAGATAACAAAGAACTTTTTAAGCTATATACGGAACCTAAATTATGGATGTATTCGTGCATCCCAAAGAGTTTCATCATTTGAGTGAGGTATGGCCAATGCCATATCTTACAGTAAAACGTTTTCTTTCGAAGAAAAAAAACTGTCGAGCATTTTGTTACTTACTAAACTTTCTTTGTGGAATTATTATTTATACAGACGCTGACAATCTTACAGCAACTATACAAGTCTTGAAGCCAGTCAAAGAAACTTCAGGTGCATTATCAAAAGGATATTCTGCAGATTCTCACAAAGGTAAAACACCAATTTTTATAATATCATGTATAATTTTAACGAATATTGTTACAAAAGAAATGTTTTAAAGTATCGTTTCCATGCAAATATGCATGTTATTAATCATTTGTATTGCAGAAATTTAAGAAATGAAAAAAGTAACCGTGGTTCATTGTTACCTCGGAATGTTCATACTATAACACACAGTTAGATAAACTTTCCAGTATGTGTAGGCAGATGGATAGTCTATGGTGATGTAGAGAAAGTAATCAGCACAGATAATGTAGAGAAAGTTTTTTTTTGTTTTAAGCATTTTAGTTGAGATAGGCAGTTTAGAAACAGTTTTCAAAATTCGTGTTACTTCACAACAGCAGGTGTGAAGTACTTGTTTGGCGGCTGTAAAGGTCGCCCCGTACTTCATTCTCAGTGTCGTTATATTTTCTGGTCCTTTGGGGTCATTAGTTTTGATGTTATTTGTTTGTAAAATTGAATAATGCTTCAGTCGGTGCTAGGGGGCGTGAGTAGTGTTGCAGTTTTAATTACTACTCATCAACAGACTCAATAAAACCGAGTCTGCAATTTTCTCATTTTGCATTTTAACTTTTGCTGTTAGATATCTTAATAAAACTCTGCCCCAAAGGACATATTTATAACCATAAAACTTCAGTAACTGATATTGACGCTTGTACCTCATAAGGTTTGCACAGCATCTGTGCATGTATGTGTGTGTGCATAAAACTACCTCCGAACGTCTATGTATAGTATTGATGGTATGTGTATTTATATAAGTACCTCAGACAGAGGTTTTAATACATATATAAATGTTGCCTTTGAGTGACCTGTTTAGTCCTTTTTATTTTCTATCAGCAACTTTAATCTTGACTCCTACTTTTGAAGCAGATGAAAAAGAAACTTCATGTTGGTGTACACAGGCATCTGTTCCAGCTTAATCCATTTAATATTTTAGGTCAAAGTCAACGTCACCTTTCAGAATCAAAGTTTGTGAACAAATGCAATTTTTAAAGATACACCTATTGAGTTGTTTAAGGTCTAGCTCAACATCACTCTCAAAAGGTAGAACACAAATCTATTAATGTTTCTGGTTCTTCAGGATCATTTAATTTGATGTCATTAGTTTTGAAATTTGAAAACTGCTTAAACCGGTACTAGGTGGCGTGAGTAGTGTTGCCCCTTTAATTATTACTCCTAAACAGACTCACAAAACCGAGTTTGCATTGGATGTTCACTTTTTATGTAGAGAAAATAATCTGCACTGATCATGCAGAAAAATCTATTTTGTATCAAACATTTTAGATGAGAAACGACAGTATAGAAACAATATGTAACAGCAAAACTGACGTTTGACCCTTTTACCTCATAATGTTTGCATAGCATCTGTGAATGTATAAGTGCATAAATGTACCTCAGAACGTACCTCAGAACGTCTGCGTATAATATTGATGTTATGCTTATTTCTAACGTACCTCATACAGAGATTTTAAATGGATCATATAATATTTTAATGTTTCCCTTTTCCCCCATGAATACACCTTACTAGGCCTTTGCAATCGGAGAAGACCCAGACCAGACTGGTTCTGTAGGAACAAGGAGATCACGGACTATTCTGTTTTCTGAAGATACATGCTCTGTGCATTCTATTTTGTATTCTCATGCATATTATATGCTGCCTTTGGGTGAACGTTTTGTCCTGTTTGTTTTCTGTCAGCAACTTAAACGTTGACTCCAACTTTTGAAATAGAAACTTCATGTTAGTATATACATGCACCTGGTAAAGCTTTATCTATTTATTGGGATCAGGTAAAGGTCAAATACACCCTTCAGGATCAAAGTTAGTGTACAAATGCAAGTTTTAAAGATGCATCTATTGAGTGGTTTAATGTCTAGTTCAGCGGCTAGCTGTCTATTTTCACTTTTGTTCTAGTTTTCCACCAATGAGAAACTGTTACATTGTAATTTGCATATGACCTAGTAGTAAACTGTATTTTCATTAGTGAATACCTTGACTGGCATACAACATTTTTATATGCCTCTACACATTCCGAAACTATGTAAAATTCTGATATACAGTCTACAAACGTGTCGAATTTCCCAGGGTAATTATTACGATATTGCAGTTATTTCAAACACCATATTTTATGATAATTAGCTGCTTCGGCCTCGCAAATTGAATTCAATGCAATAATTAACATAATCACAACACATGTAAGGCACCATGTTACACAGACATGTTCTATAAACTTCTTAGAGTTCAGTCAAAACGCCATATAGTACAGAAAGTAATTATTTACACAGATATTTAGCATGGGACAGAAGCCTGTCGACTGTCGAAAGTTCTGTTCTTAAAATAGATTTTAAGACCTGGAAATTCCCATAAAATCAAAGTACTGATGTACTGATATTTATCACCTCATGGTAATGGTTGCTGAGCAATATTACCAGTTTGTCGAAACCTCTATTAAACTTTCAAACCTTTACTATCATTTTGCTATCAATTAATACAACATGTGATCATAAGTCCACTTTGACGAACAGGTAGTTTGCCGAAACCACCATAATTCACAGGCAGTGCTATAGAAAATAAAGAAGAAGGGTTTTTTAGTATATTAGAGTAGTGGTATTAATAGTATTAATTACTATCCCCGACCAAAGCACCTAGACTCTGGTTGTTGGCTCTCTTTGATATAAAGCTACTTACTGAAGGCTATTACTATGGCTCTATCACATGGGACTTGGGCTCATAGAGTAGGTTATATTGTTTTAAAAATACATGTAGATTCGGTTAAAGATGTCATTAATGATGATGCACACAAGTCGATTAAAGCGTTGATCTAGGCTAAATAAATACAGTTCTTTATGGAATTACAGACTCTGCACAAACAAAAACTTTATGCTTTAAAGTGCATTCAACTAGTATAATAACATGCAACCCTTCATATATCTAGTTCTCTGTACTAGTAGAATCTCCAAACATTGACATAAATATTGCAGAGATTGTTTTGTACATTGTGCCAATATTTGAGTTCCGCTGAATATCTTTTTAAAAGATATTTCTTGTTTTTACAGATGCTGACAGTCTTACAGCAACTGTACATGTCTTGAAGCCAGCTGAAAAACATTCTGGTTCATTATTAAAAGGAGATTCTGCAGATTCGCACAAAGGTAATCATAAACCTGTATAATTACTTTTAGAACTGCAAGTCGGATTGCTATAAATGAGTTTTGCAAATATCGTTGTCAAGGATATATGCATGTTGTTATATTTGTGATGACAACATTTGTACTGCAGAATGTTAAGAAATGGAAATAGTGGTTCATTGTTACCTCTGAATGTTCATGATATAACGCACAGATAACCTGTACCGTATGTGCTCACTTCTCACTGTTGGCAGATTGGATAGTCCACGGTGATGTAGAGAAAATAATCTGCACTGATTATGTAGAGGAAGTTGTTTTTTTTTATTTTACGCATTTTTGTTGAGATAGGCAGTTTGGAAACTGCTTTCAAAAGTCGTGTTTGTATTCTGAATGTGTGTGTTGTAGTTTAAATGATTGTAAGTATATAGGCGTTGGTATTTGAGACTACGCATCTATTAAGAGTGTAGGAATAAAATATTTCATTTTGATTAGTTTTTTTATTGAGTGATTTTCATCTACCTTATACTTAAGTATAGCTCAGTCTACCTAGTTAAGCATAATTCTGAATTGGCCAGTATTTAATTATCTTATAACAGTGTTACATAGGACATAATGATAAACTTAAAAAATCAGCAAATGATCGTTGACGCTTGTACCTCATAATGTGTGCATAGCATCTGTGTATGTGTGTGTACACAACTAGACATTGTTGTCCGGTTTGTTTTCTGCTTAGATATCTTAATATATCTATTATAGGACATAATTATAACCATAAAACTTCAGTATCTGATGTTTGACGTTGTACCTCATACTCATAATGTGTATTACAGCATCTATGTGTGCATAAAACTACTTCAGTACGACTATATATAGTATTGATGGTATGTGCATTTACATACGTACCTCAGACAGAGGTTTTAATACATATTTAAGTGTTGCCTTTGAGTGACCTGTTTTGTCATGTTTGTTTTCTATCGGCAACTGTACTCTTGATTCCAACGTTTGAAGCAGATGAAATCGAAACGCCATATTAGTGAACACATGCATCTGTTTAAGTTTTATCTATTTAATGGGATTAGGTCAAGGCAAACCTCACCTTTCAAGATCAAAGTTCGTGCACAAATGCAGTTTTTAAAGATACATCTATTGAGTTGTTTAAGGTCTAGTTTAAAATCTCCCAAAAGGTAAAACACAAATCTGTTATTTTTTCTGGTCCTTCGGCATAATTTATTTTGATGTTATTAGTTTTGAAATTAAATACTGCTTAAGCCGGTGCTAAATGGTGTGAGTAGTGCTGCACTTTTAATTATTACTCTTGACCAGACTCACAAAAACCGAGCTGCACATGTTCTCTTTTTGTATTTCTACTTTTGCTTTCAAAGGATCACTCATTTTCAGAATATATGTATAATTGGAAGCAGAATGAAGTGTTAGCATATATAGTTTTCATGCAAATATTTATGTTGTTGAATTTGTGTTGACAGCATTTGTACTGCAGAATGTTAAGAAATGAAAATAGTAAATGCGGTTCACTGTTACCTCGGAATGTTCATGATATAGCACAATTAGCCTTCCCAGAATGTGTTCGATTCTCACCGTAGGCAGATGGGATGTTTTATCTTGAATTTTAATTGATGTTTAACCGATTTACCTCATAAATGTTTGCACAGCATCTGTGTATGTGTGAGTGCATCCATGTACCTCAGAACGTTTGTGTATAGTAGTGATTGTATGTGTATTTATTACGTACCTCAGACGGATGTTTTAAATAGATCACATAATATTTGTAAGTTAACCCTTTCCCTCATGAATAGGCCTTACTAGGCATTTGCAATTGGAGAAAACCCAGCCCAAACCGGTTCGGTAGGAACTGCGGGATCACGGACTACTATGTTTGATGAAGATGTATGCTCTGTGCTATATATTTTGTATTCTCATGCATATTTAAAAGCTGCCTTTGAATGACCTTTTGTCCTGTTTGTTTTCTGTCAGCAACTTTACTCTTGGCTCCAACTTTTGATTTGAACTAGATGAAATAGAGTTTTCATTTTAGTGTATACATGCATTTGTTCAAGCTGTATCTATTTAGTGGAATCAGGTTACGGTAAAAAACACCCTTCAATATTAAAATCAGTGTACAAATGCAGTTTGTAAAGATGCATCTATTGAGTGGGTTAAGGTCTATGTCAAAATCACTCTTTGTGATAAAATATCAATGATTGCAAACACAGAACAATATTGGCTTTTGCTTTTAAGCTATATACAGAGGATTAATTATTGATGTGCTCACGCATCTCAAATGGTTGCATCATTAGGGCGAGGTCGCGCCAATGTTATGTCGCAAAGTAAAACGCTATCTGTAAAGAGAAATTAAATTGTCAAGCATTTTGTTTTGTAGATCAAACCTAAAACAGCTGTTTTAAATTGTTATTTATACCGAGGCGTGTGACAGACTTACAGCAACTTACAATTCTTGAAGCCAGCCGAAGAACATTCCAATTCATTATCAAAAGGACATTCAGCAGATTCTCACAAAGGTAATCATACATCTGTAAAATTACTTGTTTAATTGTAAGAGGCAGATTGCTATAAAAGATGTGTGCAAATACCGTTTTCATGCAAATATGCATGTTGCTAAATTTGTATTGTCAACATTTGTACTGCAGAGTGTTAAGAAATAAAGATGGTGGTTTATTGTTGCCACGGAACGTTCATGATATAAAACACAATTTAGTTTAGCATTCCATGATAAATTGCTCAATTCCACCGTATGCAGACTGGATGTTCTATGGCGATGTAGAGAAAATAATGTGCACTGATTATGTAGAGAAAAGCTATTTTGTTTCAATCATTTTAGAAACTAGTCTAGCCGTAAAACTTCAGTTACTGATGTTTGACCCTTGCACCTGATAATGTTTGCACAGCGTCTGTGTATGTGTGGGCGTGTGCATAAATGTACCTCAGAACGTCTATGTATAGTACTGATGATATGTGTATTTATTACGCACATCAGACAGATATTTTAAATAGATAACAAGATTTGTATGATAACCATTCCCTCCATTAATACGCCTTACTAGGCCTTTGCAATCGGAGAAGACCCAGACCAGACTGGTTCGGTAGGAACAGTGAGATCACGGTCTACTCTCGTTGCATAAGAGATATGCTTTGTGCTTCATATTTAGTAGTCTTAAGCATATTCAAACAGCTGCATTTCGGTGGTTTATTTTTGTCCTTTTTGTTTTCTGTCAGCAACTTTAATCTTGGCTAGATGAAATAGAAACTTAATGTTAGTGTACACATGCATCTGTTAAAGCTGTATTTATATAGTTGGACCAGGTCACAGCCAAAGTCACTCTTCATGATTAAAATGTACAAATTCAGTTTTTTAAAGATGCATCTATTGAGTTGAGTCAGGTCTAGGTCACAAACACTCTTTGTGGTAAAATTTCAGTACTTACAAAAACAGTATAATGTTGGCTTTTGAGTTTTAGCTGTATATAGTGGATCAAATTTTGGAATGTTCATGATATAACATACAATTAGTTTGCCTAACCAAAATGTGTTCGATTCTCATCGTAGGTAGATTGTATTTTCTTTTCTGATGTAGATAAAATAGTCTGCAACGATTATGTAGTGAACACTTCTTTTGTTTCAAACAATTTTAGTTAGGATAGGACAGTTTAAAAACAATTTTCAAAAGTTTGTATTCTGAAAATCCACTACTTAATGGATAACATTTTATACAGATCCTCCTTAATAAAAAAATAACAGTACGTATATATTTTTTGTTGTCAACTCATAAATTTTAAGTAAAAGACACGTGCCCCTCGTAGGTAAAAATATCAGCAAGTTTGCAAACAGTCAAATAGGTACAGATTAGCGACCGCTTCCCAACCGAAGTTCTGAATTCGGCCTGCACTCTATAGGCAGTGATACAAACATTCATGTAGTGTTCTGTTTAGTTACGACGATAATACATCAGCTGGCTTAGATCAATATATTTTAAAACACACCTTTTAGGCACAGTATTTGCTATTTGAGAATTACACAATACATTGTACTCTGCAAAAGTATTTGTATATTCCTTTTTCCGTACAATTTAAGCACATTATCTTCTATGGCTGAAGTTTGGCAACTTGATTACCTGTCCGTATTGAATTTTAGTGCCAAACAATTTTGTTTGGTTTAATATATATCTAAACCGTTTGCGTAAGTCTTTAAGTATCGGCTTTATGTACCCATCGAATAAAATAAGTTTAGCATTTTTGAGGCCAGTATAATTATAAGGATTGGTCCTGTAATTATACTGCCATAAAATGAAGTTGTCCGTCCATCCGTCTACAGAAGCAATCTTGCCCGCAGTATCAAGCATAATAAAAAAAATACACATTGACTTTGACTAAAGTAAATACATAGATTGCAATACATGTCTCTGATTATAGTGATCATATTTAGTATCAGTTAATCGCTAGAATATCTATTTAAATGTTATGATTATTACAGATGTATACTATTAAAATTTATTAAAAGCGATTCAAATCTAAACAAGAGTGGAACGAATGGACGATTAATCGATTAGTGATAACTCGGATTATATTCCTACTGTTTAGACCCGTTCAATATTTTAAAACATATGCTCAAATTGAGAAGAATATTTAATTTGTATGGATGATACAATGTATTTGCAATACGCACTTGTAGTAGTGCGTAGTTGCACACGTACACGCGTACACGCACATACGCTGGTTTATATAGCTCGAACTATTTGACTTGGGCCCTGGCCTACTTAGCATGCATAAATAAAAATTCGTAACATTTCTATTTTTATCATCGGCATTGCACGGGTTTATCCTCGGCACGTGTCCCGGCAAGCAACTATGCATGGATACACTCGTGATTATATGGTTTATTGCTCTCCTGTAATTTCAGCGAGAATAGACTTCGCGATTTACCGGTGGAGTTTTATCTATACAGCGTCATCTCATTATGTATTCTGCATATAGGTGAATGTCCAGGTCAAATTCTTCGAGCTATACGAGGTAAAACGTGTTTTAACGAGGTAAAACATGTGTTATGTTAACTGTATGCCAACTGCAGACCGTCAAACGGAGGTATTTTAAAAGGAATGACAACTTTCTAGGGGTCTTAATCGGACTGCAAATGTTACGTCTAATCTATTTTCTCATCGGTAGATTGGTAGTTCCACCCGGTTCTACCGATCAGGTAACAATGCAATTTGCTCTGTAAATCGAAAACACTCCTGGATCTTCCGCCACCTGTAATTAGCTGGTTGTCGCGATATAATTGCAATACTTTGTTTTATTCCTGCTCAGTGGTATAATGAAAACCAAATATCGTTAAAAAAAGTCCGGAATACAATCGTAATACTGGTTATGGTAATCGTACTATGCACGTGAGTTACGTCACAAGAAATGTGCATTCAAGATACTACAGACCATAGCACAAACGCGCCAGGCTCTTTCACAGCACTTACAGTCATTTGCGTACATATAGATTTTATTTGCAACTGGATAAACTGTGGAGCAAACTATCTGACAAAATGTTGGAATATTCGTACTTAAGATTCATTATCGGCCTGATTACGTCTGTTAGTTTGACTTAAATGCCCTAGAACATACATATTGGTTAACGGAACTGTTTAAGCACTCCAACGCCGCAGATTATGTAATGAAATGTTATAAGATAATATGATGTTTTATTAATGTGACTTGTGTATTGTACATAACTTAAATATACACTCACGTGTTAATCAATGGTATAGATACATATTTCTATGTTAACTGCCAGTACAAGATTGATGAACCTTTAGTACGCTTTGCAAAGTGGTGATATAAACACGTCCGGCTCCATGTTCATAATACAATTTCCGTTTTTTTCAATACCGGAATAGTAGAAAAATTGAAGTCATACTGTCTGCTGAGTGACCCGACATATAATCTAGGTCAGTGGTATCCACATAGGTTACCATGAATTCGCCCGCTTCGTGCTAAAGATTAAAAAATGTTTCTTGATAAATGCTTGTATTGAATAAATTGACTGTCGTTTATAATGCTAATTGCGCGGGCCCCCTCAGGGGCCCGCGCAATTAGTGATGGGGAAATTTGCTTTGGTACTGGAGCCGGAATGTTTTTGTTTTTACCGTTATATAAATCGCAACATCACCACCATCCACATTTTTCCTATCCGGAACAAGATTGTCGTGTTCGGTATCACAATATAAAATATTTGTAGCAACACGAAACAATGCCTCTGATTCGTACCAACTATTTACAATTTGCAATTTGGGCAGATGCATTTTGACATGTGCACCACCGTAATAGTGTGTATCGCGACTGAAGCAGAAGTCAACTTTACCGACTTTTCCATTCGGTCCAGGACCAACTCGCCCCTGTCCAACTCGCCCCTGTCCATGCTACATTTATACCAATCGTTTAAAAACTTCACATTTCTTATTTTTCGCATTTCTCTATTAAATACTACTTTCCAGATTATTGATGCAAAGAGGTAGATTTAAAAAATATAGCCTATGATGTAATGGGTTTAAACAATAAACACCATGTAAACAGTAAACTCGTTCAACTGTCATACCAGTTTCTGATAAACAGAAGTTGAAAGTCAAAGAAAAACATCCACAAGATTTTCCTTGATTTCAAACTGCACTTAATGCCCAGCTGCCAATTTGTCTAAGTTATGATCACTCAATACAGGTTTTACTGTATAGCTTTCATTTTACCAAGTATATCATGTACACATGTAAATATATTTTATTTTACTGTATGACAGAATTAAACCAAGACAACTTATTATTATGTGATCTTACTTTCCGAATCACCTCTGCCTATGTAGGAGACACGTTTTGATATACTTGTGATAAATACGGTACTTGCTCTTAAGAGGCAAATGCTCCATTTATAACAATGGTTTCATTTACACACTTCTTATTTTTCCCATTCCTCTAGTAAATGCTCCTTTTCAATTTTTGATGCAAAATTTAACCTATGAGGTAATGGATTAAAACACAATTTAAGGAGTCAAATCATTTGCTTTTCATACTGGTTGGTGTTAAACGCATGTTTAATGTCAGACCAAAACAACAACAATATTTCCTTCATTTCAATCTGCATTTAAGGTGGCGAGATAGTTTAGCTCCAGATATCGAAAAATCATATTTCAAACTACGTAGAGCCATTTTCTCTGAGCCTAGTTGGTTAGTTATACTAATTTATTTGAGTATTCATCAGAAAAATCGATAATCCTATCAAAACCGACATTTGAAATCTATTTAAATGTGCTAGTTTGATTTTTTTTTCAAACAGCAATTACAAGGTTATCTTTTGGACAAAACTTATTGTACTTGGCCAATATGTCCAGGGATCCGTGTCACAGATGTATGATACAACTCTCCGTTTGGGAGTTATGCAATATTTTAGTTTTAAGACCCTTAAAATTCTGCTTCCCGCTACGTTTCGTTTGATTTTAGACGATCGAAGCAAGATATCAAAAAACTGTGACACGAATCCGTGGCTCAGGCAATGCTCTTTGATATGCCGCAAACAAAGTATAATTCGGACACAAATTACAGAAGTTATGATTGTTTGAAAAGGCCGACTGCTATATAATATATGTGATATATTTCACTAAGAACCACTATTTTCCACTGTATCTCCCTTTCTTCCATCCGATCAATTAAAAAAGCTGAATTAATTGCCGGTTTCCCATAAATCACCCATCAAGAAGCTCATCTAGTCATGTGGCCTACATAGTTTGATGCTACCTAGAGGGAAATGCGGATAAATAGCCGCCTATTGCTTTATCACGTATGTGCCCTAATTATCAGTCCCCACCTAGGTGCCATTGATAAGCCTTCCTCGTAAATGACTGACTGGATAAGTCAGAGAAAAGATCGATGGTAATAAAGTAAAAGGGGTTTATACGGCGTTTGTGGTTTATTTTATGGTATTTCGTTAATGCAATGGATAAAAGAGAATAGTGTCTATTCATTAATGCAAAAATATAAAAATGATTATTTTTGTTGCTATCATACTGTGGCACGTTAATGCCCACTTTTAGTACTTACCAGCTGTTACTAATGTTATAATCATCCGACATAAGTTTTTACTGTATATCTTTTATCTCACTATGTCTACATTACGTACAAGTGCCACGTCATTTTATGACAGAATTAAACGAGAATTAAACTGATCATTATGTGGCCTACGTCACCTTACTTCACGTATCACATCGCACCAATGTAAGAGTCACTTTTCTAATCAATTGTGATAAATAGAACATTTGCCCCAAAGAAGCAAATGCTCCATTTATCACAATGGTTTCAAATCCACACACTCTTATTTTCCCAAATCTCTAGTAAATGCTCCTTTTCAGTTTATTTATTGCAAATATTTAAATTTTAAAAGTAGCTAATTAGGTAATGAGATCAATTTTAAGCAGTAACCATCGTTTGCCTTTCATACTAGTTGGTGTTAAACACACGTTGAAAGACATACCAAAACTTTTACAATATTTTCTGCATTTCAACCTGCTTTTAATGCCCACTTCCACTTACTTACCAGCTGTCAATTTTACTTAAAGTATGATCACTCAATAAAAGTTTTACAGTATAGCTTTTATTTCACTGTCTACATCATGTACTCATGTAAATATCTCTTATGTTATTGTATGACAGATTTAAACTGAGACAAGTTATTATTATGTCACCTTACTTTAGGAATAGCCAGTATTGTCATAATGTATGAAGTTTTAAGGTTATTGCACTTTCTTACATTAAAATACACCCTCTCTAAACCGGACAGATATTTAACAGTAAGTTACACTTTCAAAACAGGCGACTGCTTAATGCCAAAAACAACCCCTGCAGGAACTCCTTCAATCAGTTATCCTGCAATCAGCACTGCACAGTCACTCCCTAAAAAAGTATGATCAAAATTATTGTTGCAACTATGCGTTCGGTTGCTGATCCTCTTTTTTCAAAACATGTACGCTTTAAAGACGATGATTTGAAAAAAAGATAGTGAATGGTTTGATGCTGAATGCAGACACGCTAGAAACGCTAGACACGCTAGTAAAGTGTACCTCCGTGCTTTACACAGTTACAGCAGTAAGCCATTGCCTGAAAATAGAATAGTATTATGCGAAAGCAAAATAGCATACAAGAAATTAATTTCTCGTAAGCGTAATAATTTTAATAACATGAACGTTTACACCATTTTGGTCGATCTTCTGGAGAAGCCACATGCTACTAACGAAATAATCGTAGACAAGTTTATTTTAACTATTTTAAACAATGATGGACTCTTCTAAACAAACTGTTAATGAGGACGCAGAGTTGCTTTGCTATAATCATGATTTTGACAATCCTAATTGCAATTTTTTAAATTTTGATGAAATTAATTGTGATATTTTAGCAGTTGTTAAAAAACGCAATTCAGATAAAGCGGTAGGGGTTGATATTCTACTAACTTCATACTTTATTGAATCCATTGATATTATAGCTTCACACTTGTGCGATTCATTCAATGCCATTTTGACCCAGGGCATAGTTATTCCATTATATAAAAAGAGTGATCGTATAAACTCTTCCAAATACATTATTACATTGATAAGCTGCTTTGCTGAAATATTTGCAGGGCTGTTAAATATAGAGGATCTTACATGAGTGATCATTACACATTGTTTTTATGAAACGAGTTTACTATAATGATATGACACGAGTTTTATCACATAAGCTTTAAAATTCCAAAGAAAATGAAACAGGCTATATAGCTGACGGCTGTTTCGGCCATTCCTTACAAACAGCGCAGTAATACAACGGATGACCCACATGGAGCGCTATGATTGGCTGGCGCTTACATGAGCGCTACGATTGGCTAACGATTGCTTATTTTCATAAAAAAAATGCACTAGTGCATTTCCGCAATTTACGGCACTCAGTTACGGCACTCCCACAAGGTAGACTATCTGATAAAACAGGGGTTCAGCATAGTGTGAGGAAAAAAATATCATATCAGATGCACAGTTCGGCTTTAGATCGTGTCGGTCAACTGTAGACGCGGTGTTTATTCTTCACGCTATTGTACTGAATACGATAGCGTCTAATAAACGTTTGTACTGCGATTTCGTCGATTTAAAGAGGGCATTCGATAGTATAAATAGAAATTATTTGTGGTTCAAGTTATATAGGTTGGATTCTAACGGTCATATTTACGTGTTTTAAAGGATATGTACGATAAAGTCAAGACATGTATTAAAAAAGGAAATACTTATTCTGAGATCTACGATAATTACATGGACTCATGCAAGGGGATATAATCTCGCCCATAATGTCTGTTCTTTTTCTTAAGGATTTAGAGTTAAATCTTCAAGATCCAGATCTTATAGGAATAAGTATAGATGATATTATACTTGCAATTTTACCTCATGCCGATGCCATTGTTGTCTTTGGTAGCTCGCCAAACGACTTGCAATATAAATTGGATAAATTAAATGAATACTGCGAAAGTTGGGTATTAGCTGTAAATTGCTCGAAAATTAGTAATGGTGTTCAGGAAAAGTTTAGAAAAAATTAATGAAAATGAAACTTGGTCGTACGGGGTGAGATTTTATAGAAACAGTAAATGACTTTAACTACCTTGGGACGGTATCAACTACACTGTGAGCTTTGTTTTAAATCAAGAATTTATTGTAGGTAAAGGGCTGAGATCATTGAATGCATTCATGGCCAATATTAACTGTTTAAACCTGAAATGTAGTGTTACATGTCAGTTATTTGATGTATTTGTTAGTTCTATTTTGAAGTATAGCTGTGAAGTATGGGGTTATACTTAATCTAAACAAATAGAACGAGTACACCCAAACTTTTGTAAGAGGTTACTACACGTAAAGAGGTGTACATCGACATACAATATATATGGTGAAATGGATCGATATCCCTTGTATATAAATCGTTAGAATTATTAAATATTGGCTGAAACTAGTTTCAACACAGAATGTAATATTATCTACTGTATACAATAATTTATTAGCCGATTGTAGGCGGTACTTCCATCTTCCCCCTATCGTATGTTTGTTTTGTCTTTGTGCGGCTCTTGATGTTTTTATAATTATGTACATTTGCTGTTTCCTTGTGTTGCTGTTCGTGCAGCTGTTAGTTCTGTATGTGGTGTTTCCTGCATGCCTCATTTTTGTACTTTGGTTACAAGTATTTAAGCATTACTAGTAAATCATGGTTTTGCTGATGTTTGGATTGATCAAATAATTGTAAACCCGAAATCATTTCACAAAATATTTAAACAAAGATTAGTGGATGGTTTTGTACAAGGTTGAGATGAGAATATCAATAGTAGCGATGCACTAGCAACATACAGATTTGAAGCATATTTAGATACATTGGCATATAAATGTAGATTTTATCTTGCTAGGCTGCGTCTGTCTTTACATTCATTAAAAATAGAAACAGGGAGATACGGCAAAATAAACATACCAAGAAATGAAAGATATTCTAGTTACTGTGAAACTCGTGATATTGAAGACGAATTTCATTTTGTTCTTTATGTAGTTCATACACAGACCTGCGTAAGAAGTATATAAAAAGTGTTATTATGCTAGACCAAGTTTTGTAAAGTTTTGTCAGCTACTACAAAGTCAAAACCGTCAGGAACTAGTTAAACTGGCTCAATATATAAAGTATTCCTTTTGCAGGAGAAACGCACTTGTTAACGCTTATATGTGAGTCATCTCAAATCTGAATAGACAGCACTTAATGCACAACGTAATTAAATCGATTGTAATTGTAATATACTGTCAATCTGAAAGATCACTTGACCTATGTGACATATGCTATGTATATGTATTTATAACAACAATGTACATGCTTGCACAAGTTGAATAAAGATATTTTCTGTTCTGTTCCTAAAATAATGCCCATTTTCTGTTTCGTTTACACAGGTTTCATTGTACATAAACGTCATATCTTTCATTATGCACATAGCGTTACTGAGAGCATAATGATAGTTTGCCAAAGATTAACTCGTCTCTATTTAGTTCCGTCTCACAATGCAACATCATGTTTGCAGATATTCTGTAATACACTAGTCATTAATTAAAATGCTAGTTTTTCCTTGTTATAAACACCTAGTCAATTATTCACATTTCCTTACAGTTGAACATATTTCAAAAATTGACCATTTCCTCAACATAATTGCCTTTAGAACCCTTGTAACTGTTTGATTGTTACAATTATTTCAGAAAATGAAACATAGCTACAATATAGACCCTCCTTTACAGTTTTGTATTGTACTTATTTACCAACATTGTGTCATTTGTTTCAGACCCACCTCGGCCTTTATGTTCTACTATATTATCAGTTTATTCGTTTCAAAGTTCACAACAAAAACACTTAAGTTTGTCTTTTCAAACTATTCCCCCGTACCCCTTCAATGTCATAGTAGTAAAATACTTGACACCAAACTATACAGTCAGTTTATTTCAGCTTACTTTGCATTTATAAATCTTATTTGAATGTTTACTAGCATTCCACTCTGCAATAATTACATTTGTGAGCCATATACGATGTCAAACTTTCGCAATTATGCCATTAGATGTGTCCAAAACTCCCTACTTCAAACAGACCGTCTGCATTTTGGAAATATCAACAAAAGACAGTTGCATCCATATTAAATTCATACAGTTGACAATTTATAACTCTATTACACAATCTTCCTAGCATTTCGTTTGCCCGCGCTCTCTGTTGCTGCCTCTGCAGCAACTTTTGTACTTGTAACATAGCAAATACTATAAAATCGGTCCTTCTCCTGGCTATCTGACAATCAAAATATTCATAGACTTTGCGAGGTAGCTGTGTGCTAATATGCAAATGAGGTAATTACCTCTGAATGACATACCATATATGTAAATACCTCTCAATAATGGTGAAAAGTTGAAGAAGAAATATTCAAGTAATTTGAATTATCTAATAAGATTCATACTCTACATCCTCTGTACTGTACAAATGTGCAAACCTTATTGCTCTATCTTGAATGGAAAAGGTAAACCTCGGTACGTCGATGTAGAAATTATACCTCTAAAGTATAGAAAAGCAAACATGTGTGTGTGTGTGTGTGTGTGTGTGTGTGTGTGTGTGTGTGTGTGTGTGTGTGTGTGTGTGTGTGTGTGTGTGTGTGTGTGTGTGTGTGTGTGTGTGTGTGTGTGTGTGTGTGTGTGTGTGTGTGTGTGTGTGTGTGTGTGTGTGATGCTGTCTATCGGTGTTTTGGTGGTGGTTGCGTCTTGCATGTGGCTTTGCATGCTTGACTTTACTACTTTTCCATTGCATTACCTAATAAATGTTTTAGTACAAAAAATCAGTAATTTATATTCAATATCGACAGCCTTGCATGAATATTCATGGAGTATAAAGGGTTAAGTTTCAACCTTTCTATCATTTGAAAAATAATTACATGGAAATGGTCACAATGAACAATGTACACCAGGATCAGCAACAGCTTTCATAAATGGGGTGTAACTCTGTTGCTGCCAAATAATAAACTTTCTAAGTTTACTGTTTGGTTCAGGTTTTAGAAAGGACTTGTCTCCATTACTTTCAGATAACATTATCAGAGAGGCAAACAAGTTAAACCTTGGTGAGACGCCGGGCCTCATCTGAATCCAAACTGTTGGCAAAGATTAGATCGCGGGTTGGTAAAAGTTGGCGACAAGTTAAGGTTGAGCCAGCTTCAGGCACGAAACATACCATCGAACTCATGAGTGGCTAATTTCTTGTTCCCAGAAAATGAAATATTCTAGTCAGATGGGATTGTGGGTGATGGACGAGGACATGAATCGTTTATTTTTCCTTTACTCCAGGAATACGCATTTTAACGAATTTTCAAACATAGTAGACCCAGATCAGACGGCTCTTACAGAAACCGTCCGGTCAGGGTCTGCTGTTTGCTTAATGAAATAATAAAGATCTAATTCTTCTGTTTCTGTCATCTCCGCATGAATGTTCACGGATGAAAGGGTTAAAGTCAATTGTGAAAACTGAAATAGCGATTTTCTTCTTTTTACTCGGCATAATCATTAAAGGATACAGCTAACGACATGAAGTATTAGCAACTTAACATTTTCTTACGGAGAGTAGAATGAACAGGGTAGTCAACGGCCAGTAGTCGCTTAGGGTATCAGGATAGATTAAAATATCGATACTACGGACACTCGTATACGTACCATTACTGATCTTTAACACACGTGGCAGCTTAATGCAGGATGAAAGTCATGCAGAAAGCTCCTCTAGGAGCTTTCTGCACGACTTTAACCCTACATTAAGCAGCCACCTGTCTACAAATACACACATCCTTCAATACTAACATTTCGTAGTATCGAATATGTACTGCAACATTTCGTAGTATCGAATATTAACTGTATTTATCAATGATTTATAAACTGGAAATAAATACAACAGTTGCTCGCTGTATAGACAATATCAAGAAACAGATTAGTCTAGGTCTACAATGTTTCCGTAAACCAAAAGCGTTCATTATTTCGTTGAGAGACCACATCTGTACTGAATAAGCTAGAATATAACAATTTTAAATAACTGGTGTTTTTTCTAGATTCCTTGCTAGGTGAAATGAGTTCACGACATCGGGAGTTCTTACTGTTCTAATTTATGTTCTGACTTATGACACATGGAAAACTCCTCCCCTTATCTCCGACCAAAAGATCCCTAGTATACTATAAATAATAGGCCCCTTCAGTCATCAATCACAATCCAGCCAGAGGTTTGTCTCCTTACTCAACTGCCGAACAACCAACATGTCATCCCTAGCCAGTATCGTCTTTGCTGTTGTGTGCATTGGCTATGGTACGTAGACTGTTTACTTTACTGTTGTTTACAATGACTGTTGTACGTACAGACTATTTACTTTACTGTTGTGTACAATGACTATGGTACGTAAAGACTGTTTACTTTACTGTTGTGTACAATGACTGTGGTACGTACAGACTGTTTACTTTACTGTTGTGTACAATGACTGTGGTACGTACAGACTGTTTACTTTACTGTTGTGTACAATGACTGTGGTACGTACAGACTGTTTACTTTACTGTTGTGTACAATGACTGTGGTACGTACAGACTGTTTACTTTACTGTTGTGTGCATTGGCTATGGTACGTACAGACTGTTTACTTTACTGTTGTGTACAATGACTGTGGTACGTGCAGACTGTTTACTTTATTGTTATGTACAATGACTGTGGTACGTAAAGACTGTTTACTTTACTGTTGTGTACAATGACTGTGGTCCGTAAAGACTGTTTACTTTACTGTTGTGTACAATGACTGTGGTCGGTAAAGATTGTTACTTTACTGTTGTGTACAATGACTGTGGTCCGTAAATACTGTTTACTTTGCTGTTGTGTGCAAGGAATGTTACGTAAAGACTGTTTGCTGTGCTTTTTTGTACATTGGCTATGTTGCGTACCAATTATTAACTATCTCTTGATGTATCCTCGAACGATTACCTAAATGACCTACTTTAGCTGAAGTATCACCGGTGTCACTAAACAATGTAGATCCTGAGAATCTGTTGAATATCACAATTCTGCGATAATATCAATATATTCGTTGTTAGAAGAGGTAGATATCTGAGCGATATTCAATGTTCTAATCGCCCAGATCGAAACCGTTTGCATAGGCTATAACAAATTCACCATAATCGTGCAAGGAGTTACATTTTTCTAATATGACCTCATTAGTGCCAGCCATGGTGGTTTGTCGACGTTCCTATTTAATTGTAAACTGATATGCTGGAAACGAGAGGGAGGTCTCGATGATTTAAATGAGAATCATGCACTGCACACGTATATATTTGAAATGTGATAAGAACTGTTCTGCCAGTACAACTGGGCCTTTCTGTTTACAAACTGAAGTGAAATATCCGAGACCAACTGATGGATCGCACTGACAGGACAACAACACCGATGACATGCAACACATTTGCTTTCCAACCAAATAACTTCATGTTTCTATTAGAAAGTTGTAAATTATATACAGTAAAACCTCTCTATAACGGTCACTCACTTACATCAAACATTTTCTGTTAAAGACAGGTGGCTGCTTAAAGCAAGTTGAAAGTAAAACAGAACGTTCTGTTTTACTTTAACCTTGCTTTAAGCGGCCACCTGTCCTAAATACCAACTAATTAACATAATTTAGTGGCCGTTATAGAGAGGTTTTACTGTAATGCAACATTTTGAATCAACGACTGTGTGCCTATAACAATTTTCCTGATAATAACTGATATAGGTATTGACCGTTCCTAATTATGGGGTTATAGTTTTGAAAATGAAAACTTATTTGTTGAACCATATCGGTGCCGGAGTGGGGCTTTATTCTTTTGAGGAAAGGGTATTACATTTTCTTCATAACTTTATTTAAAGGAGTTTTTACACTGTTTAACGTTCGCCGTGTGTGCATGACTTCGATGACAACAAAGCGATGGTCTAATATACTCCGGTCTTGCATGTTTTCACAGCATTCGGCTCTTGTCCAGGCGGATGGGAAGAGTTCAGTGGTAGTTGCTACACGTTCCAAGTAGATCAACAGGATTGGGTTGGAGCACGGGTAAATAGCATAATACTATATATAGCGGAACCTGTATACAACAACTACACTATTCTGGCGTTAAAGACAGTTGATAGACTAAAACTATACGGAGTGTCATTCTATCATAAGCCCGTGTTCATTAACTGGTTGCTATATAGAGAGGGGTTACGGTATATATGAATTTAAAGACACCTCATATTGTATTATCAACTCGGGATAACTATTATTTCGTACATGGGACATTTGTTTAGGTAAACAACGAGTTTACCTATGGTTTCGCCTGAAACTGCTTTATGGTTTATGATACTTGAAATGAACAATACATGTGTTTAGAAATAGTCAAATATACATATTTAGATCAGACGATGCTCTGGTGTCTGATGAGGATCTAATACGTTTTCCGCTTATCAAACAGCAAACTGCCGGGGCAAACAACATAAACATTGATCAAAAGTAGCACTTTAACAAAGCTGGTACATATCAGAGTAACCTTAGTCCCATAAAACGCATGCCATACCATCATAACGGATGTCATATCGTATTTGATGAAGGCATATATAGTCCCATATAATGCATTTCATATAGGATTTAATGACTAGACCCATGTTACGCATGACATAATTATCATCATAACGCATGTCGTATCGTATTTGATGCAGATACATAGTCCCATGTAACGCATGTCATATCGTATTTGATACAGCAAATGTGCAAGTGGCACAACAGTGACCTGATGGCCATTGAGACAAAGGCAGAACAAGATTGGTTCAGAACTAAAGCAAGAACGTTCAACCGTAAGTACTCGAATACGAAAGCACTAGTTTGATATATGATCTCCAACCAATTAAATTCAGCAAATATCCAACCATAAGTAATCAACATTTATGCTCCGACTTGAAGAGGTTAAAATACGACTAATCCAGCGACTTTGAACGAGCTCGCTTTATATTATTGTACATATGTGAGGTTCTGAAAATCTATTCCTCAAATTCTTTTATCATAAGGTAAAGCAAACATATCACCACGATCGCTTCTCCTACTTATATCACCATATAACCATTTTGTATGGCGAGGCAGCGAAACCGTTTTCACCATATTCAATGTATACACAATTCCATGATAAAGCAATTAGTGGTTGCCGAAATGACGGATTTAAACGCAAATCATTTCTATTATATATCTAAACTGAAGGACTTGATGATGGTTTGGTCTCATGTGTTGTGTGAAGCGAATATGATTAGCTAAGATCAACTTCCTGTAATAATTTGTCATAATTAATTTGCGTTGTTCTGTATTTCACTGTGGTAAAACGAAATTCACTCGCTAAGCCTAAGTCATCAGATGAATTTATAATAGAAGGATAATATAAATCACGTGTTTATACTAATGAAATAATGAACAATACACTTCAGATATGACGACTGAGCTAATTATTTCTCGGCTTTTTGTGAATCATAACCTTATATTATTCTCATAAACAACTATTTATACATATTTACATTCGCCCTGCAACGTCCTTATATAACCTTATTTTAAAAAGAAAGTTGCATTTTCCCATGAACGTTCATTTCAATACCGGTTTGAGTCGGTTCTCCTTTTCCCAGAATTCCGCTGGAATATTATCGCTTGAATACATAATATTGCCAACTTTAACAGCCGTGGTGTATCAAAATATATTATCAAGTAATGAGTGAAGCATAAATAAGTCAATGTCCTTACCGTTAACAAAGAAAAATCCGAGAATAAAATCCAACGTTGTGACCCGCTTTCGATCAAGCATGGCGGGTTGAGTAAATTGGCTTCGACACCGCGACCTACATTTAAGAAGATGCTTTAATACCAACATTTCGTAAATATATATGATTTGAAATATCTCGATAATCTTTTCTTTAAACATAGCTGGACAATCTACTGATTAAAATCTTGTATTCATTCTATATTTATAATATGTGTTTGGGACTATTTTTCATACCATATATAGAGATCCTACTACGTTAGAAACGAACCTGGCAACGACCTAGATAGCGGCTATTACGTGACCGGTATATAATATTTAAAAATAAAATCCGTTGAAAAGTAAGAAATACAATGGAATATAAATATAAGAAATAAATGACGTGCTCCCGGTGTTCATGAGGTTATGCAGCGCATAGCTTTACGAGCAAAGATTCACGTAACTTTGCTCGTAAAGCTATGCGTTGCATAACCTCATGAACACCGGAAGCACGTCATTCATTTCTTAAATAAAACTCGTCCTTTATAGGGAATAAAAATAACGGTCATGCAACTATACACCTAACTATAATGACCCACTCAACAATGTAGGCTATACGAGTGCCAAACAGATAGAATCCTGAAGAAATCCAGCTACAAACACAACAGGTATGCAAGGCAATCATGCATTCTAGAAGGATCGCAAGACTGTATACTTTATCTTGTCACATACTCACTTGCTTTGAATACTTCAAATGTGTCCATTGTCAAACAGTTCGGGTCTTAATGAGACGTTGGATTTCCTTGGTCTCATCTAAATTGCATCTATTTCACTTTGCTATTATAGACACGGGTGATGACGAGGGATTCTGGTTGGGCGCTACAGACTGGACCACGAAGGGAACATGGGTCTGGGAGTCGAGTCAGAATGCACCCTTAACTACTACTTACAGTGTATGGGGCAAGGACCAGCCCAACAATCGTCAAAACAGAGAGGACTGCTTGGCGGCCGTTCACTACTTTGACTACATTTGGAGTGATGAGTACTGCACAGGTCTTGTAATGCAGTATGTCTGTGAGAAAAAGTGAGTAATTCTTACGACATTTCTGCCAAATTATGAGTCACATCTCAAGGTTACATTTGGCACAAAATGTCCGTGACATCAGCCATAACTTTGATTAGCGTTTTAAATGTTTTACATGATACGAGGTATATGTACGTTATCTACGCGTTAGCAAACAGTCTTGTCAGAGACACAGCGATTCGTTTTTTCTGCACTATTTCGAATATTGCGTGGACACAGTTCTCCGTGACACGGCTCTTGGGAGTATTGTTCTCACCGAATATTCAGTAAATTGGTCAAATAAAGTAACGCATTGTCCATCGTGATTTTATAAATGGAAAATACGTAAACAATGTAGACCCTGTTCAAAGGGCAAATATCGACACACTCTAAAGAGTCCAAACACGGACAGTTCCTCAAATATAACCGAAAACCATGCACAAGTGCTGAGAATGCCCTCGATTATCAATTGTGTGAACAAGGTGCTGGAGAATGAGAGGCTGTTCAGCCGTTTGTGTGTTTTCTCATTTGTTTATTATTTTTGTTGTAAAGGTATCGATATGGGATTTTGGAGGCAGAATATAGTATTACGCGTTATCATTTATGTCCAGTATAAGCAACCGATATAACACTGATCTACACATACCTATTTTATGTTTGGATGAAATATTAGAACGTATGTATTACAACTGTACATCGGTTGGTCGATGATCATGGGTACATGAGACAGTATGCATGGGGGTTATTGTTAACTTATCTCCCTTATTCGATAAACACAAATATACTAAACGACAAGTAGTTGGATTACTCAGTTGTGTCTCTTATATTTCAATATAATTGATTTGAATTAATTGGTTAGTTGATTTGAAATTTAATGAAATATTATTTTCCTTAAACCCTAAACAATTTAACCATCCGATAGAACTATAGTCCAAAAAGTATAAAATAAATATCGTAATCATTTGATTATTCTTATGTGAGATATTTCAGCCAGATGGTTGTGCAAAGACATCAACGATCAAATCAGAGGAATAGCAGGACATAGAATTTTTCAAAGTTTTTGGGAAATATCAAAATGGCTTGAAACTCATATAAGGAAAAAGGAATAGTCTGTAATGAATAGACGATACTGACCTTATGTGAGTTAATTGGAATGCACGACTGGTAGTCTGGTACCCCGTCAGTTTCACGAAACTTGCCACACACTGCAGTGAATTATGTTGTTTGGTTCCCTTTTCAGGGCCACTAGCGGTCCTCTTGTTGGATAGACTTACCTACGGATTCCGTGCATGAATTTTGTTGTTTTTATGTCTGAATTTATTTATGATAAAGTATGATGAAAACAAAAAACATGTTTCTTTTTAATTTCTTCTACCTCAACTTTAAGTCTACCTCAAGTTTAGGCATAAACGTATGCACATTTTAAAATGCTGATAATATGCCAGTGTTTTCCCTATGTCACACATACATTTAGTAAGAAATATTGACATCATGAATATGGAAAAATAGTCAAACAGGGAGAGCCACACATGGAATGACACCGCACCAAACACCATCAAACAAGAAACGGTAAAGCCACAAGACAAAACATAACAGGACGCATATCAAGACGAAAAACATTAAACATTAAGCATATCAAACAACAAAATTGACCATAGGCTGAAAGCAGGAGTACCGCCTTGGAACGGCCAGTAACCAAAATAAGCT
Source organism: Azorinus chamasolen (assembly GCA_963576725.1). NCBI lineage: Eukaryota > Metazoa > Mollusca > Bivalvia > Cardiida > Solecurtidae > Azorinus > Azorinus chamasolen. Next base: position 33,851,776 of record OY755242.1, on the reverse strand, counting down.
ACTGGGGGACTTAAACCTGGTTTACGGGTACCCAACCTCGTCTTTATGTTAATTAAACTCATGTTAATTAGAGTTTTATAATGGCATTATGGAAGAGGAACTATTTTACCACGATAGAAACTGTACAACTATATAATTTCATAAGCAAACAGAACAGACCCTGACCAGACGTCTCCTTTAGCAGCGGTTGATCTTGGTCTAGTCTGTTTGATAGGTTGTTAACTATTTACTCCATAAATATGCCTTTCTACGCCTGGGCGAACATATTAGACCCAGATCATACAGCTCATATATTAGCCGTCTGGTCAGGCTCTGCTCTATTTGCTGACATAGTATAGATATAATTATACAGTTTCTGCCAAGGCCAAACAATGCCGTCTCATTGTATATTACAACGAATTAATCTAATCAATATGCATGATGTCATTTCTCACATGAATATTCATGGAGTAAAGTGTTAAATGGCATACAAAGGGAGTAACGGATGAACGTTATTACGGTAGTTTGGTATAAATATTGTCACGTATGTGCCAGACCTTGGTGGCATTGTGTCCTTATCATTCTAAGTATAACCTGACATTCATTTGCAAACAGTTTTGCTCAAGATATGTCTCCGAATAAATACGAGTAAATCCACGTATCATCAGAATCTATACTGTGTGACACTGTTAATTGTTTCTCCAAAGATTCGGAATGGATTTAAAGTAAGATAGAAAAAGCACCCGAGTTTAATTATGCATCATTTACAGTTAAATATGTATGCATCATTTACCTTTTACTCCATAAATACTCATTTGTACGCGTTTGCAAACAGAGTAAACCCAGATTAGGTTCCTGTAGGAGCCGTCTGATCATGGTCTGCTCTGATTGCTTATGGAATAATATAGATATGACTGTACAAGTTTCTGCCATAGCCAAACTATTTTGTTTGCATGGGCAATTATAAAAACTAATCTAATTGATATGCGTGGTGTCATTTCTTACATGAATAATCATGGAGTAAAGGGTTAATAGTTCAACGCCATGTACGAGACGCATATTTGCATCTTCCGGTTCCTAACTCGTTGGCAACCTGAATAGCGTGGTCGAAAACAGAAGGGAACAAACCCCCAGCAATGAAAGTAGCAGTGTGTCCCACCATGTAAAAGTTGTTTTACAGTTTGACTAACAAAAAGCCGTAGTTTTACTATTTCCAGTATTTTCTTATACAGATTAACTTCGAGATCTTGAACTCGGATAACTCGAACTTCGGGATAATGCATAAAGACTCATGTATGAAACAAGGGAAATAATACCAATACGCAGGAAATAAACCATATCTAACCTTTCACTCAACGCATATTCATGTAAGAAAACAATTACAGCATTAATACTAATTACATTAGTTGATCTACATTAGTCTACTCTGTTTGCAAATGCGTTAAAAGGCGTATGGAGTAAAGCGTTAAGACCTTCTTCAGTACCTACATTGCGTTTGTCATGCATTTATTGCTATCTCCTACTTTCGGAATTTATGTATATAGTAAAGGTCAATATTAGTTGACCCGCCATGCAATGTCTTTTGAGTCCCAATGCATATATAGAATAGAGGCAATCAATAGAAATAGATTGTAATTAGTTTGTAATCATATACACTTGTCAACGTGCTAGTTCTGCTATTATATAGGGTAACACAGGTAGAGAAAATATGTATATGACCAGTTTAAAGTGATAGAACTTGCTCTTATACATCCTTCCGTACGTTCCGCAAAACGTGTGTGTCCAACTCCTCATACACCATTGGGGATTTACCTCAAACCGTCACAGACGAACAACATTGATAAGGGAAATTTCGTTCAAACCATTTTGCCAGAGTTATGAGACTTTGAAGTTTTCTTTTCTATATAACATACAGCGAAAGAACTTGTGTGGTCTACTCATACACCAATGGGAGAATTTACGCCAAACTTTCACAGATGAACATATTTACGTGTGAAATTTATGTGAAGAAGGAAATGTTGCTCCGACTTTGAACTTTTCTTCACTATATAACATATAGTGAAAAGTGCTTGATATAGATACAGTATCACTAGGGGGGAACCGTGTCCTATGGATACAAATTTCTAGTCTAGTTTAATACTCAATTGTGCACACTAAGTAATTGTCGTCTACATAAATATTCACCTGCTACAGGTCTTGAAACCCTTTCCATTTTTAATATTCGTGTAAGAAGTAATCACATGGATACCTATTAATGAAACATAATATGTCCATTTATAAATGTGATCTATATTATTTCATAAGCAAACAGACCAGACCCTAATCAGACGGCTCCTACATGAGCCGTATGATCTGAATCTACTGTTTTCAAAGGCGTTAAAAGATGTATCAATGGAGTAAAAGATAAAATTGCAAATACATGTATATCAAAATCAACGAGCATTATAGAAAATACCGATCATTAGAGAGAATCCTTCTTTAAAACAGGCTCGGCATTTTCGAACGCATCCATGGTCACATGAACAATCAGAATGCTCTTGTAATTGATTATATAACAGATCGTTATGTAAGCTGCTGAATCGGTTTCTCATACGAGTGCGAATTAAATTAAGTAGAACCCCTCTATTTAAACCGGATGTTCAATTTAGTGTAAATATCGGTCTTATAGACAGGTGGCGAAATTTGCTCCTCTAGAAGCTTTCTGTATGCCTTGCACCCGGTATTAAGCAGCTACCTGTCTAAAAGAATTTAAATTCTTCTCTTCTAGAATTCCGGTTTAGAGGGGTTCTACTGTATATAGTTTTTACCACAATGAGCGACATTTATTATATAAACACTCGTACTTCCCATCCCATAAGCACAGTAAAACCCCGCTAATACGACCACCAAAAAGGGGCATAATTCTGGGTGGCAGAGGCAGGTGGTAGCTTAATGCAGGACGAAAGTTATGCAGAAAGCTCCTATAGGAGCTTTCTGCATAACTTTCGTCCTGCATTAAGCAACCACCTGCTTTAAACGACATCATTGGCTGTTTATTAAGTGGTCGCATTAGCGGGGTTTCACTGTACACATAAATTATTACATGAACGTAATCATGATACATTATCTAATTAGGAGAACACATATTTATTTTTAAATAGAGGTGCAGGTATATATAAAATGCGCTCACTGTTTTCAACACACAACCAACCACAGACATATACACACATGTACAAATGTATGTATATGTCTCTGAATCAACCCAAATATGTATGATTATAAAAAACCGACTTAATTTAGCTATGTACCTTCAGCACGTGTCATCGGAAAATCGTATTTAATACTATGAATTGAAAGTATTTTTCTAAACGTTCTTGGTTATTTGTTTGATTTTCAAAACCATCGACAATCCTATCGAAACCGACATTTAAAACCCATTTAATTGTGGGAGTTTGAAATATTTTAAACATCGATTCACCTTTTGCAAGTTTCAAATGTGTAAATCATGAACCGTGTCACAGGATTTTGATTTTAAAAATCCGTATAGGAGTTATGCAATATTTATTTTTGAGACCTTTGAAATTCTGCCTCCCAGTACGTTTCTTTTGACGTTATACGTATGTTCAACGCACGATATCAAAATACGTTGAAAGTCTTTCACTGAGACAATGGTGGGGGAGGGGGGGGGAGATGCATAAAACTCGGACAAGTTTGAAAACTTTGAAATCTGAGTGATTTAAATGACGTTAATGGGAACAATTTTGGTAACGTTTACCTTGTTATAAATATATATACATATATGTGTGCACCGTGCAGACCCTCATCGGAAGGCCAATGTGGGCGTTATTGCGGGCAAACTCCACTTAGAAATTTACAGATGATATACAGTAGAACCTATCTAAAACGACCATTAAAAAGAGGTTATAAATATGGGTCTTTAAGACAGGTAGTAGCTTGATGCAGATCGAAAGTAATGCATAACACCCTTATTGTAACTTTCTGCGTTACGTTACTTTCGCCCTGCAGACACCGTCTACTGTGTTTTCAAAAGCGTAAAAAGCGATTGTGTTTAATGGAAATGGTTAATATAATTACATCTATATTAGGATAAATGGATACAACGCTTGTAAGCGATATGGGATTGATATGTTTGAATCCCCTTTATTTTACAGACTGGTGTTATCGAATTCTTTATTTCTTGAATCAGTTTTCTTAAACTTACAGTAAAACTCGCCTATAGCGACGATACAATGAATAAATACGGTGTCTATAAGAGCGGGTGGTTGCTTAATGCAGGACGACAGTAACACAGAAAACTCAATCAGGAGATTTCTGCATAACTTTAGCCATCCGTGTCTATATGTCTTAAGAAAAGTCCACGGCGAGGTAAAAGGTAGTAATTTGGTTTATATTTGTCGTATAATGGCATCATTTTCATGGAAATTCGTGACAATGCCCGATGCTATAGAATCAGATCTATATTATTTCATAAGCTAAAAAGGGTAATTCATAAAGATAAATTTATGAATGATTATAGCAAACGGTGCTACCTCAGGGTTCCTTCACTGTCGGCGTCTTTCCCATATGGGGAACCACGGAGAGTTTGTAGGTTAAAGCTACAATAGAGTTGTTGAAATAAGCATTTCCTCAAATGTTATCAATTTATTGCTTATATCAACCCTTTGCTTCACATATAAACGCATTTCACGAATTTGCAAACAGAGTAGACCCAGATCAGACTACTCCTATAAGAGCTGTCTGATCAGGGTCTGCTCTGTTTGCTTATGAAATTATATAGATCTGAATTTACATTGTCTGCCAATACCGAAAATCAACTGTTCATCTAAAACTCTAATAAATAATCGTGGTGTCGTTACGTATTACTTCAACATGAAAACAGAGAAAATGGTTCTAAGGGAGACGATTGTAGCACAAATGTCTGCTGGTCCGAACGAATTTACATATTTTTTGATGGCGTTACTTCCCTTTTGAAGGGATTTATTTATTTCTATTTAGACCAGTGAACAAAATGAACCAATTATGATTTATTTAACTTACTCCATAAATATGTTTTTATAAAGGCCTTTGCTAACAGAGTAGACCCAAATCATACGGCTCCTATAATCTGATTAATTTTCATGATGCCATTATTTATTACATGAATATTCACCTGGAACCAAATTGTTTGTAAATGTGAACCATATCGTGATTAGAAGGGAAAAGACTAATGTCACACAATAACTTATGTTTTATGTTTGTTTTTGTCGTTGTTGTTATACCCCACGAAACGCAATTGTTCGGGGTATATAGTTTTGGACACGCCCATCAGTCCGTCCGTCAGTCAGTCAGACTGTCTGTACGTCCACGTATCATAATGCATAGTTGCTCATCTAGCACGTTCATTTCTTGAACAATTTATCTCTTTATTTCCTTTAAGAATTCTAATGAATACAAGCTTGGGTGAGTTTGATTTTCAGAAAAATCTATCATTTGGGAACCACTTTTTCTGACAATGTGGCGGCACGAAGTATTGGTGAGCTTGCTCACTAAAGTTCTTTTAATTATTTCTGCTGTTGTTGTTTTATAAATTAAAGAAAAATATCTACCTATTTCCATTAGCAAACAGAGCAGAACCTCATCACCGTCTGATCTGGGTCTTATCTGTTTGCATATGCGTGAAAACACGTTTATATGAAGGGAAGGGTTAATCATTTAGCCTACCTGATAGAAATACATATTTACACCTTCGCAAATAGAGAGAGAAAAACATACCAGGCGGCTTCTGTAGGAGTAAATTAATCAGGATCTGCTCTGCTTGCCAGTCGAACTTTAATCTACAAATCTTGCTTAGCATGATATGGCGTCAGATACAGCAATGCATTGGTGTTCCTGTCGTGCAGGAGTGTAGCTCAATCTGAATGTACTGTACGCACTGTGGCAATAGGGGTCCGGAGGCATGCTCCCCCGGGAACATTTAAACCATTGTGATAAATACACTGAAGAACTCTATTTATCACAGCGGTTTCAAAGGATGGTTTTTATAGATTCGCCAAAAGATGTCAATATGAGGAAATGAGTTAACGCTTACATGACAAGACAATAAATCTAACAAAGCCCCCCCCCCCACCCTTAGCCTTCAATTTTGTTCCATAATGGCAATGATAGTGTTTTTACCTTTCAGATGATGTCGCGCACGTGCGTAAATGCGTATCGCTAACTTCAGCCCGGTCTTGAGATGGATACGCCTTAACATACACCTACCTCTTGATTTCAGATGAACACGTTTGATAATTCTGTTTAAGTATTTATGTTATAAAATGCCACACTGGACCGTTGATCAGCTGTAGTTGCAAACAGAATAACATATGAGGACATACTTATTAAATGAAAAAACTAACGAGCGATCTGGACACAAACTGTTGTCAGTTGATATACTCTTACCATGTATACATTTGTAAAACTATTGTAACTACAGTAAAACTCCTCTAAACCGAAATTTTAACAAAGAACAGTTCATGGTTTAGTCAGATGGTTGCTTAACCCTTCGCTTGCTGAATTTTAAAATACATTTCTCCTTCTTTACCCATGCCCTGTTGTATAATTACATATATCTTCACTGTGTACAAGTATTTCGCTGTGCAATCACTGCTGTGGAGTGCACTGGTTGCACAATCAACTTGTAAATAGTGCAGACCCTGATGAGACAGCTCCTGCAGGAGCTGTCTCATCTGGGTCTTCACTATTTACAGGTAGGTATATTGACGCGAATAGCAAGCGAAGGGTTAATGCAGGGTGAATGTCATGCAGAAAGCTCCGAAGAGAGCTGTTCCCTAAGCAAACTCAGCAGACTATGAGCCGTCTTGTCTATGTCTGTTCTGTTGATAAATGTATGAAAAGGTGTCTATATGATAGAAAGGCTTAACCCTTATCCTGCCTAAACATAATTTCTGCCGTAACTGATAAGAAACAAGTTTTACTAACCTGCAATTTGATCAAGCTTTTGATCAACTACTGGGTGTCAAACAGTTCGGATCCTGATGAGACACCGGGTTATTCGGCCTCTCATCTGGACCCAAGCTACTTGAAAATGTTGGACAGGATAATATTTAAAACAGATAGTAGCTTAATGCAGGACGATCTTATAGCCGAAATATCCCGAGTTTTCTGCATTTCTTTTAACTATAGTTAAATCAGCCACCTGCTTTCACAGAAACTCTTGATCTATCTGCAGAGCAGTCATTCCAGCTGATTTCAACGACACTCTTGAATTATCTGCAGAGCAGTCATTCCAGCTGCTTTCAACGACACTCTTGAATTATCTGCAGAGCGGCCATTCCAGCTGCTTTCAAAGACACTATATATTTATCTGCAGAGCAGCCATTCCAGCTGCTTTCAAAGACACTCTTGATTTATCTGCAGAGCAGCCAATCCGGCTGCTTTCATCTACAGAGTGGCCATTCCAGCTGCTTTCAAAGACACTCTTGATTTATCAGCAGAGCAGCCATTCCAGCTGCTTTCAAAGGCACTCTTGATTTATCTTCAGAGCGTGAATACCCATGTGAGAAATACTGACAGTACATTGTATAGATATCACAGAAAACTCCTCTAACGCATCCACTTAACGAATAAACATGGTTGTATGTCTAGTGCATAATGCAGGACGAAAGTAATGCAGAAAGCTTTTATAATGGCATTTTGAACAAGATGTGTTTGTGAAACACAATGCCCCCGCAAAATTTCACCTTTGACCCTGAAGGATGACATTGACCTTGACATGTCACCCCTCATAATTTGCAGCTTCATGAGATACATATGCATGCCAAATATCAAGTCTCTATTTTTACTGGCTCCAAAGTTATGGCCAGTGTTACAGTCGGTGATATGACATATGTATTTGACCCCTGCCTTGGATGACCTTGACCTTGACATGTCATCTCTTAAAATATGCGGCTTTATGGGATACATATGCATGCAAAATATCAAGTCTCTATCTGTACTAGCTAAAATTTGTGATCAATGCTAAAGTTGTCCTCAAACAGACACACAGACAACGGACAAACAAACAAACAGACATGGCAAACACAATTTGCCCCCAGATCTGATCCGGGGCGGGGGCATAAAAAGGACATTTTTGATAAGGAAAGAAACTGTAAAATCAGATCTAAATTATTGCACATACAGAGTTATTCCTACAACGGGTCTTAATCATTTCACGCTCGGAGCACATTCCTAATGTGCTGGTCTAGAAAAGGCGCTAAGTAACTCTGTGTCTTATCGGGATACAAACTGTGTAACACTCTGCGTCTTATCGTCATATAAACTGGGTAACACGCTGCGTCTTATCGGGGTAAACACTTTGTAACACTATGCGTCTTATCGGGATACAATTTGGGTAACACTCTGCGTCTTACCGGAGTTAACACTGGGTAACATTCTGCGTCTTACCGGAATACAAACTGTGTAACACTCTGCGTCTTATCGGGATAAACACTGGGTAACACTCTGCGTCTTATCGGGATAAACACTGGGTAACGTTCTGCGTCTTATCGGGGTACAAATTGAGTAACATTCTGAGTCTTATCGAGCTACAAACTGGGTAACACTCTGCGTCTTATCGGGGTTAAAACTGTGTAACACTGCGTCTTATCGGGGGAAAACTCGGTAACACTATGCGTCTTATCGGGATAAAAACTGAATAACGCTGGTTCTTATCGGGACTGTTTGCCACCTCGCTGTTACTTACAGGAAAGAGGAAAAGACAAATGAGTTGGGGTTTTATAAAAAAAACAAAACAAGGTAGCTTACGACGGTTTAAACGATAATATTATCCTCCCAATTTGACCTGAGACTCGATTAAATTTCGGCGTGTTTATCGGGATTGTTCGTAATACTCTGTGACAAAACATAGCAAACCAAAAGCCGGTAATAATCATGTTCCACGAGGATTGTACAGTAAAACCCCTCTAATGCGACCACTTAATGAATAAACACGACTGTCTTTATAAGCAGATGGTTGCTTAATGCAGGACAAAAGTTATGCAGAAAGCTCCTACGGGAGCTTTCTGTATAACATTAGTCCTGTATTCTGCTACCACCTGCCTTTGCCACTTTGAATTATACCCCCTTTTGCTAGTCGTATTAGAGGAGTTTTACTGTATTCTTAATGCTCATTCTTATACCTTCGGAAATTTATTCGAAGATTACCGACGATAATACACGGAATATGCATGAGTCTCAGGTCAAATTTGTAGGATAATAACATCTTTTCTTTTTATTGAAAATAAATAGTTGTGAATATATTTAACCCATTCATCCCTGGAGACGAATGCTAATAACATTGCAAACAGTTTGGAACCAAATGAGACACCAACTAACAGGGCTTCTCACTAGGGTCCAAACTGTTTGTGATCCTGATAAAGTATCAATTAATCATTTTCTGTTGATCATGGAAGAGTTTTTGTTCATAAAAAAAAGAGAAAAGAGAAAAGTAAAAAAAAGACACTAATGTTGGTTCGTGAAAGATTCCCAAGTTTGAAAGAGTTCATTGTACTTTCGTGAATATGATTGTTCTATTGACCTTAACCCCAATAATACTAAATTTCAATTTGACTATTCAAGCTTACGATGAATTTTCAGGGATTTTAAGGAAAAATGTAACACTACAAACAGTGCAGACCCTGATGAATTGGGAATCAACACCAGCGCAGTTTTAATTTTCTCTTTTTTATTAACAGAAACTATTAGGATTAACAGAACTGAATAAACTGAAACTCTATCAGGATCATAGTTTAGATCCTGGTGAGACGCCGAGTAAATTGATGTCTCATATGGGTCTACATTGTTTGAAAAGGACATTAATGTCTCGTCGCTCACTGTAACCAAGGTCAACCTTATCATGTCAAAAATGTCTGCAAAAACTCTAATCTGATTTCCAATTCCACAAATTGTTGAAATAAGCTCCTGGCCGCGTGTCAAATAGCCTGGATCCTGATAAGACACTGAGTTACTCACCGTCTCATCTAGATCCAAGCTGGTTGCAAATACCATTCATCTGGCATTGAGCATGCTTAAGGTTTTAGCGTGAAACCTACTACTACTATCACAGTACTATGAATGACGTATGTGGGGATATTTTAAGATTACTACAACGGTTCTGTATGTTCTTACTTTTGACCCTACTATTAGCTCCTCTGGACAGACTACATTTTGGGTTTTAAAGATTTTAAAACGTACTTATCGTTTACTTCTTGAATGAGTAGCGTAAATGTATGGAAAATGGAGATCATGGATATTAATTTGATTGATTATTATAATAGCACTTGGTCACAGGCATATTTGACTATTGCAGAAACTGTAAAATCATTATCTATATTTATCTATAGGCAAACAGAACTGACCCTGATCAGACGACTCCGGCAGGAGCCGTTTGATCTGGGTCTATTCTGTTTGCAATGGCATAGAAAGGTATAGAAAGAGGTTACACTTTTACTGTATAACACCAGGTGCGGATCCAGGATTGCAAATTAGGGGGTGGGGGGGGCGTATAATTATTTTTGGAGGGAGTGGTTAGATTTTTATGTTTGATTACATACATAAATAGTATGTTTGTAATACATAAAAGAGCTTAATTGGGTGAGGGAAATAAAACACTCCTACTGAATCATTGTTTTATTGATTTTAGTAGATACATCTTACTTTCAGCAGCCACCTACTCTAAATACCAACTAATTAACACACTTTAGTGATAATTATAGAGATATTATACTGTATATAGATCTAAAATATTACTAAAATTGTTTTGGCAATTTTAGGGGGCGTACGCCAGCTCCGCCCCTCTAAATCCGCGCCTGAACACACAGAGCAGGCCTGTCTGATCAGGGTCTGTCCTGTTTGCATATGTCTAACAGCCTCTGCTGTTTGCCATGGCATTGTTTTACCGCAAAAATGTTCTAGTACAAAAATCAGTAATTTATATTCGATATCGACAGCCTTGCATGAATATTCATGGAGTATAAAGGGTTAAGTGTCATCCTTTCTATCATTTGAACAAGATGTGTTTGTGAAACACTATGCCCCCTAGATATGATATTTGACCCTAAAGGATGACCTTCATCTTGACATGTCACCCCTCAAAATGTGCAGCTTCATGGGGTGCACATGCATACCACATATCAAGTCTGTATCTCTACTGGTTCAAAAGTTATGGCCAATGTTAAAGTTGGTGACCTTTGACCATGAAGGATGACCTTGACCTTGACATGTTACCCCTCAAACTTTGCAGCCAAATAAGAAACACACGTATACCAACTATCAAGTCTGTATCTCTACTGGTTCAAAAGTTATGGCCAATGTTAAAGTTGGTGACCTTTGACCCTGAAAGATGACCTTGACCTTGTAATGTCACCCCCAAAAATGTGCAGCTTCATGAGACACACATGCATACCAAATATCAAGACTTTATCTCTATTGGTTCAAAAGTTATGGCCAATTTGAAGTTAATGACCTTTGACCCTGAAGGATGACTTTGACATTTCACCCCTCACACTGTGCAGCTTCATGAGATACACAAGCATGCCATATATCAAGTCTCTATCTGTACTGGTTCAAAAGTTATGGCCAATGTTAAAGTCAGTGATTTGACCCATATGTTTGACCTCTGACCTTTAAGGATGACCTTGACCTTGACATGTCACCCCTCAAAATGTGCGGCTTTATGAGATACATATGCATGCCAAATATCAAGTCTCTATATGTACTTGCTCAAAAGTTATGACCAATGTCAAATTCGGAGATTTGACCCATGTGTTTGACCTCTGACCTTGAAAGATGACCTTGACCTTGAAATGTCACCCCTCAAAATGTGCAGGTTTATGAGATACATATACATGCCAAATATCAAGTCACTAGATGTACTGGCTCAAAAGTTATGACCAATGTTAAAGTTACAGACAAAGAAGCGGACAATTTTACCTTTGACCCTGAAGGATGACCTTGACCTTGACATGTCACCCTTCCAAATGTGCAGCTTCATGAGATACACACACTCGCAAAATATCAAGTCTCTATCTCTACTGGTCCAAAAGTTATGGCAAATGTTAAAGTCGGTGATTTGACCCATATATTTGACCTCTGACCTTGAAGGATGACCTTGACCTTGACATGTCACCCTTCAAAATGTGCGTTTTTATGAGATACATATGCATGCCAAATATCAAGTCTCTATCTGTACTGGCTCAAAAGTTATGACATATGTTAAAGTTGCGTTAAAGTTACAGCCAAAAAACAGACAATTTGACCTTTGACCCTGAAGGATGACCTTGACCTTGACATGTCACCCCTCAAAATGTGCGGCTTTATGAGATACACAAGCATGCCAAATATCAAGTCTCTATCTCTACTGGTCCAAAAGTTATGGCCAATGTTAAAGTCGGTGATTTGACCCATATATTTGACCTTTGACCTTGAAGGATGAGCTTGACCTTGACATGTCACCCCTCAAAATGTGCGGTCCTATGAGATACATATGCATACCAAATATCAAGTCTCTATCTGTACTGGCTCAAAAGTTATGACCAATGTTAAAGTTGCTGACAAACAAACAGACAAACAGACAAACAGACAAACAGACAAACAAACAGACAGGGCAAAAACAATATGCCCCCCAGATCTGATCTGGGGGGCATAAAAATAATTACATGGAAATGGTCATAATGAACAATGTACACCAGGATCAGCAATAGCTTTCATAAATGGGGTGTAACTCTGTTGCTGCCAAATAATAAACTTTCTAAGTTTACTGTCTGGTTCCGGTTTTAGAAAGGAGTTGTCTCCATTACTTTCAGATAACATTATCAGAGTGGCAAAAAAGTTAAACCTTGGTGAGACGCTGGGCCTCATCTGAATCCAAACTGTTTGCAAAGATTAGATCGCGGGTTGGTAAAAGTTGGCGACAAGTTAAGGTTGAGCCAGCTTCAGGCACGAAACATACCATCGAACTCATTAGTGGCCAATTTCATGTACCCAGAAAATGAAATATGCTAGTCAGATGGGATTGTAGGTGATGGACGAGGTCATGAATCGTTTATTTATCCCTTTACTCCAGAAATACGCATTTTAACGAATTTTCAAACATAGTAGACCCAGATCAGACGGCTCTTATAGAAACCGTCTGATCAGGGTCTGCTGTTTGCTTAATGAAATAATAAAGATCTAATTCTTCTGTTTCTGTCATCTCTGCATGAATGTTCACGGATGAAAGGGTTAAAGTCAAGTGTGAAAACTGAAATAGCGATTTTCTTCTTTTTACTTGGCATAATTATTAAAGGATACAGCTAACGATATGAAGTATTAGCAACTTAACGTTTTCTTACGGAGAGTAGAATGAACAGGGTAGTCAACGGCCAGTAGACGCTTAGGGTATCAGGATAGATTAAAATGTCGATACTACGGACACTCATATACGCACCATTACTGATCTTTAACACACGTGGCAGCTTAATGCAGGATGAAAGTCATGCAGAAAGCTCCTCTAGGAGCTTTCTGCACGACTTTAACCCTGCATTAAGCAGCCACCTGTCTACACATACATACATCCTTCAATACTAACATTTCGTAGTATCGAATATTTACTGCAACATTTCGTAGTATCGAATATTTACTGTATTTATCAATGATTTATAAACTGGAAATAAATACAACAGTTGCTCGCTGTATAGACAATATCAAGAAACAGATTAGTCTAGGTCTACAATGTTTCCGTAAACCAAAAGCGCTCATTATTTCGTTGAGAGACCACATCTGTACTGAATAAGCTAGAATATAACTGGTGTTTTTTTCTAGATTCCTCGCTAGGTGAAATGAGTTCACGACATCGGGAGTTCTTACTGTTCTAATTTATGTTCTGACTTATGACACATGGTAAACTCCTCCCCTTATCTCCGACCAAATGATCCCTAATATACTATAAATAATAGGCCCCTTCAGTCATGAATCACAATCCAGCCAGAGGTTTGTCTCCTTATTCAACTGCCGAACAACCAACATGTCATCCCTAGCCCGTATCGTCTTTGCTGTTATGTGCATTGGCTATGGTAAGTATACTGTTTACTTTACTGTTGTGTACAATGACTGTGGTACGTACATACTGTTTACTTTACTGCTGTGTACAATATCTGTGGTCCGTAAAGATTGTTTACATTACTGTTGTGTACAATGACTGTGGTACGTAAAGATTGTTACTTTACTGTTGTGTACAATGACTGTGGTACATACAGACTGTTTACTTTACTGTTGTGTACAATATCTGTGGTCCGTAAAGATTGTTTACTTTACTGTTGTGTACAATGACTGTTGTCTGTAAAGACTGTTTACTTTACCGTTGTGTACAATGACTGTGGTCCGTAAATACTGTTTACTTTGCTGTTGTGTGCAAGGACTGGTGCGTAAAAACTGTTTGCTGTGCTGTTTTATACATTGGCTATGCTGCGTACCAATTATTAACTATGTCTTGATGTATCCTCGAACGATTACCTGCACGAACTACTTTAGCTGAAGTATCACCGGTGTCACTAAACAATGTAGATCCTGAGCAGCTGTTGAATCACAATTCTGCGATAATATCAATATACTCGTTGTTAGAAGAGGTAGATGTCTGAGCGATATTCAATGTTCTAATCGCCCAGATCAAAACCGTTTCCATAAGCTATAACAAATTCACCATAATCTTGCAAGGAGTTACTTTTTTCTAATATGACCTCATTAGTGCCAGCCATGGTGGTTTGTGGACGTTCCTAGATAATTGTATACTGATATGCTGGAAACGAGAGGGAGGTCTCGATGATTTAAATGAGAAGCATGCACTGTGTATATATTTGAAATGTGATCAGAACTGTTCTGCCAGTATTACTGGGTCTTTCTGTTTACAAACTGAAGTGAAATATCCGAGACCAACTGATGGATCGCACTGATAGGACAACAACACCGATGACATGCAACACATTTGCTTTCCAACAAAATAACTTCATGTTTCTATTAGAATGTTGTAAATTATATACAATAAAACCTCTCTATAACGGTCACTCACTTACATCAAACATTTTCTGTTAAAGACAGGTGGCTGCTTAAAGCAAATTGAAAGTAAAACAGAACGTTCTGTTTTACTTTAACCTTGCTTTAAGCGGCCACCTGTCCCAAATACCAACTAATTAACATAATTTAGTGGTCGTTATAGAGAGGTTTTACTGTAATGCAACATTTTGAATCAACGACTGCGTGCCTATAACAATTTTCCTGATAATAACTGATATAGGTATTGACCGATCCTAATTATGGGGTTATAGTTTTGAAAATGAAAAATGTGTTGAACCATATCGGTGCCGGAGTGGGGCTTTATTCTTTTGAGGAAAGGGTATTACATTTTCTTCATAACTTTATTTAAAGGAGTTTTTACACTGTTTAACGTTAGCCGTGTATGCATGACTTCGATGACAACGAAGCGATGGTCTAATATACTCCGGTCTTGCATGTTTTCACAGCATTCGGCTCTTGTCCAGGCGGATGGGAAGAGTTCAGTGGTAGTTGCTACAAGTTCCAAGTAGATCAACAGGATTGGGTTGGAGCACGGGTAAATAGCATACATACTATACATAGCGGAACCTGTATACAACAACTACACTATTCTGGCGTTAAAGACAGTCGATAGACTAAACTACACGGAGTGTCATTCTATCATAAGCCCGTATTCATTAACTGGTTGCTATATAGAGAGGGGTTACGGTATATATGAATTTAAAGACACCTCATATTTTATTATTAACTCGGGATAACTATTATTTCGTAAATGGGGCATTTGTTTAGGTAAACATGTAGTTGCATTCTTCCTTTGGCCAAAACCTATGGTTTCGCCTGAAACTGCTTTATGGTTTATGATACTTGAAATGACTTAAAACAATACATGTGTTTAGAAAGAGTCACATATACATATTTAGATCAGACGATGCTCTGGTGTCTGATGAGGATCTAATACGTTTTCCGCTTATCAAACAGCAAACTGCCGGGGCAAACAACATAAACATTGATCAAAAGTAGCGCTTTAACAAAGCTGGTACATATCATAGTAACCTTATGCCAATAAACCGCATGTCATACCATCATAACGGATGTCATATCGTATTTGATGAAGGCATATATAGTCCCATATAATGCATGTCATATATGATTTAATGACTAGACCCATGTAACGCATGACATATCATCATAACGCATGTCATATCGTATTTTATACAGCAAATGTGCAAGTGGCATAACAGTGACCTGATGGCCATTGAGACAAAGGCAGAACAAGATTGGTTCAGAACTAAAGCAAGAACGTTCAACCGTAAGTACTCGAATATGAAAGCACTAGTTTGATATATGATTTCCAATCAATTAAATCCTGCAAATATCCAACCATAAGTAATCAATATTTATGCTCCGACTTGAAGAGGTTAAAATACGACTAATCCAGCGACTTTGAACGAGCTCGCTTTATATCATTGTACATATGTGAGGTTCTGAAAATCTATTCCTCAAATTCTTTTATCATAAGGTAAAGCAAACATATCACCACGATCGCTTCACCTACTTATATCACCATATAACCATTTTGTATGGCGAGGCAGCGAAACCGTTTTCACCATATTCAATATATACACAATTCCATGATAAAACCATTAGTGGTTGTCGAAATGACGGATTTAAACGCAAATCATTTCTATTATATATCTAAACTGAAGGACGTGATGATGGTTTGGTCTCATGTGTTGTGTGAAGCGAATATGATTAGCTAAAATCAACTTCTCGTAATCATTTGTCATAATTAATTTGCGTTGTTCTGTATTTCACTGTGGTAAAACGAAATTCACTCGCTAAGCCTAAGCCATAAGATGAATTTATAATAGAAGGATAATATAAATCATGTGTTTATACTAATGAAATAATGAACAATACACTTCAGATATGACGACTGAGCTAATTATTTCTCGGCTTTTTGTGAATCATAACCTTATATTATTCTCATAAACAACTATTTATACACAAAACCTCGTCCTTTATAGGGAATAAAAATAACGGTCATGCAACTATACACCTAACTATAATGACCCATTCAACAATGTAGGCTATACGAGTGCCAAACAGATAGAATCCTGAAGAAAGCCAGCTACAAACACAACAGGTATGCAAGGCAACCATGCATTCTAGAAGGATCGCAAGACTGTATACTTTATCTTGTCACATACTCACTTGCTTTGAATGCTTCAAATTTGTCCCAGGTCAAACACTTCGGGTCTTAATGAGACGTTGGATTTCCTTGGTCTCATCTAAATTGCATCTATTTCACTTTGCTAATATAGACACGGGTGATGACGAGGGATTCTGGTTGGGCGCTACAGACTGGACCACGAAGGGAACATGGGTCTGGGAGTCGAGTCAGAATGCACCCTTAACTACTACTTACAGTGTATGGGGTCAGGCCCAGCCCAACAATCGTCAAAACAGAGAGGACTGCTTGGCGGCCGTTCACTACTTTGACTACATTTGGAGTGATGAGTACTGCACAGGTCTTGTAATGCAGTATGTCTGTGAACAAAAGTGAGTAATTCTTACGGCATTTCTGCCAAATTATGAGTCACATCTCAAGGTTACATTTGGCACAAAATGTCCGTGGCATCCGCCATAACTTTGATTAGCGTTTTAAATATTTTACATTATACGAAGTATATGTACGTTATCTACGCGTTAGGAAACAGTCTTGTCAGAGACACAGCGATTCGTTTTTTCTGCACTATTTCGAATATTGCGTGGACACAGTTCTCCGTGACACGGCTCTTGGGAGTATTGTTCTCACCGAATATTCAGTAAATTGGTCAAATAAAGTAACGCATTGTCCATCGTGATTTTATAAATGGAAAATACGTAAACAATGTAGACCCTGTTCAAAGGGCAAATATCGACACACTCTAAAGAGTCCAAACACGGACAGTTCCTCAAATATAACCGAAAACCATGCACAAGCGCTGAGAATGCCCTCGATTATCAATTGTGTGAACAAGGTGCTGGAGAATGAGAGGCTGTTCAGCCGTTTGTGTGTTTTCTTATTTGTTTATTACTTTTGTTTTAAAGGTATCGATATGGGAATTTGGAGGCAGAAGATAGTATTATGTGTTACCATTTATGTCCAGTATAAGCAACTGATACAAAAATTACAACACTGATCTACGCATACAATTTTATGTTTGGATGAAATATTAGAACGTATGTATTATAACTGTACATCGGTTGGTCGATGTTCATGGGTACATGAGACAGTATGCATGGGGGTTATTGTTAAGCTGCAACTTATCTCCCTTATTCGATAAACACAAATATACTAAACGACAAGTAGGTCCGTTTAGTTTGATTAATCAGTTGTTTCTCTTATATTTCAATATAATTGATTTGAATTAATTGGTTAGTTGATTTGAAATTTAATGAAATATTATTTTCCTTAAACTCTAAACAATTTAATAATCCAATAGAGCTATAGTCCAAAAAGTATAAAATAAATATCGTAATCATTTTATTTTTCTTATATGAGATATTTCAGCCAGATGGTTGTGCAAAGACATCAACGATAAAATCAGAGGAATAGCAGGACATAGACTTTTTCAAAGTTTTTGGGAAATATAATGGCTTGAAACTCAAATCAGGAAAAGGGAATATAGTATGTAATGAATAGACGATACAGACATTATGTGAGTTAATTTGAATGCACGACTGGTAGTCTGGTACCCGTCAGTTTAACGAAACTTGCCACACATTACGGTGAATTATTTTGTTTGGTTCCCTTTTCAGGGCCACTAGCGCTCCTCCTGTTGGATAGACTTACCTACGGATTCTGTGCATGCATTTTGTTGTTTTTATGTCTGCATTTATTTATAATAAAGTATGATGAACACAAAACATGTTACTTTTTAATTTCTTCTACGTCAACTTGAGGTCTACCTCAAGTTTATGCATAAACGTATGCACATTTTAAAATGCTGATAATATGCCAGTGTTTTCCCTATGCCACACATACATTTAGTAAGAAATATTGACATCATGAATGTTAATTAGAGTTTTATAATGGTATTATGGAAGAGGAACTATTTTACCACGACAGAAACTGTACAACTATATAATTCATAAGCAAACCGAACAGACCCTGACCAGACGTCTCCTTTAGCAGCGGTTGATCGATCTTGGTCTAGTCTGTTTGATAGGATGTTAACCATAGTTTGGTATAAATCTTGTCACGTATTTGCCAGACCTTGGTCCTTGGTGGCATTGTGACCTTATCATTCTAAGTATAACCGGACATTCGTTTGCAAACAGTTTTGATCAAGATAAGTCTCAGAGTAAATACAAGTAAATCCACGTGTCATCAGAATCTATACGGTGTGTCACTGTTAATTGTTTCTCCAAACATTCGGAATGGATTTAAAGTAAGATGGAAAAAGCACCCGAGTTTAAGTATGCATCATTTACAGTTAAATATGTATGCATCATTTACAGTTACCTTTTACTCCATAAATACTCATTTCTACGCATTTGCAAACAGAGTAAACCCAGATTAGGTTCCTGTAGGAGCCGTCTGATCACTCGAACTTCAGGATAACTTGAAATAAAAGTTCGGTCCTTCCAAAATTAACAATACAGAAATGTTCTAAAATGTTTCACTATGCACATCTAGAAACAGATGCAACAGCTTAATGCAGGTCTAAAGTAATGATGAAAGCTCTTTCTTTCAGGAGCTTTCAACTTTTCTTTAGAACTGCATTAAGCTCTGATAATGATAAATTATTCTGATTAGAAACTGAACAAGATCAAAACATGGATAGAATAATACAAAGTATTCTGATTAATATTGTCGTAATAAAACAATATGTCATTCAATCCTTTTTCGTGTGCTTTGCTGACAGTGGAGATGCAACTAATGCTTTTGTCATGCATTAATTGCTATCTCCTACTTTCGGAATTTATGTATATAGTAAAGGTCAATATTAGTTGACCAGCAATGCAATGTCTTTTGAATCTCAATGCATATATAGAATAGACGCAATCAATAGAAATAGATTGTAATTACTTTGTAATCATATAAAATTGTCAACATGCTATTACTGCTATTGTATAGGGTAACACAAGTAGAGCAAATATGTGTATGGCCATTTTATAGTGATAGAACTTGCTTTTGTACATCCTTCCGTACGTTCCGCAAAACGTGTGTGTCCGACTAATGTAGATCAACTAATGTAATTAGTATTAATGCTGTAATTATTTTCTTACATGAATATGCATTGAGTGAAGGGTTAGATATGGTTTATTTTCTGCTTATTGGAATTATCTCCCTTGTTTCATACATGCGTCTTTATGCATTGCTTCATGTATATTCATTTAAGAATTAATGACATGGATATTAGAATATTGTTGTAAAATGACATGAGTACTAGAAGTGTTTGCCATGGCAGAAACCTTAGAATCAGATCATGATTAGATTGTAAATCCACGAAATCATCAGAATCTATAATGTGTGTCACTGTTAATTGTTTCTCCAAAGATTCGGAATGGATTTAAAGTAAGATACTCCATAAATACTCATTTCTACGCATTTGCAAACAGAGTAAACCCAGATTAGGTTCCTGTAGGAGCCGTCTGATCATGGTCTGCTCTGATTGCTTATGGAATAATATAGATATGATTGTACAAGTTTCTGCCATAGCCAAACTATTTTGTTTTCATGAGCGATTATAAAAACTAATCTAATTGATATGTGTGGTGTCATTTCTTACATGAATAATCATGGAGTAAAGGGTTAATAGTTCAACGCCATGTACGAGACGCAGATTTGCATCTTCCGGTTCCTAACTATTGGCAACCTGAATCGCGTGATCGAACAGAGAAGAGAACAAAACCACAGCAATGAAAGTAGCAGTGTGTCCCACCATGTAAAAGTTGTTTTACATTTTGACTAACCAAAAACCGTAGTTTTTCTATTTCAAATATTTTCTTATACAAATGAACTTCGAGATCTCGAACTAGGATAACTCGAACTTCGGGATAACTCGAAATAAAAGTTCGGTCCTTCCAAAATTAGCAATACAGAAATGCAACAGCTTAATGCAGGAATAAAGTAATGATGAAAGCTCTTTCTTTCAGGAGCTTTCAACATTACTTTAGAGCTGCATTAAGCTCTGATAATGATAAAATATTCTGATTAGAAATCGGATTACTAATTGGTATTGTACTTGGTATTTGAGATATCAAAGTTCAACCGTAATTTATTTTGTCTAACGTCCCTAATTGATATTACGGTAATTTGTTCAGTTTCATTATTCAGTGACTCTACCGAACAAGATCAAAACACAGATAGAATAATACAAAGTATTCTCTGATTAATATTGTCGTAATAAAACAATATGTCATTCAATCCTTTCTCGTGTGCTTTGCTGACCGTGGAGATGCAACTTATGCGTTTGTCATGCATTAATTGCTATCTCCTACTTTCGGAATTTATGTATATAGTAAAGGTCAATATTAGTTGACCCGCAATGCAATGTCTTTTGAGTCCCAATGCATATATAGAATAGAGGCAATCAATAGAAATAGATTGTAATTAGTTTGTAATCATATAAAATTGTCAACGTGCTAGTTCTGCTATTATATAGAGTAACACAAGTAGAGCTAATATGTGTATGGCCAGTTTAAAGTGATAGAACTTGCTCTTATACATCCTTCCGTACGCAAAACGTGTGTGTCCGACTAATGTATATCAACTAATGTAATTAGTATTAATGCTGTAATTATTTTCTTACATGAATATGCATTGAGTGAAGGGTTAGATATGGTTTATTTTCTGCTTATTGGAATTATCTCCCTTGTTTCATACATGCGTCTTTATGCATTGTTTCATGTATATTCATTTAAGAATTAATGACATGGATATTAGAATATTTTTGTAAAATGACATGAGTACTGGAAGTGTTTGCCATGGCAGAAACCTTAGAATCAGATTATGATCAGATGGCTGCTACAAGAGCTATCTGAACTGGCTCTACACTTGTTTGCAAAGGCATTAACCCCTTCACTCATATAAACGCTTTTTCACGCATCTGCAAACAGAGAAGAACTAGATCAGACGACTCCTGTTTGAGGGTCTACTCTATTTGCTTATATTATTGATATAATATAGATCCGATTCTGTTGAAACAAAACATTTCCTTGAAAAGATTACATAATAACACTTCAGCGAATGAATATTCATGTTGTGACCATTTCTTACAGATCAATGGTTATAATGTGTATTTTCGGTAAAGGGTTCATACTTCACTGGATACTAAATATTCCAATTTTAGTTTACCCTCTACACTATCTGCTTAGACCTCCTGAATGTTCAGGAGTGGTTTTGATGAGTTCAATTTAACTAGAACTAAAAGAGATGAATATCCCTACACGACAGGCATGATTGCAAAACCATGGGTTGATAATACCTGACCGTTAGATACTGAAAACATTGTGATGCATAATTATGTAAATTGAATCATTTGTATCAACTTTCTTTGAACTATTTTGAAAACCTTATTGGCCAGCAACACATGTGGCACACGTCCAGGGGCAGATAAATCTTGTTTGAATTGTAAGATACTGAAAATATTTATGTTATGCACATGTACACTTCAAAGATACCAATTGTACAAACTTTCATAGACTATAGAAGTAGCTGATACTACAAGTCCACAGATACGTCTTTACAACAGTAAACTGTTACATATAATTTAAAGGACAGGTAACTCCATATAAGCACGATGCATGCATATTACTTATTTAATACACATATGCTTTTCATCGAGATCATGTATATACACTTTCATTGAAATTTGTTTGAAATTTTAATCTACCTTAATCCCTAGCGTTCGTCGAATTATACAATCACAGAACATTTCAATTTTGATGAAAATCAGTATACCTAGGCTTACTAAAAATCACCGAATGAAAGCGCTTATACTGTTGACGTCTGTCATCAACGTTGCTGCTGTTGCTAGACAGATGAATTATCACCGAAATACGATCCATAATCTGCCGAGTCATTATGATGAGACGGGTCATGTCATAGATCGTCCGCGGTCTGGCAGGACAAAAATAACGAGACCAAGACAAGGCCGTTACAGGATTAACGCATCGACGTCAACGTATTAAGACAGCAAAAGCACTGCCATTGAGTACGGCATATCTTCAAGAACTGTCCTCAGGAAATTGCGGTCAAGTCTCGATCGAAAAAGAGTTTCAACAGCAGGTGTTAAGTGCTTGTGTGGCGGCCGTAAAACGTCGCCCCGTACTTCATTCTCAGTGTTGTTATACCTTCTGATCCTTCGAGATCATGAATTTCAGTACTTCTTGTTCTGAAAATTGAATACCGCTTAAGCCGGTGCTAGGGGGCGTGAGCAGTGTTGCACTTTCAATTACTGCTCATGAACAGACTCAATAAAACCGAGTCTGCAATTTTCTCTTTTTGTGTTGCAAATTTTGTTTTCGGGTGATCACCTCCTTTCAGAATTTTACTTCCATCTTCCCCTTATTGTATGTTTGTTTTGTCTTTGTGCATCTCTTGATGTTTTTATAGTTATGTACATTTGCTGTTTCCTTGTGTTACTGTTCGGGCGACTGTTTGTTCTGTATGTGGTGTTGCCTGCATGACCCCTCTTTGTACTTTTAGTACACACGCCATGGCCATATTATTAATTCCCTGACGTCTTAATTACAACAATGTATATACAACATGTAGTAATGGAATGTTTCAGCTGCAGAAATTGTACATTAATGCATAGAGGTTTTTCATCGTGTAAGTCTTCAGGGGTGATTCTGACGAGAAGCTATGACATTATTTAATTTGCGATCACTAACAGAGTAGGAAATAGTGTACACTCTGACCAAACGGTTCCTTCATGAGCAGAGTGATATGGGTCTGTACTATTTCGCCCAAGTATGTAAGAATACTACCAAATACTTCATTAAATATTAAACATTCTGTCTGCAAGCTTCACGTTCCAAAGTACAAGTTTCCACTTTCTCAAATACAATTAGCGCATCACACAACTTCAATGCCCCGGGGACGTGAGTAACTCGGGGTCTTATCTGGATGCAAACAATTTGCAAAACATGTCTCAAATTGGTACATAATGTTGAAAGAGTGAACTCTTCAAATCTATATCGGTGAAAGTGTGACAATCTTCTACAAAGATTTCGGCGTAGTATCAGTATTAAAATTGTTTGCAATTCCATTTTAAGACTGAAGTTTGCTTAATACCGGGCGAAACCACTTAGAAAGCTCCCAGTGTAACTTTCGGCATGACCTCTACTCTGCATTAAGAATATAGAATACAGATTTGCAGCACTATTTGTCGCGTTCGAAAGTACACGAACATAGTCTCAAGCAAAGTTTTAAAGATATTATCTAGAAACCGATAACCATACATATCTGATTGTTTAGATTTACTAGATTTTAATGTTACAGTAGTTGAAATACATACTTTTAGAACTGATGCAAGCGACAAACTGTATATGTATATGTACCCACATCTAATTGATATTCCATCTATCTCACAAGGGTATAATAAAACTGCCTAAAACGGCTGTCCAAAAGAAGTATTGAGGGGTATTTAATTCTGAAAATGGGTGATCCCTCGAAAGCAAAAGTAGAAATGAAAAAAGAGAAAATTGCAGACTCAGTTTTATTGAGTCTGTTCATGAGTATTAAGCAGTATTCAATTTTCAAAACTAATAACATCAAAACGTATGATCCCGAAGGATCAGAAAACATGTTAATGCAGAACCAGCTGCCTTCGAGAACGGCGTTTAACATATTAACTACTTTAAACAAGAG
This sequence comes from Azorinus chamasolen, assembly GCA_963576725.1. Taxonomy (NCBI): domain Eukaryota; kingdom Metazoa; phylum Mollusca; class Bivalvia; order Cardiida; family Solecurtidae; genus Azorinus; species Azorinus chamasolen. Next base: position 33,826,884 of record OY755242.1, on the reverse strand, counting down.
TACCACGTACGGTACATGATACGCACACTTGAAAAACTGCTGCTCGCAACCACAGTGTCACATTTTCTAATTTGTGCTTCAGATATTGATCTCCATATTAAAAGTACAAAAAGGAGTCATGCAGGAAACACCACATACAGAACAAACAGTCGCCCGAACAGCAACACAAGGAAACAGCAATTGTACATAACTATACAAACATCAAGAGACGCACAAAGACAAAACAAACATACAATAGGGGGAAGATGGAAGTACCGCATTGGAACTGTCAGTGACAAAAGTCACTTGGGGGTTAACCGGTTTATGGGCGCCCAACCTCACACTTATTCCATCCCCACCCTAAAAGACAAACCGTGTAAATAAACATATCCCCTCTCCGACTAATCTACTAATCTGGCAAATACAGTGGTAAAGTGCATATATAACGAAAACATTTAATTGAACAAACTGTATCCACCTATCGCTAGAGTACTCAATGATTGAGCTGCAAACAGAGTAACTGTAGAAAGTAATAAAGGGTACGACAAAAACGAAATAGTACAGATATGTGATATTATACATGTAAAAAAAGTGAATAGCTGATTAAATAATAAAGTTACGACCATCTCATATTTGCAGATTCTCGTAAAGTGCAAGGGCCATAACTCTGTAATGACAAATTGAATGAACCTCAAAATCAAATCAGCTCCCGATTATTTTTGAATAAAAATTCTGAAAGGAGGTGATCCAACGAGAGCATAAATTGCAACACAAAAAGAGAAAATTGCAGACTCGGTTTTATTGAAAACATTTTTGTGAAGTTTCATTAATACTGGTATACTTTTAATAGTTTTCCCAAACGGATTAATTGACGGACATACAGGGCCACACCAATATACGACCAGCTTTGTTAGGTAGACGTATGAAAAGTGACAGTAATTGCAAATACAAGTGCCATTCCATGAGCTCCCAGCCAAACTGCCAAATTAAAGTTTCGGGTTCTGACGAACGGCACCAAACTTTCATTTTGGCACAATGCAATGTAGTCAAGTTTTACAAACAGTAGTTTATCTAGATCGACACGAGTTGCACAACCTAACGATACATGTTTTCGCAGTCTGGCTCCAGTTACATTCACCGAAGTGGAGATAACATTATCAATAAACATATTCTCGCCAGATGGAATATAGTCAGCTCTTGCTGTTCTCACTTATGTTCTGAATTACGACCCTGAAGAAAAACATACCATTATCTCAAACGACCCCTAAGGGTCAATATTAATAGTCTATTCAAACAGTCCCGACCAAAATGCGACATTGCGATGCCTTTCCCTCGTATAAACGTGTTTTTCTATAGGAGCATTCTGATCAGGGTCTGCTCTGTTTGCCAATAGAGTTTGATAGATCCGTTGTTTCTTTACTTTCTAGAATGACTACAAGGTCCCATCTTCCATATTTCATTTTAACTTATTTCGGCCATGAATATGCAGTAGGTATTGGATTTGGAATAAACATAGAAAGGGGAAAGGGTTAAACTTGCTAGAAGATTTTGAATGACAAACGGTGATCATTACTAAAACTTCGGATTGTCACAGTTATTTTGCTGTTTTACATGTTGTCCTGTATTCACCGTATTCTATGTTGTGGGTAAGTCCGGCGGGGATACCTTTATTTACACTATTTGTAAAGCTAGGTTGACTTTGAGAGAAGTGTGAGGTTAGGACGTCCGTAAACCGGTTTAACCCCCCAGTGGTGTTTTTGCTACTGACCGTGCTAAGGTGGTACTCTCTTTGTCACCCTTCCTTTTGTTTGACTTGCGTCTTTGTGCTTGTGATTTTGTTCATGTGGAATGTTTGTCTCTGGTTCTTGTGTGTCTGTTGGTGTTTTCTGTGTTCATCTCGTGTGTGAGTGTGCGTTTGGGTGTGTGGTTGTGTGTGTGTATGTGTGTGTGTGTATATCATGCTGTCTATCGGTGTGTTGGTGGTGGTTGCGTCTTGTATGTGGCTTTGCCTGCCTGACTTTACTACTTTTCCATTCGTAGTATCGAGTTTCTACTGTATTTATGTATTTATCAATGTTTCATAATTGTAAATAAACGCAGCAGTTGCTGGCTGTATAGACATAATTAAGAAACGGAGATTAATCTGGGTCTACAAGGTTGCCGTAAACTAAAAGGGTCATTATTTCGTTGAAGGACACAGCTGCACTGAATAAGGTAGAAGATAACAATTGTAATGATTGGCGGTTTTATTCTAGATTCATCGCCAGGTGAAATTAGTTCGCGACATCGAGAGCTCTTACTGTTCTAACTTATGTTCTGACTTATGACACATGGAAAACTCCTCCCCTTATCTCCGACCAAATGATCCCTAATATACTATAAATAATAGACCCCTTCAGTCATCAATCACAATCCAGCCAGAGGTTTGTCTCCTTACTCAACTGCCGAACAACCAACATGTCATCCCTAGCCAGTATCGTCTTTGCTGTTGTGTGCATTGGCTATGGTACGTAGACTGTTTACTTTACTGTTGTTTACAATGACTGTGGTACGTAAAGACTGTTTACTTTACTGTTGTGTACAATGACTGTGGTACGTAGACTGTTTACTTTACTGTTGTTTACAATGACTGTGGTACGTACAGACTGTTTACTTTACTGTTGTGTACAATGACTGTGGTACGTAAAGACTGTTTATTTTAACGTAGTGTACAATGACTGTGGTCCGTAAAGACTATTTACTTTGCTGTTGTGTGCAATGACTTTGGTGAATAAAAGTACAAAAATGAGTCATGCAGGAAATACCACATACAGAACAAACACTCGCCCGAACAGCAACACAAGGAAACAGCAAATGTACATGGGTAGAAAAAACAACAAGAGACGCACAAAGACAAAACAAACATTCAATAGGAGGAAGATGGAAGTACCGCCTTGGAACGGTCAGTGACAAAAGTCACCGGGGGTTTAAACCGGTTTATGGGCGCCCAACCTCACCCTTATTCCATCCCCATCCTAAAAGACAAACAGTGTAAATAAACGTATCCCCTCTCCGACTAATCTACAACAACCGCGACAGCAAATACAGTGGTAAAGTGCATGTATAACAAAAAAACATTTAATTGAACATACTGTATCCACCTATCGCTAGTGTACTCAATGATTGAGCTGCAAACAGAGTAACTGTAGAAAAGTAATAAAGGGTACGACAAAAATGAAATAGTACAGATATCCGACGTTCTCCTTCCATTTCTGGATTTAAGAGGTCGCCTTCATAGAGTACTAAACCTTTCTTGTCGGCGTACATGCAAAGAGGCCAGCGTGATTGCCAACTGTAAAAGGGTTCACAACCAAACATGCAGTATGTTGTAATAATACAGGATCATATCCCTTTTTAATGAATTGTTTTATATATTTGATGAACAAAGTGAGAAAATGGGTATGTCCAATAATTCTACGAAGTTTGTAAATCACATCACCATAAAATTCAGGATGTGAAATACCGTGTCGCAAAAGTACCTTAAGATTACATTTGTACTTGCCAATAAGCGAGAGATTTCGATAGTAAAATTTAGAGAAAGTTTTTCTTAGTTTATGGTATCTATATCCTTGTTTAAGCAGTTTTTCAGTTAAAATGAGATTTCGACTGTTAAAATCGTCAATAGATGAACAAGCTCTAGCAAAACGAATAAGTTGAGATATATAAACCCCGTAAGATGGAGCACGGGGAACATCCCCGTCAAGATGAGGAAAATTTACAATATTAAAATCAAAATCATCTCTTTTGTCATATATTTTAGAAGAAATCATTCCATTATTAATTTTAAGGTCTAGGTCAAGAAACGCTGCATAATTGTCGGACGGGTTAGCTTTATTCAATTTGAGTTCTTTAGGATAAATTGTAGGAATCAGAGCATTAAAGAAAGGGTTATCTAAGTTAAAAATATCATCCAAATATCGACAAGTATCATTGAAGGCTTTTATAACATCTTCTTGTGATTGAGGATTCAAACTCAACATGAAATCTCTCTCATAGCAGTACAAAAACAAATCTGCGACAAGTGGTGCACAATTCGTACCCATGGGAATACCAATTACCTGACGGTATATAGCATTCCCATAACGTACAAATATGTTGTCCAAAAGAAAGGTTAGTGCTTCGCAAACTTCTGAGCAAGTCCAATTGGTGTAATACTTCATTTGCTCGTCAGTAAAGAAAGCTTTTTCAGCATTACATGCCAAGAATGATGTTTTTTCTCGGGCAAATACTTTCTGGATCAAGTTAGTAAGCTTATCCTTAATTAAAACATGAGGAAGAGTTGTGTACAGAGTAGAAAAGTCGTACGTGCTTACAGTGGATGCAAGATACCTTTTGTTCTTAAGTTTGTTTAAGACTTCTGAAGAGTTCTTAATAGACCAGAAGAGATTTATTCCAGAATTTTCATAAGTCTTATCACAGTAAAATTTTAAATGTTCCTTTACCTTCGTTAAGCAAGAAGTCAAAAGTATAGACAATTTAGTAGTTGTACATGAACTAGAATTTGCAATGAAACGCGCTTTATATGGTTTTTTATGTAGTTTTGGTAACCAATACATAGTAGGAAGTTTATGTTGTGTAATTTTAATATCGGTTCCAAATTGTTCACACTTTTTGACATGGTCTGAAATGATGGTCTTTTCGTCAGTGGTAACTGAAATGTATGACTTGGTATTAGTAATTTCCTGCTTCAAGACATCGATATAATGTAATCGTCAAATAATAATCACATTATTTGATGCCTTATCAGCAGGAACAAAAACGTATTTTGAATGGAAATCCTGCAAACCCTTTTTAAGATGTCTAAATGAAGTTCTAGGTTTAGGTGGAAGAAGGTGTTTATTAGAGCTGTAAAAGGAAATGCATTTATCAATTATATCAAAAATTAGTTTTTTCCAACAAGAAAGGGCAGTAGACTCAACATGTTCTCTTCGACACCATTTAATACTAAAATTTTGTAAAGCCTCCGCAATCTGAACTCGACAAGAGTTAAAATCTATCAAGGATGGTATTCTATATTTGGGACCTTTATTCAAAAGAGATCGTAGACGTTTATCTTTAATTATCTCAAAATTACCAGTAATCACATGACCAGCCGGAGAATAGCAAAATTTTGAGGTGGCGCAATCTCAATTATCAGGAATATTATCATTAATATTAAGGTCGGCCACAATTTTATTGTAGTTGAAAATTGTATTTCTGATGGGTTTGTTATATTTGTAGCAGATGATAGGTGGTTCTGTATTTTTAAAGTATTTAGGAATAGTGTCAATTACATTTTTGTCTCTAAAAATACTTTGTAGGTCAATAAAATCAATACCTTTATTAATAAAAGGAATTTTCAAGAAGAATCTTTGGTGTTCAGATAATTTGTCGATGTGCGGTCTGAGAACATGTAGAGTAAAGCTTTGTATCAAACTAGCAGTTCCTATGAGAGGATCTGATCGAAAAATAATTTTATCGGCTTGCTCGTCAATTTCTTTTAATGAACATATAGATAAGGAGGAAAGTCTAGAAAGCATGGCATGTTTACCCGAAATTAGGCGTAAAGTATGTAGATCAAGAAGAGTCAATTTCAAACGAGATTTTCGTTTAACATTACCATTCTTGCGAATGCCATGCGATCGAGATTTGCGTTTTCTAATAGAAAAAATTGAAAAAATATCTATATCTGGTTCTTTTGAAATATTTCCAGTCTGGTGTGCTGTTGTGTACATTGGCTATGTTGCGTTATTATTAAATATGTATTGATGTATACTCGGACGATTACCTACAGGAACTACTTTAGCTGAAGTATCACCGGTGTCACTGAACAGTGTAGATCCTGAACATCTGTTGAATCACAATTCTGCGATAATATCAAGATATTCGTTGTTCGAATAGGTAGATGTCTGAGCGATATTCAATATTCTAATCGTCCAGATTGAAACCGTTTGCATAGGCTATAAAAAATTCACCATTATTGTGCAAGGAGTTACTTTTTTCTAATATGACCTCATTAGTGCCAGTCATGGTGGTTTGTGGACGTTCTTAGAACTTGTTAAATAGATAATTGTATATTGATATGCTGGAAACGAGAAAGGGCATCGATGATTTAAGTGAGAAGCATGCACTGTGTATATATTTGAAATGTGATCAGAACTGTTCAGCCAGTATAAATGGGCCTTTCTGTTTACAAACTGAAGTGAGGCCAACTGATGGATCGCACTGACAAGACAACAACACCGATGACATGTAACACATTTACTTTCGAACCAAATAACTTTATTTTTCTATTAGAAAGTTGTAAATGATATACAGTAAAACCTGTCTATAACGGTCACTCACTTACATCAAGCATTTTGTATTAAAGTCAGGTGGCTGCTTAAAGCAAGTTGAAAGTAAAACAGAACGCTCCTATAGGATCGTTCTGTATTACTTTCACCTTGCTTTAAGCAGCCACCTGCCCCAAATACCAACTAATTGACATATTTTAGTGGCCGTTATAGAGATGTTTTACTGTAATGCAACATTTTGAATCAACGACTGTATTGAATTTTCTGTGTACCTATAACAATTTTCCTGATAATAAGTGATATAGGTATTGACCGATCATAATTATGGGGTTATTGTTTTGAAAATGAAAACTTACTTTTTGAACCATATTGGTGCCGGAGTGGGGCTTTATTCCTATGAGGAAAGGGTATTACATTTTCTTCATAACTTTATTTTAAAGTAGTTTTAACACTGTTTAACGTTAGCCGTGTATGCATGACTTCGATGACAACGAAGCGATGGTCTAATATACTCTGGTCTTGCTTGTTTTCACAGCATTCGGCTCTTGTCCAGGCGGATGGGAAGAGTTCAGTGGTAGTTGCTACAAGTTCCAAGTAGATCAACAGGATTGGGTTGGAGCACGGGTAAATAGCATACATACTATATATAGCGGAACATGTATACAACTACACTATTATGGCGTTAAAGACAGTTGATAGATTAAAACTACATGGAGAGTTATTCTATCATAAGCCTGTGTTCATTAAATGGTTGCTATATAGAGAGGAGTTACGGTATATATGAATTTAAAGACACCTCATATTTTTCTTATTAACTCAGGATAAATATCATTTCGTAAATGGGGCATTTGTTTAAGTAAAACATGTAGTTGCATTCTTCCTTTGGTCAAAACCTATGGTTTTGTCTGAAACTGCTTTATGGTTTATGATACTTGAAATGACTTAAACAATACATGTGTTTAAAACTATTCACAGATACATATGTATATCAGACGGTGTTTTGGCGTCTGATGAGGATCTATAACGTTTTCCACTTATCAAACAGCAAACTGCCGGGGCAAACAACATAAACATTGATCCAAAGTAGCGCTTTAACAAAGCTGGCACATATCATAGTAACCTTAGTCCCATAAAACGCATGTCATACGGATGTCCTATCGTATTTGATTAGTGCATCTATAGTCCCATTTACGAGTAATGCATGTCATATCGGATTTAATCAAAAGACCCATGTAACACATGTCATATCATCATAACACATATCATATCGTATTTGATACAGCAAATGTGCCTTAGTCCTATAAAACGCATGTCATACCATAATAACGGGTGTCATATCGTATTTGATGCAGGCACCTATAGTCCCATATAATACATGTCATACCGGATTAAATGCAGACTAGTCCCATGTAACGCATGTCGTATCGTATTTGATGCAGATACATAGTCCCATGTAACGCATGTCATATCGTATTTGATACAGCAAATGTGCAAGTGGCACAACAGTGATCTGATGGCCATTGAGACAAAGGCAGAACAAGATTGGTTCAGAACTAAAGCAAGAACGTTCAACCGTAAGTACTCGAATATGACAGCACTAGTTGGATATATGATTTCCAACCAATTTATTCCTGCAAATATCCAACCATAAGTAGTCAATATTTATGCTCTAGTTCAATTAGCGGTTGACTACCTCTGAACTATTTCAATGCTGAATTTTCGGGATTGAATAGCTAATCGGTGTTTAACAATGCAGAAGGTGATCAGAAGGCTACACTGGAGTCCATGTTTGGAGGGGTTGAAATACGACTAATCCAGCGAATTTAAACGAGCTCGCTGTATATTATTGTACATATTTGAGGTTCTGAAAATCTATTCCTCAAATTCTTTTATCATATTGTAAAGCAAACATATAACCACGATCGCTTTCCCTACTTATTGTTCCATATAACCATTTTGTATGGCGAGGCAGCGAAACCTTTTTCACCATATTCAATGTATACATAATTCCATGATAAAGCCATTCGTGGTTGTCGAACTGGCGGATTTAAACATAAATTATTTCCACTATATATCTAAACGGAAGGACGTTTGGTCTAATGTGTTGTGTGTAGCGAATAAGATTAGCCAAAATCAACTTCTTGTAATCATTCGTCATAATTAATTTGCGCTCTTCTGTATTTCACTGTGGTAAAACGAAATTCACTCGCTAAGCCTGTCATAAGATGAATTTATAATAGAAGGATATAAACAATATGTTTATACAAATGAAATAATGAACAATACAATTCAGATATGACGACTGAGTTAATTATTTCTCGGCTGTCTTGTGAATCATAACCTTATAATATTCCCATAAACAACTAGTTATACACAAAACTCGTCCTTTATAGGGAATAAAATAACGGTCATGCAACTATACACTTACTATAATAACCCATTCAACAATGTAGGCTATACGAGTGCCAAACAGATAGAATCCTGAAGAAAACCAGCTACAAACACAACCAACAGGTATGCAAGGCAATCATGCATTCTAGAAGGAGCGCAAGACTGTATACTTTATCTTGTCACATACTCACTTGCTTTGAATGCTTCAAATTTGTCCCAGGTCAAACAGTTCGGGTCTTAATGAGACGTTGGATTTCATTGGTCTCATCTAAATTGCATCTATTTCATTTGTTATTACTTTGCGCCTATAGACACGGGTGATGACGAGGGATTCTGGTTGGGCGCTACAGACTGGACCACGAAGGGCACATGGGTCTGGGAGTCGTGTCAGAATGCGCCCTTAACTACTTACAGTGTATGGGGTCAGGCCCAGCCCAACAATCGTGAAAACAGAGAGGACTGCTTGGCGGCCGTTCACTACTTTGACTACATTTGGAGTGACGAGTACTGCACAGGTCTTGTAATGCAGTATGTCTGTGAACAAAAGTGAGTAATGTTTACACCATTTCTGCCAATTTTTGAGTCACATCTCAAGGTTACATTCGGCACATAATGTTCGTGGCATCAGTCATGCCTTTGATTAGCGTTTTAAATGTTTTACATGCAATGCAGTATATGTACGATATGTTCGCGTTAGCAAACAGAGTGGCATCTGATTAATTGTCTTGTCAGAGACATAGCGAGTCGTCTGTTTCTACACTATTTCGAATATTCCGTGGACACAGTTCTCCGTGACACGGCTCTTGGGAGTATTGTTCTCACCGAATATTCAGTAAATTGGCCAAATAAAGTAACTCATTGTCAATCGCGATTTCATGAATGGGAATACGTTAACAATGTAGACCCTGTTCAAAGGGCAAATATTGACATATTATTGACATATTCCTAAGATTCTAAACACGGAACATTCCTCAAAGATAACCGAAAACCATGCACACACGCCGAGGATGACCGCGAATATCCACTGTGTGAACACGATGCTGGAGAAAGAGATGTTGTTCAGGTTGTTGGCATGGTTAGCCAGAGGCCCTGGGTTCGAGTCCCAGTCGAGTTACAACTTTTTCACCATTTTACATTTGGCACCCAACGTAAATAACCCACAGGGTGATATATATGAAGATAATATGAAGATTATATGAAGATAATTTGTAATAATAAGAAACTCGTGGAGTGTTCATTGAGTAAGAATTCGGGACGAATTCTTGTGTAGAGGGGGTGTGTGTAGCAGTGTAGAGATTATGGTGAAATAAGTTAATAGGCTTTACTGTGTGGCTTGGTAGCTCAGTATGTTTTACCTACTGTACCAGCCAATATCGGTATATCACCAGTATGTATTACCTACTGTACCAACCAATATCAGCATATCACTAGTATATATTATCTACTGTACCAGCCAATATCGGCATATCACCAGTATGTATTACCTAATGTACCAGCCAATATCAGCATATCACTAGTATATGTTATCTACTGTACCAGCCAATATCGGCATATCACCAGTATGTATTACCTAATGTACCAGCCAATATCAGCATATCACCAGTATGTATTGCCTACTGTCAATATCAGCATATCACTAGTATATATTATCTACTGTACCAACCAATATAAATATAGTCCGTAATGAAACATGAATAGACGGTAATGACATAAGTTGAGTTAATTGGAATGCACAATTAGTACCCCGCTATTTTAATGAAACTTGTCACACACTAAAGTGCTTTGTTTCTGTTCGGTTCCCTTTTCAGAGCCACAACCGCGGTTACTGTTGGATAGACAGTTTGCCACCTAATGGTTCCGTGCATGGATTTTGTTGTTTTTTATGTCTGAATTTATTTACAATAAAGTATTATGAAAACAATGCATGTAACTTTTAATTCTTTCTACCTCCACAAAAGGTTAGGCACACATATATGCAAATTTAAATGCTGATCATATGTCCGTATTTTCCTTTTACCTCGTCGACATTTAGTAAGAAATATTGACATCAGGAATACAAATTACCTGAAATGTTTATAATGCATTTTGAACAAGGGACTATTTTACCACGACAGAAACTGTAGAACCATATTAAAACCTAATGCTGTGACCAATCATTACAATTGACACTCCGGGACGATTCTAAAGAGTGGTCACAGCATAGGGTTTAGTGGAGAAACAAAGGTGTATGAATTCCGAACCTCTTTGCGAACAGTCTGATCAACGGGCATCAAAAGTTTTTGATAGATATGCGTCTGTACTTTCTAAAATGGCTACAATATTCCACTTTCCATGAATATTCAGTGGGTATGGAAATTTGGAATAAATATAGAACGAACAGGGAAGGGTTAATAAAGTATTTATAATGTTTGAACATAAAACAAATGCTCCAGTATTTCAAATGATTTTTTATGTCTTTATGCGACTTATCTGACATTTGCAACAGGCTGAATCTAGATGAGACGACATTCAAGCTCGTTGCCACTCTATCATTTGTACCAACATTCGATGAATATTTTTGAAAACGGTGGAAGTTCACTCCACAAATTTTATTGGCTAGCAACACATATGGTGCAAGTCCAGGAGCAGATAACTCCTGCATGAATTGTTAGATACTTAAAAGATATGTTTTGCATATCTACACCTTAAAGAGAATATGTGTACACAATTGAATATCAATCTAATGAAAACTATAGAAGTAGTTTGTACCTCAAGTTCACAGTACCCCATTACTACAGTAAACCATCACATCTAAAAATACAAAAATGAGTCATGCAGGAAACACCACATACAGAACAAACAGTCGCCCGAACAGCAACACAAGGAAACAGCAAATGTACATAGCTATAAAAACATCAAGAGGCGCACAAAGACAAAACAATCATACAATAGGGGGAAGATGGAAGTACCGCCTTGGAACGGTCAGTGACAAAAGTCACTGGGGGGTTAAACCGGTTTATGGGCGCCCAACCTCACTCTTATTCCATCCCCACCCTAAAAGACAAACAGTGTAAATAAACGTATCCCCTCTCCGACTAATCTACAACAACCGCGACGGCAAATACAGTGGTAAAGTGCATGTATAACGAAAACATTTAGGTGAACAAACTGTATCCACCTAAGTTCAAGGGCAGCTAACTCCATGTAAGAGGGAGATAGCAAATAAAATTAAATTAACATACACATTTTCAACACCAACTGCCCATGTTACAGATGCAAATAACAAATTACTCCAAATTCAAGGGAGTTATTTCTGCAATGGTTGACACTACACACAGGAACAGTGTTTCTTCCACATCTACTAGTAGAAATTCAATAACTTTCAAATTGAATGAGGAGTTTGTGACACAAACTACCAACGATTCATGCCAAAATTACTCAAAGTTCAAGGGAGATAACTCTTCAGTGCCTAAAGTTAATCACATGAAACTTTTGTCTAGCACATCTAGCTTATTTAGTATACAAGTACAAATTGTAATAACTTTCAAATTTAAGGAGTCGTTTGCGACATCAAATAACAATGTTTCATGCCAAAATGACAATGCTCAAAACTTAAAGGGGAGACCAAACCCGAGATCAAACCGAGACCCCTTTCCCTGTTGAATATTCATATAGAAAAAAATGCATATTTATCAGCTGAATTTTTATTACGGCATAATGTACACAGGACTGTATTGGAATTGGCAGAAACTGTAGAAAGTGTGATCTATGATACTTATTTAAGCACACAGAGCGGACCCTGATCAGACGGCTCCTATATGAGCAGGCTGAGCTGTGTCTGCTGTGTTTACAAAGGCATGTAAAAGTGTTTATATGAAGAAAATTGTTAGAAGATGTTATGGGCATTGTTTTCTGTCTAAGATATCACTGCCACAAAAGATATTACCAGGAAAGCTTGAGGTGTACAACAGTTGGAACAAAGACATGTAAAAGCGTTTATAAAATTTCATAAAATTGTTAGAAAATGTTAGAGCATTGTTTCCTTTCTAAAATATAAGTGCCACAAAAATTATTACCAGGAAAGCTTAAGATACACAATAGTAGGAACTACTGTTCAAACTTCAGTGAAACATGGGCGAATTCAACTACAGTGTACCATTCTTATATCAACAATGAGAACAGTATATATTAATTCTTTGAATATTGAATGTTCAATATTGAAATGTCCCCATTGTTTGGCAATAGGGCCCATTGGTTATGAAAGAGTATATCAGCTCTAGAGGATTTTGAAAGACAAACAGTGAAGACTAATCAGAGGGCTCCTCAAGAAGTCTTTACACTATTTGCAAATGCCAATAAACCTGTTTCACTTATTCAAAGAATTAAATATATATACCCGTATATATTAGGAAATAACAGGTCAATTAATAAATCAATAATCAATCAATAAATGTTAGCATAATGTCTATAATATGACAAATAGTGAAGACTAATCAGAGGGCTCCTCAAGAAGTCTTTACACTATTTGCAAATGCTAATACACTTGTTTCACTTATTAAAAGGGTTAAAGATATATACTAGTAGGAAAGAACAGGTCAATGTTAGCCTAATGTCTATAATATGCAATTATTAGCTAATATGCAGTAAAACCTCTTTGAAATGACAGCTTGAAAGAAATACCATAGACTCCCGATACAGCATTTCATTTCTCTTGTTCTGCATTGAGTAGCTACCTATTATAGCTTCTGCTTGATGAATATCTACATGCGATATTGTCCAATATATATGGCGTGTCAGACGTTGCAATATTCAATAAAACGTATACATGTTGTAGAAATGCGTATTGTGTTCCATACAAAATATTTTAATCTAAAATGTTATATTATATTTTATATATTTATTCTTTAAAATGTAGTTTTATTCTAACATTTTATATATGTATTGTATAGTTTATATATGTATTGTATGTTTTATATATTTGTTGTATAAACTATATTTTCTTTGTATAATTCATATATATATTGTATTTTTATTAAACAACAAATATACATATAAAATATACAATACACATATAAAATTATAGAATGACAATATATTTTATACAACAAATATATAACACATGTAATACATATAATATATATATGTACATACAAAGTACATGAGCACTTGGCCTAAGTTTGCAATCAAAATCGTGACCAATGACCGAACTTGTGTTCCGAATTTTAGCCAAGTGCTATTATGCACTTTTTTGCACAGGGAATTCGTGAAATCTTCCTTAATCCCCGGCGTCCGTCGAATAAAAAATCACAGAACATTTAACTTTTTATGAAATTCAGAATGCCTAGGCGTACTAAACATCAGCGAATTGAAGCGTTCATGCTACGTCTGGAGTCAGCGTTGCTGCTGTTTCTAGACAGAAGAATTATCACAGAAATACGCTCCATAATCTGCTGAGTCGTTATGACAACACAGGTCATGTCAAAAATCGTCCGCGATCTGGAAGGACAAAATCAACGAGGCCAAGACCAGACCATTACATGATTAACACATCGACGTCAACGTGTTTAAGGCAGCAAAAAGCACAGTCATTGTGTACGGTATATGTCCTCAGGAAACTACGGTCAAGTCTCGATCCGATAAGACCTTACGTTGGTCAGATACTAAACATACGATATCGCCATCTGCATCTTCTGTGGGGACGGCGTCATCTCCATTAGATGCTCAGAGTGTTGTTTACAGATGAGAACATGTTCAGAGTGAGTTTTGCAGATGGTGAGTGCGAGTTTTCAGAAGAAAAAGTGACTACAGTAAAAACTCGATACTACGACATTTTAGTAATGAAGAAATTATGTCTTTGTAGGCAGGGTGTTGCCTAATGCGGAGTGAAAGTCATGCTGAAAACTCCTAGAGGAACTTTCTGCATAACTTTCACCCTGCATTAAGCAGCCATCTGTATCAAATATCAATAATGGTACGTCTCTGAGGAGTGTTCGTAGTATCAAGATGATTAGGAACGAATGGATAGTGCTAACACTGGTTAGAGCAAGAGAGTCCATGAAACATCATTTTTGATCGTATAGACATTCAACAGGCAGTGTAAACTACTCATATCTACAGCATGTAGTAATGGAATGTTTCAGTTGCTGAAGCGGGGCAATTCTAATGAGACGCTGCCAGAGTATTCGCAATGCTAGGCATATTTAGGAACGACAGTAGAACCCGTCCTAAACGACCATAAACAGGAGGTCTAATCAAGGGCGTGTAAGGCAGGTGGTCGCTTAATGCAAGTCAAACGTAATGCAGAAAGCTCCTATATGAGCTTTCTGCATTATTTTGCCTGCATTAAGCAACCACCTGCTTTTAAGATTCCTGTACTCAATCAATATAAGGTCGCTTAAGAGTAGAAAGGATTTACTATATATGGAAAATGTTTTTTTATTTCTCGGACTAACTGCAATTCTAATAAGTAGCAGCAGGATAGGGGTTTGCTGAGAAATAAGAGATTTTGATAATTCCGTACTCATCTTATATACTGCCATTGGCTAGTGGCTATGGGCTAGTGGTTGACATCATAAGGGGATGTCTGGTATTATCCACACACTATGGAGCAAATGCTCTATTTATCACAATGGTTTCAGAAAGAGACTTTTACAGAGGCGTCAATATGAGGAAATGGGTTAACTCGAGCAATTTGGCGTCTCACCAAATAAAATCAACTTGACACTAGGACATTATTTAATTTGCAAGCCCTATCAGAGTAGGAAGTAGTGTACACGCTGACCAAACGGTTCCTTGATGAGCAGAGTGATCTGGGTCTGTACTATTCGCCCGCTTTTGTCTGTCAGAATCAAATAAAAATATTAAAAAAAATTTGTCTACAAAAACTGACACCAGCTCCAATTTCCAAAGTACATTTTTTGTCTTTCATAAATACAACTATCGTGTCACGCAGCTTGGATGTCCTAGGGATGTGAGTGACTCGGTGTCTCATCTGGGTGCAAACAATTTGCAAATATATCTCAAATCGGACCATAGTGTTGACAGAGTGAACTCTTATGATCTATATCGGTGAAAATGTGACAATCTTCTACAAAGAGTTCGGCGTGTTATCAGTATTAAACTTGTTTGAGACTCCAATTGTGCATTTGAAAAGATATACAGTAACACCTCCCCTATCCGGACTTTTAGTAATTGATTTGAAGACGTTTTTCATCTTTAATACTGAAGTCTGCTTGATACAGTCGAAACTTACCCAGAAAGCCCCCAGTGAAACTTTCCGAGTGACCTCTACTCTGCATTAAGAATATTCAATACAGAAACGTTTATTTGAACATGTCTGGTCATAGCCTAAGATAAACAGTAATATTTGTCGCGTTCGAAAGTGCATAGCCTCAAGTTTTAAAGAAGTGTCTACAAACCGATAATAATACATAACTGGGTTTTTAGATTTGCGATATTTTACTGTAGAAGAAATACATACTTTTAGAATTTATACAAACGACAAACTGTATATGTATATGTACCTACAGATAATAAATATTCCATCTATCTCACAAGGGTCTGATAAATCTACCTAAACGGCTGTCCACAGGAAGTATTCAAGGGGGGGGGGTATTTAAAGCATGCGGTAGCTTAAAACTATGTTTTATCTAAAATGTTTTATTCAAATATTAACTACATGTACTATAAAACGCTATAGTAATTGCAAATACAGGTGTCATTCTATTCAGCTCCCAACTGCCAGAACTGCCAAATCCGAGTTTCGGGTTCTGACAAACGGCAACAAACTTTCTGTTTGGTTCAATATAATGTATCCTTTTTTTTAGAAACAGAAGTTTATCTAGAAGTGGAGATAACATTAGCAATAAACATTTTCTCGCCAGATGGCATATGGTCAGCTCTTGCTGTTCTCACTTATGTTCTGAATTACGACCCTGGAGAAAATCATACATTATCTCAAACAACCCCTAATGGTAAATTTTAATAGCCTGTACAAACAGTTCCGATCCAAACTCGACGTTATGCAGCTTGGTGTCTCTCGATCCTATTTCACCTATAATTTCTTAACTGTTTCAAAGCTGAATGTTCAGAGTGGAACAGCCAATCAGTGTTTAACTATAGAGTCCACTCAGTATGTAAGGCATAAAATTGCTAGAGGATTTTGAATGATAAACGATGATCAGAAGGCTACTCTAGAGCTGCTCCCCTGATCTGGGTCTACACTGTTTGCAAATGACGGTACTTGCATGTCCCAAGTTGGAAGGGTTCACTATATCACTTAATACCTTCTATTTGTTGTTCTGAAAATATATGAGTTCCTCAAAGCTTATCAAAAGGTAAACCAGATTATAACCATGATATTTTTCGAAATAAAGCGCAATATGTATAACCTTTTTGTATGAGGAGGCATCGAAATCATTTCACCTTACTCAATGGGTTGGTTTCATGTGCTTTATATAGCATATGTGATTAACATAAATCAACTTCCTGTAACCATTCATCATGAATTGTTTGCGCTACGTTGAATTCCAGTGCCGTAAAACAAAATTGACTCGCTAACTCTAAAATTAAGTCATAAGATGAAGCTACAAAATTCGATAGATGGGATAGTTCGCGATATAGTCAGCTCTTGCTGTTCTCGTTTATGTTCTGACTTCCGACCCTGGAGAAAATCATACCATTATCTCTGAACAAACGACCCCTAAAATACTATAAATAACGGACCCTTTCAGCCATCGATCACAATCCAGCTAGAGCCGTGTCGCCTTGCTCAACTCCCGAACAACTAAAATGTCATCCTTAGCCAGTATCGTCTTTGCTGTTGTGTGCATTGGATGTGGTACGTACATACTTTTTACTTTGCTGTTGTATACACTGACTGTGGTACGTACAGACTGTTTACTTTGATGTTATGTACATTGGCTATGGTACATACACACTGTTTACTTTGCTGTTATGTTCATTGGCTATGGTACGTACAGACTGTTTACTTTGCTGTTGGTATTCATCAAACTATTAACTATGTCTTGATGTTGCCTCGAACGATTGCCTACACAAACTAATCTAGCTGAAGTATCACATGTGTCATTAAACAGTCTAGATCCTCAGCAACTACTGAAATGAAAGCAACTGAGTCCAAGACTGGCCACTGTTTTGTTTCATATTTTCTAAACTAGTGTCCCTTTGTGCACTTCATGTCTTCGATTTGTCTTTAGAAATACTGTAAGGTTGTCAACCAGCTTGGATCTTGATGAGACACCGAATTTCTCAATGGTTCGTCTTAATCGAAATTGTTTGCTTGCATAGGCTATAACAAATGCTTATTTAAAGTCCTATGAGTTTCTTTTGCTAATTAGGACACCCTTAATGCCAGCCATGGTGATTTGTATACGTTCCTAGAACTTGTAAATAGATAATAATTTAATAATGATGTAAAAGACAAGCATGCGTCGATGGTTTCAGCGAGGAGCATACACTATGTGTATATTTGAATTCTGATCAGAACTATTCTGCCAGTAGAACTTAGTCTTTCTGTTTACAAACTGAAGTGAAACATTATTTCCATTTACAATTTTCTTTGGAAAAATCCCTAGATATTCACCATAAGCTCGACCTGTTTTGATTTGGGATAGTCCATTTGATAGTTCAGCGTCGTAAGGGTTAACGGAGGTTTGACGGTTTACTGTTCAGTCGCGTATACATGATTTCGATATCTAACTTGACAGAGTAACATGTGAACAATCAGGCGGGGTCTATTAAATCTGCCAGAGCTCTTTGTAAATGCATGAAGAAACGTTTTATCATAGCTAGTCGTCTTGGGATTATCATCACAGTTAGTTGTATAACCCAATCAAACTGTTCATCAAATAATGCGCTCACAAGCAAGTTAAAGTAGTTCACAAAATAAAAAAGTCAGCATAACTTACTAGTTTTACAAGATGCATTCATCCACGTTGAAAAACATCGTCATTCGGTTCACAAGGAAATACACTCACAAGCATGATAAAGTAGTTCACGAAATTGAAAAGTCAGCATAATTTACTAGTTTTACAAGATGCACCCATCCACGTTAAAAAGCATCGTCATCCAGTTCAAAAGGAAATACAATCTTATGTGTACATATCTAACATACTAAACGCCTCTCAACGGACACGAAGTGTTTCTAAAAGTGTTTCATCTAGGTTACACGCACGTACATGTTCAATTCTTATCAAAAGGTCGCGTTTTTTAACAAACTATATTTCGCTGTGAGAGAAATATCACCAGTTTGTGCTGTTTGCTTCAACAAATTTTAAAAAGTATGAACATTTCGAGAAAAGCTTTTCAAATGCAGAATGTACTGAGTCTTAAAGGTGTAGATACAGATGGGTTCATGGATATACAACAGGTAAAGGGTTTACCATAGACGGTAGTGAACCTAGTGACGTTTAACTAAATTGTATTTTAAGTCGAGTGTGGTTATTTTAACATAATGCAGACTGGCTCTTGACCCATAACGGTTGACAGTGGGCTCTGATCATTAATGTTCCCAGGACTTGCTTGTTTTCACAGCATTCGGATCTTGTCCAGGCGGATGGGAAGAGTTCAGTGGTAGTTGCTACAAGTTCCAAGTAGACCAACAGGATTGGGTTGGAGCACGGGTAAGTAACATACATAATATGTAGAGAGGAACCTGTATACAAAAACTACACAAAGATGTCTAATTCTGGAGTTACAGACAGTTTATATATTAAGACTATACGGAGCGTCATTCTATCATAAGCCCGTGTTCATTAAATGGTTGCTATATAGAGAGGTGTTACGGTATATATTAATTTAAAGACATCTCATATATTTTTATTATCAATTCAGGATAAACATCATATCGTAATAGGAACATTTGTTTAGGTAAAACATGTAGTTGCATTCCTCCTTTGGCCATGATTTCGTCTGAAACTGCTTTATTATTTATGATGCTTGAAATGACTTAAACCAATATCCGTGTGTTAGAATTATTCACATATACATATGTAGATCAGGAGATGCTCTGGCGTCTGATGAGGATCTATAACGTTTTCCACTTATCATTCAGCAAACTGCCGGGGCAAACAAAATGGACATTGATCAAAAGTAGCGCTTTAACATGGCTTGCACATATCCTAGTAACCTTAGTCCCATAAAACGCATGTCATACAATAATAACGGGTGTCATATCGTATTTGATGCAGGCACCTATAGTCCCATATAATACATGTCATACCGGATTATATGCAGACTAGTCCCATGTAACGTGTGGCATATCGTATTTGATGCAGATACATAGTCCCATGTAACGCATGTCATGTTGTATTTGATACAGCAAATGTGCAAGTGGCACAACAGTGACCTGATGGCCATTGAGACAAAGGCAGAACAAGATTGGTTCAGAACTAAAGCAAGAACGTTCAATCGTAAGTACTCGAATATGGCAACACTAGTTCTATATATAATTTCCAACCAATTAAATCCTGCAAATATCCAACCATAAGTAGTCAATATTATGCTCTAGCTAAATTAGCGGCTGACTACCTCTAAATTTGCAACTATTTCAATGCTGAATTTTCAGATTGGAATAGCTAATCAGTGTTTAACTATAGAGTTCACTCAGTATGAACAGCTGCAAGAGGATTTTGAATGACAAACAATGCAGCCGGTAATCAGAAGGCTATTCTAGAGTCCCGACTTGGAGGGGTTAAAATACGACTAATCCAACGAGCTCGCTGTATTTCATTGTACATATTTGAGGTTCTGAAAATCTATTCCTCAAATTCTTTTATCATAAGGTAAAGCAAACATATAACCACGATCGCTTCCCCTACTTATAGCACCATATAACCATTTTGTATGGCGAGACAGCGAAACCTTTTTCACCATGTTCAATATATACACAAGTCCATGATAAAGCCATTAGTGGTTGTCGAACTGGGGAATTTAAACGTACATTTTGTAAATTATTTCCACTATATATCTAAACGGAAGGACGTGGTGATAGTTTGGTCTCATGTGCTGTGTTAAGCGAATATGATTAGCTATTTATCTACATTTTGTGTGATGTAATAAACAACACTCGCTAAGCCTAAGATTATAAGTTATAATAGAATGATGCAAAAAATGCAATAGTCAACAATACAATTCAGATAAGACGACTGAGCTAAATATTTTCGGCTGTTTTGTGAATCATAATATTATAACCTTCTCACAAACAACTATTTATAGACATAATTCGTCCTTTATAGGGAATAAAAGAAACGGCCTTGTAACTATAAACCTAATTATAAAGACCCATTCCTCAATGTATGCTATACGAGTGCCAAAAAGATATAATCCTTACGAAAGACGGGTTACAAACACAACAGGTCTGCATGACAATCATGCATTCTAGAAGCAGCGCAAGACTGTACACTCACTTGCTTTGAATACTTCAAATGTGTCCCATGTCAAACAGTTCGGGTCTTAATGAGACGTTGTAATTCCTTGGACTCCTCTATATTGCATTTATTTCATTTTATCACTTTGCGCCTATAGACACTGGTGATGACGAGGGATTCTGGTTGGGCGCTACAGACTGGACCACGAAGGGCACATGGGTCTGGGAGTCGAGTCAGAATGCACCCTTAACTACTTACAGTGTATGGGGTCAGGCCCAGCCCAACAATCGTGAAAACAGAGAGGACTGCTTGGCGGCCGTTCACTACTTTGACTACATTTGGAGTGATGAGTACTGCACAGGTCTTGTAATGCAGTATGTCTGTGAACAAAAGTGAGTAATTCTTACGGCATTTCTGTCAAATTATGAGTCACATCTCAAGGTTACATTTGGCACAAAATGTTCATCAGCCATAACCTTGATTAGCGTTTTAAATGTTTTACATGATATTCAGTATATGTACGATATGTTCGCGTTAGCAAATAGAGAGGCATCAGAATAATCGTCTTGTCAGAGACACAGCGAGTCGTCTGTTTCTACACTATTTCGAATATTGCGTGGACACAGTTCTCCGTGACACGGCTCTTGGGAGTATTGTTCTCACCGAATATTCAGTAAGTTGCCCAAATAAAGTAACTCATTGTCAGTCGCGATCTCATAAATGGGAAAACAATGTATACCCTGTCAAAGGGGAAAAATTGACATATTATTGACATATTCTTAAGATTCTAAACACGGAAAATTCCTCAAACATAAGCGAAAACCATGCACACACGCCGAGGATGACCGCGATTATCAACCGTGTGAACACGATGCTCGAGAAAGAGAGGTTGTTCAGTCATCGAATTGAACTTACACCTAAAAGCGTCGACTCCCTCATTTACTTATCAGTTTGCTCATTAATTATGCGCGTTTTGGTGTTTGTTTATAATCTTTTTTGTAGACGTAGCAGTAATTGAATTTAGAGTCAGAAAATGTTTTACTTTTTGAGTCCAATGTAAGCAACTAATAAAATATGACACTGATCCACACATACTCATTTTATGGTTGGATGAAACATTAGAACGTATGTATACTAACACGATAAAGAACTGTACATTTGGTTTGAGGGACTTTTGTTATATACGTATAAGTACAAGCCATAGACAAATTCGGTAGCAAAATGCAACATGCGCAAAAATGTATTGGCTACACGATGGTGTATTTTTAATTGTGATTAAATAATATGCAGATCATGATTTTATATGTGAATGCCGATGGTGCAGACTTGTAATGTTTTGTAATTGTCGTTATGTCATCGAATATGTGTCAAGTTCCGTGACAAAATATCAGTATCGGTTGTAGTCTCCTCGTCTACGGATCAACACAATAAAGAAACTGTACATTTTTATATTTTGAATAACTGTTTTTGTTACAAATGTTAGAATTAATTTATCAATATTGATGAAGAAATTCGATGGAAAAACGATAATTACAAATATTACAAGTCTGCAACTTTTACTTTTCACACCATCCTTATTCACACACACAATTATTATCTGCAAATTATTAAATCACAATTAAAAATACACCATCGTGTAGCTAATACATTTGGACCAGTTGTATTACCTACTGTACCAACCAATATCAGCATATCACCAGTATGTATTACCAACATAAATATAGTCCTTAATGAAACATGAATAGACGGTAATGACATATTAAGTTGAGTTAATTGGAATGCACAACTAGTACCCCGCCATTTTAATGAAACTTGTCACACACTAAAGTGCTTTGTTTCTGTTTGGTTCCCTTTTCAGAGCCACAACCGCGGTTACTGTTGGATAGACAGTTTGCCACCTATTGGTTCCGTGCATGGATTTTGTTGTTTTTTTATGTCTGAATTTATTTACAATAAAGTATTATGAAAACAAGGCATGTAACTTTTAATTCTTTCTACCTCCACGAAAGGTTAGGCACACATATATGCAAATTTAAATGCTGATTATATGTCCGTATTTTCCTTTTACCTCGTCGACATTTAGTAAGAAATATTGACATCAGGAATACAAATTACCTGAAATGTTTATAATGCATTTTGAACAAGGGACTATTTTACCACGACAGAAACTGTAGAACCATATTAAAACCTAATGCTGTGACCAATCATTACAATTGACACTCCGGGACGATTCTAAAGAGTGGTCACAGCATAGGGTTTAGTGGAGAAACAAAGGTGTATGAATTCCGAACCTCTTTGCGAACAGTCTGATCAACGGGCATCAAAAGTTTTTGATAGATATGCGTCTGTACTTTCTAAAATGGCTACAATATTCCAATTTCCATGAATATTCAATGGGTATGGAAATTGGGAATAAATATAGAACGAACAGAGAAGGGTTAATAAAGTATTTACAATGTTTGAACATAAAACAAATGCTCCAGTATTTCAAATTATTTTTTATGTCTTTATGCGACTTCTCTGACATTTGCAACAGGCTGAATCTAGATGAGACGACATTCAAGCTCGTTGCCACTCTATCATTTGTATCAACATTCGATGAATATTTTTGACAACTGTGGAAGTTCACTCCACAAATTTTATTGGCTAGCAACACATATCGTGCAAGTCCAGGAGCAGATAACTCCTGCATGAATTGTTAGATACTTAAAAGATATGTTTTGCATATCTACACCTTAAAGAGAATATGTGTACACAATTGAATATCAATCTAATGAAAACTATAGAAGTAGTTTGTACCTCAAGTTCACAGTACCCCATTACTACAGTAAACCATCACATCTAAGTTCAAGGGCAGCTAACTCCATGTAAGAGGGAGATAACAAATAAAATTATATTAACATACACATTTTCAACACCAACTGCCCATGTTACAGATGCAAATAACAAATTACTCCAAATTCAAGGGAGTTATTTCTGCAATGGTTGACACTACACACAGGAACAGTGTTTCTTCCACATCTACTTGTAGAAATTCAATAACTTTCAAATTGAATGAGGGGTTTGTGACACAAACTACCAAAACTTCATGCCAAAATTACTCAAGTTCAAGGGAGATAAATCTTCAGTGCCTATAGGTAATCACATGAAAATTCTCTCTAGCACATCTAGCTTATTTAGTGTACAAGTACAAATTGTAATAACTTTCAAATTGAAGGAGTCGTTTGCGACATCAACTAACAATGTTTCATGCCAAAATGACAATGCTCAAAACTTAAAGGGGAGATCAAACCCGATATCAAACCCGAGACCCCTTTCCCTGTTGAATATTCATAAAGAAAAAAAATGCATATTTATCAGCTGAATTTTTATTACGGCATAATGTACACAGGACTGTATTGGAATTGGCAGAAACTGTAGAGTGTCTGATCTATGATACTTATTTAAGCACACAGAGCGGACCCTGATCAGACGGCTCCTATATGAGCAGGCTGAGCTGTGTCTGCTGTGTTTACAAAGGCATGTAAAAGTGTTTATATGAAGAAAATTGTTAGAAGATGTTATGGGCATTGTTTTCTGTCTAAGATATCAGTGCCATAAAAGATATTACCAGGAAAGCTTGAGGTGTACAACAGTTGGAACAAAGACATGTAAAAGCGTTTATAAAATTTCATAAAATTGTTAGAAAATGTTAGAGCATTGTTTCCTGTCTAAAATATAAGTGCCACAAAAATTATTACCAGGAAAGCTTAAGATACACAATAGTATGAACTACTGTTCAAACTTCAGTGAAACATGGGCGAATTCAACTACAGTGTACCATTCTTATATCAACAATGAGAACAGTATATATTAATTCTTTGAATATTGAATGTTCAAAGAGGAAATGTCCCCATTGTTTGGCAATAGGGCCCATTGGTTATGAAAGAGTATATCAGCTCTAGAGGATTTTGAATGACAAATAGTGAAGACTAATCAGAGGGCTCCTCAAGAAGTCTTTACAATATTTGCAAATGCCAATAAACCTGTTTCACTTATTCAAATGATTAAATATATATACTCGTATATATTAGGAAAGAACAGGTCAATGTTAGCATAATGTCTATAATATGACAAATAGTGAAGACTAATGTCAATGTTAGCCTAATGTCTATAATATGCAATTATTAGCTAATATGCAGTAAAACCTCTTTGAAATAACAGCTTGAAAGAAATACCATAGACTCCCGTTACAGCATTTCATTTCTCTTGTTCTGCATTAAGTAGCTACCTATTTAAGCTTCTGCTTGATGAATATCTACATGCGATATTGTCCAATATATATGGCGTGTCAGGCGTTGCAATATTCAATAAAACGTATACATGTTGTAGAAATGCGTATTTTGTTCCATACAAAATATTTTATTCTAAAATGTTATATTATATTTTATATATTTGTTCTATAAAATGTATTTTTATTCTAACATTTTATATATGTATTGTATAGTCTATATAAGTATTGTATGTTTTATATATTTGTTGTATAAACTATATCTTTATTGTATAATTCATATATATATTGTATTTTTATTAAACAACAAAAATAATGTATAAAATATACAATACACATATAAAATTATAGAATGACAATATATTTTATACAACAAATATATAACACATGTAATACATATAATATATATATGTACATACAAAGTACATGAGCACTTGGCCTAATCGTGACCAATGACCAAACTTGTGTTCCGAATTTTAGCCAAGTGCTATTATGCACCTTTTTGCACAGGGAATTCGTGAAATCTTCCTTAATCCCCGGCGTCCGTCGAATAAAAAAATCACAGAACCTTTTTACATTTTATGAAATTCAGAATGCCCAAGCGTATTAAAAATCAGCGAATTGAAGCGTTCATGCTACGTCTGGAGTCAGCGTTGCTGCTGTTTCTAGACAGAAGAATTATCACAGAAATACGCTCCATAATCCGCTGAGTCGTTATGATAACACGGGTCATGTCAAAAATCGTCCGCGATCTGGCAGGACAAAATCAACGAGGTCAAGACCAGACCATTACATGATTAACACATCGACGTAAACGTGTTAAGACAGCAAAAATCACAGTCATTGAGTACGTTATATGTCCTCAGGAAACTACGGTCAAGTCTCGATCCGATAAGACCTTACGTTGGTCAGATAGTAAACATACGATATCGCCATCTGCATCTTCTGTCGGGACGGCGTCATCTCCATTAGACGCTCACAGTGTTGTTTACAGATGAGAACAGGTTCAGAGTGAGTTTTGCAGATGGTGGTGCGAGTTTTCAGAAGAACAAGTGACTACAGTAAAAACTCGATACTACGACATTTTAGTAATGAAGAAATTATGTCTTTGTAGGCAGGGTGTTGCCTAATGCGGAGTGAAAGTCATGCTGAAAACTCCTAGAGGAACTTTCTGCATAACTTTCACCCTGCATTAAGCAGCCATCTGTATCAAATATCAATAATGGTACGTCTTTGAGGAGTGTTCGTAGTATCAAGATGATTAGGAACGAATGGATAGTGCTAACACTGGTTAGAGCAAGAGAGTCCATGAAACATCATTTTTGATGGTATAGACATTCAACAGGCAGTGTAAACTACTCATTTCTACAGCATGTAGTAATGGAATGTTTCAGTTGCTGAAGCGGGGCAATTCTAATGAGACGTTGCCAGAGTATTCGCAATGCTAGGCATATTTAGGAACGACAGTAGAACCCGTCCTAAACGACCATAAACAGGAGGTCTAATCAAGGGCGTGTAAGGCAGGTGGTCGCTTAATGCAAGTCAAACGTAATGCAGAAAGTTCCTATATGAGCTTTCTGCATTATTTTGCCTGCATTAAGCGACCACCTGCTTTTAAGATTCCTGTACTCAATCAATATAAGGTCGCTTAAGAGTTTAGAAAGGATTTACTATATAGGGAAAATGTTTCTTTATTTCTCGGACTAACTGCAATTCTAATAAGTAGCAGCAGGATAGGGGTTTGCTGAGAAATAAGAGACTTTGATAATTCCGTACTCATCTTATATACTGCCCTTGGCTAGTGGCTATGGGCTAGTGGTTGACATCAGTAAGGGGATGTCTGGTATTATCCACACACTATGGAGCAAATGCTCTATTTATCACAATGGTTTCAGAAAGAGACTTTTACAGAGGCGTCAATATGAGGGAATGAGTTAACTCGAGCAATTTGGCGTCTCACCAAATAAAATCAACTTGATACTAGGACATTATTCAATTTGCGAGCCCTATCAGAGTAGGACGTAGTGTACACGCTGACCAAACGGTTCCTTGATGAGCAGAGTGATCTGGGTCTGTACTATTCGCCCACTTCTGTCTGTCAGAATCAAATAAAAATAATTTAAAAATGTTTGTCTACAAGAACTGACACCAGCTCCATTTCCAAAGTACATTTTTTGTCTTTCATAAATACAACTATCGTGTCACGCAGCTTGGATGTCCTAGGGACGTGAGTAACTCGGTGTCTCATCTGGGTGCAAACAATTTGCAAATATATCTCAAATCGGACCATAGTGTTGACAGAGTGAACTCTTGTGATCTATATCGGTGAAAATGTGACAATCTTCTACAAAGAGTTCGGCGTGTTATCAGCATTAAGCTTGTTTGAGGCTCCAATTGTGCATTTGAAAAGATATACAGTAACACATCTCCTATCCGAACTTTTAGTAATTGATTTGAAGACGTTTTTCATCTTTAATACTGAAGTCTGCTTGATACAGTCGAAACTTACCCAGAAAGCCCCCAGTGAAACTTTCCGAGTGACCTCTACTCTGCATTAAGAATATTCAATACAGAAACGTTTATTTGAACATGTCTGGTCATAGCCTAAGATAAACAGTAATATTTGTCGCGTTCGAAAGTGCATAGCCTCAAGTTTTAAAGAAGTGTCTACAAACCGATAATAATACATAACTGGTTTTTTAGATTTGCGATATTTTACTGTAGAAGAAATACATACTTTTAGAATTTATACAAACGACAAACTGTATATGTATATGTACCTACAGATAATAAATATTCCATCTATCTCACAAGGGTCTGATAAATCTACCTAAACGGCTGTCCACAGGAAGTATTCAAGGGGGTGGATATTTAAAGCATGCGGTAGCTTAAAACGGAACTATCTGTCTTTGAAAACTATGTTTTATTTAAAATGTTTCATTCAAATATTAACTACATGTACTTTAAAACGCTATAGTAATTGCAAATACAGGTGCCATTCTATTCAGCTCCCAGCTGCCAGAACTGCCAAATCCGAGTTTCGGGTTCTGACAAACGGCGACAAACTTTCTGTTTGGTTCAATATAATGTATCCTTTTTTTAGAAACAGAAGTTTATCTAGAAGTGGAGATAACATTATCAATAAACATTTTCTCGCCAGATGGGATATGGTCAGCTCTTGCTGTTCTCACTTATGTTCTGAATTACGACCCTGGAGAAAATCATACATTATCTCAAACGACCCCTAATGGTAAATTTTAATAGCCTGTACAAACAGTTTCGATCCAAACTCGACGTTATGCAGCTTGGTGTCTCTCGATCCTATTTCACCTATAATTTCTTAACTGTTTCAAAGTTGAATGTTCAGAGTGGAACAGCCAATCAGTGTTTAACTATAGAGTCCACTCAGTATGTAAGGCATAAAATTGCTAGAGGATTTTGAATGATAAACGGTGGTCAGAAGGCTACTCTAGAGCCCCTCTCCCTGATCTGGGTCTACACTGTTTGCAAATGACGGTACTTGCATGTCCCAAGTTGGAAGGGTTCACTATATCACTTAATACCTTCTATTTGTGGTTCTGAAAATATATGAGTTCCTCAAAGCTTATCAAAAGGTAAACCAGATTATAACCATGATATTTTTCGAAATAAAGCGCAATATGTATAACCTTTTTGTATGAGGAGGCATCGAAATCATTTCACCTTACTCAAAGGGTTGGTTTCATGTGCTTTATGTAGCATATGTGATTAACATAAATCAACTTCCTGTAACCATTCATCATGAATTGTTTGCGCTACGTTGAATTCCAGTGCCGTAAAACGAAATTGACTCGCTAACTCTAAAATTAAGTCATAAGATGAAGCTACAAAATTCGATAGATGGGATAGTTCGCGATATAGTCAGCTCTTGCTGTTCTCGTTTATGTTCTGACTTCCGACCCTGGAGAAAATCATACCATTATCTCTGAACAAACGACCCCTAACATACTATAAATAACGGACCCTTTCAGCCATCGATCACAATCCAGCTAGAGCCGTGTCGCCTTGCTCAACTCCCGAACAACTAAAATGTCATCCTTAGCCAGTATCGTCTTTGCTGTTGTGTGCATTGGATGTGGTACGTACATACTTTTTACTTTGCTGTTGTATACACTGACTGTGGTACGTACAGACTGTTTACTTTGATGTTATGTACATTGGCTATGGTACATACACACTGTTTACTTTGCTGTTATGTTCATTGGCTATGGTACGTACAGACTGTTTACTTTGCTGTTGGTATTCATCAAACTATTAACTATGTCTTGATGTTGCCTCGAACGATTGCCTACACAAACTAATCTAGCTGAAGTATCACATGTGTCATTAAACAGTCTAGATCCTCAGCAACTACTGAAATGAAAGCAACTGAGTCCAAGACTGGCCACTGTTTTGTTTCATATTTTCTAAACTAGTGTCCCTTTGTGCACTTCATGTCTTCGATTTGTCTTTAGAAATACTGTAAGGTTGTCAACCAGCTTGGATCTTGATTAGACACCGAATTTCTCAATGGTTCGTCTTAATCGAAATTGTTTGCTTGCATAGGCTATAACAAATGCTTATTTAAAGTCCTATGAGTTTCTTTTGCTAATTAGGACATCCTTACTGCCAGCCATGGTGATTTGTATACGTTCCTAGAACTTGTAAATAGATAATAATTTAATAATGATGTAAAAGACAAGCATGCGTCGATGGTTTCAGCGAGGAGCATACACTATGTGTATATTTGAATTCTGATCAGAACTATTCTGCCAGTAGAACTTAGTCTTTCTGTTTACAAACTGAAGTGAAACATTATTTCCATTTACAATTTTCTTTGGAAAAATCCCTAGATATTCACCATAAGCTCGACCTGTTTTGATTTTGGGATAGTCCATTTGATAGTTCAGCGTCGTAAGGGTTAACGGAGGTTTGGCGGTTTACTGTTCAGTCGCGTATACATGATTTCGATATCTAACTTGACAGAGTAACATGTGAACAATCAGGCGGGGTCTATTAAATCTGCCAGAGCTCTTTGTAAATGCATGAAGAAACGTTTTATCATAGCTAGTCGTCTTGGGATTATCATCACAGTTAGTTGTATAACCCAATCAAACTGTTCATCAAATAATGCGCTCACAAGCATGTTAAAGTAGTTCACAAAATAAAAAAGTCAGCATAACTTACTAGTTTTACAAGATGCATTCATCCACGTTGAAAAACATCGTCATTCGGTTCAAAAGGAAATACACTCACAAGCATGATAAAGTAGTTCACGAAATTGAAAAGTCAGCATAATTTACTAGTTTTACAAGATGCACCCATCCACGTTAAAAAGCATCGTCATCCAGTTCAAAAGGAAATACAATCTTATGTGTACATATCTAACATACTAAACGCCTCTCAACGGACACGAAGTGTTTCTAAAAGTGTTTCATCTAGGTTACACGCACGTACATGTTCAATTCTTATCAAAAGGTCGCGTTTTTTAACAAACTATATTTCGCTGTGAGAGAAATATCACCAGTTTGTGCTGTTTGCTTCAACAAATTTTAAAAAGTATGAACATTTCGAGAAAAGCTTTTCAAATGCAGAATGTACTGAGTCTTAAAGGTGTAGATACAGATGGGTTCATGGATATACAACAGGTAAAGGGTTTACCATAGACGGTAGTGAACCTAGTGACGTTTAACTAAATTGTATTTTAAGTCGAGTGTGGTTATTTTAACATAATGCAGACTGGCTCTTGACCCATAACGGTTGACAGTGGGCTCTGATCATTAATGTTCCCAGGACTTGCTTGTTTTCACAGCATTCGGATCTTGTCCAGGCGGATGGGAAGAGTTCAGTGGTAGTTGCTACAAGTTCCAAGTAGACCAACAGGATTGGGTTGGAGCACGGGTAAGTAACATACATAATATGTAGAGAGGAACCTGTATACAAAAACTACACAAAGATGTCTAATTCTGGAGTTACAGACAGTTTATATATTAAGACTATACGGAGCGTCATTCTATCATAAGCCCGTGTTCATTAAATGGTTGCTATATAGAGAGGTGTTACGGTATATATTAATTTAAAGACATCTCATATATTTTTATTATCAATTCAGGATAAACATCATATCGTAATAGGAACATTTGTTTAGGTAAAACATGTAGTTGCATTCCTCCTTTGGCCATGATTTCGTCTGAAACTGCTTTATTATTTATGATGCTTGAAATGACTTAAACCAATATCCGTGTGTTTAGAATTATTCACATATACATATGTAGATCAGGAGATGCTCTGGCGTCTGATGAGGATCTATAACGTTTTCCACTTATCATTCAGCAAACTGCCGGGGCAAACAAAATGGACATTGATCAAAAGTAGCGCTTTAACATGGCTTGCACATATCCTAGTAACCTTAGTCCCATAAAACGCATGTCATACAATAATAACGGGTGTCATATCGTATTTGATGCAGGCACCTATAGTCCCATATAATACATGTCATACCGGATTATATGCAGACTAGTCCCATGTAACGTGTGGCATATCGTATTTGATGCAGATACATAGTCCCATGTAACGCATGTCATGTTGTATTTGATACAGCAAATGTGCAAGTGGCACAACAGTGACCTGATGGCCATTGAGACAAAGGCAGAACAAGATTGGTTCAGAACTAAAGCAAGAACGTTCAATCGTAAGTAATCGAATATGGCAACACTAGTTCTATATATAATTTCCAACCAATTAAATCCTGCAAATATCCAACCATAAGTAGTCAATATTATGCTCTAGCTAAATTAGCGGCTGACTACCTCTAAATTTGCAACTATTTCAATGCTGAATTTTCAGATTGGAATAGCTAATCAGTGTTTAACTATAGAGTTCACTCAGTATGAACAGCTGCAAGAGGATTTTGAATGACAAACAATGCAGCCGGTAATCAGAAGGCTATTCTAGAGTCCCGACTTGGAGGGGTTAAAATACGACTAATCCAACGAGCTCGCTGTATTTCATTGTACATATTTGAGGTTCTGAAAATCTATTCCTCAAATTCTTTTATCATAAGGTAAAGCAAACATATAACCACGATCGCTTCCCCTACTTATAGCACCATATAACCATTTTGTATGGCGAGACAGCGAAACCTTTTTCACCATGTTCAATATATACACAATTCCATGATAAAGCCATTAGTGGTTGTCGAACTGGGGAATTTAAACGTACATTTTGTAAATTATTTCCACTATATATCTAAACGGAAGGACGTGGTGATAGTTTGGTCTCATGTGCTGTGTTAAGCGAATATGATTAGCTATTTATCTACATTTTGTGTGATGTAATAAACAACACTCGCTAAGCCTAAGATTATAAGTTATAATAGAATGATGCAAAAAATGCAATAGTCAACAATACAATTCAGATAAGACGACTGAGCTAAATATTTTCGGCTGTTTTGTGAATCATAATATTATAACCTTCTCACAAACAACTATTTATAGACATAATTCGTCCTTTATAGGGAATAAAAGAAACGGCCTTGTAACTATAAACCTAATTATAAAGACCCATTCCTCAATGTATGCTATACGAGTGCCAAAAAGATATAATCCTTACGAAAGACGGGTTACAAACACAACAGGTCTGCATGACAATCATGCATTCTAGAAGCAGCGCAAGACTGTACACTCACTTGCTTTGAATACTTCAAATGTGTCCCATGTCAAACAGTTCGGGTCTTAATGAGACGTTGTAATTCCTTGGACTCCTCTATATTGCATTTATTTCATTTTATCACTTTGCGCCTATAGACACTGGTGATGACGAGGGATTCTGGTTGGGCGCTACAGACTGGACCACGAAGGGCACATGGGTCTGGGAGTCGAGTCAGAATGCACCCTTAACTACTTACAGTGTATGGGGTCAGGCCCAGCCCAACAATCGTGAAAACAGAGAGGACTGCTTGGCGGCCGTTCACTACTTTGACTACATTTGGAGTGATGAGTACTGCACAGGTCTTGTAATGCAGTATGTCTGTGAACAAAAGTGAGTAATTCTTACGGCATTTCTGTCAAATTATGAGTCACATCTCAAGGTTACATTTGGCACAAAATGTTCATCAGCCATAACCTTGATTAGCGTTTTAAATGTTTTACATGATATTCAGTATATGTACGATATGTTCGCGTTAGCAAATAGAGAGGCATCAGAATAATCGTCTTGTCAGAGACACAGCGAGTCGTCTGTTTCTACACTATTTCGAATATTGCGTGGACACAGTTCTCCGTGACACGGCTCTTGGGAGTATTGTTCTCACCGAATATTCAGTAAGTTGCCCAAATAAAGTAACTCATTGTCAGTCGCGATCTCATAAATGGGAAAACAATGTATACCCTGTCAAAGGGGAAAAATTGACATATTATTGACATATTCTTAAGATTCTAAACACGGAAAATTCCTCAAACATAAGCGAAAACCATGCACACACGCCGAGGATGACCGCGATTATCAACCGTGTGAACACGATGCTCGAGAAAGAGAGGTTGTTCAGTCATCGAATTGAACTTACACCTAAAAGCGTCGACTCCCTCATTTACTTATCAGTTTGCTCATTAATTATGCGCGTTTTGGTGTTTGTTTATAATCTTTTTTGTAGACGTAGCAGTAATTGAATTTAGAGTCAGAAAATGTTTTACTTTTTGAGTCCAATGTAAGCAACTAATAAAATATGACACTGATCCACACATACTCATTTTATGGTTGGATGAAACATTAGAACGTATGTATACTAACACGATAAAGAACTGTACATTTGGTTTGAGGGACTTTTGTTATATACGTATAAGTACAAGCCATAGACAAATTCGGTAGCAAAATGCAACATGCGCAAAAATGTATTGGCTACACGATGGTGTATTTTTAATTGTGATTAAATAATATGCAGATCATGATTTTACAATGTATATGTGAATGCCGATGGTGCAGACTTGTAATGTTTTGTAATTGTCGTTATGTCATCGAATATGTGTCAAGTTCCGTGACAAAATATCAGTATCGGTTGTAGTCTCCTCGTCTACGGATCAACACAATAAAGAAACTGTACATTTTTATATTTTGAATAACTGTTTTTGTTACAAATGTTAGAATTAATTTATCAATATTGATGAAGAAATTCGATGGCAAAACGATAATTACAAATATTACAAGTCTGCAACTTTTACTTTTCACACCATCCTAATTCACACACACAATTATTATCTGCAAATTATTAAATCACAATTAAAATACACCATCGTGTAGCCAATACATTTGGACCAGTTGTATTACCTACTGTACCAACCAATATCAGCATATCACTAGTATGTATTACCAACATAAATATAGTCCGTAATGAAACATGAATAGACGGTAATGACATAAGTTGAGTTAATTGGAATGCACAATTAGTACCCCGCTATTTTAATGAAACTTGTCACACACTAAAGTGCTTTGTTTCTGTTTGATTCCCTTTTCAGAGCCACAACCGCGGTTACCGTTGGATAGACAGTTTGCCACCTATTGGTTCCGTGCATGGATTTTGTTCTTTTTTATGTCTGAATTTATTTACAATAAAGTATTATGAAAACGAGGCATGTAACTTTTAATTCTTTCTACCTCCACGAATGGTTAGGCACACATATATGCAAATTTAAATGCTGATCATATGTCCGTATTTTCCTTTTACCTCGTCGACATTTAGTAAGAAATATTGACATCAGGAATACAAATTACCTGAAATGTTTGTAATGCATTTTGAACAAGGGACTATTTTACCACGACAGAAACTGTAGAACCATATTAAAACCTAATGCTGTGACCAATCATTACAATTGACACTCCGGGACGATTCTAAAGAGTGGTCACAGCATAGGGTTTAGTGGAGAAACAATAGTGTATGAATTCCGAACCTCTTTGCGAACAGTCTGATCAACGGGCATCAAAAGTTTTTGATAGATATGCGTCTGTACTTTCTAAA
Organism: Azorinus chamasolen; assembly: GCA_963576725.1. Lineage (NCBI taxonomy): Eukaryota > Metazoa > Mollusca > Bivalvia > Cardiida > Solecurtidae > Azorinus > Azorinus chamasolen. The sequence goes on along the minus strand of OY755242.1, from coordinate 33,791,541 downwards.
ATGGCTACAATATTCCACTTTCCATGAATATTCAATGGGTATGGAAATTGGGAATAAATATATAACGAACAGAGAAGGGTTAATAAAGTATTTACAATGTTTGAACATAAAACAAATGCTCCAGTATTTCAAATGTCTTTATGCGACTTCTCTGACATTTGCAACAGGCTGAATCTAGATGAGACGACATTCAAGCTCGTTGCCACTCTATCATTTGTATCAACATTCGATGAATATTTTTGACAACTGTGGAAGTTCACTTCCCAAATTTTATTGGCTAGCAACACATATGGTGCAAGTCCAGGAGCAGATAACTCCTGCATGAATTGTTAGATACTTAAAATATGTTTTGCATATCTACACCTTAAAGAGAATATGTGTACATAATTGAATATCAATCTAATGAAAACTATAGAAGTAGTTTGTACCTCAAGTTCACAGTACCCCATTACTACAGTAAACCATCACATCTAAGTTCAAGGGCAGCTAACTCCATGTAAGAGGGAGATAGCAAATAAAATTATATTAACATACACATTTTCAACACCAACTGCTCATGTTACAGATGCAAATAACAAATTACTCCAAATTCAAGGGAGTTATTTCTGCAATGGTTGACACTACACACAGGAACAGTGTTTCTTCCACATCTACTTGTAGAAATTCAATAACTTTCAAATTGAATGAGGAGTTTGTGACACAAACTACCAAAAATTCATGCCAAAATTACTCAAAGTTCAAGGGAGATAAATCTTCAGTGCCTATAGGTAATCACATGAAAATTTTGTCTAGCACATCTAGCTTATTTAGTGTACAAGTACAAATTGTAATAACTTTCAAATTGAAGGAGTCGTTTGCGACATCAACTAACAATGTTTCATGCCAAAATGGCAATGCTCAAAACTTAAAGGGGAGATCAAACCCGATATCAAACCCGAGACCCCTTTCCCTGTTGAATATTCATAAAGAAAAAAATGCATATTTATCAGCAGAGCTCGCGCTAGGCTTCGCCATCGGCGCCATTTGCGCAAAATTAGACAATATGGCGACAAAAAAATAAAATTTGCGAAAATGATTGGCGCCAATTTTTTTTCGCCGATTTTCTAGGCATAAAGTGGATAAAATGTTGGGTGTATCTGTTTCTATATGACTGGTAAGAAACAACAACCACCAGTTATTCTGTACAGTGTTTTCCCCAGGCATGCCAGGTCCTTTCCCCTTGTCGTGTGTGATATGCTTTAATTCCCGGAGGCCAATATGCCACCTGCCATAATTTCAAAAGCACTCTTTAATTCCCACTGCGACAGACCTAATAAAAATCTACACTAAACACACTAGCTGCCAAATATTAAAGGGACAACGTGTTACATACATTTGGTGTGTTAACCAATCAGGGAATACACCTTTTGTTGTCCCAGTATGCAATCTCAGTCTGGTTCCGTATTCTGCTACACCAGTATGTGTAATGGAATATGTTTATTCGGGAACCAGTTGTGTCAAAAAAAACACCAACATGGATGCATTGTTTATAAGTTTTAAAGTGGGGAATTTCGATACCATATAATCACCTTATGACACATGTATTACTTAAATCAGGGGACTGGCATTTAAAGATAAGTGACAATGAGATTAAAGAGCGACAAACAAGGCAATTAGCTGGACATCCCTTGTGATTATAATGTGTTAATTGGACCAGATCGGTCTTTTTCATCCAAGGTAAGAAACTGCTCCTCCTAGACTGTGTTTGTTTCTCAGTTTGATAATTGGATAATGAATGATTCCATGGTTTGACAATTGTCCTGTAATGATTATGTCACTTGTGTTTTTACATAAACTTATATCGATCTCTGATAAAAATAAATGCAAATCAAGCAAATTTATCAATTTTCTCTTCACAAGTTTAATATTGTATTGCTACATTATAAGTACACGTATTTAAACATATTTGGGATGATGATTTGGGTTGTAAATTTGGATAAAAATTTAGTTTAACATTTTTTATTAGCTGATTTTTTTTTCTCTTCTCTTCTTTCGTTAGTCAACAGTGTCAAACAAGTGTTCTTCATTAAAAAAAAAAGATAAAATATTTATTTGAAGTAGCACTTTTAGTAATAGAGTATTAAAAATAGGTTTTGGCTCCAATGTCTCAAATTTGGATCCAATGTCTCAAATTTGGCTCCAGTTTTTTTCAAATGGCGAAAGTAATGGCGACAACTAATTTATGCCTAGAGCCAGCCCTGATCAGCTGAATTTTTATTACGGCATAATGTACACAGGACTGTATTAGAATTGGCAGAAACTGTAGAGAGTCTGATCTATGATACTTATTTAAGCACACAGAGCGGACCCTGATCAGACGGCTCCTATATGAGCAGGCTGAGCTGTGACTGCTGTGTTTACAAAGGCATGTAAAAGTGTTTATATGAAGAAAACTGTTAGAAGATGTTATGGGCATTGTTTTCTGTCTAAGATATCAGTGCCACAAAAGATAGTACCAAGAAAGCTTGAGGTGTACAACAGTTGGAACAAAGACATGTAAAAGCGTTTATAAAATTTCATAAAATTGTTAGAAAATGTTAGAGCATTGTTTCCTTTCTAAAATATAAGTGCCACAAAAATTATTACCAGGAAAGCTTAAGATACACAATAGTATGAACTACTGTTCAAACTTCAGTGAAACGTGGGCGAATTCAACTACAGTGTATCATTCTTATATCAACAATGAGAACAGTATACATGTATATTAATTCTTTGAATATTGAATGTTCAAAGAGAAAATGTCCCCATTGTTTGGCAATATGGCCCATTGGTTATGAAAGAGTATATCAGCTCTAGAGGATTTTGAATGACAAATAGTGAAGACTAATCAGAGGGCTCCTCAAGAAGTCTTTACACTATTTGCAAATGCCAATAAACCTGTTTCACTTATTCAAAGGATTAAATATATATACTCGTATATATTAGGAAAGAACAGGTCAATGTTAGCATAATGTCTATAATATGACAAATAGTGAAGACTAATCAGAGGGCTCCTCAAGAAGTCTTTACACTATTTGCAAATGCTAATACACTTGTTTCACTTATTAAAAGGGTTAAAGATATATACTAGTAGGAAAGAACAGGTCAATGTTAGCCTAATGTCTATAATATGCAATTATTAGCTAATATGCAGTAAAACCTCTTTGAAATGACAGCTTGAAAGAAATACCATAGACTCCCGATACAGCATTTCATTTCTCTTGTTCTGCATTGAGTAGCTACCTATTTTAGCTTCTGCTTGATGAATATCTACATGCGATATTGTCCAATATATATGGCGTGTCAGGCGTTGCAATATTCAATAAAACGTATACATGTTGTAGAAATGCGTATTTTGTTCCATACAAAATATTTTATTCTAAAATGTTATATTATATTTTATATATTTGTTCTATAAAATGTAGTTTTATTCTAACATTTTATATATGTATTGTATAGTCTATATATGTATTGTATGTTTTATATTTTTGTTGTATAAACTATATTTTTATTGTATAATTCATATATATATTGTATTTTTATTAAACAACAAATATACGTATAAAATATACAATACACATATAAAATTATAGAATGACAATATATTTTATACAACAAATATATAACACATGTAATACATATAATATATATATGTACATACAAAGTACATGAGCACTTGGCCTAGGTTTGCACTCAAAATCGTGACCAATGACCGAACTTCCTTAATCCCCGGCGTCCGTCGAATAAAAAAATCACAGAACATTTAACATTTTATGAAATTCAGAATGCCCAGGCGTACTAAAAATCAGCGAATTGAAGCGTTCATGCTACGTCTGGAGTCAGCGTTGCTGCTGTTTCTAGACAGAAGAATTATCACAGAAATACGTTCCATAATCCGCTGAGTCGTTATGATAACACGGGTCATGTCAAAAATCGTCCGCGATCTGGCAGGCCAAAATCAACGAGGTCAAGACCAGACCATTACATGATTAACACATCGACGTCAACGTGTTAAGACAGAAAAAAGCACAGTCATTGAGTACGGTATATGTCCTCAGGAAACTACGGTCAAGTCTCGATCCGATAAGACCTTACGTTGGGCAGATAGTAAACATACGATATCGCCATCTGCATCTTCTGTGGGGACGGCGTCATCTCCATTAGACGCTCAGAGAGTTGTTTACAGATGAGAACAGGTTCAGAGTGAATTTTGCAGATGGTGGTGCGAGTTTTCAGAAGAACAAGTGACTACAGTAAAAACTCGGTACTACATTTTAGTAATGAAGAAATTATGTCTTTGTAGGCAGGGTATTGCCTAATGCGGAGTGAAAGTCATGCTGAAAACTCCTAGAGGAACTTTCTGCATAACTTTCACCCTGCATTAAGCAGCCATCTGTATCAAAGAGCAATAATGGTACGTCTTTGAGTGTTCGTAGTATCAAGATGATTAGGAACGAATGGATAGTGCTAACACTGGTTAGAGCAAGAGAGTCCATGAAACATCATGTTTGATGGTATAATGCGATAGTCGATGTAAAGACATTCAACAGGCAGTGTAAACTACTCGTATCTACAGCATGTAGTAATGGAATGTTTCAGTTGCTGAAGCGGGGCAATTCTAATGAGACGCTGCCAGAGTATTCGCAATGCTAGGCATATTTAGGAACGACAGTAGAACCTGTCCTAAACGACCATAAACATTAGGTCTAATTAAGGGCGTGTAAGGCAGGTGATCGCTTAATGCAAGTCAAACGTAATGCAGAAAGCTCCTATAGGAGCTTTCTGCATTATTTTGCCTGCATTAAGCGACCACCTGCTTTTAAGATTCCTGTACTCAATCAATATAAGGTCGCTTAAGAGTTTAGAAAGGATTTACTATATAGGGAAAATGTTTCTTTATTTCTCGGACTAACTGCAATTCTAATAAGTAGCAGCAGGATAGGGGTTTGCTGAGAAATAAGAGATTTTGATAATTCCGTACTCATCTTATATACTGCCCTTGGCTAGTGGCTATGGGCTAGTGGTTGACATCAGTAAGGGGATGTCTGGTATTATCCACACACTATGGAGCAAATGCTCTATTTATCACAATGGTTTCAGAAAGAGACTTTTACAGAGGCGTCAATATGAGGGAATGGGTTAACTCGAGCAATTTGGCGTCTCACCAAATAAAATCAACTTGATACTAGGACATTATTTAATTTGCGAGCCCTATCAGAGTAGGAAATAGTGTACACGCTGACCAAACGGTTCCTTGATGAGCAGAGTGATATGGGTCTGTACTATTCGCCCACTTTTGTCTGTCAGAATCAAATAAAAATATTAAAAAAAAGTTTGTCTACAAAAACTGACATCAGCTCCAATTTCCAAAGTACATTTTTTGTCTTTCATAAATACAACTATCGTGTCACGCAGCTTGGATGTCCTAGGGACGTGAGTGACTCGTTGTCTCATCTGGATGCAAACAATTTGCAAATAAATCTCAAATCGGACCATAGTGTTGACAGAGTGAACTCTTGCGATCTATATCGGTGAAAATGTGACAATCTTCTACAAAGAGTTCGGCGTGTTATCAGTATTAAACTTGTTTGAGACTCCAATTGTGCATTTGAAAAGATATACAGTAACACCTCCCCTATCCGGACGTTTAGTAATTGATTTGAAGACTTTTTCATCTTTAATACTGAAGTCTGCTTGATACAGTCGAAACTTACCCAGAAAGCCCCCAGTGAAACTTTCCGTGTGACCTCTACTCTGCATTAAGAATATTCAATACAGAAACGTTTATTTGAACATGTCTTGTCATAGTCTAAGATAAACAGTAATATTTGTCGCGTTCGAAAGTGCATAGCCTCAAGTTTTAAAGAAGTGTCTACAAACCGATAATAATACATAACTGGTTTTTTAGATTTGCGATATTTTACTGTAGAAGAAATACATACTTTTAGAATTTATACAAACGACAAACTGTATATGTATATGTACCTACAGATAATAAATACTCCATCTATCTCACAAGGGTCTGATAAATCTACCTAAACGGCTGTCCACAGGAAGTATTCAAGGGGGGGGGGTATTTAAAGCATGCGGTAGCTTAATACGGAACCATCTGTCTTTGAAAACTATGTTTTATTTAAAATGTTTTATTCAAATATTAACTACATGTACTTTAAAACGCTATAGTAATTGCAAATACAGGTATCATTCTATTCAGCTCCCAGCTGCCAGAACTGCCAACTCCGAGTTTCGGGTTCTGACAAACGGCAACAAACTTTCTGTTTGGTTCAATATAATGTATCCTTTTTTTAGAAACAGAAGTTTATCTAGAAGTGGAGATAACATTATCAATAAACATTTTCTCGCCAGATGGGATATGGTCAGCTCTTGCTGTTCTCACTTATGTTCTGAATTACGACCCTGGAGAAAATCATACATTATCTCAAACGACCCCTAATGGTAAATTTTAATAGCCTGTACAAACAGTTCCGATCCAAACTCGACGTTATGCAGCTTGGTGTCTCTCGATCCTATTTCACCTATAATTTCTTAACTGTTTCAAAGCTGAATGTTCAGAGTGGAACAGCCAATCAGTGTTTAACTATAGAGTCCACTCAGCATGTAAGGCATAAATTTGCTAGAGGATTTTGAATGATAAACGGTGATCAGAAGGCTACTCTAGAGCCCCTCCCCCTGATCTGGGTCTACACTGTTTGCAAATGACGGTACTTGCATGTCCCAAGTTGGAAGGGTTCACTATATCACTTAATACCTTCTATTTCTGGTTCTGAAAATATATGAGTTCCTCAAAGCTTATCAAAAGGTAAACCAGATTATAACCATGATATTTTTCGAAATAAAGCGCAATATTTATAACCTTTTTGTATGAGGAGGCATCGAAATCATTTCACCTTACTCAATGGGTTGGTTTCATGTGCTTTATGTAGCATATGTGATTAACAGAAATCAACTTCCTGTAACCATTCATCATGAATTGTTTGCGCTACGTTGAATTCCAGTGCCGTAAAACAAAATTGACTCGCTAACTCTAAAATTAAGTCATACGATGAAGCTACAAAGTTTCGATAGATGGGATAGTTCGCGATATAGTCAGCTCTTGCTGTTCTCGCTTATGTTCTGACTTCCGACCCTGGAGAAAATCATACCATTATCTCTGAACAAACGACCCCTAAAATACTATAAATAACGGACCCTTTCAGCCATCGATCACAATCCAGCTAGAGCCGTGTCGCCTTGCTCAACTCCCGAACAACTAAAATGTCATCCTTAGCCAGTATCGTCTTTGCTGTTGTGTGCATTGGATGTGGTACGTACATACTTTTTACTTTGCTGTTGTATACACTGACTGTGGTACGTACAGACTGTTTACTTTGATGTTATGTACATTGGCTATGGTACGTACCAACTGTTTACTTTGCTGTTGTGTACACTGAATGTGGTACGTACATACTGTTTACTTTTATGTTATGTACATTGGCTATGGTACGTACAGACTGTTTACTTTGCTGTTGTGTACACTGACTGTGGTACGTACAAACTGTTTACTTTGCTCTTATGTACATTGGCTATGGTACATACAGACTGTTTACTTTGCTGTTATGTTCATTGGCTATGGTACGTACAGACTGTTTACTTTGCTGTTGGTATTCATCAAACTATTAACTATGTCTTGATGTTGCCTCGAACGATTGCCTACACAAACTAATCTAGCTGAAGTATCACATGTGTCATTAAACAGTCTAGATCCTCAGCAACTACTGAAATGAAAGCAACTGAGTCCAAGACTGGCCACTGTTTTGTTTCATATTTTCTAAACTAGTGTCACTTTGTGCAATTCATGTCTTCGATTTGTCTTTAGAAATACTGTAAGGGTGTCAACCAGCTTGGATCTTGATGAGACACCGAATTTCTCAATGGTTCGTCTTAATCGAAATTGTTTGCTTGCATAGGCTATAACAAATGCTTATTTAACGTCCTATGAGTTTCTTTTGCTAATTAGGACATCCTTACTGCCAGCCATGGTGATTTGTATACGTTCCTAGAACTTGTAAATAGATAATAATTTAATAATGATGTAAAAGACAAGCATGCGTCGATGGTTTCAGCGAGGAGCATACACTGTGTATATTTGAATTCTGATCAGAACTATTCTGCCAGTAGAACTTAGTCTTTCTGTTTACAAACTGAAGTGAAACATTATTTCCATTTACAATTTTCTTTGGAAAAATCCCTAGATATTCACCATAGGCTTGACCTGTTTTGATTTTGGGATAGTCCATTTGATAGTTCAGCGTCGTAAGGGTTAACGGAGGTTTGACGGTTTACTGTTCAGTCGAGTATACATGATTTCGATATCTAACTTGACAGAGTAACATGTGAACAATCAGGCGGGGTCTATTAAATCTGCCAGAGCTCTTTGTAAATGCATGAAGAAACGTTTTATCATAGCTAGTCGTCTTGGGATTATCATCACAGTTAGTTGTATAACCCAATCAAACTGTTCATCAAATAATGCGCTCACAAGCATGTTAAAGTAGTTCACAAAATTAAAAAGTCAGCATAACTTACTAGTTTTACAAGATGCATTCATCCACGTTGAAAAACATCGTCATTCGGTTCACAAGGAAATACACTCACAAGCATGATAAAGTAGTTATCAAAATTGAAAAGTCAGCATAATTTACTAGTTTTACAAGATGCACTCATCCACGTTAAAAAGCATCGTCATCCAGTTCAAAAGGAAATACAATCTTATGTGTACATATCTAACATACTAAACGCCTCTCAACGGACACGAAGTGTTTCTAAAAGTGTTTCATCTAGGTTACAAGCACGTACATGTTCAATTCTTATCAAAAGGTCGCGTTTTTTAACAAACTATATTTCGCTATGAGAGAAATATCATCAGTTTGTGCTGTTTGCTTCAACAAATTTTAAAAAATATGAACATTTCGAGAAAAGCTTTTCAAATGCAGAATGTACTGAGTCTTAAAGGTGTAGATACAGATGGGTTCATGGATATACAACAGGTAAAGGGTTTACCATAGACGGTAGTGAACCTAGTGACGTTTAACTAAATTGTATTTTAAGTCGAGTGTGGTTATTTTAACATAATGCAGACTGGCTCTTGACCTATAACGGTTGACAGTGGGCTCTGATCATTAATGTTCCCAGGACTTGCTTGTTTTCACAGCATTCGGATCTTGTCCAGGCGGATGGGAAGAGTTCAGTGGTAGTTGCTACAAGTTCCAAGTAGACCAACAGGATTGGGTTGGAGCACGGGTAAGTAACATACATAATATGTAGAGAGGAATCTGTATACAACAACTACACAAAGATGTCTGATTCTGGAGTTACAGACAGTTTATATATTAAGACTATACGGAGCGTCATTCTATCATAAGCCCGTGTTCATTAAATGGTTGCTATATAGAGAGGTGTTACGGTATATATGAATTTAAAGACATCTCATATTTTTATTATCAATTCAGGATAAACATCATATCGTAATAGGAGCATTTGTTTAGGTAAAACATGTAATTGCATTCCTCCTTTGGCCATGATTTCGTCTGAAACTGCTTTATTATTTATGATGCTTGAAATGACTTAAACCAATATCCGTGTGTTTAGAATTATTCACATATACATATGTAGATCAGGAGATGCTCTGGCATCTGATGAGGATCTATAACGTTTTCCACTTATCATGCAGCAAACTGCCGGGGCAAACAAAATGGACATTGATCAAAAGTAGCGCTTTAACATAGCTTGCACATATCCTAGTAACCTTAGTCCCATAAAACGCATGTCATACAATAATAACGGGTGTCATATCGTATTTGATGCAGGCACCTATAGTCCCATATAATACATGTCATACCGGATTATATGCAGACTAGTCCCATGTAACGCATGTCGTATCGTATTTGATGCAGATACATAGTCCCATGTAACGCATGTCTTACCGTATTTGATACAGCAAATGTGCAAGTGGCACAACAGTGATCTGATGGCCATTGAGACAAAGGCAGAACAAGATTGGTTCAGAACTAAAGCAAGAACGTTCAACCGTAAGTACTCGAATATGAAAGCACTAGTTGGATATATGTTTTCCAACCAATTAATTCCTGCAAATATTCAACCATAAGTAGTCAATATTATGCTCTAGTTCAATCAGCGGTTGACTACCTCTAAATTCGCAACCATTTCAATGCTGAATGTTCAGATTGGAATAGCTAATCAGTGATTAACTATAGAGTCCACTCAGTATGAACTTGCTAGAGGATTTTGAATGACAAACAATGCAGACGGTGATCTGAAGGCTACTGTAGAGCCCCGACTCGGAGGGGTTAAAATACGACTAATCCAACGACTTTAAACGAGCTCGCTGTATATTATTGTACATATTTGAGGTTCTGAAAATCTATTCTTCAAATTATTTTACCATAAGGTAAAGCAAACATATAACCACGATCGCTTCCCCTACTTATAGCACCATATAACCATTTTGTATAGCGAGGCAGCGAAACCTTTTTCACCATATTCAATATACACATGAGTCCATGATAAAGCCATTCGTGGTTGTCGAACTGGGGAATTTAAACGTACATTTTGTAAATTATTCCCACTATATATCTAAACGGAAGGACGTGATGATGGTTTAGACTCATGTGCTGTCTTTAGCAATATGATTAGCTATTTAAAAACAACTTCTTGTAATCATTCGTCATAATTAATTTCTGTATTTCAGTGTGGTAAAACAAAATTCACTCGCTAAGCCTAACATTAGGTCATAAGAGAATGATGCAAAAACTATGTTTATACTAATGAAATAGTCAACAATACAATTCAGATATGACGACTGAGCTAAATATTTATCTGCTTTGTGAATCATAACCTTATAACCATTAAAGAGAATAAAGAAACGGTCATGCAACTATGAACCTAATTGTATAGACCCATTCCTCAATATATGCTATACGAGTGCCAAAAAGATATACTCTTTAGGAAAGACGGGTTACAAACACAACAGGTCTGCAAGGCAATCATGCATTCTAGAAGGAGCACAATACTGCATATTGTATCTTATCACATACTCACTTGCTTTGAATACTTCAAATGTGTCCCATGTCAAACAGTTCCTTGATCTCATCTAAACTGGTTCTATTTTATTTTAATCACTTTGCGCCTATAGACACTGGTGATGACGAGGGATTCTGGTTGGGCGCTACAGACTGGACCACGAAGGGCACATGGGTCTGGGAGTCAAGTCAGAATGCGCCCTTAACTACTTACAGTGTATGGGGTCAGGCCCAGCCCAACAATCGTGAAAACAGAGAGGACTGCTTGGCGGCCGTTCACTACTTCGACTACATTTGGAGTGATGAGTACTGCACAGGTCTTGTAATGCAGTATGTCTGTGAGCAAAAGTGAGCAATTCTCACGGCATTTCTGCCAAATTATGAGTCACATCTCAATGTTACATTTGGCACAAAATGTTCATCAGTCATAACCTTGATTAACGTTTTAAATGTTTTACATGATATGTAGTATATGTACGTTATCTACGCGTTAGCAAACAGAGTGGCATCTGATTAATCGTCTTGTCAGAGACACAGCGAGTCGTCTGTTTGCACACTATTTCGAATTTTCCGTGCACACAGTTCTCTCTTGGGAGTATTTTCTCACCGAATATTCAGTAAGTTTGCCAAATAAAGTAACTCATTGTCAGTTTTTCATAAATGGGAATACGTAAACAATGTTGACCCTGTTCAACCGGCAAATATTGACATATTCTTGATATATTCTTAAGATTCTAAACACGGAAAATTCCTCAAACATAACCGAAAACCATGCACACACGCCGAGGATGACCGCGATTATCAACTGTGTGAACACGATGCTCGAAAAAGAGAGGTTGTTCAGGTTGTTGACTGACACTTAAAAGCGTCGACTCCCTCATTTACTCTTTACTCATTTACCAGTTTGCTCATTAATTATGCGCGTTTTCTTATTTGTTTATAATTTTGTTGTAAACGTAGCAGTAATTGAATTTAGAGGCAGAAAATGTTTTACTTTTTGTGTCCAATGTAAGCAACTAATAAAATATGACACTGATCTACACATACTCATTTAATGGTTGGGTGAAACATTAGACCGTATGTATACTAACACGATAAAGAAACTGTACATTTGGTTTGAGAGACTTTTGCTATATACGTATAAGTACAAACTATAGACAAAGTTGGTAGCGAAATGCGCAAAAATGTACCTTTTTATATTTTGAATAACTGTTTTGTGAGAAATGTTAGAATTACGAATTTATCAATATTGATGAAGAAATTCGATGGCAACACGATAATTACAAATATTACAAGTTTGCAACATTTACTTTTCACACCATCCTAATTCACACACACAATTATTATTTGCAAATTATTAAATCACAATTAAAAATACATCATCGTGTAGCCAACTGTACATCGGCTGGTCGATGTTGATGGGTACACGAGAAAGTATTATTTACCAATATCAGTACAACACTATTATGTATTACCAACTGTACAAGCCAATATTAGCATATGACCAGTATGTATTACCAATATAAATATAGTCCTTAATGAAACATGAATAGACGGTAATGACATAAGTTGAGTTAATTGGAATGCACAACTAGTACCCTGCTATTTTAATGAAACTTGTCACACACTATAGTGCTTTAGTTCTGTTTGATTCCCTTTTCAGAGCCACAGGCGCGGTTACTGTTGGATAGACAGTTTGCCACATATTGGTTCCGTGCATGGATTTTGTTGTTTTTATGTCTGAATTTATTTACAATAAAGTATTATGAAAACAAGGCATGTAACTTTTAATTCTTTCTACCTCCACGAAATGTTAGGCACACATATATGCAAATTTAAATGCTGATCATCTGTCCGTATTTTCCTTTTAACTCGTCGACATTTAGTAAGAAATATTGACATCAGGAATACAAATTACCTGAAATGTTTATAATGCATTTTGAAGAAGGGACTATTTTACCACGACAGAAACTGTAGAACCATATTAAAACCTAATGCTGTGACCAATCATTAGAATTGACACTCCGGGACGATTCTAAAGAGTGATCACAGCATAGGGTTTAGTGGAGAAACAAAGGTGTACGAAGTCCGAACCTCTTTGCGAACAGTCTGATCAACGGGCATCAAAAGATTTTGATAGATATGCGTCTGTACTTTCTAAAATGGCTACAATATTCCACTTTCCATGAATATTCAGTGGGTATGGAAATTTGGAATAAATATAGAACGAATAGGGAAGGGTTAATAAAGTATTTACAATGTTTGAACATAAAACAAATGCTCCGGTATTTCAAATGATTTTATGTCTTTATGCGACTTATCTGACATTTGCAACAGGCTGAATCTAGATGAGACGACATTCAAGCTCGTTGCCACTCTATCATTTGTATCAACATTCGATGAATTTTTTTGAAAACTGTGGAAGTTCACTCAACAAATTTTATTGGCTAGCAACACATATGGTGCAAGTCCAGGAGCAGATAACTCCTGCATGAATTGTTAGATACTTAAAAGATATGTTTTGCATATCTACACCTTAAAGAGAATATGTGTACACAATTGAATATCAATCTAATGAAAACTATAGAAGTAGTTTGTACCTCAAGTTCACAGTACCCCCATTACTACAGTAAACCATCACATCTAAGTTCAAGGGCAGCTAACTCCATGTAAGAGGGAGATAGCAAATAAAATTAAATTAACATACACATTTTCAACACCAACTGCCCATGTTACAGATGCAAATAACAAATTACTCCAAATTCAAGGGAGTTATTTCTGCAATGGTTCACACTACACACAGGAACAGTGTTTCTTCCACATCTACTAGTAGAAATTCAATAACTTTCAATTTGAATGAGGAGTTTGTGACACAAACTACCAACGATTCATGCCAAAATTACTCAAAGTTCAAGGGAGATAATTCTTCAGTGCCTAAAGTTAATCACATGAAAATTTTGTCTAGCACCTCTAGCTTATTTAGTATACAAGTACAAATTGTAATGACTTTCAAATTGAAGGAGTCGTTTGCGACATCAACTAACAATGTTTCATGCCAAAATGACAATGCTCAAAACTTAAAGGGGAGATCAAACCCGATATCAAACCGAGACCCCTTTCCCTGTTGAATATTCATAAAGAAAAAATGCATATTTATCAGCTGAATTTTTATTACGGCATAATGTACACAGGACTGTATTGGAATTGGCAGAAACTGTAGAGAGTCTGATCTATGATACTTATTTAAGCACACAGAGCGGACCCTGATCAGACGGCTCCTATATGAGCAGGCTGAGCTGTCTCTGCTGTGTTTACAAAGGCATGTAAACGTGTTTATATGAAGAAAATTGTTAGAAGATGTTATGGGCATTGTTTTCTGTCTAAGATATCAGTGCCACAAAAGATATTACCAGGAAAGCTTGAGGTGTACAACAGTTGGAACAAAGACATGTAAAAGCGTTTATAAAATTTCATAAAATTGTTAGAAAATGTTAGAGCATTGTTTCCTTTCTAAAACATAAGTGCCACAAAACTTATTACCAGGAAAGCTTAAGATACACAATAGTAGGAACTACTGTTCAAACTTCAGTGAAACGTGGGCGAATTCAACTACAGTGTACCATTCTTATATCAACAATGAGAACAGTATATATTAATTCTTTGAATATTGAATGTTCAAAGAGGAAATGTCCCCATTGTTTGGCAATAGGGCCCATTGGTTATGAAAGAGTATATCAGCTCTAGAGGATTTTGAATGACAAATAGTGAAGACTAATCAGAGGGCTCCTCAAGAAGTCTTTACACTATTTGCAAATGCCAATAAACCTGTTTCACTTATTCAAAGGATTAAATATATATACTCGTATATATTAGGAAAGAACAGGTCAATGTTAGCATAATGTCTATAATATGACAAATAGTGAAGACTAATCAGAGGGCTCCTCAAGAAGTCTTTACACTATTTGCAAATGCTAATACACTTGTTTCACTTATTAAAAGGGTTAAAGATATATACTATTAGGAAAGAACAGGTCAATGTTAGCCTAATGTCTATAATATGCAATTATTAGCTAATATGCAGTAAAACCTCTTTGAAATGACAGCTTGAAAGAAATACCATAGACTCCCGTTACAGCATTTCATTTCTCTTGTTCTGCATTAAGTAGCTACCTATTATAGCTTCTGCTTGATGAATATCTACATGCGATATTGTCCAATATATATGGCGTGTCAGGCGTTGCAATATTCAATAAAACGTATACATGTTGTAGAAATGCGTATTTTGTTCCATACAAAATATTTTATTCTAAAACGTTATATGTATATTTTATACATTTGTTCTATAAAATGTAGTTTTATTCTAACATTTTATATATGTATTGTATAGTTTATATATGTATTGTATGTTTTATATATTTGTTGTAAAAACTATATTTTTATTGTATAATTCATGTATATATATTGTATTTTTATTAAACAACAAATATACGTATAAAATATACAATACACATATAAAATTATAGAATGAAAATATATTTTATACAACAAATATATAACACATGTAATACATATAATATATATATGTACATACAAAGTACATGAGCACTTGGCCTAAGTTTGCACTCAAAATCGTGACCAATGACCGAACTTGTGTTCCGAATTTTAGCCAAGTGCTATTATGCACTTTTTTGCACAGGGAATTCGTGAAATCTTCCTTAATCCCCGGCGTCCGTCGAATTAAAAAATCACAGAACATTTAACTTTTTATGAAATTCAGAATGCCCAGGCGTACTACAAATCAGCGAATTGAAGCGTTCATGCTACGTCTGGAGTCAGCGTTGCTGCTGTTTCTAGACAGAAGAATTATCACAGAAATACGCTCCATAATCTGCTGAGTCGTTATGATAACACGGGTCATATCAAAAATCGTCCGCGATCTGGAAGGACAAAATCAACGAGGTCAAGACCAGACCATTACATGATTAACACATCGACGTCAACGTGTTAAGACAGCAAAAAGCACAGTCATTGAGTACGGTATATGTCCTCAGGAAACTACGGTAAAGTCTCGATCCGATAAGACCTTACGTTGGTCAGATAGTAAAAATACGATATCGCCATCTGCATCTTCTGTGGGGACGGCGTCATCTCCATTAGACGCTCAGAGTGTTGTTTACAGATGAGAACAGGTTCAGAGTGAGTTTTGCAGATGGTGGTGCGAGTTTTCAGAAGAACAAGTGACTACAGTAAAAACTCGATACTACGACATTTTAGTAATGAAGAAATTATGTCTTTGTAGGCAGGGTGTTGCCTAATGCGGAGTGAAAGTCATGCTGAAAACTCCTAGAGGAACTTTCTGCATAACTTTCACCCTGCATTAAGCAGCCATCTGTATCAAAGATCAATAATGGTACGTCTTTGAGTGTTCGTAGTATCAAGATGATTAGGAACGAATGGATAGTGCTAACACTGGTTAGAGCAAGAGAGTCCATGAAACATCATTTTTGATGGTATAATGCGATAGTCGATGTAAAGACATTCAACAGGCAGTGTAAACTACTCGTATATACAGCATGTAGTAATGGAATGTTTCAGTTGCTGAAGCGGGGCAATTCTAATGAGACGCTGCCAGAGTATTCGCAATGCTAGGCATATTTAGGAACGACAGTAGAACCTGTCCTAAACGACCATAAACATGAGGTCTAATTAAGGGCGTGTAAGGCAGGTGGTCGCTTAATGCAAGTCAAACGTAATGCAGGAGCTTTCTGTATTATTTTGCCTGCATTAAGCGACCACCTGCTTTTAAGATTCCTGTACTCAATCAATATAAGGTCGCTTAAGAGTTTAGAAAGGATTTACTATATAGGGAAAATGTTTCTTTATTTCTCGGACTAACTGCAATTCTAATAAGTAGCAACAGGATAGGGGTTTGCTGAGAAATAAGAGATTTTGATAATTCCGTACTCATCTTATATACTGCCCTTGGCTAGTGGCTATGGGCTAGTGGTTGACATCAGTAAGGGGATGTCTGGTATTATCCACAAACTATGGAGCAAATGCTCTATTTATCACAATGGTTTCAGAAAGAGACTTTTACAGAGGCGTCAATATGAGGGAATGGGTTAACTTGAGCAATTTGGCGTCTCACCAAATAAAATCAACTTGATACTAGGACATTATTTAATTTGCGAGCCCTATCTGAGTAGGAAATAGTGTACACGCTGACCAAACGGTTCCTTGATGAGCAGAGTGATCTGGGTCTGTACTATTCGCCCACTTTTGTCTGTTAGAATCAAATAAAAATATTTAAAAAAGTTTGTCTACAAAAACTGACACCAGCTCCAATTTCCAAAGTACATTTTTTGTCTTTCATAAATACAACTATCGTGTCACGCAGCTTGGATGTCCTAGGGACGTGAGTGACTCGGTGTCTCATCTGGGTGCAAACAATTTGCAAATAAATCTCAAATCGGACCATAGTGTTGACAGAGTGAACTCTTGTGATCTATATCGGTGAAAATGTGGCAATCGTCTACAAAGAGTTCGGCGTGTTATCAGTATTAAACTTGTTTGAGACTCCAATTGTGCATTTGAAAAGATATACAGTAACACCTCCCCTATCCGGACTTTTAGTAATTGATTTGAAGACGTTTTTCATCTTTAATACTGAAGTCTGCTTGATACAGTCGAAACTTACCCAGAAAGCCCCTAGTGAAACTTTCCGTGTGACCTCTGCTTAAGAATATTCAATACAGAAACGTTTATTTGAACATGTCTTGTCATAGTCTAAGATAAACAGTAATATTTGTCGCGTTCGAAAGTGCATAGCCTCAAGTTTTAAAGAAGTGTCTACAAACCGATAATAATACATAACTGGTTTTTCAGATTTGCGATATTTTACTGTAGAAGAAATACATACTTTTAGAATTTATACAAACGACAAACTGTATATGTATATGTACCTACAGATAATAAATATTCCATCTATCTCACAAGGGTCTGATAAATCTACCTAAACGGCTGTCCACAGGAAGTATTCAAGGGGGTGGATATTTAAAGCATGCGGTAGCTTAAAACTATGTTTTATTTAAAATGTTTTATTCAAATATTAACTACATGTACTTTAAAACGCTATAGTAATTGCAAATACAGGTGTCATTCTATTCAGCTCCCAGCTGTCAGAACTGCCAAATCCGAGTTTCGGGTTCTGACAAACGGCGACAAACTTTCTGTTTGGTTCAATATAATGTATCCTTTTTTTAGAAACAGAAGTTTATCTAGAAGTGGAGATAACATTATCAATAAACATTTTCTCGCCAGATGGGATTTGGTCAGCTCTTGCTGTTCTCACTTATGTTCTGAATTACGACCCTGGAGAAAATCATACATTATCTCAAACGACCCCTAATGGTAAATTTTAATAGCCTGTACAAACAGTTCCGATCCAAACTCGACGTTATGCAGCTTGGTGTCTCTCGATCCTATTTCACCTATAATTTCTTAACTGTTTCAAAGCTGAATGTTCAGAGTGGAACAGCCAATCAGTGTTTAACTCTAGAGTCCACTCAGTATGTAATGGCATAAATTTGCTAGAGGATTTTGAATGATAAACGGTGATCAGAGGGCTACTCTAGAGCCCCTCCCCCTGATCTGGGTCTACACTGTTTGCAAATGACGGTACTTGCATGTCCCAAGTTGGAAGGGTTCACTATATCACTTAATACCTTCTATTTGTGGCTCTGAAAATATATGAGTTCCTCAAAGCTTATCAAAAGGTAAACCTGATTATAACCATGATATTTTTCGAAATAAAGCGCAATATTTATAACCTTTTTGTATGAGGAGGCATCAAAATCATTTCACCTTACTCAATGGGTTGGTTTCATGTGCTTTATGTAGCATATGTGATTAACATAAATCAACTTCCTGTAACCATTCATCATGAATTGTTTGCGCTACGTTGAATTCCAATGCCGTAAAACAAAATTGACTCGCTAACTCTAAAATTAAGTCATAAGATGAAGCTACAAAGTTTCGATAGATGGGATAGTTCGCGATATAGTCAGCTCTTGCTGTTCTCGCTTATGTTCTGACTTCCGACCCTGGAGAAAATCATACCATTATCTCTGAACAAACGACCCCTAAAATACTATAAATAACGGACCCTTTCAGCCATCGATCACAATCCAGCTAGAGCCGTGTCGCCTTGCTCAACTCCCGAACAACTGAAATGTCATCCTTAGCCAGTATCGTCTTTGCTGTTGTGTGCATTGGATGTGGTACGTACATACTTTTTACTTTGCTGTTGTATACACTGACTGTGGTACGTACAGACTGTTTACTTTGATGTTATGTACATTGGCTATGGTACGTACAGACTGTTTACTTTGCTGCTGTGTACACTGACTGTGGTACGTACAGACTGTTTACTTTGATGTTATGTACATTGGCTATGGTATGTACATACTGTTTACTTTGCTGTTGTGTACACTGACTGTGGTACGTACAGACTGTTTACTTTGCTCTTATTTACATTGGCTATGGTACATACAGACTGTTTATTTGCTGTTGTGTTCATTGGCTATGGTACGTACAGACTGTTTACTTTGCTGTTGGTATTCATCAAACTATTAACTATGTATTGATGTTGCCTCGAACGATTGCCTACACAAACTAATCTAGCTGAAGTATCACATGTGTCATTAAACAGTCTAGATCCTCAGCAACTACTGAAATGAAAGCAACTGAGTCCAAGACTGGCCACTGTTGTGTTTCATATTTTCTAAACTAGTGTCCCTTTGTGCAATTCATGTCTTCGATTTGTCTTTAGAAATACTGTAAGGGTGTCAACCAGCTTGGATCCTGATGAGACACCGTATTTCTCAATGGTTCGTCTTAATCGAAATTGTTTGCTTGCATAGGCTATAACAAATGCTTATTTAACGTCCTATGAGTTTCTTTTGCTAATTAGGACATCCTTACTGCCAGCCATGGTGATTTGTATACGTTCCTAGAACTTGTAAATAGATAATAATTCAATAATGATGTAAAAGACAAGCATGCGTCGATGGTTTCAGCGAGGAGCATACACTGTGTATATTTGAATTCTGATCAGAACTATTCTGCCAGTAGAACTTAGTCTTTCTGTTTACAAACTGAAGTGAAACATTATTTCCATTTACAATTTTCTTTGGAAAAATCCCTAGATATTCACCATAAGCTTGACCTGTTTTGATTTTGGGATAGTCCATTTGATAGTTCAGCGTCGTAAGGGTTAACGGAGGTTTGACGGTTTACTGTTCAGTCGCGTATACATGATTTCGATATCTAACTTGACAGAGTAACATGTGAACAATCAGGCGGGGTCTATTAAGTCTGCCAGAGCTCTTTGTAAATGCATGAAGAAACGTTTTATCATAGCTAGTCGTCTTGGGATTATCATCACAGTTAGTTGTATAACCCAATCAAACTGTTCATCAAATAATGCGCTCACAAGCATGTTAAAGTAGTTCACAAAATTAAAAAGTCAGCATAACTTACTAGTTTTACAAGATGCATTCATCCACGTTGAAAAGCATCGTCATTCGGTTCAAAAGGAAATACACTCACAAGCATGATAAAGTAGTTATCAAAATTGAAAAGTCAGCATAATTTACTAGTTTTACAAGATGCACTCATCCACGTTAAAAAGCATCGTCATCCAGTTCAAAAGGAAATACAATCTTATGTGTACATATCTAACATACTAAACGCCTCTCGACGGACACGAAGTGTTTCTAAAAGTGTTTCATCTAGGTTACACGCACGTACATATTCAATTCTTATCAAAAGGGCGCGTTTTTTAACAAACTATATTTCGCTGTGAGAGAAATATCACCAGTTTGTGGTGTTTGGTGCGGTGTCATTTCGTGTGTGGCTCTCCCTGTTTGACTATTTTTCCATATTGCTTCAACAAATTTTAAAAAATATGAACATTTCGGGAAAAGCTTTTCAAATGCAGAATGTACTGAGTCTTAAAGGTGTAGATACAGATGGGTTCATGGATATTCAACAGGTAAAGGGTTTACCATAGACGGTAGTGAACCTAGTGACGTTTAACTAAATTGTATTTTAAGTCGAGTGTGGTTATTTTAACATAATGCAGACTGGCTCTTGACCTATAACGGTTGACAGTGGGCTCTGATCATTAATGTTCCCAGGACTTGCTTGTTTTCACAGCATTCGGATCTTGTCCAGGCGGATGGGAAGAGTTCAGTGGCAGTTGCTACAAGTTCCAAGTAGACCAACAGGATTGGGTTGGAGCACGGGTAAGTAACATACATAATATATAGAGAGGAACCTGTATACAACAACTACACAAAGATGTCTAATTCTGGAGTTACAGCCTGTTGATGCATTAAAACTACACGGAGCGTCATTCTATTATAAGCCCGTGTTCATTAAATGGTTGCTATATAGAGAGGAGTTACGGTATATATGAATTTAAAGACATCTTATATTTTTATTATCAATTCAGGATAAACATCATATCGTAATAGGAGCATTTGTTTAGGTAAAACATGTAATTGCATTCCTCCTTTGGCCATGATTTCGTCTGAAACTGCTTTATTATTTATGATGCTTGAAATGACTTAAACCAATATCCGTGTGTTTAGAATTATTCACATATACATATGTAGATCAGGAGATGCTCTGGCGTCTGATGAGGATCTATAACGTTTTCCACTTATCATGCAGCAAACTGCCGGGGCAAACAAAATGGACATTGATCAAAAGTAGCGCTTTAACATGGCTTGAACATATCCTAGTAACCTTAGTCCCATAAAACGCATGTCATACAATAATAACGGGTGTCATATCGTATTTGATGCAGGCACCTATAGTCCCATATAATACATGTCATACCGGATTATATGCAGACTAGTCCCGTGTAACGTATGGCATATCGTATTTGATGCAGATACATAGTCCCATGTAACGCATGTTATATCGTCTTTGATACAGCAAATGTGCAAGTGGCACAACAGTGATCTGATGGCCATTGAGACAAAGGCAGAACAAGATTGGTTCAGAACTAAAGCAAGAACGTTCAATCGTAAGTACTCGAATATGGCAGCACTAGTTCTATATATAATTTCCAACCAATTAAATCCTGCAAATATCCAACCATAAGTAGTCAATATTATGCTCTAGCTCAATTAGCGGCTGACTACCTCTAAATTTGCAACTATTTCAATGCTGAATTTTCAGATTGGAATAGCTAATCAGTGTTTAACTATAGAGTTCACTCAGTATGAACAGCTGTAAGAGGATTTTGAATGACAAACAATGCAGCCGGTAATCAGAAGGCTATTCTAGAGTCCCGACTTGGAGGGGTTAAAATACAACTAATCCAACGAGCTCGCTGTATTTCATTGTACATATTTGAGGTTCTGAAAATCTATTCTTTTATCATAAGGTAAAGCAAACATATAACCACGATCGCTTCCCCTACTTATAGCACCATATAACCATTTTGTATGGCGAGGCAGCGAAACCTTTTTCACCATATTCAATATATACACAATTCCATGATAAAGCCATTAGTGGTTGTCGAACTGGGGAATTTAAACGTACATTTTGTAAATTATTTCCACTATATATCTAAACGGAAGGACGTGGTGATAGTTTGGTCTCATGTGCTGTGTTAAGCGAATATGATTAGCTATTTATCAACATTTTGTATTTAAAAACAACTTCTGGTAATAATATCTGTATTTCAGTGTGATAAACAACACTCGCTAAGCCTAAGATTATAAGTTATAATAGAATGATGCAAAAAATATGTTTATACTAATGCAATAGTCAACAATACAATTCAGATAAGACGACTGAGCTAAATATTTTCGGCTGTTTTGTGAATCATAATATTATAACCTTCCCACAAACAACTATTTATAGACATAATTCGTCCTTTATAGGGAATAAAAGAAACGGCCTTGTAACTATAAACCTAATTATAAAGACCCATTCCTCAATGTATGCTATACGAGTGCCAAAAAGATATAATCCTTAAGAAAGACGGGTTACAAACACAACAGGTCTGCATGACAATCATGCATTCTAGAAGCAGCGCAAGACTGTACACTCACTTGCTTTGGATACTTCAAATGTGTCCCATGTCAAACAGTTCGGGTCTTGATGAGACGTTGGAATTCCTTGGACTCCTCTATATTGCATTTATTTCATTTTATCACTTTGCGCCTATAGACACTGGTGATGACGAGGGATTCTGGTTGGGCGCTACAGACTGGACCACGAAGGGCACATGGGTCTGGGAGTCGAGTCAGAATGCACCCTTAACTACTTACAGTGTATGGGGTCAGGCCCAGCCCAACAATCGTGAAAACAGAGAGGACTGCTTGGCGGCCGTTCACTACTTTGACTACATTTGGAGTGATGAGTACTGCACAGGTCTTGTAATGCAGTATGTCTGTGAACAAAAGTGAGTAATTCTTACGGCATTTCTGCCAAATTATGAGTCACATATCAAGGTTACATTTGGCACAAAATGTTCATCAGCCATAACCTTGATTAGCGTTTTAAATGTTTTACATGATATTCAGTATATGTACGATATGTTCGCGTTAGCAAATAGAGAGGCATCAGAATAATCGTCTTGTCAGAGACACAGCGAGTCGTCTGTTTCTACACTATTTCGAATATTGCGTGGACACAGTTCTCCGTGACACGGCTCTTGGGAGTATTGTTCTCACCGAATATTCAGTAAGTTGCCCAAATAAAGTAACTCATTGTCAGTCGCGATCTCATAAATGGGAAAACAATGTATACCCTGTTCAAAGGGGAAAAATTGACATATTATTGACATATTCTTAAGATTCTAAACACGGAAAATTCCTCAAACATAAGCGAAAACCATGCACACACGCCGAGGATGACCGCGATTATCAACCGTGTGAACACAATGCTGGAGAAAGAGAGGTTGTTCAGTCATCGAATTGGACTTACACCTAAAAGCGTCGACTCCCTCATTTACTTATCAGTTTGCTCATTAATTATGCGCGTTTTGGTGTTTGTTTATAATCTTTTTTGTAGACGTAGCAGTAATTGAATTTAGAGGCAGAAAATGTTTTACTTTTTGTGTCCAATGTAAGCAACTAATAAAATATGACACTGATCCACACATACTCATTTTATGGTTGGATGAAACATTAGAACGTATGTATACTAACACGATAAAGAACTGTACATTTGGTTTGAGGGACTTTTGTTATATACGTATAAGTACAAGCCATAGACAAATTCGGTAGCAAAATGCAAAATGCGCAAAAATGTATTGGCTACACGGTGGTGTATTTTTAATTGTGATTAAATAATATGCAGATCATGATTTTATATGTGAATGCCGATGGTGCAGACTTGTAATGTTTTGTAATTGTCGTTATGTCATCGAATATGTGTCAAGTTCCGTGACAAAATATCAGTATCGGTTGTAGTCTCCTCGTCTACGGATCAACACAATAAAGAAACTGTACATTTTTATATTTTGAATAACTGTTTTTGTTACAAATGTTAGAATTAATTTATCAATATTGATGAAGAAATTCGATGGCAAAACGATAATTACAAATATTACAAGTCTGCAACTTTTACTTTTCACACCATCCTAATTCACACACACAATTATTATCTGCAAATTATTAAATCACAATTAAAAATACACCATCGTGTAGCCAATACATTTGGACCAGTTGTATTACCTACTGTACCAACCAATATCAGCATATCACCAGTATGTATTACCAACATAAATATAGTCCTTAATGAAACATGAATAGACGGTAATGACATATTAAGTTGAGTTAATTGGAATGCACAACTAGTACCCCGCCATTTTAATGAAACTTGTCACATACTATAGTGCTTTAGTTCTGTTTGATTCCCTTTTCAGAGCCACAAGCGCAGTTACTGTTGGATAGACAGTTTGCCACCTATTGGTTCCGTGCATGGATTTTGTTGTTTTTATGTCTGAATTTATTTACAATAAAGTATTATGAAAACAAGGCATGTAACTTTTAATTCTTTCTACCTCCACTAAAGGTTAGGCACACATATATGCAAATTTAAATGCTGATAATATGCCCGTATTTTCATTTTACCCCGTGGACATTTAGTAAGAAATATTGACATCAGGAATACAAATTAGCTAAAATGTTTATAATGACATTTAGAACAAGGAAACATTTTACCACGACAGAAACTGTAGAATAATATTAAAACCTAATGCTGTGGCCAATCATTAGAATCGACCCTTCGAGACGATTCTAAAGAGTGGTCACAGCATAGGGTTTGGTGGAGAAACAAAGGTGTACGAATTCCGAACCTCTTTGCGAACAGTCTGATCAAAGGGCATTTGGCTAGAGCAGCTCAAAGTAGGATCAAAAGTTACAACAGGCTACAAGTAGCTGACAATATTAGAAATAACGCTGTACCATTCATTTGGATCCTCTTCATGACACACTTTCTCCGCATCAACAGAAAACACACACACGCGCGCGCACGCACGCACGCACATACACACGCGCACCCTCGGACACACACTCGCACGCACGCAAACACACGCGCGTGTGCGCATTTCATGTTTTTGTTTTTTCTCATTCATCTAGGATGAATTAACTATTTCACCGCCAGAAGACAATCCATGATAACCTCGACAAGCAGCTTGGTTCTAGATGAGACACCGAGTAACTCGGCTTCTCATCAGAATCCGAAATGTTTGATACTCGGATTATGTTTTTGAAACATGAAGCAGACGATAATTTTAGCAGACGAATTTTTGTTTTTACACGGTGACTGGATTTGATCAGCTAAGCACACGAGAATACAAATGTAATTTGAACGATCCTATTTTTGTCGACCCGCTGTTCAGACTATGTTGTAGGCTTTCGTATTTTATCTTGTTTCCATGCCCCGAAATTATAACTTTTTTTTACTTAAGCCTGAGATCATTCACAATCATCTGATTGGTCAGATTCTGAGTTTGCCAATCAGATACTTGAGATGATCTCAGTTTTATAACCTTGAACCCATGTAATATATTAATTTGAGTTCGTATATATATAAATGCCACAAAGATATACTACTACAACCGAGCCTGTCTTGAGCAACTATTAAACTGAGGTCGAAGTATTGTCTTTAAGACATGTGGTGGCTTAATGTAGGTCGAAAGTAATACAGAAAGCTCCTTTTAGATATATCTGCTTTACCTAAAAGCTTTGCTCTGTATTAATCAACCACCTGTTTTCCTATGATCAATGGTTCTACGATAAAAAAAATTATAGACGATAGTACGTTATTGAAGGAATTATTGCAACTAATACATATGGTGTTACGTTCGAAAACTTCCCACGTACACTTATTTTGTTATTGACTTTCGACTAAACAATGTTCATGTAAATCAATACATAAATCTTAATTGCTTTTTATGAAGAATGAAACAGTATAGAAACGCGGACGTCGGACATATTAGATGTTTAAATAATATTGTTAGATCTCCTGCCTGGTTTTCATTATCTTTCAGAGGCCTTTTGGACATCCTGGCAATCGCATGCATAGTTTCTTTGTAATTGTTGTCCTTATATGCTTGAATTAACACTATACATGTACTTCAAAATTGTCAAGAATTTAACAATTTAGTGTTTATACCAAACATGTTCATCAAAAGTGATTACTGTATGTAGTAAATCCAACCCTATATGTTGTTGGGGCCCAGCTCTATAGACTGTATCCAAACAGCACTTTGTGTAACACGGTCTCTCATTACCATTTTAACTGTTTCGCACTTTATATTAGTATTTCAAAAGTTTGAATGATTCGGCAGTAAGTACGTCGTTTGCAAATGTTGTAGTCTGCTAAATAAGTACGTCGTTTGCAAATGCTGTAGTCTGCTAAATAAGTACGTCGTTTGCAAATGTTGTAGTCTGCTAAATAAGTACGTCGTCTGCAAATGCTGTAGTCTGCTAAATAAGTACGTCGTCTGCAAATGCTGTAGTCTGCTAAATAAGTACGTCGTCTGCAAATGTTGTAGTCTGCTAAATAAGTACGTCGTCTGCAAATGTTGTAGTCTGCTAAATAAGTACGTGGTTTGCAAATGTTGTAGACTGCTAAAAATATTTTCTTCAGTTTTGTTTAACTCATTCCCTCATATTGACGACTTGACGACTCTGTAAAAGTCACTTTGTGAAACCATTGTGATAAATAGAGTATTTGCTCATACAGGAGCAAAAGCTCTATTTATCACAATGGTTTCAAACTACAAGAATCTAAAAAATTCATTTGCCTAGTTAATGCTCCTTTTCGGTAGATTTATTCAAAGAGGTTGTATCTAAAATAGACCATGGGGTAATGGGTTAAAAAAAACCAGTTACAAACGTCCTGATGAGACGCCGAGTGGACTCAGCTTATTTTAAGTGCATTAAGAAAAAGACCAGTCCATGCGTTAACTCATTTAAGCCTCCATGTGACAACATGTACTTTCAACGAACTTATATCTGGTTTGTAAATTTCATTGATTGCATATTCTATCTTGTAAACAGCTTGCTGTTTAGCTCTGATCCATGAAATACAAATATGAATAGATCCAAACCCCGATACACACAAACACCTTTGCTCGTAAACTCAATTCTAGTTGAAGGGATATCTCTGCTTATTTAGCCAATATGATTTTGAAAATTGATTTGTGAAGCAGACAGTGAAGACTCTGAACAGTGTGGCCCTACAGGGGTCATCTGATCAAGGTCAACACCGATTACCTATGTCGCTTCTTCGGACACTTGAGTTAACCTTTACTCCGTGAATATTCATGCAAAAATAATGACATTGTGAATATTAATAAGATTTTATTATACAGGCACATGAACACGGGAAATTTAGACCGTGTTTGAAACTAAAGACCTATATAAATCCAGAAGCAAACAGAGCAGACCCTGATCAGACGACAGCTACAGGGGCGGTTTGATCTCTGTCTACGGTTTGCAAAGGTCTAGAAAGGTGTGTTTATGAAGTAAAGGGTTAAAGAATTATTGAGGTGGTGACCAGCATCAGCTAACGCTTGTTAATCGCATTGTGTTCAGAAAGTACTTTATCAAGCAGCTGTTATGTTTTCATTTTTCATCCAGATGGAAACGTATCGTAACCACTTACTTTTGTCCTGCATTAAGCAACCACCTGCTCATGAAGACATCAATGTTTATTTATTAAGTGGTCGCATTAGAGGGGTTCTACTATATCCGATACATCTAGAGGGGTTTACAGTATAACCTGTCCTAAGCGACCATTCATTACTTGAACGCATGAGTCTTAAAAAGCAGCAGATTGCTTAAGGGTTGCCAAAAGAAGAGACCCATAATAAGACCTCTTTGTTGACCGTTTAACCCATTACCTCATAGGCTATTTTAGATACAACATCTTTGCATAAATCTACTGAAAAGGAGCGTTAACTAGAGAAATTCAAAAGGAAACATTTAAGAATTTTGTAGTTTGAAACCATTGTGATAAATAGAGCATTTGCTCTTATAGGATTCCTATATTTATCACAATGGTTTCACAAAGTGACTTTTACAGAGTCGTTAAATGTCGTCAATATGAGGGAATTGGTTATGACAGGTTTTACTGTATAAAACGACAGTGACAACGAGATTCCTGTCTTTTCGGTGCATTTGTATGAAGCTCAAAACGCTCCTTGTAGAATGAGAAACATATTAATGAACCCATGTGTATGAAATGTCTGAACCGTACCACACACTGTGTCTGATCCGTGTCACAGATAGTATCTGAACTGTATCATAGACACGGTATCTTATCCGTCGCTGATGTAGTGACTGAACCGTATCATAGACACGGAGTCTGATCCATGTCACAGGTAAGTGGAGATCCTAATCAGAGAACACATTTTCTAGATGAGAGGCTTATAATATGATCAATCAATGTGAATGGAAATGCATTGTATCGTTGCCTGCATATAGTTAAGTAAAACCTCTCTATAACGGCCACTGAATTGTGTTAATTAGTTGATATTTAGGACAGGTGGCCGTTTAAAGCAGGGTGAAAGAAAAACAGAACGCTTCTGCAGGAGTGTTCTGTTTTAATTTCACACTGCTTTAAGCAGCCACCTGCCGTTAATACAAAATACTTGATATAATTCAGTGGCCGTTATAGAGAGGTTTAACTGTATATGAATATAACAAAAAAACGTTGACAATCTCCATCAGGAACCTAACGTTTTGATAACCAAGAACCCAGAGGAATATGTTTTATCAAAATGAAACCGGCAACAATTTGAGTAGACGGCATTGCATAAACGTTTGGCATGTGGACAGCTGCTACCCGGTCATTGTAATGCAACCGTACACAAAAATGAGTTTAGTTTGGTTCCCGTTTCAGGGCCACACACGGAGCTGTTGTTTGATAGAGACTCGTTCACCGCTGGTGTTCTATTGATGCTGTGCACACCCTTTTGTCGTTTTCCATGTTCACTCAGATCAAGGTCGTTTTAAACATTTTGTTTATTACGATTAAGTTACCTCTTATGAAAACAACACGTGTTACTTGTAATTATTTCTGCTTGCCTGTCTTCTAATGGCCAGTATAACTAATACAGTAAAACCTCTATATAACGGCCACTCTATTACATGAATTATTTTGTGTTAAAGGCAGGCGGCTGCTTAAAGCAGGCTGAAGGCAAAACCAGAAGGCTCCTGTAGGAGTCTTCTGTTTTACTTTCACCCTGCTTTACGCGACCACCTGCCCTTAATATCAACTAATTACCACAATTTAGTACATTCACTTAATGGATAGCCATAAGGCCGTTGTTCAACACTTTCCCTAATATAAACGTTTTTTCAAACAGTTGACACATAAGACCGTTTCTAATCTGTTATCTACTTGTAACAATACAATGTTGCACGCGTGCAGCTTTCCCAGAAGAGTGTGTTAATCGTTTACTCCATATATACACATTTCTGCGCCATTGAAAACAGAGTAGAACCAGATTAGATAACTCTGGTATGAGCCATCTGATCAGGCTGTGCTCTGTTTGTGTATGAAATCATACTAGTGGAAATTATAAACGCAATACACAGTTTTCCTGTTAATATCTCTAATAATAAAGTTCTAGAAAGAAGGGAAACAGATATATATGTCTCAAACAGTTAGCACAGCTGTAAGATTCCGCGACCACAAAGTGCATGTGCGTTTTTGATTTATGAACGTAAGGTAGCGTTTGTGTTCAGTATCGGTTATGACCGCATTGAGCCTGTATGACAACACGGACCCGATTGCGCATGGATTGGCACAATCGTCGGACGCGTACTCTCGAAATTTTTACTATTCCTGCTGTAAGGCTACGCCCATCTCTTGAACGTTTCGTGACCTGCTCTGACCTGATCTGCCTGGTGCGGCGTCGGAGTTTGTCCCACATGTGTTCTATAGGATTTAAGTATGAAGTATTAAGTTCAAGTCTTGAGGACCAGTAAATTGAACTGATTCAATGATATTGATATATGTCACAGTGAGCTGACCTGTAAGCGGACAAGCATTGTCATGCTGAAATGTTGAGCCAGGGCAACGTCGCATCATGGGTAGAACAACTGGATGTAGGACTTGGTTTACATACAGCTGGTCATTGTGATTACCTTGAATTATGCCTAGGGGAGACCAAAAATTGCCATTTATTGCGCCCTAAAACATAACGCTTCAGCCACTTAAGCGGTCACGTTCAACAACGTTACAGTCGCGGTACCGTTCGTTCCGCCTTCGATATGCTCTCTGCCCCACATCATGGTCAGAAAGGTTTAACCGAGACTCAACTGAAAAGACAACATTCTGCCAATGTCCACCAATATAAGCGACCGCCCATTGTTGACGGAGACGGCGGTGCTGCTGGGTTAACATTGATCCGACGTAGAGGGGTGATTCTTCAAAAATTTGTAATATGCTGTCCCTCACCTTTCACATGATTTAAAAGTCATAAAAATTTACTTTTAAAGGAATATTTTATCTTTGCCTAGTTAATATGACATACCTTAGTGAGAATATAGTGATAACCAGTGAGAATTTATGTTCATTTTCTTGGAATCGACTTTCAAGTATGAAAGGGGGTGCAAAATTCCCATGTCCCTCATCATACAACACATAATAAAATGAGATATCTTGACCTTAAATCATCTTAAATTTGATAATTTTTCTCTATTGATAATGTCATTTTATTATCATAGAATGAATGAATACAAAATATAGCTGTTAGTTTAATCTTTAGTGGCTTTTTTCAGCTGCTAATTTTTGTCCCTCGTTTTCCTGTCAGTACCGAAACGGTATAGTGTTTTAGCCTGTACCTATTTTATCTTGAAATTGAGGGAAATCCCTTCTGACGTCATCAGAAGGTTTTCCCCATGCAGTGATTATAGGGTACACTTCGATTTAGCAAACCCGGTTCTATTATAAGAAATGGTCTCCCAAACATCGATTTTCTATTGATTATGTTTTTAGGCTGTCAGCACCGAAACGCCCTCAAACCAGGCAAGCTGAACTATAAATTCATGTTAACAGACCTTGTCGTATACGCTGTGTGTACACGATGCTTAAATGCATAAAATAATTGAAACATGTACTGGGTAAATGCCTGAAATTATGAAAAATAAACAAAATTGTCATTACCGAAACGGTCATTACCGAAACGGCCTGTGTTTCGGTACTGACATAACCCTTAATTATTTTGGTATCTGAACAACTATTTTGTGAAAATACAACTTTAACTTGCATCCAAAAACAAAATAAATAATATTTCTGAATAAATTTAGTACCATTTGGCTTTACCTTTTGCTGTCATTACCGCAACGTCATTACCGAAACGTCATTACCGAAACGTTTTTCATTCATTTTTTGCCATTTTTTCAAAGTTGAGCAATGGAAATGTTTGAACTGTATATTTTTACGATAAATTAGTCCTAAAGCTAGTATAAAGCATGCTTTTAGTTAATTAAAAGAAATTTAGCAACACTTCGGAGACAACTTCGATACATCAAAATCTTAAAAATTAGCTGTTTCCATCACCTTGAGAGACAATTTTTGATTTTGCAAGATGTATTACTAAAAGAAACAGAATTACGTTATTCATATTCATAATTTACACACATCTTGAACGATAAACACTCTTTAACCAAATATTTAGATAAAACGAGGTCTAATTTTACATCGTTGCGGTAATGACATTTTCAGGTCATTGGCAATTTTTAAAATGTAAAAAATATTTTTTCTATTGAACAATCAGCACGGACATTACTCTTTATAAGTCAAAGACAGTTCATAGTTATGGTATACGTGTTAAGCAAACGGTTTTATAAGCAAAATGTTTTTGAAAAATTTGTAGGCAAAATTACCAATTTTTGAAGAATCACCCAGAGACGTCGACAGAAATCCGTCTTCCCGCAATTGATTACGAAATGTTCTGCCACAGATATTTACCCCTCTATTACCAACGAGCATATTAACTAGTTTGCGCGTTAAATTGGCGGTCCCGGAAGTGAAGTCTCATTAAATTGTCTTGTACAGACGTCACCTTGGGGTTACCCAACCTCTGACGGTCGGCAACAGTACCAATAGACTGTGGCATGTATTCGCTCAGTCAAACGAGAAATGGCGAAGCGAGACACTTTGAACTGTCTAACAAAAGCAGCTCGACATGTTCCAGCGCTCTCAACATGCCAAGAGCCGGATTACGTTGATCTGAATTTAATCTCGGCATTTTTCAGATTCTTAAATTCTTAAAGATTCTTAAAGAGAATGTTGATCAGTTTCTCAAAAAAAGATATTCTCTGATATTCTGGTGAAATAACTGAATTGATTTTTCATTGCAATCATTGTAGTAAAATAACTTGCAGTCATTTCTGTACACAGCGAGTGTAGTTGTTACGGTGTTGGGAGAGAAACACAATAAGCAGTCTTGCTTTCTTTTCCATCCTTTTTTCCTTCGTGTTATCATTACAATATTCATGTAGATATTTACAAATAAAATACATGTATGTTTAAGCCAAAGATACTTAGCGTTGAACTTACTGCGAGGTGAGTCACCTATGAGGCGCTTATGTGTTGCGCTTTTATATCCACTAGTATGTATAGATCTAATTATTTTGTTTCTGCTATGATCAAAAACCCCTTTGTTCAGAAATCTGGATGAATGTCCAAACCATTATATACAACATGGTTGCAGTTTGAGAATATTTAGTTTCTGTATTGTCTTCGTGTCAATGTGGGTGGACATAGAGTGTATCTGTCAAATGAGTGATCAAATAGGACTGTGGTGTC
This sequence comes from Azorinus chamasolen, assembly GCA_963576725.1. Lineage (NCBI taxonomy): Eukaryota > Metazoa > Mollusca > Bivalvia > Cardiida > Solecurtidae > Azorinus > Azorinus chamasolen. The sequence goes on along the minus strand of OY755242.1, from coordinate 33,758,065 downwards.
GTGTATGGCTGTCTATCAAATAAGTAGTCGAAAAGGACTGTGGTGTCGTGTATGGCTATCTATCAGATGAGTGGCTGTCTATCAGATGAGTGGTCAAATAGAACTATGGTGTCTTGTATGGCTATCTATCAGATGAGTGGTCAAATAGGACTGTGGTGTCTTGTATGGCTGTCTATCAGATGAGTGGCTGTCTATCAGATGAGTGGTCAAATAGGACTGTGGTGTCTTGTGTGGCTGTCTATCAGATGAGTGGTCAATAGGACTGTGGTGTCTTGTGTTTTTCATCACGCCTGTCAGGATTTGACTCGTATAAACATCGAAGCCGAGTAACGCGGGCTCTCATCTAGATCAAAACTGTTTGTAAAGTTAATCATAATCCGCCGACAGCAGACTAAAGGTGAATATACTGAGTAAATTGAATTAATTCCGTTGCTTTACAAAGACATGATGTGAGTGACGTCAAATAGTTACCTGCCGTCTCAAGGGGATCATGTTTGGAAAATTATTTACAGTAGAACCTGTCCTAAGCGGCCATTCATTTATTGAACATAGGAATCGTAAAAGACAGGTGGTTGCTTAATGTAGAATACATGTAATGCAGAAAGCTCCTACGTGAACTTTCTGCAACACTTGTAGGTATTTTGACCTGCATTAAGCTACCACCTGCTATTTAGACCCATAATTAGACCACATTGTGATGGCCACTTAAGACAGGTTTTACTGTAGTTATTTAACGGACCCGCCTACATGTTAAAGGTTAACTCTTTCGCTCATAAAGACGACTGTTGGCATCTTTGTAAACAGAGTAGACTAAGATCAGGGTCCATGCTTATAAAACGTTTAGTTGAGTCTGAGATCGTTCTCAAGGTTTTGATTGGTCAGATTTGAGCCTTTGGCTCAAATCTGACCAATCAAAAGCTTGAGAACTCAAATCTGACCAATCAAACGCTTGAGAACGAACTCAGACTCAACTAAAAAGCTTTATAAGCATGGACCCAGACGACTCATGTAGGGCTGATCCGTTGGCTTATGAAATTATACAGATGTGATTCTACAGTTTTTGCCAAGAAATCCTTTATTCATATTTAGCTTATGAATAGTCATAATGTCATTTGTTCTTACGCGAACGTTTATAAATGAGGGAAAGGATTAACGGTGTACAGTTTAAGGACCAATCGAACTCGGTGTCTGCAAAAGCTAGGAGTCTGTCGCAACATACACTGGGAGATGTGTGCGTTGGCAGCAGCTGTTGGCTGAATCACGATGAATAACTCTGTAATAGAAAGGAAATAAACAAACGTATACATTGTAAGCATTGTATATGCCTGACCATGTGGTATCGACTGTTGAAACATATGTCGGCTTAATTAATAATAATTTGACAAACACAACGCCTTCATTATAACACTTGGTACAGCTTGGGCCACTTGAATTGAACTCCATCCGAAAATAAACTTGTAGTAAGCCGATTATGCAACTCTTTACTACGAAAGCCCGGTGGTGACATTCTAAATCCCTACTTCAAACTTCCGTCTGCCAAGTTCTTACTTCCAAGATAATGTGTTATATGGTTATTGTATAATTGTTAAAGCCCGAGTTCCAATTTCCTAATTCTTAGTTCCGTCTTCCAAGTTCCAAGTTCCGACTTCCATGTTCCAACTTCCAACTTCCGAGTTCCAAGTTCCAAGTTCCAAGTTCCGACTTCCATGTTCCAACTTCCGTGTTCCAAGTTCCAAGTTCCAAGTTCAGACTTCCATGTTCCATGTTTCAAGTTCCAACTTGTAGAAACTTTGTAAAATGGTGTAAACAATAAAAGAGGGCAACTTTATGGAATCATTTTAGATAATATTGTTTATCTATTTTTAATTCTATTGTTTTATAATGCAGTAACCATTCAATAAATTTCTCATCGATGTTTCCTTATCTGAGAGGGAACTTAAAAGTCGGAAGATGCCTCTCGTCTAAAACAGACATGCGTGAAGTAAAGGGCGCCAACATATGAAATCACGAGAAAACTTTGAAGTCGGAAGGTGGACGTTGGAAGTCGGAACCTGGAAGTCGGACCATGGAACTCGGAAGTAGGAAGATGGAAGTCGGAACATGGAACTTGGAAGTTGGAACTATGAAGTAAGGACTTCCAATGTCACACCAGGCTTTCGTAGTGAACAATATACAATAACCATATAGTGGCAAGTTGTTTTGGAAGTAAGAGGAACTTGGAAGACATAAGTTTGAAGTAAAGGGCTCTGATCAGGATCTGCACTGTTTGTCACGCAGAATCCACTAGTATATTTAAGACTTTTATTCTGAATGGACTCTGTCGTTAAACAGTGATGGGCTTTCCCATTCTAATAACTCTGTCGCTAAACAGTGATGGGCTATTCCACTCTAATAACTCTGTCGTTAAACAGTGATGGGCTATTCCACTCTAATAACTATGTCGTTAAACAGTGATGGGCTATTCCACTCTAATAACTCTGTCGCTAAACAGTGATGGGCTTTCCCATTCTAATAACTCTGTCGTTAAACAGTGATGGGCTATTCCACTCTAATAACTATGTCGTTAAACAGTGATGGGCTATTCCACTCTAATAACTCTGTCGTTAAACAGTGATGGGCTTTCCCATTCTAATAACTCTGTCGTTAAACAGTGATGGGCTATTCCACTCTAATAACTCTGTCGCTAAACAGTGATGGGCTTTTCCACTCTAATAATTCTGTCGTTAAACAGTGGTGGGCTATTCCACTCTAATAATTCAGCGCCCCATGAATATTCGTGTGAGAAATAATGATGCCATGAATATTGATTAGTTTAATGTGCAAGGACACGGGAAGTTTAGGCCATTGCAGATGGTAGGTGAGGGAAAGATTGAAAACTTCAGAGAAATTGAGAAAGAGAGAGATGGAAATAGAGAGAGAGAGAGAGAGAGAGAGAGAGAGAGAGAGAGAGAGAGAGAGAGAGAGGGGTGATATAGTTAACCATTTCCTTGTTCTATATTCATGTCAGAAATAATGACATCATGAATATAAATTAGATTATTTTTATATTGGCATATCAACACGGGACATTTTAACTACGGCGGAAACTGTAGAATCAGATCTACAGTAACACAATGTCAAAAGCAGGGCGGATCCTAATCAAACGCCCTCCTATAGGGGCTGTCTGATATGGGTTAGAAACTGTAGAATCAGATTAATACATTGTCAAAAGCAAACAGAGCAGACCCTGATCAAACGGGCTTTTCGGCTCCTATAAGACCCGCCTGGTGTTGTCAGAAACTGTATAATAAGATCACAATGTCAAAAGCAAACAGAGCAGACCCTGATCAGACGGTTCCTATCGAAGCCATCTGATCTGAGTCTACTCTGTTTGCAAATATGTGAAAATGCGTTTATATGAATGTTAGGGTTAACCTATATATGCTATCAAGTCATGGGCAATAGAAAGGTGGTTATGTGAAGCAATGGTACTCAGGTGAATGGTATATGGGGGCTTCATTGCCATCCATTCCTTCAGTTTTTACCGTTAATCAAAGTTCGTGTTGCTGCTGGCCTCTCACGGGCTTCCGGTCAAACTCTCACCAATTATATGCTTAAGAAAATGTATAGCCACTGAGGTCAGGTCTCTTTTAAACATGTATAATGTGAGCTTTTTGTATTTCCTTTATTCTGCATTTAACAGTCATCTGTATTTTAACCCGTTCCTCCATAGGCTATTTTTAGGTCCAACCACTTTGAATAAATATACCTAAAAAGCGCATTAAACTAGAGAAAAGGAAACTTTTCGAATTTTGTAGTTTGAAACCATTGTGATAAATAGAGCATTTTCTCCTATAGGAGCTAATGCTCTATTTATCACAATGGTTTCAATATGTGACTTTTACAGAGGCGTAGAAAGGCGTATCTATGGAAGAAAGGATTAAAAAATTGTTTCATGTCCTGGTTGATATGGAAAGGTTCTACTGTAAATTTGTGTGTAATGTATGCACTTTGGAGTGCCTTCAAACAGGCTTCAATTGTTTATAATTCAAAGCATTTGTGTTTGCCAAATATTTATAAACCCTTTCAGTACGCAAAACGGGTAGCTGGTTCCTTTGCAAACAGTGTAGACCCAGGTGAGAGGAATCTAGGACTTAGAGGAGCCCTCTGATCAGGGTCTGCACTGTTTGTCATGTTACACTTTTCTTTTAAAAACATCACTGAATACTCACGGTGACCTTGGGTAATTTGAACTTTGGAATTTTCGAAAATTCACCATTCAAAGGCTTAATTAAGACAACATATGTTACCAACAAGATCAATACTTACTTCGCCGTCCCTAAACAATGTACCTATTGTGCAAACACTCTGATGTCTTTTTTTCTTATACAGTAAAAACTCGATACTACGAACACTCAAATACGTACCATTATTAATCTTTAACACAGGTGGAAGCTTAATGCAGGGAGAAAGTCATGCAGAAAGCTCCTCTAGGAGCTTTCTGCATGACTTTCACCCTGCATTAAGCAGCCGCCTGCCTATAAAGACATAACTTCTTCATTACTAAAGTTCTATAGAATCGAGTTTTTACTGTACATACATGCATTTGTGCATATCTGAACGAAAACTAGCTTTTACAAACACGTCGCTCTGTACGGTTCAAATGATAAGACTGCCTGATTTAGATTCCGTCTAAACTTTGAACCTGCAGTGCATATAACGACAGACGTTATTTCAGTAAAACATGTCTCTAATATACAGACATCGGATAAACTATTTTGAAAACAAACCCCATATTCGATTAAACCATTAGTGTCCCTTAACAGGGATATAGTCAAACTGTGTAGACCAAGATCAGAAGGCTCCTTAATGACCCCTGTCATCAGGGTCTGCACTGTTTATATCAACAAATAGTTTGTTAGCAGTGTCCCTTCAAAATGAATATTAATAATATTATTTTTTTATAATGGCATATGAACAGATGACATTTTGGCTCAGGCAAAAGCTGTAGAATCAGATCTACATTACACCATAAGCAAACAGAGCAGACCCTGATCAGACGGCTCCTATAGGAGCCGTCTGATCTGGGTCTACTCTGTTTGCAGGTGCGTGAAAATGCGCTTACATAAGGGAACGGGTTAATACATTTCTTCAACACAAGGGCAATCATAATTTGTTTGAAATAACACCATCTGACAATCGTGATTACTGTTCAACATTGATAAGATTTTCCCGTGTCATTTTTCAGTGCAATGCGAGTCAAGTTTCGACATAATGAGAAATTACACCGTTAAACTTGGTTTTAGGCTCATATTATATAAAATCTGTATATAATGTATAATTATTGGTGTAGAAAATATTCAGACAGGATCAAATTTAACCCTTTCCCTGTTCTATCTTTATTTCAAATTTCAGTATACAACGAAATATAGAAATGGTAGCAATTTAACAAACTAAAGAAACAGATATTTCAAATTCCATTAGCAAATAGAGCAGACCTTGGCCGCAGACGGTCCTTATTGGGGCCGTTTGATCTGGATATACTGTTTGAAAACACGTTTATATGAAGGAAAGGGCTAACAATTTATTCATGATAAAATGTGTATATTTGGAGTAAAGGGTTAACGGTTTGGATCATGATTCAGTTCATTAGCTACAATGTTTATGCAGTAAAAACCTTTCAGATGCGACCACGAAAACGATGTCGAATGCATGTGATAGCTTATTGCAGGGAAAATATTTAAAAATGCAGAAAGCTCATACAGGGGCTTTCTACGTTACTTTCGTTCTGCCTTAAGCAACACCTGTTTTTAAAGACACACATTGTGTTTATTCATAAAATTGTCGCATTAGAGGTGATTTACTGTATCCATTTGGGCTAATTGGATGAAAATTAACGTGACGCGATATCAATTAACACATAGTCACGCTGGTTAAAAGTATCCGTATCTCTTTTGAATGTCATAGAATCAGCTATATTGTGTAACACTCACTTAGAGAACCAGCTATGTTGAGTACATGTAACACTCGCTGGGGGAATAAGCTATGTTGAGTAACACTCACTGAGGGACGACATTTAGGTTGCTGTGTGTTGTGTAGTATTTACAGACTGAGAGGGAATGGGCGTTCAGGGGGAATGGGGTCAGGATACAGAATAACATTAGTTTGGTTCCCTAATTCTAAACGCGCCCAGTGTAAACACTGAAAGACAATGATGGAGTTTTACCCCACGCTCAGTCACATTATCTTGGCACTGGGGCAATCAGTATTAGCACTAACTTCAAACACTGAACGACGAATGAGCATTTTAGAAAAATTCTATTCTGTTGTAAATTTTAGAAGGACCACAATGGGTAAGGGTTAAGTACAATATAACAGAAGTGTCAATGAAGAGAAGATGGTAGGGGAACAAATTTAGCATTAGAACGGAATAAAGACCATGTCACGTGAAACAAAAACGTGGGAGTATTGCAAGCAATAATAGACCAAATAATATTTTCGTACTAAACAATTTCAACATCAACACCTCGGGGCCAAATAAATGCCATCTGTTAAGATGTGTTTAAGTTCCAAAGTGGCATTTTCTTTAACTTCTTAACCAGTCGCCTCATACTGACGCATTTTCACACCTCTGTAAATAAAATAAAAGTGACTTTTTGAAACTATTGTGATAAATAGAACATTTGCTCCATAGGAGCAAATGTTCTATTTATCACAATGGTTTCTGAACTCAAAAATTCTGAAAAAAATCCTTTTCTCTAGTAAATGCTCCTTTTCGGTCCTTTTTAAAGCGGTTGGGTCTAAAATTAGCCTATGTGGGAATGGGTTAACACTATAATCAGTGTGAAGCAGTTTTGATTCTAAGGAGACGAGTTACTCGACGTCTCGTGTGTATCCAAACTGGTAGCAACGGTTAAAACAGAGTCGCCTATGGCGGTGAGAGAGTTTTAAAAGTTAGTTTGCAAACATTTGAATTTGAAAGCAAGTGATTGCTTAGCACATTATCCCCTAGTGACGCATTTTTGCGCATCTATTAAAGTCACTTTATGAAACCATTGTGATAAATAGAGCATTTGCTCCTATAGGAGCAAATGCTCTATTTATCACAATGGTTTCAAATTACAAAATTCTAAATTTTTCCATTCCTCAAGTTAATGCTCCTTTCGGTAGACACATTCAAAGAGGTTCGGTCTAAAAATAGCCTAGGAGATAATGAGTTCATGTAGAATGGATGTCCTAGTTACTGCATTAAGGTATCACTTGCTGTTAACCCTCTTCCTGATGAATATTCATTTAAGAAATAATGACATCATGAACCTTTATTAGTTTGTTTTTTTTATAATGACATATGTACACATGACGTTTTGGAATTGGTAAAAACTGTAGTCAGATCTATTATATTGTCATAAGCAAACATCGGACACTGATAAGAAGGCTCCTACAGGATCCGTCTGATCATTGTCTACTCTGCATGAAAAGCGTGTATATGAGGGACAGGGTAAATACCTCGTTTTGGTGGTCGCTTTAGGTGGGTGTTACTGTATCCCCCAGTCATCAGTTTGAACGGGGAGGTGACATATGTACGATGTATTCACAGTGCTATAATTGATTTGATAGAACCGGCTGGACGAATATGAATAGGTGAATTAATGAAACCCGTGCAACATGTTACAATCAATCAAATTTCCACATATTCATATCCACATAGCATACGCTCTGTTGCTCACATTTGGTTACGTTGGGTCTTGCGCATGCGTTCTCACTCAGTGAAAGTTATATTGACCAATAACTTTACATGAAAAGTACCCACGTCCGCAGCAACTCAAGATGATCTCAGATAAAACCAATTACAGTAAAACACCTCTACAAGTAACATTCAAATGGATACTTGTAGTTGTTCCTAAATACATTTGATAGCTTAATGCAGGACGAAAGTAATGCAGAAAGCTCCTATTGGAGCTTTCTATGTTACTTTCCTTCTGCATTAGCCAGCCACTCGGTTTTGAAGTATCGTGTTTATTTCATTAAGTGGTAGCTTTAGAGAGGTGTCACTGTATCAGGTCCTTGCTATATATTATGCAGATGTTGCACCGGACCTTGTACTCAATCGCGAACATCCATTCGGAATAGAATAGCAGTACCCTGGAGAAAGTGGCGGAAAAGAGAAACAGATGCGAAATGAAGAAGTTGAAGAAATTGACAGTGAGAGTTCGAGATTATAAAAAACTTTTTGCTTGAATCTCAGTTCATTCTCAAGAATATAATTAGTCAGGGTTTGAGTTTCACTCAAAATCTGGCCAATCAGATATTTGGAAACAACGAACTCATACCCATTCTACAAGTGTTTTAGCATCGTGACCTGGTACGTACTTCTGGTACGGTTACAGTATGGCAAAAGGGGATAGGCAGGGCATATTCTAGAAAAGAAAATTATTGGATTGACATAGGCCTACATGAGGAAGATGTAGCCATTGTAGTACCATTGAAAATGTTACAGTCGCGCATATAAGGAAACACAGATAGGACGAGTATATGAGCAAGGTGAGGATTACAATGGGATGATCTGCGACAACCTTTGCGAAGTGTTTGGGTGCAAATGAGATTTGAGAGTAACTCTGTGTCTTACACACTGATAATTGTTTACGCAGAGGCAAATAAATTGAAGAGTCATTGGGGCTTTAACCTTTTGCTTCATGAATATTTATGTAAATAGTGACATGTCAATTTCATAATGGTCATGGAAGACTGCAGAATCAAACCTGTATATATGTGTAAGCAAACAGAGCAGAACTTGTTCAGATAGCTCCTACAGACGCCGTCTGATCTGGATCTACTATTTTTGCACATATATGTTTATTGAGTAAAAGGGTTTAGTACTGAGCAACAGATAGATGTGCCAAAGGCTCAAATCTGACCAATCAAAAACTTGAGAACGAACGCAGACTCAACTAAAAAGTTTTATAAGCATGGACCCTAATACTTGAGAATGATCTCAGATTCAGATTCAGAAGTTGTATAACCTTGGACCCATGTCGCCGACTGCTGTCTCTTGCACTCCGACTCACAACCAGCTTTAGGTAGAGAATTTGGAGCATGGTCTTCATGTTAACTATTTGCGAAATATCGAGTATGCACTGTGTCAATGCATGACTCGAGTGAGCACTGTGTCAAGGCATGACTCGAATGTACACTGTGTCCTGTGTCGTGGCACGACCTGAATGTACACTGTGTCAATGCACGGCTCGAGTGAACATTGCGTCAAGGTACGACTCGAATGAACACTGGGTCAAGGCATGACTTGAATGGACAATGCACGACTCGCATATACTATAACATCCTAAAGTTAGCAGTAGAAGACAGGATGTTTTAATCATCGGTAGGAAGAAAATAGACAATATCACGAGTTTATCATAAGGAACCATGTCGAGGGATGAATGCAAAACTCTTGTAACTATATACTTTATTATTTATAAGCATTTGCAAAGTTGTCATCATATCTAATTAGGAAACCAATGTTTTCTTCCATTTCTTTCTCATTTCATGATCAGGGATCAACCAGAATGGACACTGAGGAGATGCCGTGTTACCGGGCGTAGCATCTGGTTCTAAATTGTTTTCAAATGCATTACTGTTTTGTCCCTAAGATTGTCCTTACAACAAGGCAGCAGAAGGAAACAAATGGATTTGATGTATGGAAAGTGAACAACATCTCAGTGGTGGGTGGGGTAACGCTGTTGACACAGGTAGAGTGACTACACGCCCACTATATCTGTGACAACGACGATATTTCGCCTTTGACCATGACAATAGCCTTGAAAATATGAAAATACCAAATGGAACGGTGGACCGCAGGACCACAATAGAAATAAGACATTTTCCTGTGTATTTTGTGTTATCAAGGTTATGTGACTTCATGTCGACAGTCCTGGAACTTCTTTTATTTGTGCAAAGTCAGATTTTATTGCAGATCATATAATGATAATAATAATAATATCAAGATCTATTTGCAATTGAATCTGTTACAGAATGTCCGCCAAACGAAACGGTCAACGGGTACTGATGAGTAAAATATCTAAATATTCACCAATCACGAGCCGTCAGCGGGTTACCATAGCAACCAACACTTTTGAAACACGTGCCATTTAGTTCGGAGTACCCATTTACACCTACTTACCAATTTTCATCGAAATCTTATATCTTAATTTCGACCAATCAGAGACCACCACTCCGTTACCATGGTAACCAGCTCTTTTGAAACACATATGATTGAGTCCGGGGTACCCAAATGCCTTTTCATACCAATTTTCAGCAAAATCGAACAGTATACAAATCAGAGCCCGCCATTCGATTACCATGGCAACATTTTACACACCAAAAGTTGAATGCACATATGCACATAACCAGCAATGTTCATGTGAAGTTTCATCCGGATCGGAGTATTAGTATATGACTTACTGAGAAATGTGTCGGACATGTTCAAGACAGAGAAAAGAAGAAGAAGAAGAATCGGAAGATAGAAGAAATAGAGGAATAAACGGGGCATCAGCTTAGAGTCTATGTAAACATTAAACATAATAAATTACATGTATCAAATTTCAAAATTTCGAAACCAGCATTGGGGCACGTAGCCTAACTGCAAACGGGTGTACAAAATTCCATCATCATCTTGTTTGATTTACAAAAAAATATATAATAAAATAGTAACAAACATGGGATGAGAGGTTGATTCGCATTTTTATATCAAAATTATTTTTTTAAAGATGTGTGCCTAAAATAGTTTTTCATCAGTAAATCGCACAGACAAGACGGATCTTCATTGTTCAAAATCCTCCAGCACATTTAGGTCTTTCATACTGAATGGACTCCACAGTTCAACGCTACTGGGCCATTTCACTTTGAATATTCAGCATTCAAGGGGTTTAAATAGCAAATTATATGTTGTACACTCTGATCAGGATCTGCACTGTTTGCCATTCAAAATCCTTTAGAAAAACTAAGCCCTTCATACTGAATGGACTCCATACTGGAACACCTTTAAACTACACCACGTTAGCCCATTACCTCATAGGCTAATTTTAGAAACAACCTCTTTGAATTAATCTACAGAAAAGGAGCATTAATAAGAGAAAAAGAAACTTTTAGAATTTTGTAGTTTGAAACCATTGTGATAAATAGAGCATTTGCTCATATAGGAGCAAATGCTCTATTTATCACAATGGTTTCACAAAGTGACTTTTACAGAATCGTCAAAAGTCGTCAACTTGAGGGAAAGGGTTAATAATCCTATTCACTTGGGGGAGGGGGGGCATTGAATGTATTTATTACATGAGGTTTTAACGATGAACATTCCTATTTACAAAATGCATCAAAGAAAACGGTGTTGTATAAAATTAGTACAATTGAGACACAGGGGCCGTAAAACGACAGATGTGCCAGCAGTCGTCCAATCTATGTCAACACTGAGGCAACTGCTTTGTTTGCTAAGTGCTAAAGTATTACAGAAAGCTCCCATAGGAGTGATCAGCATTATTTTTGACCTGCATGAAACTACCACCTACCTTTCAGACCCATAATTAGACCTCTTTCTGATGACCGCTTAAGACAGGTTATACTGTATAGTATTCTATAAGCAAACAGCACACCCTAGTCAAATGGTTCTTGCAGGAGTTGTTTGGTCTGAGTCTACTTATTCTGTTAACAGAGGCGTCTGTATGAGGCAAGTGGTTTCGCTGCAAGATGTTATCTGAAAATGTCGTCGTCTGCTTCATTTTTCATCGATGATAATGCTCCATTTTTCTTTCAAATATATCAAACAGCCTGTGTGTTGTTGGTTTTTTATCGGGTTTTACATCATTTTAACCGTATTTAAGTCATATCACGACGTCCAGCTAATTTCAGGTGGAGGAAGACCCCAGAGGCTCTCCTGTGCACGGAACAGATTGCATTGTTTCGTGCACAGAATATCCAAGTAAAATCACCGACCTATCGCGAGTCAGCTGGAAGACTTCCTCAAATGAAACATCCAAATGCCCAGAACGGGATAACGAAACAGCCAGAACCGGATGAGATGCCGCGTCACTCGGCGTCTAATATTGATTCAAGCTGTTTGCAAAAGCGAGGTAGGGTTAGGGGTTATAAAACTCCCGAGTTCATTATCAAGTATCTGATTGGTTAGATTTTGAACAAGCTCTAAATATGACCAATTAGGCGCTTGAGAATGACATTGGAACTAGGTTGCGAGTAGTGGTAACATCTCCTAACCATGCCGATAACCCTTTTATCACATAATCTGCCGTAAGGGAGTGTTGTAAAGCGCAGAAATGCACTTGTGCATTATTTATGCAAATGAAGCAGAATCAGGCTGTTCTGCGCTGTAAACAATGACCGAAACAGCCGTCAGATATAATATGTTTCACTCTCTATGGCACATTTTAAGGGTTATGTGATAATTCACTCTTACACAAGTGTTCATTATGACTTGTTTTATGAAACGAGTTCACTATAACAATATGACATACGCTTTAGCGAGTGTCATAGTCATTACAGTAAACGAGTTTCATGAAAACATTTTTTTAAACTTTTTCTCGGCTACTGTAGGGGCCATCTGATTAGGGTCTGCTCTGTTTGCCAATGGAATTTGATAAATCTATTTCCTTAGCTTCTAAAATGTTCCACATGCCATATATGATTTTAACTGTTTTGTCCAAGATTATTCAGAAGGTAATGACATTTGGACAAAAAGGAAAAAGGTCAAATCATTTGGGAATACATGTAAATGAGTTAATGAGTAGATTGACTAGATTGGAAACTACATGTATACAACTCAACTCAGTAATATACCTAATAATTTATTGTTCCCAAGAGAGCTTACAACATAATAACAATCTCTGAGACGAGCATAAAGCATTCATTTACTCAACCATATAACACAGTCTTAACGAAAATATACATATGTACAAAACATCTGCTAATAATACCTTATCCCAAAACGTGTTTGGTAAAAATATAATATATAGTGTATAGTATACACCCATGGCTATATATTTACTATAAAGCACATATAATATGGTACAAGTACAAACGCTCCCGGAAATCATTAAATAACCCTTTCCCTGTTGTATATGCAAGAAATTATGACAACATATTTATTAGCTGAATTTTCATCATGGCACAGATGTTTTGGTATTGGCAGAAACTGTACAGTCTGTGTCAAAGCAAATAAAAATCAGTTTACAGTAAAACCCCTCTAAACCGGAATTCTAGTAGAGAAGAATTTAGATACTTTTAGGCAGGTGGCTGCTTAATGCAGGGTGAAAGTCATACAGAAAGCTCCTAGAGGAGCTTTCTGTATGACTTTCACCCTGCATTAAGCTGCCACCTGTATCCAATACCGATATTTATGCTAAATTTAGCGTCCGGTTTAGAGGGGTTTCAGTTTACATCATAAAAAATCAGCTAATGAATATTAATGATGTCAGTATTTCTTATATGACCTTTGAACAGGGAAGGGGTTGAGGTCAATAATAATGTGGTCCTTATCAAAACACATGAAAGTTAATATTAACCCTTTCCTTCATATAAACATATATACAGTAGACCCAGATCAGACAGCTCCTATTGGAATTTTAAAGTTCTGTTTCTTTATTGTTTAAAATGGCTATGTACAATGTTCTACCTTCCATATTTCAATGTAATTATTTTTTCCATGAATATTCAGTAGGTACTGAACTTTGGAATAAACATGGAAAAAGGATAAAGGATTAAATTCTGCACATTATTATTAATATTATTTAACCCATTCCTTCATATGCTATTTAAGATCCAACATCTTTGAATAAATCTACTGAAAAGGAGCATTAACTAGAGAAAATGAACATTTAAGAATTTTGTAGTTTGAAACCATTGTGATGAATAGAGCATTGCTCCATAGGAGCAAATGCTCTATTTATCACAATGGTTTCAAGAAGTGACATTTACAGAGACGAAGAAATGCGTATGTATGGAGGAAAGGGTTAAGGAGACCCTGTCCATATCTTAGTTTGGAACCCTTCCATTTTTCAAGTTGAGGGGATACAGTACACAAAATATAGGGTCAGCAAACAGGGCAGACCTGAAGGAGCCCTCTGATCTGGGTCTACAGTTTGTCTGTGTCCCTTTTTAAGGGCCACTGGACACTAATAGGTTAAGTATGAAAACAGTTTGGATCTACATAAGACGCAGAGTAACTCGTCTTATCATTGGGGTCCAAACTGTTCGACTCTAAATGATATAATGACTTAATGTTCAGAACTGTAGCAGACAGACTGCATTTACTAAGCACACAAACATTCAACAGTATGATGTCATACTTAGCACCAAGATGAACAAGACATGCAAAAAGAGCTAGTCCAACTACTGTAAAAACTTCTCTAAACCGAACACTCAAGTATCAATGTCAATCTTAACCCTTTCCTCCATAGGCTATTTTAGACCCAACCTCTTTGAATGACTCTTCCCAAAAGGAGCATTTACTAGAGAAAAGTAAAATTTTAGAATTTTGTAGTTTGAAACCATTGTGATAAATGGAGCATTTGCTCCTATAGGAGCAAATGCTCTATTTATCACAATGGTTTCAAGAAGTGATTATTACAGAGGTGTAGAAAGGCGTATTTATGGAGGAAAGGGTTAAGACAGTTGGTAGCTTAATGCAGGGCAAAAGTCAAGCAGAAAGCTCCAACAGGAGTTTTCTGAGTTATTTTCACTATGGATTAAGCAGTAAAATGCATTTAAAGCACCTGCAAAATTCTACTCTACTGAAAAGCAGGTTTGGAGAGATTTTAATGTACATGTATTTGGAATATTATTCAACACAGAACAATGCTGATAGAAGAATAAAGAAACGAAGAACACAAAGGAAAAAGGCAAGGAAAGTTTGTTAACCCTTTACTCCTATAGGAGCGTTCTGTTTTGCTTTCACCTTGCTTTAAGCAGCCACCTGCCCTAAATACCAACTAATTAACACAATTTAGTGACCGTTATAGAGAGGTTTTACTATATATATATGATTCTACAGTTTCTGCCATGGCCAAAAATTGTCCATGTGCTATTATGAAATAAAGTTTAATTAATATTCATGATGTAATTATTTCTCACAGGGTAAAAAGCCTTCAAAAACATCTAGGTAACTTAAACCTTTTGAGCACTGCATTTTCAAAATGGAATTGTCCATCAGTGTTTAACAATAGATTCAGTTCAGTATGAAAAACTTACTTTTGTTAGAGGAGATTGAATGACAAACAGGACAGACCCGATCAGAGGACAGGCTCCTATAGGAGAGCTCTGATTTTGTCTACACTGTTTGCAAATGCTAATACAGTAAAACCCCTCAAATGCGACCACTTAATGAACAAACATGGGTGTCTTCATAAGCAGGTGGTTGCTTAATGCAGGACGAAAGTTATGCAGAAAGCCCCTACAGGAGCTTTCTGCATAATTTTCATCTTGCATTAAGCTACCACCTGCTTTTGCAACTGTGAATTATGCCCCTTTTTGGTGGTCGCATTAGAGGGGTTTTACTGTACAATCATTTCTCACATTCTAAGGGTCAGCTTGATCTTGTATGACATAAAGCTAAAATTTGTTAAAGAGATGTAGAACATAAGCATTGAAATAGCCCTAAAATGTTGAACACCAGCAAAGAATCAACCATTTTGACAAAATTATCAAAAGTCCTAGATGAAAAAAGTAAATAATCTACTAAACCCTTTACTCCATATATACACCTTCTTATACCTGTGTGATCAGAGTAGTCCCAGATCAGATGGGAGCTGCTTGATCAGTGTATTCTCTGTTTCTTCAGGAATAAAATAAATTCGTTATTTGTTAGTATCTGCGATTGCAAGCAAAACCAGTGTTCATGTGCTATTATAAACATACGGGTAATTGTCATACATGAATATTCATGAAGTAAAGGGTTAAATTCATCTAAATGTTACGTCATCCACATAAGTGAGCAGTTATGATATACTTACCAGACAGGCTCACTGACAGAATCAGCAATCTTTAAATTTTATGAGCACTATTGATACTTGATACTACAAACACTCAAATACCTACCATTATATATCTTTAACACAGGAGGCAGCTTAATGCAAGGTGAAACTCATGGAGAAAGCTCCTAGAGGAGCTTTCTGCATGACTTTCACCCTGCATTAATCAGCCACCTACATACAAAGACATAAATGCTTCAACACTAAAATTTAGCAGTATTGAGTTTTTACTGTATTACAAACTAATACATGAGATAAAGTTCTCGTAAAAAGCAATGTATGATCATGCTTTTGATTAATGACCCACTATTTTCCCATTTTCCCGCTATTTTCCCCCATTATTTTCATACTATTTTGAATTCTGTCGATGCAAAACAAAATTATGACCCACAGAAAAAAACGCATGAATGCATTTATACATTTCATAACATACACTTAACAGCAACTGTATTGACAATACTGAGATTTTGGCATTACATAACTTTGGCAACATCCCCTTTATCCCTATATATACATTCTACAAGCATGGTGTAGAACCAAAAGTACCAACCCGAAATACCCTAAGAATTCAGACAAACATACTTAGACAAATAGTGTAGAACCAGATCCCCAGGGTTATAAAACTTTTTGCTTGAGTGTGAGACAATTCCTCAAGCAAGCTCAAAGTTCCTCGGAGACCTCAGAGACAGATCAAACTGCTCCTCAAGGAACATTGTGATTAGGGTCTATACTATTAGATACTAATTCATTTTCATAAAATGTTATCAAAATGGTGAGCTAGTAAATTATTCATTTCTACAAACCAACTGTGAGAAGAGATCAGGAGTCTGAATACTTTGGGTAATTAGGGTATATGAACCCATTGCACCACACACATCCTTCAGGCACTGTAAAATCTACACAACATGACAAGCAGGTCTACATCAATGTATCAAGCTGGATAAATAAACACAGGTGCTAATAAGTTTTGGCCTGTGTACAGTAAAACCCCGCTAATGCGACCACCTAAAACAGGTATAATTCTAGGTGCTAGATGCAGGTGGTAGTTTAATGCAAGACAAAAGTAATCTGCATTACTTTTGTCCTGAATTAAGCAACCACCTGCTGATAAAGACACCCATGTTTATTCATTAAGTGGTCGTATTAGAGGGTTTCTACTGTATATCCTAATTGGATGTCGCTTCTCTGGTGTGGCAGAGGGTCAAACTCTACACTGTATGTAAAAACCTGGATGAGCATTTTCTTGTGACATGGCTTACAGGCTGATTACTATAGTCAGATGATAAAATCTACTCAAACTGAAAATATTAATACTTAGTAATAAACAAAAACTGAAGAAAAAAAAACTATACACAAAACTATGGTTTCGATGTTAACATTGTCATAAGCTTTTTCATTAAACTATACAAAACAAAACTGGCAATCAATATTATCAAGTGGATATAAAAAAATATCTTACTGGCTTTGGATCCTTCCCTCATAACCCCTTTCAATACTGAATTTTCAAATGGAATATTCCAAATTAAAACAGGTCAAGCTTACCGTGAATATTCAGTGATTTGTTTGAAAGAAAGTGTAACATAACAAACAGTATAGAATCAATGAGAAGACTCCTCTAGGTGGTCTACAATGTTTGTAAAGGGTGTTAGTGACTTGTTTCAGTCAAACAGTGTAGACCTAGATCAAACAGCTCCTACAGAAAGCTCTACACTATTGACTATAACTTCAATTTCAATAAATGATCAACAAGGTATTGAATGGACTTATTCTGCTTTCCAAACCAGCAGAGAGATTCTGCTCAGACACTTTACCTGATAGAAACCCCTTTTGATGTTTTTGCAAATAGAGTAGACCCAGATCAGACAGCTCCTGTTAAAAATGTCTGATCAGGGTGTTTTGTTTGCCTATGGAATTATACAGACCTGATTCTACAATTTCTGCTATTGACCAACATTTCTGTGTTCATATGTCATTTAAAAAAAACATCCACAAATAAATATTCATGATGTCATTATTTCTTACATAAATATTCAACATGTAAAAGATTTAGCAGCTGCTGTCTCAACCCTATTAGCAAAAAGTCTCCAAAGCCTTCAGACTTTTTATCTTGCATGGATCATTTTGACTGCTACAGAGTAAAGCTATAACAAAGTGACATTAATACCCTTACAATACATTTACCACTTTGACCTATAAATATGACCTGGGTCCATGCTTATAAAACTTTTAGTTGAGTCTGAGTACGTTCTCAAGCTTTTGATTGGTCAGATTTGAGCCTCTGGCTCAAATCTGACCAATCAAAAGCTTGAGAACTCAAATCTGACCAATCAAAAGCTTGAGAACGAAACTCAGACTCAACTAAAAGCTTTATAAGCAGGGACCCAGAACTTGAAGCAAGTGACCTATAAAACAATCAAAACAATTAGCCCAGTCCCTCATAGGCTATTTTTAGATCCAACCTCTGAATAAATCTACCGAAAAATAGCATTAACTAGAGAAAAGGATTTTTTTTAGAATTTTGTAGTTTGAAACCATTGTGATAAATAAAGCATTTGCTCCTATAGGAGCAAATGCTCTATTTATCACAATGATTTCAAGAAGTGACTATTACAGAGGCGTAGAAAGGCGTATTCATGGAGGAAAGGGTTAAGAGACTTCATAATCCTGTACTCCATAAATACGCCTTTCTATGCCTTTGCAAACAGAGCAGACCCAGATCAGATGACTCCATCTGATCTGAATCTGCTCTGTTTGCTTATCAGTGTCAATAGAGTCCACTTAGTATGAAAGGTTTGAATTTTCAAAGGATTTGAATGACGAACAGTGCAGACCCTGGTCAGAGGGCTCCAAATGTCAGTACACACATGCCCCTTATTCTAAGTGTTAACCCTTTCCTCCATAAATACACCTTTCTACGCCTCTGTAATAGTCACTTAATGAAACCATTGTGATAAATAATCCTGTAGGAGCAAATGCTCTATTTATCACAATGGTTTCAAACTACAAAATTCTAAAAGTTCACTTTTTACTAGTAAATGCTCCTTTTGGGTAGATTCATTCAAAGAGGTTGGGTCTAAAAAATAGCCTATGGAGGAAAGGGTTAAAATGTTCATACTTAAAATACTCTGCAGTTACACACTGAGGTAGTATCTAATAGACTGGCTATATCAAGACGAATCTCGCTACTTATTCTTCCCAAACAATATAGGAAAATTTCAGTCCTAACATTCCTTTTTCAAAAGAAATGGTTGAAAATTGAAATCTGAGAAATGTAATAGATGACATTATATTTCACCTTTAATTTTTGAGGCTCTTGCTACCAGTACATAGTTTAACTTTAAACATACTGAAACAAGAGGGCCATGATGGCCCTGATATCGCTCACCAGACTATCAGAGGAGAGGATTTGCAAATTTTCACTATGTTTCTATATAGGAAACTGGCCACCCCTGGAGCGGTCCTCATTTTACCCTAGGGGCCATAATTCATTTAAATTTTGTAGAGGACTTCAAGATGCTGCTATGTGCCAAATACGAAAGCTGAGAACCTTCCAGTTTCAGAAGAATTTCAAAGTTTTCACAATATGTTTCTATATAAAACAAGTCACTCCTGGAATGGTGTGAAAATGAGTTAATATGAAGGTAAGGGTTGATAACACTTCTTGAATCATAGTTTAATATTTATCTGCTCTTGTTCTGAGACACTAGTCAGAAGGGCAGCAATTTGGTACCTAAAATGAAAGTGACATATCTCATGTTTCTAATACTACTTCATAATGCAGTATTGCTACTACATGGACATTTAACATACTTGATATAATTGTGTGAAATCCAAAACTATATACATGCATAATAGATCAATGACCTTTTATCAGACAGAGATGGCTTTTCATCCCTTAGCAAACAGAGTATATCCAGGAGCAATCTGATTAGGATTTTTTTAAGGAATTATGCACAGCAGATTCTACAATTAATGCCATTGGCAAATATTCCTGTGATACCATTAATTCAACAACTTAATATTCATGATGTCGTCATTTCTTACATCAATATTCATCAGATAAAGGGTTAAACGGTCGGATATACCCACACCCGTTTTACCATGTCTAGAAAGCATTAACCCTTTATTTCATGAATATTCATGTAAGAAATAACGACATTAACCCTTTCCTCCATAAATACGCCTTTCTAAGCCCCTGTAAAAATCACCTATTGAAACCATTGTGATAAATAGAGCATTTGCTCCTATAGGAGCAAATGCTCTATTTATCACAATGGTTTCAAACTACAACATTCTAAAATTTTCCTTTTCTCTAGATAATGCTCCTTTTCAGTAGATTTATTCAAAGTGGCTGGATCTAAAATAGCCTATGAAGGAATGGGTTAAATACATATTTGCTGACTAATTAGAATGGTACATGTATATGAAAATGGGTGTATTAGCCATGGCAGAGACTGAAAAATCAAATCTATATCATTCAACAAGAAACAAAGCAAACACTGATCCAACTGTTCCAACAAGAGATCAGGTTCTACTCTGTTTGCAAAGGCATTAAGTGACATATCTAAAAACGTAAAGGATTATACATGTATATCAGTTTGAAATCAAATGGCTTGAAACTGTTTCGCTGACAATATTTGTATCACAAACTGTAGACACAAACCAAAGCAAACAATGTAAACTTCTTGTATGTCCCACAAGACATGTACATTATGTAAGTCTATGAGCATAAATAGCGTATTAACAAATATTCACACTTGAAAAAGCACCAAGATATAGTACCACTCCATTCATAGACTATTAAAACATTTACTTCCCCTTGAAACTATTACTACACCCCTTTGACTGTATTTATTCTTCCACCGCCATGTATTGTTTGCTGCAAAATATGATGTCTTATCATTATCTAATTTTCTTCCCTTATCTTTCTAAAACACATAATCACAGTTTCAAATTGCCAGAAGGTGGTAGAGATGTCAAGCTACACGTCGTCTCAATTGTGTCTAAATTGTATACAAAGGTAATCACAGAAAGAGTATTGGCAGCCAAAAAGGTTGTAGTACATTTTGAGTAAAGAACAAATACAAAATAATCGATAGTCAATAGGTTGGCCAAAAAGTCATCTTTATGATGTAACCAGAGATCATCTGGCTGGCGCCATCAGAAAAGAAACACTAGGATATTTATATACTTGTAGACCCAGATCAACCACCACGTTTGAACACAGCCATTGATAATAGTCAACATAGTTGGTATCTCATGAAAACCAGAGTGTTTTCCTTTCTGTTTCATATAGTTTCATATAGTGCACACCCTGATGAGATAATGCGGTAAATGTAAGGACTGAGCCAGGTCTACACTGTTTGCAGATGTCCACGTTTTCCTTGCAACACTTGCAACATTGAAATTTGTACAGTGAATATCATCAAGCAATGATACACTTTGCCGGCACAAATAAAAGTTCTTGCTTCAAGCTGTCCCATTAATTTAGCACAATGTCTATTAAGTAATCACAATTCTGCATCATTCACATTTATAGTTTGGTGTACATAATACATATAATATATACAGTTAACCCTTACAATGCTGAACTTTCAAATGGACTATTCTAAAATTCAAATAGGTCAAGCTTATGGTGAATATATAGGTTTTTTTCAAAAGAAAAGTGTAACATGACAGATAGTGCAGACCCTGATGAGAGGGCTCCTCTAGGAGCTCTCTCATCTGGGGCTACACTGTTTGCATGGATAATTATTGACTCGTTTCCCACATTGTTAGGGTTAAACCTCTCTGAAGTGACCAACAAAATGAGTTTCAATTCTACAATACTTACATCCTGTATTACACAACAGCATGCTTTTAAAGACATCTAATTCATTTCTACAGTAGTTGCTCTAGCGGAGTTTTACTCTGCAACTGAACATAAGTATCAAAAATACTGATCAATACATTTCAATTTCATCCCTTCACTTGATGAATATTCATGAAAGTCTGATAATAATTCATTTAACCCTATACTGTACAGATATGCCTTTTAATGCCTTTTCAAACAGAGTAGACCCAGATCAGATTGGTCATGCAGGATCTGCTCTATTTGCTTATGAAATACATGTAATACAGTAAAACCTCGATTATCCGAACACTAAAATACGTATTAGCATCGATCTTTAAGACAGATGGCAGCTTAATGCATGGTGAAAGTCATGCAGAAAGCTCCTTCTGCATGACTTTCATCATGCATTAAGCAGCCACCTGCCTAAAAGGGTCTAAATTCGTTTATAACGAAAATTCGAATAATCGAGAGTTTACTGTATTGATTCTGCAATGGCCAAACATAATTGTGTTCATATGCCATTATAAAACTTCTGCTTATTCATATTCATAAACTCATTATATCTTACATGGATATTCATGGAATAAAGGGTTCATTCATGTAAAAATATAGAAAAGTGTTGCAATGAAAAACGGTAGAGAATGAGGTCTGTAACATATATAGAGGATCTTACATGAGTGTTCATTACAAATTGTTTTTATGAAACGAGTTTGCTATAATAATATGACATGAGCTTTTAGCGAGTGTCATATGCATCATAGTATACGAGTTTCATGAAAAAAATTTGTAATGAACACGAATGTAAGATTCTTTTTATCACATAAAAGCCATAAACATGCCATAGAAAAATAAAACAGGCTATAGCTGATGGCTATTTCTGCCATTGCTTACAAACAGCGTAGTAATACAATGAATGAAGCACATGCAGCACAGCGAATTGCTAATACTTAAATAAGCACTACAATTGGCTTATAATTGTACTAGTGCATTTCTGTGATTTATGGCACTCTGTTAGGGCACTCCCACAAGGCTGATTATGTGATAAAAGTAAATATAAATAGAGCAGACCTTGATCAGACAGCTCCCATAAGAGATCTGGGCCTACAGTAAAACCCCTCTAAACCAGAATTCAAGTAGAGAAAGATTTACATGTATATACTTTTAGGCAGGTGACTGCTTAAAGCAGGACAAAAGTCATGCAGAAATCTCCTAGGAGTTTTCTGCATGGACTATCACCCTGTTTAAAGCTCCTTTATTTCTCCACCAAACCCTATACTGTGACCGCTCTTTAGAATTGTCTCGAAGAGACAATTCTAAAGAGTGGTCACAGTAATGGGTTTAGTGGAGAAATGATGAATTTAGTATTTGGGTACACACTTTTATCTGTAGCTCTGGCACACGGACACAGGAAGTTTTAGACATGGCAGAAACTGTAGAATCATATCTATATTATTTCATCGGCAAACAGAGCAGACACTGATCTCGGTCTATTATGTTTACAAAGGCATAGAAAGGTGCATTTATCAAGCAAAAGGTTAATCTATATAAGAACTAAACATGAACACAATTTATATGAACTCTTAAATAATTTAAAAAATTATATTCATACAATCATTAAGAACCACACTTCACCATTTCACAGGTAGAACATCAACCTTGTCAGTTTTGGTATAGCAGATGTATGACTTTTCCAAGGGACATTACTCTCTTAACCCTTTCTCTCATATTGACGACTTTTGACAACTCTGTAAAAATCACATTGTGAAACCATTGTGATAAATAGAGCATTTGCTCCTATTATCACAATGGTTTCAAACTACGAAATTCTAAAATTTTCCTTTTCTCTAATTAATGCTCCTTTTAGGTAGATTAATTCAAAGAGGTTGTATCTGAAAATAGCCTATGAGGTAATGGGTTAATAAGCCAGTATTGATGATGAACCTGTCAAACTGAAGTCCTTATGATAATTAATAAAAGTGGGACTTTTGATTAGGCTAGCTCCAGACCCTGAAGTTCTTACCTAGGTTAAACATTTTGCAAAACAACTACAAGACCTATCATACAAAGCCTACGTAGTACAGTAAAACCTGTCTTAACCCGTAACTTTATGAATATTCAAGAAAAAAATACATCATGAATATTCATTAGCTGAAATATTATAATGGCATTTGAAAACAGCAATTTGGTTTTTGGCCATGGTAGAAACTGTAGAATCAGATCTGTATAAGTCCATAAGCTAACAGAGCCGACCCTGATCAAACAGCTCTTTTAGGAGTCATATGATCTGGGATTATGTGTCACAGTGTCTATTAAAAAAAAAGACTGTATCTTCAGGCAGGATGTGATACAACTGGAATCGTAAAACATTACTTATGATATAAGATACATATCTAATTTTTTTCAATAAAAATATATTTTGTGCATTTGATGAGATCTAATTTCACACAGAATGAACTTGAAAAACATTTTTATGCTTATATTTAACCCTTTCCCTGACGAATATTCATATAGGAAATATTGATGTCATAAATATTAATAAGATTATTTTTTATAATAGCTTATGAACACATGACATTTTGGCTTTATAGGAAGAAGCTGTAGAATCAGATCTATATTACACCATAAGCAAACAGAGCAACCCCTGATCAGACGGCTCCTATAAGAGCTGTCTGATCTTGGTCTACTCAGTTTGCAGATGCGTCAAAATGCGCTTACATAAGGGAAAGGGTTAAGCATATCAAACTATACTGTGTGATGTAAAAATGCCTCATCCCTACCTTTATGAACATTTTACTGCATGAATATCCATGGAATAAATAATGACTGTATGAATATTTATAAACTATATTTTCATAATAGTGTTAGGAACACGAGAATTTTTAATCATGACAGAAGTTGTAGCATTTGTCCTAAAAAATATTTCAGAGCAGACTCTGATCAGACAGCTCCTAAAGGAATTTTCTAATTTGGGTCTACTTTGTCTGTAAAGGCATTAAATGGCCATACATATCCATGTATATGGAAGAATGGGTTACAGCCTTTGTCTGGAGGTCATGTCATTTAACCAATCAAAAAGAATAGATCAATTTTTGTAGATCATTCCTGGAAAATGATATTGAAATCTGCCAAATTATTTCAGAGGAGAAGATTTTTTTTCTTTCCACTATAGCCATAAAAAAAATTATAAGGAAAATCAGCTCACCCAATGGGGCCATGTTTTTTAATGAATCAAAATCATTTGAGCAAAAGGTAACCTAAAGAGGGTAACCTAAAGCTTTTTTGTTTTTGCCACATCAAATTGAAATCAGCAAAGTGGTTCCTAACAAGAAGGAGGTAAGAATTTTCCTTTCAGTTGCCATGGGAACCAGATTTCTACATTGATTTCAATTCTTTGAGAAAAAAATAAAGAGGACCTAACAAAGACTATCTATGAACTGTTGTAACAATTTAACCAGGAGATGTTAAAGCAAATTTTTGACGATGCACAACAGACCCTAGATAACAAAGGATGCCAGACACTGCACTATCACAATTATTTCCTTTGAGCACTTCGTGGTAAGCAAAAAGAATGCTTTGGAAGCCCTTGGATTGAAGACCCAAATTCTATAAAATGTGGTATCATGAGCATTTTCTGAGGAAATGAAAGAGTACAACAAACCATTACTGACAATTCCACAAGGATAAAAAAATCTTTAAATTAAGCATCTCTTTGATATGATTATAAAATTATCCCATTCTTTTAACACCTATTTATCCTTTAACTCATAGAAACACCTAATGGCTTTGCAAACAGAATAGACCCAGATTTGATGGCCCCTGTTGGAGCCAACTTATCAAGATCTACTCTGTTTGCTTAAATATGAAATAATATACAGTAAAACCTCTCTATAACGGTCACTAAATTACATCAAATAGTTTGTGTTAAATGCAGGTGACTGCTTAACCCATTCCCTCATATTGACGCCTTTTGACGCCTCTGCAAAAGTCACCTGTTGAAACCATTGTGATAAATAGAGCATTTGCTCCTATAGGAGCAAATGCTCTATTTATCACAATGGTTTCAAACTACATAATTCTAAAATTGTCCTTTTCTCAAGTTAATGCTCCTTTTCGGTAGATTTATTCAAAATAGGAGCGTTCTGTTATACTTTCACCTTGCTTTAAGCAGCCACCTGCCCTAAATACCAACAAATTAACACAATTTAGTGGCCATTATAGAGAGGTTTTACTGCAGATCTGATTCTACAGTTTCTGACAAGGCCATACTTTAGTGTTCATATACCGTTACAAAAATGCCCCTAATTTGTTTCTTACATGAATATTTATTATAAAGGGTTAGGGGTGCTTCTTATATAAAAACCATCTCAAAAATAGAACTTCTTATATTTCTTCTTTATACAAATATATCAAAGTACTTCTATCCCAAGAATAACTGTATATATGCCAGGAACCTTTTCAGCCCAGCCCAGTGACCCAGATAAGATGCGTATAATTTAAGCATTTTCAAGAATAACTCCTTTATTTCACCACTAAACACTGTGTTGTGACCGCTCTTTGAGGTGATTCTAAAAAGTGGAGACAACATAGGGGTTGATGGAGAAATGATGATTTTAGTATTTGAATATACACTTTTATCTATTGCTCTGCAGCCAGTTTAAAATCAGAGACCAAGTATTGTTCTCAGAACTGTGACAACTGGGTTGGTTTACTTCACCAACATATTCTCCAGCTTGAGACTCGAGAAAATTATAAGAGATGTTTGTTTGTTTCCCAGCTTCTGTAATTCCAGATGCTACAAAACCCCAGCATTCCAACAGATGGTCCAATGTCTCAGCTCTGAATGGTATATTAACCCTTTCCCTCATAGAAATGCGTTTTCATGCATTTGCAAACAGAGCAGACCCAGATCAGATGGCTCCTAAAGGAGCCGTCTGATCAGGGTCTGCTCTGTTTGCTTAAGGAATTTGATAGATCTGAGTCTTTACTTTCTAAAATAGCTACAATGTACCACCTTCCATATTTCATTATAACTATTTTGCTAATGAATATTCAGTAGGTATTGAAATTAGGCGAATATACAGAACAGGGAAAGGGTTAAACAGTTTGGATCCTAGTGAGGTGTTAACTTGGTGTCTATCTGAGTCAAAATGTTTGTCATTAATACACACATACTGTTAACTATTTCCTTCATATAAACATGTTTTCACACATGTGCAAACAGAGTAGATCCAGATCAGACAGCTTCTATAGGAGCCATCTGATCAGGATCTGCTCTGTTTGCTAATGGAATTTGATATATCTGTTTATTTTCTAAAATAGCTACAATGTTCCACCTTTCATATTTCATTATAACTATTTTGTCCATGAATATTCAGTATGTATTGAAATTTGGAAAAACCATAGAACATGGAAAGGGTTAAGATGGTTTAAACACCGCAATTACAAGCTGCATCAGCACCACGACAAGCTGTTGTGTGATGTCGAAGATGAAACATTAACCCTTTCCTCAATGAATATTCATGTAAGAAATAATGCCATGATGAATATTGATGTATTCTTTGCATGTACAATGAATTTTGTTTTATGACCATGAACACAGGGGTTCCTGGTCATTACTGTATTACTTAATAAGCAAACATAGAAAACCCTGATTAGATGGCTCCTATAGGAGCTGTCGGATCTGAGTACTCTTCGCAAAGGGGAAGAAAGCATGTTCATGGAGCAAAGGGTTAAGTAATTAAGTGTCTCATCAAGATTTAAGCTGATTTAATTTTAGTCACAGTTTCTCAATCAAAAGTAGAAACTGCTGTAGATTAGATTGAGCAGACATGATTTTTTATGACAGGATGAGGGATTGTTTTGCATGAAGATGGGATACTACTGTGTCAGATCCGCACTGGTGTCGTTCATTGAACTCATGATTTCTCTTAACACTGGAACTGGCTCAGGCTCTGACATTCTGTGTAAGGCATCCAAGGTCCCAATAACAGCCCTGTGTAAATAAAAGAGAAACATTTAACACTTTCCCTGTTCTATATTTCTTCCAAGTTTCAATACCTACTGAATATTCATAGACAAAATAGTTGTAATGAAATATGAATGAAATATGGAATGTGGAACATTATAACCATTTCAGAAACAAAAGGAATAGATCTGTCAAATTTATTTGTTTCAATTCTACATGTAATTATTTCTTAAATGTCTTTTAAAAAATTTACATTTATTAAAGATTATCATGCAGTTTGGATCCTGAGATACAGTGCTCCATAAGGGTCAATAGACTCAATACTATATCAAATTAAAAACTAGAAAATTGTGTCTGTAAGACACAGTGATGCCCCCGTGTAGGTGCTTGCCTAGCTGCACGTAAAATTTCCAAGTCATTTGACCTTGACCTTGGGCTTGCAGGCAGCATGGGCTGGGTGTGGAATGAAAGTATGGATGGTGTTTAAGGTGTATATGCAATTCCATGGCAATAGCTACAGTGGTTAGGGAGATATAAGA
Source organism: Azorinus chamasolen (assembly GCA_963576725.1). Classification (NCBI taxonomy): domain Eukaryota; kingdom Metazoa; phylum Mollusca; class Bivalvia; order Cardiida; family Solecurtidae; genus Azorinus; species Azorinus chamasolen. The sequence continues at coordinate 33,729,721 of OY755242.1, read as the reverse complement.
CAATGAAAAAACTGTGATAAAAAACTGCACGTAAATGTGACAACCAACTGCACCTAAAAGCGTGACAGACAGACGGACGGACGGACAGACGGACGGACGGACGGACGGACGGACGGACGGACGGACATGTGCAAAACATAATGCCCCCTGACTATCGTCAACGGGGGCATAACTAGTGTGACTAGAGATTACTACAGATTGCTATTAATTTTTTTTTAAAAAATCCCCAATAAATCCAAGACAAGGAACAATAGCCAGTTTGGCATTTGACCCTGGCAGGAAAACCACTTGGAAGTTGAAGCATCTTGAGATAAATAAATATATGTGCAAAATATGAAGTTATGGCCCAGTTTGAAACAGACATACAAATTGACAGACAGGCCAGACACTTTATGCCCCTGATTTAGATTTAGGGGCATACAAATTTAAACATGCCATGGCAATTGTCATCCGATTTGTTTCATCTGTTAGCCATTCTTAAAAGAGATACTTCATCAAATTCTTTTTAAATTACTATTAACGTTTTGCATGCCAGAGAGTCAAACATTTTGGATCCAGATGAGACACTGCAAAATGTAGCATCTCATCAGGATCTCAGGATCACACCTCAGCATCACAAAGTTAAGTAATCAACCAGACCTGTAACAGTCTTCAATTTCTTCAGAGTTGTCTCTCTTTAGTCAACTAACAAGATCATGAAATTGTAAAGCACCTTTTAGATTTTACTTTGGACTCATGAAAAATATGTTTGCATAAATGCTGAGAGTTAGCATTTTCACTGACTTCCGATTCATCCACATGCATTAAAGAAACTTTTGACCGAGTGTCAGACAGCTTTGATCCTGATGAAACTTGGGTTATTTGGCTTCTCATCTGGATCCATGCTGTTTGCAAATCAATTTGCTTCCATTCCAACTACAAACTAAAACTATCACTAAAGGTGATGGAATACCCACACTCAGCTGCCTTGATCGCAAATTAAACAAGATCTGTGCCAGGTTATACCACGGACAGACAAACAGACAAATCGACCGACCAACAACTGACTTTGTTTGCAGAGGTATAACTAGAGTGTGAGTGTCAGTGGATTTATAGTGTATACCTAAATACCTCTGATATCTGAAATAGGAAGGAATGTAAGTGTCATTAATTACAAAATCAGATTTTCAAAAAAACATGCATGCCTCTCAAAGGGCAGCAAGTGTATAATTTTAACAATTGACCCTGACATGTGATATTGACCTTGACTGACTGAACCTAAACAATTTTTGGCCTCATCTATTTATAATATCAAACCGAATATGAAGGCTTCAGGAAAGAAGGTTGACGAGTAGTTCATTGCAAACATCTGATCAACTGTCATGCCTACATACTGATTAACAAACCAACATACCAACAGACTGACATATTCAGAGGAATATACCCCTAATTTTTAAAAAGGCTAAAATTTTGGGAGGGAATAATAGATGTCAGATGAAAAAATCTCACCCTATAAGACCAAGTCCTACCAAGAACCAGTCGAAGCCAGCTTCACATTTCGTTAGAGACCTGAAATGCAAAAAGAATCATAAAACATTGCACTACGAGGGCAAATAACATTACCCATACACATAGAGTTATACTGCTAGTGTGAGCTCTTGTAATAATATAGTACAACTTCTAACAACTTCTAATGTACAACTAAAGCTAGTCAAAAGCTTTAACCCTTTCCTCCATAAATACACCTTTCTATGCCTCTTCAATAGTCACTTCTTGAAACCATTGTGATAAATAGAGAGCATTTCTATAGGAGCAAATGCTCTATTTATCACAATGGTTTCTAACTACAAAAGTCTCAAATTCTCCTTTTCTCTGCTTAATGTACCTTTTTAGTAGATTCATTGAATGAGGTTGGATCTAAAAATAGCCTATGGAGGAAAAGGTTAACCCTCGCATATTGTTTGGCTGAATTTCTATAATGTCATAAGAACACAGGAAGTTTGGGCCATGGCATACACTGTAGAGAAATAGATCTTTATCATTTCATGAGGAAACAGAGCAGATCCTGATCAGACAGTTCCTACTGGAGCTGTCTGATCTGGGTCTACTCAATTTGCATATGCATTAAAAGACACATACATGGAGGAAATGATTAACACAGGTGGTTCTTGCATGCTGGACAAAAGTTCTGCAATACTTTTGAAATGCACGAACCCTTTACTCCAGGACTATTTATGTCAGATATAATGTATATTTGAATATTGAGTGGATTAATATCTATAGTGGCAGATGAACAAGAAAAGTGTTTGCCTTTACAAAAGCAGTAGAATCTGATCTATAGAATTTCATAAGCAAATACAGTAGTTCCTGATCAGACAGCTCCTATCGGAACCCTATGATATGGGTCTACTGTGTTTGCAAAGGTGTATTTATGGAGTAAATGGTTATGAAGTCTCTTTAGACAGGACCTACTGATTATGTGATATAAGAATCATGATAATCTTTGCAAAGAGTCAGTATCCAGATGAGTAAGTTGGTTGGAACAGACACTCAAGTTGGTTCATCTCTCTGTGGTTTCTTTTCAATATTTCTCAGATCGAATGTTACATTCTCCTGTCAGTAGACAAACTAACAGATGAACCAACATGGTAACTTACATATCCCCAGCTATAACTGTGTCTGTGGGGGTATTTTACTTGCATTACCACTTGAGTACAGCCATATGACAGGGATAAGATGCATTGTTTACCCTCTTAACACCCTACTTGATAGAGACACTTTACTTTTTAATTCCTTTATACACAGAGTAGACCCAGATCAGATGACTCCTATAAGAGCCATCTGATCAGGGTCTGCTCTGTTTGCTTAAGAAATATTAAAGATCTGATTCTGCAGTATCTACCACAGCCAAATGTTTATGTGATCATTGGCCATTTAAAATAAAAATCATTTTACCCTTTCCTCTATAAATACACCTTTCTACAAGTCACCTTTTGAAACCATTGTGATAAATAAATCTATTCATCACAATATTTTCAAAACAACATGATTCTAACATTTTCCTTTTCTCTAGTAAATGCTCCTTTTCAGTAGATTTATTCAAAGAGGTTGGAACTTAAAAATCGACTCATGAATTATTTCTTCCATGAGCATTAATCAGTTAACACTTGCCTTGATATAAATGCATTTGCAAACAGAGAATACCCATATCAGAAAGCTCCTATAGGAGTCGTCTAATCGAGGCCTGCTGTTTGCTTATGAAATTATATTCACCTCTACAGTTTCTTCCAGGACCAAGAGGTCCTATGTATATACAGTAAAACGGCGATAATCCGAGGAGCGATTTTCCGAGTATATGGCCTAATCCGAGGGAATTTGTATGGTCCGGACATGAAATCTATTATTTCAATACAACTATGTACCGTGTAATCCGAGTCTCGAGAATCCAATTTTTCGAGCACGCATCTCGGTCCCTTCAATCAATTGCTTCATTAAATTACCTGCCTAATTCGAGCATGCATCGCGGACACTTCGAAGTCAATTTATCACACCTCCATTGTTGATGTCTCGCAACTCTGTGTGTCCCCAGCAATTAGAGGTGCCACTGTGTTAGTTTGCTACTATGTGTGAATAACACCGGGTCCAGCAGTATACACGTATGTTGGCAGTAATTGTGAGCGCAAAATTGTGTATACTGCATCAATTCTCTACTTATATATAAGTGAAAACGGCAAACACCATTCACAGCCGAGACCGAAGTTTCACTGTAGTTTGCTCCGTTCTACGGACCCTTTACAATAAACCCAAATTTGGTTTCAAACTATTAGACATAGAACAGTCGTAGCTTCTAACCTCATACCTATGGATTTTAGTTTGCCTAAGTTTCCATTCGTCGACATTTCATTTTAGTTTTGGATGTTTAAAAACAATATCGCTTCGCTCCCGTACTGTTTCGTGATAAGAAAAATCAGGGCGAGTTGAATTAATTAATAATCGGAACACTCGGTGTTATTCGTCTGAAATACTCAATAAAGATTGTTTACTCTCGTAATAAGCGTTTGGTTGAACGAGACTTTTCTAAAAATACGCAAACATATCAATTTATCTTTTATGCATTCTGTAGGCAAACAACACATGTATGTGCATACACTGTACGATATATTTGACACGTTGAATCCACAAAGTATGAATTCATGGATAATCCGAGGGTAGCGGTAATCCGAGCATTTTCTCCGTTCCCGACAGTCCTCGGATTATCGCCATTTTACTGTATGCTCTTACGAAAATTCAGCTGATGAATATTCATGATGTCATTGTATCTTTAATGAATATGCAACAGGGAAACAATTAAAGTGATAAATAATAGCCACATTATGTAATCATAATCCACTTTGTATCACATCATCCAAGACAAAACCATGAGAGGCCAGGATAGACTACTTACCCTCTGAATATGGTCATGTGAAAGAGACCAGGGAGTGTGAACGCCAGTAGGGTACAGCAGGTAGCCCCAACAAGGGCCATAATATTTGAGAAGCTGGGTATCATGAGGACGATCATCCCAGTAAGCAGGACCATGCATATACGCAAGATGTTCTGTAAAAGAATGCAGAAATATCTGTTATGAATATGAATTAACCCTTTACTCCATGAATATTCATTTCAGAAATAATGACATGATGAATATTGATTAGATTAATTTTTATACTGGCATGTGAACACAGAAAGTTTTGGCCATAGTAGAAACTGTAGAATCATGCCTGTATTATTTCATAAGCAAACAGAGCAGACCCTGATCAGATGGCTCCTACAAGTTGTGCTACATGAGCCATCTGACCTGGGTTTACTCTGTTTGCATAGCCATGAAAAGTAATTTCTTTGAGATTTTTGTTTTTCTATCGGATTTTACTTTGTTTTTATCAGTAATTCAGTCATATCACAATGTCCAGCTTATTACAGGTGGAGGAAGGTTATTCAACCCCAGAGGTTATTCTGTGCATGGAACAACTTGCACTGTTTTGTACACAGAAGAACATCCAGGTAGAACCACCGACCTACCGCAAGCCAGCTGGAAGGCTTCCTCACATGAAAAATCTAAATGCCAAGATCGGGATTCGAAGCCCACAGCCATGAGTGGTCATGCGATTGTCAGCCAAAAAACCATAACCACTTGGCCACAGAGGCCCATTTCTTTGAGGTAAAAGGTTAAATCATATAAATACAAAAACTGTGCACTTTCAATTTTACTCAATAAATACGCCTTTCTACACCATGGCAACAGAGTAGACCCAGATCAGATTGCTTCTGTAGAAGCCATCAATTCAGGGTCCACTCTGTTTGCTTATGATATAATACAAATATGATTCTGGTGTCTGCCATGGCCAAAACTTCCTGCGTCCATGTGCTATTATAACAATTAATCTAATTAATATTCATGTCATTATTTCTCACATGAATAGTCATGGAGTAAAAGGTTAACTGTTACTTATTGTAGTTGGTAAACTTTGTCATTTACTTCAATTTTCATCTTGAAATTTCTAACTCCGTATCTCATCTGAATCATACTGTTTGCTTACGTATTCATAACTCTGCCACTAGAACGAAAAGAAATAATATCCATTATGTGAATTTTCACATAATGTCATTTATTTTTGTGAAAATCAAACTGTTAAATAGTTGACTTGCTTTTGTGTACATGTTGCTATGCATTTGGATAATCTCTGGGGCAGCTTGCATCATTTGGAACCTCTTTAGAGGTGTCCTAGATTCTGGTGCCAATACCTGCAGACTACAATACAAAGGGAACCAGCCAAATGATGTCACTTCCTGTTCCAGAAAATCAACAGACTTAACATTCATCCATTGCACTGTATTTTTGCAGAAGGGTTTTATCGGCCTGATGGGGTTCATCTCAACCAGGTCGGACTTGAATTCTATCTCGATTTTGTTAAAGAGGCCCTCCTTAAATGCTCTCCTTAAGAATTTTTTGGGGAAACTTAGTCAAATAATTATTGTAATTATTTTCAAAGTTTTGTGGCGGAAAAAATTCTTCCAGCTGAGAGTGGGTCAGGAAGGAATTCAATTTCATGATAATACCATGATTTAAGTGCAAAAATTCGTATAATTTACATTAGTAGATCTATTCTGGGTAGATGGTTGTGGCCAACCTTCACATGATGTTGTTGCTCCGGCTTCATACCCATCAGTGAATGGGAAACCACAATCATGGGGCTAAATTTATATGAATTACCTAGTCTGAATTGCGTTTGAATACTGCATTTTAGCTTTGCGTACCATGTGGGACTGCCCCAAAGTCTTGGTAATCCCTAGCTTTATGTTTGCGTGTTGCAGTGGCAGAAATGGCAGTTGCACCTTATGTTGAGGTGGTGATTTGCAATTGCGTATCAGGTACAACTAGGTTTTGCCCTGGTGTTATGGCGATTCCTAGCGTTGCGTTTGCAGTGTTGCTTTGCGTTTTTGTGTGTGTTGGCAATAGAATACAGAAAATAAGGTCAGTTTGGAATTATTATATTAGCTGGGTAGCTTGCCATAGTCTTGACCTTCTCTCGGCTGGAGGAATTTTATGCAGACTAGCTTGGTGCCTTATGCATACCCAAGCAGATCTGCTACTCCGCGGCCACAACATTCCACAACCTTAGTGTTTTGATCCATTACTTGAAATAACCCCTGTGAAGGTTTTGTAAATAAAGTTGCTAAATGTAGAGATATGTTGTTTATTAATTTGAATCATAAAATAATATCCATTATGTGAATTTTCACATAATGTCATTTATTTTTGTGAAAATCAAACTGTTAAATAGTTGACTTGCTTTTGTGTACATGTTGCTATGCATTTGGATAATCTCTGGGGCAGCTTGCATCATTTGGAACCTCTTTAGAGGTGTCCTAGATTCTGGTGCCAATACCTGCAGACTACAATACAAAGGGAACCAGCCAAATGATGTCACTTCCTGTTCCAGAAAATCAACAGACTTAACATTCATCCATTGCACTGTATTTTTGCCCACCCACCCACCCTGTTGTTGTTTTGGTTTCAATGTTGTTATATGTTTGGTAGTATTCCTAATATTTTGCATGTTGTCATATATGTATCTCCAGTCTTATAGTCTGCAATTTAAGTTAACATGAAAGACCACAGCATCATTGCTTACTTGGTATTATGCTACCATACAAGTCAATTTTATACATGTGATTTTCGTCATTGTTCTTTAAAGAGATATGTTGTATGGGACAGGTTTCTGCTGTTGGCTTTGCTTATATATTTTCAGATACATTTGATACTGCCATCTGATATACAATTATCTTTACTGGATCCCAGGGGTTTGTGTCAAGGATGGATCATCAACAAGCACAGAGCCAGCAAGGCAACCTAGGACTCTCTAACAAGCTTTTGTGACTAGCCTTTTTTATGTTGGGTGCCAGTGGTTCCTTCAAGAGACAAATCTGACGCTAAGCAATGGCAAAGAATAATGGAACTTTTCTCTGTGAATTAAGTCATCAGTTGCCATCTCAGGCTCAGTCGCGGAAAAAATTCTTCCAGCTGAGAGTGGGTCAGGAAGGAATTCAATTTCATGATAATACCATGATTTAAGTGCAAAAATTCGTATAATTTACATTAGTAGATCTATTCTGGGTAGATGGTTGTGGCCAACCTTCACATGATGTTGTTGCTCCGGCTTCATACCCATCAGTGAATGGGAAACCACAATCATGGGGCTAAATTTATATGAATTACCTAGTCTGAATTGCGTTTGAATACTGCATTTTAGCTTTGCGTACCATGTGGGACTGCCCCAAAGTCTTGGTAATCCCTAGCTTTATGTTTGCGTGTTGCAGTGGCAGAAATGGCAGTTGCACCTTATGTTGAGGTGGTGATTTGCAATTGCGTATCAGGTACAACTAGGTTTTGCCCTGGTGTTATGGCGATTCCTAGCGTTGCGTTTGCAGTGTTGCTTTGCGTTTTTGTGTGTGTTGGCAATAGAATACAGAAAATAAGGTCAGTTTGGAATTATTATATTAGCTGGGTAGCTTGCCATAGTCTTGACCTTCTCTCGGCTGGAGGAATTTTATGCAGACTAGCTTGGTGCCTTATGCATACCCAAGCAGATCTGCTACTCCGCGGCCACAACATTCCACAACCTTAGTGTTTTGATCCATTACTTGAAATAACCCCTGTGAAGGTTTTGTAAATAAAGTTGCTAAATGTAGAGATATGTTGTTTATTAATTTGAATCATAAAATAATGAGATTTATAAACCAAATGATCTAATGACATAAAACTTAACATAGTAACACTGAAATTTCTTACCCCTTTCCCTGTGTTTTTCTCTGGCTCCCAGATCATGTAGTTATCTAAAATCTGCATCACCGGAAACATCATCACTGAAATTAAACAGATAATGCATTTAATCCCTGAAGTTCTTAACCTTTCCTTTATATAAATGTCTTTTCATGCGTTTGCAAACAGAGTAGATCCAGATCAGAATGGCTACAATGATACACCTTCCATATTTTATCAGAATTTTTTTTGTCAATGAATATTCGGGTATTGAAATTTGAAATAAACATAAAACAGATATAGGGTTAAATATTCATATAAGAAATAATGACATCTTTAGTATTAATTAGATTCATTTTTATAATGGCATATGAACACAGGATATTTTTACTGAAGATGTACGAGGGGTGATTGATAATTCTGTGGCCTGGGGTAGAAACAGACCACTTATAAACATACCATTCAATGTCCGTGTAGAAAATGTGTTATAATCACTCTGCAGAGACAGAAGGATTTTTTTCTCTCTGTTCTTTGCCAGAATTTGATTCTCAAAGCTACGTACTATGAGTACTTCTAAGCCAATGGACAATGTTGGCCATCACGCGATTATTCAATACCTTGGCCTCAAAGGCTTATCACCTAAGGAGATTCATGAGGACATGGTAGCTACGTTAGGGGAGCATGCCCCATGTTATAGCATGGTGAAAAAATGGGCCGCTGAATATAAACGCGGTAGAGAGAGTCTTGAAGATGACCCCCCTCCTGGCAGGCCACCAACTGTCACCTCAAAGGACACCAATAAAATCCATGATATGATTATGGCAGATCGGCGAATTACACAGCGGTACATTGCTACACAGCTGGGTATATCACAGGAAAGAGTCCATGCAATTATCCATATTGATTTGCAAATGACAAAGGTTTCTGCCAGATGGGTCCCAAAACTTCTGTGTCTCGACCAGAAACGAGTTTGGTGCAACATGTCCAGGGAACACCTTGCCATGTTTGAGCAGGATCAGGAGAAGTTTCTCAAGCAGTTTGTAACTGTTGATGAAACATGGGTTCACCATTTCGAACCTGAGACAAAACAACAGTCAAAACAGTGGAAACACCCAGGATCACCACCCCCGAAAAAAAGCGAAGTTGACAACAGCTGCTGGGAAGGTGATGGCCACAGTTTTCTGGGATGCAAAAGGTGTGCTGCTAGTGGATTATCTTGAAAGAGGTCATACTATTACCGGAAGGTATTATGCTGACCTCATGAGGCAGCTTCGTGAAAAAATCAAGGAGACAAGGCGTGGCAAGCTGTCATTAGGTGTGCTCTTCCATCAGGACAATGCTCCAGCACACAAGTCCACTGTTGCCATGGCTGCCATTCAGGAATTTGGTTTCCAAATGGTTGAGCATCCACCATATTCACCTGATTAAGCACCCTCTGACTATTACCTATTCCCCAAGATGAAAAAGGAACTCAGCAACCGCCACTGATGATGACGTCAAACAAGCTGTTGAAGCATTTCTTGAGGCCCAAGATGCCACCTTCTACAGGGAAGGTATCCAAATACTCCAACACCGTTGGACAAAATGTGTAAGCTTGCAAGGTGACTACATTGGAAAATAAATGAAAATACTGCGGTCAAACTGCTGCTCCCTGCCTCATGCCTTGAACTTATCAATCACCCCTAGTAGAATCAGATATATATTATACCATAACCAAACAGAGCAGACCATGATCAGATGTCTCCTATATGAGCTCTCTGATCTGGGCCTCCTTCGTTTGCAAAGGCCTGAATAGGTGTTTATATGAAGTAGAGGGTTAGTAACTAAGCTCTAGTCAAAAACTAAACTGAAAATACCCTGGATGGTCTAGGTAAATACTGTTTCGCACTGGGCAGTTATTATTGCAGCTATTCTGACTATCTTTCCATACTGCCTTTTTCTGGATGTGAACTTAAAACAATTCTTTTAACCAGCTATTGATTGATCTTTGAACTTCAAATCAATGTAAAGGAAATATTTATAAGGTAGGGAAAATATAATAAAAATATGATTACTTATTATTGTTAAAATAAAGTTGTTTTATTATGATTACTTATTATTGTTTAAATAAAAATGTATCACATTATAAACTAATACATCAGACATTTGATTTTGATATGACAAGCTTTGGAAATGAAAGTATGATGAAAAAGTTGATATGGATAGAGAGAACAACAGACAGACATAATGGATGTACAGATTGATGGACAAAGGAAAAGTGACCCCTAAGTGTCATCTCCATTAGAGTAGTTGGGTCATAAAAAGGTTAATTAACAGATATGTACATACCTGGATATGTGAAAAATAATGCTAGGCACAAACAGGACTTGACTATCATTGAAAAGTCTACAGAATCACCTGGAAACAAAGCCAAAGACAATACTTTTATTAATTAATTTTCATATAAAAGTCATAGCAGAAATGGTAACTGAAAATAATATTTTATTATACCATGTGTATCTAAATTACCATGAATATTTTATAAAAGAAGATATTTTACCTTCTAAACAGATACATGTACTGGTATATGTTTTTCTCTATTTCCAAATAAAGTTACATGATCTTTTAAAAGGAGTAGGTATATGATTCTCACTAATAACTCTTTGAATATTGAATTTCAAAGTAGAACGGGCAACCATTGCAACAGAATCCATTCAGCATGAAAAGGGTATACCATTGGCAATAGATTTTTAACAACAAACGTGACAGCTCCTGATCTGATCTAGGTCTACACTGTTTGCAAATGCCAGTACACTTGTTTCCTGTATTAAAGTGTTAATTTAAGTCTAAATATCAGGCAAACATTATACTTGCCTCAGTCTAGGGAAATATGTAAGGACCTTGCTTTGCAACAGAGCAATGTATGCATAAGCACATGGATTATTATCAACTGTCAGAGATAAACTGCCCTGAACAGCAGTCTGAGAATCATTCAAGCTTATAAATAATCTATCCTCATTTCATATTTAATGGTGTACAGATATTTAACTGGTTAATACTTTAAACCCTCTGATCAGGATATGCACAATCACACAGCAAATTCATGAAATATATTGGACAATGATATATTTGTATGCATGTTACGGACAAACTGACATATTTGTATGCATGTTATGGACAAACAAACCACTTAAAAGAGACTGGGGGCCTTCGAGTAAGAGGCCATACCAACGGGCCATTTGTCCAAATTAAAGGGCCACTGTAGGTCCAATATGGCCCCTTCCCATCAGACAGGCAACTTAACAGGGGCCGTTTTGCCCTTGGACGTCCATGACACCCAAATCTGGACAAGTTTTTTAGGGGCCATTTCTGTAATGTATTTTTTCCATACCCCCCTGACCCCCTGTTACCTTTAAGACGTTAAACAGGGGGCCATGGCCCCTTGATACAAAAAAGCCCCTCGTATACCTAATAACCACTAAAAAGGCCCCCAGTCACTGTTCAGTCGCACAAACTGACATATTTGTATGCAAGTTATAGACAAACTGACATACTTGGATGTAAAAGACAAACTGAAATATTTGTAATTTTGTATGTATGTAATCTGCTAACTGGCATATTTGTAATTTTGTATGTAACATATAAACTATTTGTATGTATTTAACCCATTACCTCATAGGCTATTTTAGATACAACCTCTTTGAATAAATCTACCGAAAAGGAGCATTAACTAGAGAAAAGGAAAATTTTAGAATTTTGTAGTTTAAACCATTGTGATAAATAGAGCATTTGCTCCTATAGGAGCAAATAATCTATTTATTACAATGGTTTCACAATATGACTTTTACAGAGTCGTCAATATGAGGGAATGAGTTAATGGACGAAGTGGCATATATGTGATGAATTAACTGACATATTTGCAAGTATGTAATAGACAAACTGACATATTTGCATGTATGTAATGGACAAACTGACATATTTGTATGTAAGTAATGGACAAACTGACAGTTATATGTATGTAATGGCCATATTTGTATGTACATGTATTTATAACATAACACGTGGCTTCAGCGTGACGTAACACTATCATTTATTTTTTGATAATCATGGGCATATAATCACTAGTGAATAACATTCAAACGACCGAATGACATTCGAACGATTCATACGCGCTGTCAAAACAAACAAACTGGCGGACGGTGGTCGACCTACTTGTCCACGATTGAGTCACGATAGATGGCAAAGGATTGTTGGCACTTGCGCCTTAATTTCGATAGAATAATACAAATTGTAATCGCTGTCAGGAATCATATACAAAATGTATGCCAAAAAAGACCTATATACCAGCTACTCTGACCCATACAATCCATTCTACATTTAAAATGCCTCCTCAACTTTGCATTTTCTTCACCGTATGTCCTTTTGTTTATGCAGATTTCTACTCATACAAATATCTCATCAATCAACAACAATAGTCATCTGAATCCAGCACAACACCAACATATTTCAAATATGCTATACTCACTAACTCAGCTGATCCCGAAAATCTTCCTCCTGTTCCAACACATTTTATGCAGCAGTTCGTACTGAATCTTTTGTCCATTTCAAACATTTTCACTGAACTTGAATCGAGATTTTTTTCTCGGCGGAAATGTCCATGTCCATGTGTATACATACAACACTAATGAAGGGCTTAATATACCAAAACGAAGGCGCATTTCGAATCCCATTGACAGTAAGTGTCGGACGTGTTGGCGACTGTATGTATGTTTTCATGTAAATGGCGCGCTTTACATAGACACATGTTGTGTACAATGACGTCATAATGTGACGTGTTTGTAACTATGTATGTCAAAACTGTAACTCAAAAATTATTTTGACGTGTTTCTGCATGTTTTTGTATCATAAACTATCACAGTTAAATTGAATACCAGAGAGGTCTGAATTAGATCCTGGTTGATATGACAGTAAGTAAAAAATAAAGTTGGAAAATTTGGACCTACTTTGTCCCAGTAACCTAGCGAACCTAATAACACCTTTCATTCATCATTTCTATATGTAAGGAGAATTTATAACAATCCACGTTACTGCTGAAATATTGGCTGCAAATAACATTTGTGTGCGTTATGTTATAAATAGGATCTTGCATTCGTGTTCATGATTATTGGATTTATTAAATTCGTCTTTTTAAAACGATAAAAAAACTCGCTAAAGCTCGTTTTTTATCGTTTTAAAAAGACTCATTTAATAAATCCAATAATCAAGAACACTCATGTAAGATCCTCTATGTAATGGACACACTGACAAATTTCTATTCTTACCTTTTGGCAAATTTAAAGTAATAATCTGGTTGGTTTCCAGCCCAAAAGACTGAAAAATAAGACAAAGATTGTAGAAAGACAAGGTCATGTTAACCCTTAACCATTTCCCTGTTCTATGTTTATTCCAAATTTTAATACCTACTGAATATTCATGAACAAAATAGTTATAATGAAATATGGAAGGTGGAACATCGTAGCCATTTTAGAAATATAGTTATAATGAAATATGGAAGGTGGAACATTGCAGCCATTTTAGAAATGAAAGAAACAGAATTATCCAATTCCATGAGCAAACAGAGCAGACCCTGATCAGGCGGCTCCTATAGGAGCCGTCTGATCTGGGTCTACTTTGTTTGTAAATGCGTGAAAACACACTTATATGAGGGAAAGGGTTAACATACTGAAAACATTTCACAAACTTAAAACTTGCCTTTCTTTGTAATCACGAACACTGATAAAGCGAAATTGCCGCTTATAGCAAACTAAATATCCTTCCCCGGCCGATATCTTCATTAATCCTATACAGACTGTAATGTTTAGTACGAAGTTAGTTAGAGCGAATTTTCACTTATGGGGAACTGATTTTCGGGTCCCTTTATTCACAAAACACTTTAAAATTCCTTTGTTATAGCGAAGTATCACCTTGCTACTGTCTTCAACCACCTGTGTATTTTGCACGATTATCACCGTGTCGCATAGGTGTTAAAACACACACTAGTGTTGGGGTGAACTGTGATGTGATCCATAAACAAGTATTCTTCATGGTGGTAGGGTATAATTAACATTGTGTAGTGGTAAGGTATAATTAAACACTGTTAGCCGCGGGGCAGATATGCATTTAAAAGCTCGTGTTATAGCTTAACATCGGTAAGATTTGATGCGTGTTGTTTTTGTTTTTTCCCAAATAAATACTTGAAGTCTTCTCCATCTTTTGGTTTTGTTATTTCCTCCCAGTTCGCATATTATTAAGCATTTTCCGCTAAAAATACCGTTGACTCCCACGACGACACAGATGAGGAATATTTACCCGTGCCCGCATACGCGGAGTCTTTGTCTGATAAAGACAATTTGCAATGGGAATTGGAGCAACAACCAAATACTCCTTTATAGGATTTTTGAAACAATTTTTGGGAAGTGTCAAGCATCAATGTGTGTTCAAAAGCAAATGACTGATTTCTTCCACAAATGAGTAAGCTTAATGTATGATGTACATTTTGGGAGTTAGATCGTTACGCATATTCGTTTGCTTGTCTGAATTACGGTATAATAAAGTTTTGAACAGTCGTGTGCCAGAGTCATAATTTATAGTGAACTTTGTACTATCAATATAGCGAATAATGTTTATAGCGAAGTAAATCCTCCAGTCCCTTGGAATTCGTTATAACAGAGTTTTACTGTATAAACAACAAGAGCACCGCGAGACGGGGCAATATACGCCCGAAGGCTTGCTTCCCGAAACTATCAAAGGGCAATAACTCCAGAATGAAAAATGATATGAGAGTTATCTCACTGATATGCACAACTACACATCAATATCTATCATTCCTGAAAGTTTGAAGAAATTATGTTGAAAAATAAAGGAGGAGTTAGTTGCACAAGAAATTGCTACCCGAAACTATCAAAGGGCAATAACTCCAGAATGAAAAATGATATGAGAGTTATCTCACTGATATGCACAACTACACATCAGTATCTATCATTCCTGAAAGTTTGAAGAAATTATGTTGAAAAATAAAGGAGGAGTTAGTTGCACAAGAAATTGCTACCCGAAACTATCAAAGGGCAATAACTCCAGAATGAAAAATGATATGAGAGTTATCTCACTGATATGCACAACTACACATCAGTATCTATCATTCCTGAAAGTTTGAAGAAATTATGTTGAAAAATAAAGGAGGAGTTAGTTGCACAAGAAATTGCTACCCGAAACTATCAAAGGGCAACAACTCCAGAATGAAAAATGATATGAGAGTTATCTCACTGATATGCACAACTACACATCAGTATCTATCATTCCTGAAAGTTTGAAGAAATTTTGTTGAAAAATAAAGGAGGAGTTAGTTGCACAAGAAATTCCCGAAACTATCAAAGGGCAATAACTCCAGAATGAAAAATGATATGAGAGTTATCTCACTGATATGCACAACTACACATCAGTATCTATCATTCCTGAAAGTTTGAAGAAATTATGTTGAAAAATAAAGGAGGAGTTAGTTGCACAAGAAATTGCTACCCGAAACTATCAAAGGGCAATAACTCCAGAATGAAAAATGATATGAGAGTTATCTCACTGATATGCACAACTACACATCAGTATCTATCATTCCTGAAAGTTTGAAGAAATTATGTTGAAAAATAAAGGAGGAGTTAGTTGCACAAGAAATTGCTACCCGAAACTATCAAAGGGCAATAACTCCAGAATGAAAAATGATATGAGAGTTATCTCACTGATATGCACAACTACACATCAGTATCTATCATTCCTGAAAGTTTGAAGAAATTATGTTGAAAAATAAAGGAGGAGTTAGTTGCACAAGAAATTGCTACCCGAAACTATCAAAGGGCAATAACTCCAGAATGAAAAATGATATGAGAGTTATCTCACTGATATGCACAACTACACATCAGTATCTATCATTCCTGAAAATTTGAAGAAATTATGTTGAAAAATAAAGGAGGAGTTAGTTGCACAAGAAATTGCTACCCGAAACTATCAAAGGGCAATAACTCCAGAATGAAAAATGATATGAGAGTTATCTCACTGATATGCACAACTACACATCAGTATCTATCATTCCTGAAAGTTTGAAGAAATTATGTTGAAAAATAAAGGAGGAGTTAGTTGCACAAGAAATTGCTACCCGAAACTATCAAAGGGCAATAACTCCAGAATGAAAAATGATATGAGAGTTATCTCACTGATATGCACAACTACACATCAGTATCTATCATTCCTGAAAGTTTGAAGAAATTATGTTGAAAAATAAAGGAGGAGTTAGTTGCACAAGAAATTGCTACCCGAAACTATCAAAGGGCAATAACTCCAGAATGAAAAATGATATGAGAGTTATCTCACTGATATGCACAACTACACATCAGTATCTATCATTCCTGAAAATTTGAAGAAATTATGTTGAAAAATAAAGGAGGAGTTAGTTGCACAAGAAATTGCTAACGGACGGACGGACAGACGGACAGACGGACGGACGTGCTAACGGATGGGTAGTTGTGTGACTTTTTCCTTTGATCTTTTCTTGTGTGACTAGTCCCACAAGAAAAACTATTTTTGGCTCTAACTTTGGAAAAGAATGATCTGGAAGCTAACCCTAACCCTAACCCTATGTCCCACAACTGGCCAGGTTAATGTCACAAGAAATGGCCAGGTTAATGTCACAAGAGATGGCCAGGTTAATGATTTTACTTGTGGGACTAGTTAGAAAAAGTCACACAACTACCCTTTGGTGAGTGCGGACAGACAGACGGACGGACGGACGACATGCGCCATACCATAATACGTCCCTTCGGGCGTATAAAAATGTTCAAAAGAACATGTGTGACACTTGTAGGGATGCAAAAAGTGTGAAAGATAGACAATCAGGTCTGGCAGACAGTCAGACAGACAGATGGCTGGACTGGCAGACAGACAGGGAAGTGTTCCATAAATGTAGCCCTGCCAAAGCAGATGCCATAAAGTTATAAACGTCTTGGCCAAACTCTGTATTGTTGGTACTGGCTAGAATGATATGCCCGTTATCTATGGCTCTGATCAACTTTCACTTACAGCATATCCACAGCTCCCAAAAGATATATACATCGTTGTTACAATGAACATGGTGGTGACAAAAAATCTGAAGACAAAACAACAAACTGAGAATAAAAGTTCTTTAACCCTTTCCCTCATGTAAACACATCTTACGCATTTACAAACAGAATAGACCCAGATCAGATGTCTCCTATAGGAGCCGTCTGATCAGGGTCTGCTCTTTTTTGCTTTTGACATGATATAGATCTGATTTAACATGAATACTGGAACAGGGAAAGGGTTAAATTAAAAGTGTCAGAATGTTAAATAGTATGGATAAAATGTTACAGTTTTCAAAAAGTAAAACAAACTTAACAGATGCACTTAGATTTTTTAGATGCCATTTCAAACAAAGTAGACCCAGATCATAATGTTCCTGTATATGATATTTGATCAGGGTGTGCTCTGTTTGCTTATGGAAATATATCAATCTGATTCTACAGTTTCTGCCATGATAAACAAGAGGGCCAAGATGGCCCTTCATCGCTCACCTGATTACCATAGATTTAAGATTATACCTGGGTAGCCTCAGGACGGGGCCAACATTGACCTAAGTGACAATATTTGAACAATGTTGATAGTGGATCATGAGCAGTGGTTCTGGAGAACAAGAATTCATGAAGAGTCAGCTACAAATGTGACCTCTAGAGTGTTCTCCAGGTTTTCCTGACCTAGTTTTTGACCCCACATGGCCCATTTTCAAACACGTCCGAGATTTCATGGATTCTGCTGCAAATGTGACCTCTAGAGTGTCCACAAGGTTTTCCTACTATTTGACCTAGATTTGGAATTTCAAACTCATCTGAGATATTATTAAGACAATCATTCTGATCAAGTTTCATGAAGATTGGGCTAAAAATGTGACCTCTAGAGTGTTCATAAGATTTTCCTACTACTTAACCTAGTGACCTAGTAACACGACGTGACTCATTTTCGAACTTCTCCGGGATTTTATTAAAACTATCATTCTGATAAAATTTCATGAAGATTCGGCTAAAAATGTGGCCTCTGGAGTGTTGGAGGTTTTCCTATATGACCTAGTGATCTAGTTTTTGACCCCACATGACCCACTTTCAAACTCATTTGAGATTTTATCAAGACAATCATTCTGACAAAGTTTCATGAAGATTGGACAAAAAATGTGACTACTAGAGTGTTCACAAGGATTTTCTACTATTTGACCTAGTGACCTAGTTTTTGACCCCACATGACTCACTTTCAATCTCATCCGAGATTTTATCAATACAATCATTCCGACCAAGTTTCATGCAGATTGGACTAAAAATGTGACCTCTAGAGTGTTCACAAGGTTTTCCTACTATTTGACCTAGTGACCTAGTGACCTAGTTTTTAACCCCACATTACCCACTTTGGAACTTGTCCGAAATTTTATCAAGACAATCATCATGATTAAGTTTCATGAAGATTGGACAAAAATTGTGACCACTAGAGTGTTCACAAGCAAATTGTAGACCACGGACGGACATTCAAGTCTCCCAAAAGCTTACCCTGAGCTTTGCTCAGGTGAGCTAAAAAATCCTTTGTTTATTTGCCATTATAAACAAGGTGTGTTTGTGAAACACTATGACCCGGTATGACCTTTGATCTTGATGTATGACCTGACCTTAGTAAGTCACCTATGAAAATGTTTCCCTCCATAAGTTGCACATGCATGCAAACTTTGAAGTATTGTACGTGCAATGACGACAATATTATCGCCAAAGTTGTGGACAAACCAACCAACAGACAGACAGAGCAAAAATTTGTCTAATTTATATTCATAATGTTATTATTGCTTACATGAGTATTAATTAGGTTAAGGGCAAAATCCTTTTCAGTTGATAGCATTCTGCAAAACTTTGTTACACAAAAAAGGCTCATGAACGACCAATCAGGAAATAATGCAATAAACCAGTTTGAACAAGTGATGTAATAAGAATGGTGATACCTGTTTAACTCTTTACTCCATGAATATTCATGGCAGAAATGGCAAACTCATGAATATTAATTAAGGATTAATTTTAAAAGTTACATAGTAACACATGAATTTTTTCTCAAAGAAGACACTGTAGAATCAGATCTATATTATTCCATCAGAATGCAGAGCAGAACAGACCCTGATCAGACGGCTCCTATAGGAGCCATCTGATCTTGGTCTACTCTATTTGTTAAGACAAAGAAAGGTATATTTATGGAGCAAAGGGTTAAAAAAAATATCATGCAACAAGTTACCAGAAAAATCATCCTATTTGGTGATAACAAGGGCAAAACTTACCAGAGCAATAAATAAAGGTGCATATTCAAATACTAAAATCAAACAAACGGATCAAAAGAGTGGTGACAATATAGGGTTTGGTGGTGAAATAATTAAGAAGCTACTCTTGAAAATGTTTCAATTTACAGATCTTATCAGGCCTCAGACCTACTTGTTAAACTTGTGCCGCACCTCCTCTGCCAATGAAGATTCCAATGACAAAATCATACCAGCACCCTGAGAATGAAATGAAAAGTATATGGGAAAATAAACATCATTAAATAGTAACAGCAACAATCAACCCACCCTTAACCCTTTACCTAATGAATATTCATTTAAGCAATAATGGCATCATGAATATCAGTTACATGTTTTTTGTTATAAAGGGATACGGACACAAATGCAGAAACTGGAGAATTCCATAATTAAAGAAAACAGAGCAGACCTCTTCCTCCCCCTGCAATTAGCTGGATGTCGTGATATGACTGAAACACTGTTAAAATGACGTAAAACTCGATAAAAACCAAACCAAACTTATCTTTAAATAGGATATGGATCAAATAAGAAACAGATGTGTTAGAGTGTAAACAAGCAAATTGTGAAGCCGTCTTATATAGATCTACTGTTTGCAAATGCATGAAAACATGTTTACATGAAGGAAAGGGTTAAGCACTTCATGCTCAAGTAAGCTAACAACAGCACCAAAGAAATATTTATACCATGTATATTATCTTCAAGACACAAAGTTTCCTCATGCATCTATATTTGTCTTAGAAAAAGGAAGTTAAAATAGCATAAAGTCTCTTACCTCATAACAATAAATTGAGATGGCTAGAAAAAATGGAAGACCTTCTATTTTCATCTTCTTTGGGTGGACCCTGTAATGGACATATACACATTCATATTAACTACACCTAACCTTTTAATTTGCCTGCTAGCTGCCAATTCTCCCATCATTTATGACTTATGCAAGCACTATGAATCCAGACCACGCCCCACAAAACATAGGGCCTGATCTGAGATCCAAAATGCGTTAGACTCAACCTCTGTAAAAGAAACAGAAAGCTATTTAAATAGTTTTGAAACTGTTGCAGATGACAGTTGAGCAGACGACAGAATCACTTAGCAAGCAAATACATGTAGTTAATTACTCAATAAAACCTAATGTATGCTCAAACAATAATTAAGTAAAATATACTAAAGTATATATCTATTGATGTAAAACTGACTCACAAACACAAAGTTGCTATCATGTATCATAAAGTATGTTTTTCTTTCCTTTGATCCATAGTGATAACAGAACTAAATGTTTCACTGGAACAAGGAATTATGCAAAAAGTTTGAATATAAACCATTAAAATTTGCAAGGATCAAGTCTTCCAGTGATTAGCCCCTTGAATGCAGGAATTTATTTCACTGGCATCTGTAACAATGTAGACCATTTCGAGGGCTTGGTGCAAAACTATTCTAACTCCTTCACAAAGTGAAGGAGTTAGAATAGTTTTGCACCAAGCCCTCGATTTGACTTTATAGGTGACATTATATGCAACAATAGTTCAAGCTTTCAGCCCATTCAGCCCTCCACTTAATGAATATTCATGTATAAAGCAAAACTGACTGTATCATTATTTAATTAACTGTCATTTTATAATGGCATTACAAACAAGGGAATGTCTGATCATGCCAGAAACTGCATGATCTGGTCTATATTATTCCGTAAGCAGGCTGGATCTGGTTCTACTCTCTTTGCAAAGGCATCAAAGACATGTCTATCAAGAAAAGGATCAATTACATTTTGAACATGAATAAATCTATCCTTGCTTTTTATCATAGGTAGACAAAAATGCCCTCATTATTTTTGCAAGGTCGACATAACCTCTCTCAATGAATAGCTCAAAGAGTAAAATATTCCTTGCGTAAAATCATATCAAAATCATGCCTTTCTTGTTATTCTGTAATGGCATTTGTAATAGAGAATGCAATAACATTCTATTTATAAATCAACCCTTTACTTGATAGAGAGGTCTATGCAAACAGAATACATCCCAATCAGAGAGGTCCTATAGAAGCTGTCTGATCAGGGTCTGCTCTGTGTGCTTATGGAATTATATAGCTCCATTTTTAAACTTTCTTTAATGACCAAAACATCCTTTTTTACATACACACATGAAAAATTACATGAATAAATATTGCAGAGATCATAAATTCTTAAATACATATCCATGAGGTACAAGGTCAAATCTAGTAAAACCCCTCTAATGCGACAACTTAATGAATAAACATACCTGTCTTTATAAGCAGGTTGTTGCTTAATGCAGGACAAAAGAAATGCAGAAAGCACCTAGGAGCTTTCTGCATTTCTTTTGTCCTGCATTAAGCTACCACCTGCATCTAGCACCCAGAATTATACTTCTTTTAGGTGGTCACATTAGCAGGGTTTTACTGTACATGAACTAATTTTTCCATAATTTCACTGAATGGAACTTGTCCATCACACAAGTTTCATTTTAGAGAGTTCGTCTGTCTTGCAATACACAAAAGATTAGGAGGATTTTGTCCAACTATGCAAACAAAAACAGGCAAGATGGGGGTGGGGGAGCTTTATCTCCATGCAGCTTCCAATCTATACACACTTACTCTATATTGTGCAGGTGCTCAAAATCAAACCACAGAACGACTGCAAATGCAAATAGGTTGGAACACTGAGCAAGCAAGCTGAAACAGAATGAAAGGCAGTTCTTATACAGTACCACAAATAAGTACGCTAATTGAACATTTGTCCCTTATTTCTTTATTAACTCTTTACTTTGTGGAGATGCCTTTGAAGTCTTTGCAAACAGAGTTGACCCAGATCAGTTAACTCAGGAACTGCTCTGTTTGCTTATCAGGTAATAAGGATTTGATTCTACACTAGTTTTTCTCATGGCCAAAATTTCATTTGTTCATAATAACATTACAAAACTTCATTTAATAAATATTCATGGTGTCATTATTTTGTACATGAATATTCACAAGGTAGATGGATAACACTGCTCACTAGTGCTAAGTTTGTTCAGTATTGATATCATTAAAAGCATTAATATAACAATCACATCTGAAATTATTCCCTTTTTAACTTTTAACCAATTGCAAACAGAGTAGACCCAGTTCAGAAAGCTCATCCAGATCAGGGACTGCTGTGTTTGCTTATCCCTATTCAATATTCATGTAAAACATAATGACATCATGAACATTAGTTATACAGTAAAACTTAGATTATTCGAACACTAAAATACATATTATTATCGATCTTCAAGACAGGTGGCAGCTGAATACATGGTGAAGGTCATGCAGAAAGCTCCTCTAGGAGCTTTCTGCATGACTTTCACCATGCATTAAGCAGCCACCTGCCTAAAAGAGTCTAAATTCTTCTATACAGAAAATTCAAATAATCAAGATTTGACTGTATTATTTATCTATAATGGCATATGAACACAGAACATTTCAGTTCAGACAGAAACTAAAGAATCGGATCTATATCATGCCATTAGCAAACTGAGCAGACCCTGATCAGATGGCTGCTATAGGAGCCGTCTGACTGGGTCTACTCTGTTTGCAAATGTGTGAAAATGTGTTTATAAGAAGGAAAGAGTTAAGGAACATTGCATATCTGGTTCTTAAGTTTCTGCTGTGGCCATACATTCACTTGTGCAGTTGCTATTACATGTATTAAACTTCACCTAATCACTACTGACAAAGTCATCATTTTTCACATGAATAATCAATAGGTAAATGACTGAAACAGTCATAATGTGGTGAGTCATTACAAAAATAAAACATGATGCAATTTCTCATCGTGCTTGCTTTAACCCGTTACCTGACAGCCTGCATTTTATGCCTTAAGAAACAGAGTAGACCTAGACAAATCCTACAGGATCAGGGACTGCTGTGTTGGTGTAATAGATAGATTTCCTTATTTCATATTTTCATATAAATAGCATTCATAATGAGCACAGGCTTACATGCGTATTTATTCATTAGGGGTTAACCGATTACATGTTTAATATCCATGTTAGGAATAATCACATCACGGACATTATTAGCTGAAATGTTTGAATGGCATCTATAATCAGGAAGTTTTGAATTGGTAGAAACTGCAGAGTCAGCTCTTTTATAATTTCAAAGCAAACAGAGCAGACCCTGATCAGATAGCTCCTACAGGTGCTGTCTGATCTAAGCCTACTCTGTTTGCAAAAACACGAAAAGACATTTATCTGAAGGAAATGATTAAACCACTCAATATGAGGCATCTATTACATGCTGTTTGGACCTGGATAAGAAGCAAAGTAAAACCGTATCCAATCAGGATCCAAAACTGCTTCACCCTTTGATGATGTGTTTGAAAATAAATAGAAACATAATTGATTAATGTAAAAAGTGTAGCAAGCTGCAATTTTTGCAGGTGAAGACCTATAACCCTTTCCCTCATATAAACGTGTTTTCACGCATTTGCAAACAGAGTAGACCCACATCAGACGGCTCCTATAGGAGCCGTCTGATCATGGTCAACTCTGTTTGCTAACAGAATTTGAAAGATCTTTATCTTTACTTTCTAAAATGGGTACAATGATCCAGCTTATATACTTCATTATAACTATTTTATCAATAAATATAGAGTAGGTATTGAAAATTGAAATAAACAGAGCAGGGAAAGGGGTTAAGTGGTCAAAGCATTAACCTTTTACTCCATGATTATTCACTTAAGAAATAATGACATCAAGAATGTTAATTAGTTTTTGTTTTATAATGGAACATGAACACAGGAAAATATTGGTAATGGCAGATACTGTTGAATCATATCTATAATATTTCATGAACAAACAGAGCAGACCCTGTTCAGACGGCTCCTATAGGAGCCTTCTGATCAGGGTCTACTCTGTTTGCAATTTAGGCATAGAAAGGTGTATCTAATGGAAGACTTGGTGTGATAATGTTTGAAGATTGTCTTGATCCTCATTAAATACTCATTAAATCTACATCTCAACAGGTTCAAACATGTTCTGACATTAAAACTTTAAAAGAAATGAAAGAATTTTGATTAATAAAGCAGGTAACATTTTTGCTGACAACATTTTCCTTGCTGAGTGTATTCACGAATGATACCTACACCTATCCTAGAGTAACAGCTTGTGCAGATATGTATCACATTGACAGTATACCCCTTTACTTGATAGAGACACATATATACCCACTTGCAAACACAGAAGACCCTGATCAGACAGCTCTCCTCTGTTAACAAGCAAAATAATAGTCGTGATTATACAGTTTCTGTCATGGTCAAACATTCC